>OY796683.1:42782673-43982673 GCA_963680715.1 Tetragnatha montana | reverse complement strand
AAAGCTGCAGGCAATGCGTTCGGGTGGCTCAGTTGGTAGAGCCCTCTCCCCAGTTGTAGGTTTTCTGGTTGGACTGAACGTAGCCCAGAGTTCAATTCCCGCATTTTTGGTTAAATTTTGCTTAAAACAGAAATGAATACTTTACTTCAGATGTATATTCTGAAACCACCAATTAAAATTTCAATCACTATGAAATGTATTCGGATGGCTCAGTCGGTAGAGTACGTGACTTATAGCCAATGCATGTTGATGGAGTGACAATGTTCCTAGGATCGGTTCCCGCGTGCGATGACCACTTTTGCTAAAAGGCGTAAAAATATTTAAAAAAAAAATAATCTAATTTAACCACCAAGTAACAAATACACCGAGAGTATCTGCACCCTGATGGCTCAGTTGGTTAGAGTCGTGGCTTGTGTGCTGAAGGTACTCAGTTCAAACCCACACTAATTTAACCTCTATTATCACTAATAAATATAAAATAACTAATATTATAACATATAATAATATAACATAGTATAATGTGCGTATGTAACCTAACTTATAAATTGTGTGTATGATTAATTTAATTTATTTCTTTAAATCCTGAGTATTCTGATGCACTCTGTCACAGGGGTCGGAAGTCGAAACTGGTGTCTGACGGACCTTATCTGCTCCCCCTGGACAAATTGGTGGCCTTGGGGGTTTGGGATGGACGCCCCCAAGACGCCAAGGGTTCCAGGGGCATAGCGGAGAAGGGTCCGTCGGAACACCGGTTTTGCAGTTTTGAACAAAAAAATTCTTAACTGTGACCGTAACGGTCAAATTTAGGAGGTTGTGTTTTTTCGCTAAGCCTAACCCTTTTTTAGACCCCAAAAATATCGAAAGAAATTGAAACTGAACCGTTAACTGCGACCGTAGCTGTTTCTTTTAACTGTAACCGTAACTGTCAGCACGTATTTGTAAAAATTACTACACCGTTCCGCCGCACCCTAGATTCGAACCCAGGACTACTGCACTCCAGCCTTTTGTGCATCCACTGAGCCACTGACTCACACAACACGGGATACTAATAATCACCCTGTATTTTGATTTTTCATATTTAAATAGAAAAATACTGGATTCGAACCCAGGACTGCTGCACCCCAGCCGCTTGTGCATCCACTGCACCACTGACTCACACAACCAGAGATATTAATAATCACCCTGTATTTTGATTTTTCATATTTATATAGAAAAATACTGGATTCGAACCCAGGAATGCTGCACCCCAGCCGCTTGTGCATCCACTGCACCACTGACTCACACAACACGGGATACTAATAATCACCCTGTATTTTGATTTTTCATATTAAAATAGAAAAATCTGGATTCGAACCCAGGACTGCTGCACTCCAGCCTTTTGTGCATCCACTGAGCCACTGACTCACACAACAAGGGATACTAATAATCACCCTGTATTTTGATTTTTATATTCAAATAGAAAAATACTGGATTCGAACCCAGGACTTCTGCACCCCAGCCGCTTGTGCATCCACTGCACCACTGACTCACACAACCTGAGATATTAATAATCACCCTGTATTTTGATTTTTTATATTTAAATAGAAAAATACTGGAATCGAACCCAGGACTTCTGCACCCCAGCCGCTCGTGACTCCATTGAGCCACTGACTCACACAACCAGAGATATTAATAATCACCCTGTATTTTGATTTTTCATATTTATATAGAAAAATACTGGATTCGAAACCAGGACTGCTGCACTCCAGCCTTTTGTGCATCCACTGAGCCACTGACTCACACCACACGGGATACTAATAATCACCCTGTATTTTGATTTTTCATATTTAAATAGAAAAATACTGGATTCGAACCCAGGAATGCTGCACCCCAGCCGCTTGTGCATCCACTGCACCACTGACTCACACAACAAAGGATACTAATAATCACCTTGTAGTTTGATTTTTTATATTTAAATAGAAAAATTCTGCATTCGAACCCAGGACTGTTACACCCCAGCCGCTTGTTGATCCACTGCACCACTGACTCACACAACCTGGGATACTAATAATCACCCTGTATTTTGTTTTTTTTATATTTATATATAAAAATATTGGATTCGAACCCAGGACTTCTGCACCCCAGCCGCTCGTGACTCCATTGAGCCACTGACTCACACAACCTGGGATACTAATAATCACCTTGTATTTTGAATTTTATATTTAAATTGAAAAAATACTGGAATCGAACCCATGACTGCTGCTCCCTAGCCGCTCGTGCATCCATTGAGCCACTGACTCACACAACAAGGGATACTAATAATCACCCTGTATTTTGATTTTTCATATTTAAATAGAAAAATCTGGATTCGAACCCAGGACTGCTGCACTCCAGCCTTTTGTGCATCCACTGAGCCACTGACTCACACAACAAGGGATACTAATAATCACCCTGTATTTTGTTTTTTTTTATATTTAAATAGAAAAATACTGGAATCGAACCCATGACTGCTGCACCCCAGCCGCTCGTGACTCCATTGAGCCACTGACTCACACAACCTGGGATACTAATAATCACCTTGTATTTTGAATTTTATATTTAAATTGAAAAAATACTGGAATCGAACCCATGACTGCTGCACCCTAGCCGCTCGTGCATCCATTGAGCCACTGACTCACACAACAAGGGATACTAATAATCACCTTGTAGTTTGATTTTTTATATTTAAATAGAAAAATTCTGCATTTGAACCCAGGACTGTTACACCCCAGCCGCTTGTTGATCCACTGCACCACTGACTCACACAACCTGGGATACTAATAATCACCCTGTATTTTGTTTTTTTTATATTTATATATAAAAATATTGGATTCGAACCCAGGACTGCTGCACCCCAGCCGCTTGTGCATCCACTGAGCCACTGACTTCCACAACCAGGGACACAAATAATTACAGTGGAAGCTCTTATAGCGACCTGCTCTTATAAAAATACTCTCTTATAAAGACCCAAAAATTAGTCTCTATAAGAGCACTTTTGTGCTCTTATAAAGACCCAAAAATTAGTCTCTATAAGAGCACTTTTGTGCTCTTATAAAGACTAATCTTCGAATCGATTCAGCTTATCGAATACTTTTCTGGATCGGTTTGTGTGCGTCACACCAGAATTAGCCAATAAACAAATATCAGAGTATGACAAACAGCACCAAGTAACGATCGCATCTTCTTCTCGCTTGCTTTCGCCCGGGGTAACCGGCTACAATCCCAAACGAAACCTTTCGCTACCTAATGTCCTTGTTGATTTTAGACTTTAAATTTATTAGCGTATTCATTTATCTTTCTTTATTTCCAATTTTTTTACTTATATTTAAGACATAAATTTTTCAAATTGCATGCTGATGCAGGTGAAATTGATGTAATAAATTTTGTTAAGCATCAGACCTTTCTAAGGAAGCTAAGCTATGCAATAAATTAATATCAAAATCAAAATTTAAAAAGCAAATATTTATACTCTGTAAAATATTGATCTTAAACTTTATATAAATTAAAATAAAAGCAAAAAATAAGGTAATATAACATGAAGTTGGAAGTATCAAGACTTCATAAAATAAGAAATAATTGTTTAAAGTGAGGAAAGATCAAAAGATCAATTGGATGATTCGAACTGTGTTCTAAATCCCAATGATATCGTTTTCAGGTTGAGATTTCCTCCAGACTTTGTAAGTTAGTCTACTAAAAATACATCATTGAGGGAATCGAGTCCACCTTCCCAAAAAGCATCAAAATTGATAGTTTAGCTTGACGAGTTTATTGCTTTTAAACGAGTGATATTCTACACTCGAGTGTATCACTCGAAGTTTGCTCTTATAGCGACAAAAAACTCGGTACGGATTAATTACGCTATAAGAGCTTCCACTGTACTTTGTATATTTTGATTTTTTATATTTAAATAGAAAAATACTGGATTCGAACCCAGGACTGCCGCACTCCAGCTGTTAGTGCATCCACTGCGCTATTAACTCACACAACCAGGAATAGAAATAGAAATTCCAGAAAGAAGAAGGAAAATTTAAATAGAAAAATACTGCACTGGAATCAAGGACTGATGCACTCCAGTCACTTGTGCATCCACAGCGCCAATGACTCACACAACTTTGGATACAAATACCTTGAATTGCTTAATCTTAATTGCAAATTGCTAAAAAAAAAGTCCCCTAATATCTTGCCTGGATGTGCCCTCTCTTTCTTTCACTAGATTTTAAATCCGCAACTGGGTCATTCCACGTCAAATCAACACACTTTTTGGCATGACCATCTCGGATTTTCTTGAAATTTGGTACACATGTTCTACTTGCAGAAACTCGGAAAAGTACCAACTTTCATAAAAAAATATTAATTGGTTCTGGAATTACAGGTGCGCAAAGTTGTCAAAAATGGGCCAAAAACGGACCAACATAAGTTCTTTAAATTGCTCTAGAGGATCTTCTAATTGGGTTATACAGATGAAATTGGTGTCATTTTAAAGTATTTTAAATGTTATTTTTAATGGTGTAAAATGTGCTATAAAATTTTGAAAAACAATATATTTTACAGAACAAAATAGAATTAAAAGTTCGATTTCTATCAAATGTACCACTTTTAAAATTTTGAAAAAAATTCCAGAAATAGGTAATATTATTCTCAAAAATCTGGTAAAATTATAGGATGGGACAAAAATGGGATCAGTGTCAAAAACTATTTAAACCAAAGTTCGATTTTTCTTATATCCCCTTAAAAATTTTTAAAACTATATTTTTTCATTAATTTGATGCAAATTGACTTGTATTTAACTGCTGTTGACAATTGGGCCCCTGCACAAACTTGGTGTAGCTCGGGCTTCATATTTACTTTATGTGCATTGTTACAATACAATGGCCTGAATTAATATACAGATTGTACCCAAGAGTACCAGATAAGTAAGAGTGACCAGACCAGATAAGTGAAGCAAGTGACCACAAATTAATAAATTAGTTATTTTCAACAGTAACCGTATCCAGTGTTATTCCTAGGATATTTTTGGAGGAGTGAAATTCAATTGTGAGGAGTGAAATACGGAAATAGCATTAACTAGATATATAGAGACAGATTTTCTATTAAAAACGCTCACTTTTTAATGGAAGAAATAAAATTGAAAAACAAAATAAATGAGGATGTTTTTTTGGGTTTTAACAATTATAGCATATGTTAAGTTAGATTAATTGAAAATATTAAACAAAGGTGCATTTTTTAAGGTTAACCATTGTGAAAAATTCAAAGAGTAAAAATACTCCTGGCTAGTTTTTTATAGAGTATTTCCGATTTTCAAGGCGTGAAATTCTCAGAGTAGTTAAAAATATCTCTGACCGTATCCAATAACAGTAAATGGGGAGCTATCATCTGTCATTTGTATGTTTCTTTTACGTTGTTACATTCCTAGGTGGGGTAATTGGGAATCAGGGGTAAATGGGAACAAGTCCTAGCCATTACAACTAATTTTTCACGCAGAAAGATACCCAATCGTCCACCAACCATTGGCATTAAATATGAAGAAACAGTCCAACATAAATGATTGTAATTTTCTTTCTTTTAGTCATGTGACTTCTTACATTTGCCTAAGCTCACTATTTCATCCTCGATTAAACCTGATGGTTAATACTAGTTAATACGGGTGCTAGTGTTTGTGGAAACAGAAAATAATTTATATTGATAGATCAGGTCGGAACCTTTGGCTCGTTCGCACAGCCAGACTAGCTACAACCTGGCGTCATCGCGGTCCAGTCGGATGCTGGTCGATAATAGTCGGAGTTTATACGATCTGCGGATAATCTCTCAATCGACTCGTGATGGTAAATATGGGTGTTAAAAACCATAAAAATGTAAGAGCAATTTGCATAAAATCTTTGAGATAATTTTTTATAGAGGGGATATTAAATTTGACTTGGTGTTTGAGAAAGGGGTCCGATCAGATTAAGTTACACTAAATTTAAACTACATTTATTTTCGGAATTAAATAAGTGGATGAATTTGGCAAGAATTTCAGTTGAAGTGCGGAACTTCTTTAAACTATTATTTTAGTGAAAATAGGGTTGGTTGGCTGAAAAATGATCTTTCGGGGTTAAACAGAATACATTTATATTTTTTTTTGTATTTTAGCATGCTGATTTTTCTATTGGGCTCAAGAAGAATCAGGATGTCAAAAAATAATAAATTTTATATAGTCTGTTTAACCTCATATGTCAGACCGATTAACCGGTTAACGTTTTGTCAGTCGATTGTACTAAATTTCTCCTGTTGTTAAATCGACTCGAATTCCGCTTAAAACGCTTTACGTACAAAAACAGCCGAACGCGTTAGAAAATTACAACATCTCATCAAAGCAATTTTTATCAGACAAACTTATAAACCTTCTTCAAGTACAGCGGCGATTCCACTGAGGCAACTTTAAGACAAATCAAATTCAAATGCCAATCTTAAAAATCGCTTGACAATTTTTTTAAGTGCACAGGTGACAATGATAGATGATTACTGGCGTTTTCCTTACATCTGGCATTTACGAATCCAAAAACAATAAGAAAATTGTTGCATAACTATTTTTAGTAAACAAATATGGGATCCCCTGAGGACAGCAATCTTCAGCAAGAACAAAACCTGAGGACAGCATATCTTCCAGAAAAGAAATTCCAATTAAATTCCAAAAAACTAATTAAATTAATTTACGCAATCAGATCAAGAGGTTAGTAATGTTTTCTTTATTCAGTTTATTACTGTGAAATCCAATATGTAGTTATTTTGGTATTAAAACGGTTTTATTGTGAATTGTTTCCATATTTATGGTCTCCCTTGCTTTGTTTTTTAATTTAATGTAAATTACTGAATTGTTAAGTTTCAATTCTGGAGAATATGTGTGAAAAAATTGGAAATGGGATATAATTTATTTCATACAAATGACATTCCCTTTATTGCCCATTATTCTTATTATAAGGAAACACAATATACCACTGCCGATCCAAAAAATTAATCATCATTAATCCATATATTAATATTTCCTGTCATTTTGTATTGATTTGTCATTAAATTATATAAATATATAAAAATATACAATTCTCATTATAAACATGGGTCATCACTTAACCTCAATGCATGTAAATATTTTGCATGTAAATATTAGTCAGTGATGTTATTGCCCTGCTCCGATACAATACAATGGTTCTCTGGCACTTAAACAGTACATTAAAGCTTTGGTTTTACTACAAATATATAATTTTTTCATTCATTTCACGCTAGCATTTTATTATAAAAAATTGACAACTATTCTATGAATTGGTTTAAAAAAGCTTGCACAAAACAATATATTAGATTAGATCTAATCAAATAACACTATTAACCAACAGTACAAATAACCCGTATTTCATGTAATCTTCAGTGTATCAAAGCTTTTACAGAAAATTTAATAACGATTAATGGTATTTAATAACGATTAATTCTTTAAAACAGCAAAAAAAAGAGAAAATGACCACCTAGTAATTAGTATCAGAATAAATGTATTTAAGTTACGGGCAATGTGATAAATTGGGCATTATTAATAATGCCCGAAGTGGAGGAGGGCAATGTGATAAATTTAATGGCATTTATCAATGAATTTTTATCAGTTTGCCTGCCTCCACTCCGGGCATTATTAATAATGCCAGATTAATCAATTTGCCCGTAACAGATACACTATGCAAAAAAATAGGAACAAATTATCTACTAAAAGTATCCGAATAAATATATATACAATCTTGTATATAAAAAAAATGCCTCGAACAAATATAGTGCTGTCCTTTAACTCTTTAACGACGGCTCTCGAAAACCCAAATCTTCGACAAACAGCTAGAGCCGTCGGCCGGCTATTTCCTTCCCCCCCAGAAAGGAAGAATTTGTCATGGGCGGGAACCCCAGACAGTTAATGGGCTTTTTATCTCCCCTCCAAGGAGAGACGGAGGGATCATGTTCTCGGACTGTCGGCTCCCTTCACCAGGCTCTCTTGCCTCTGGACTGCAGTGTTGTCTTGCGATGTTTTTTTTTGCTTCACTTAGTTTGATTTTATGAATAACGAATAACCTCAAATTACCTTTAATTTTAAGAAATTAATTAATTCAAAGAAATTTATCATTGAAGTCAAAAAATGGCAACTGTAAATAACATGTCAATTTATAGAATTTTCTTATAATATGTTACTATAAGACGTTACATAAGTTTTATTTCCTACAAGAAAAATAGTTTGATGCGTTAGCGATAAATGTGACATTCACAAAAGAATTACTACTATTAATTAAAAAAAAATATAAAAAAACACTGTGAATAATCATCAGGGTTTGCAATTTACAAAGTAAGGGTTGAAATCTTGAAAAAAAATAAAGAAGTACCATAATTATGATTAGTTGAGTTAAGGATACTTCAAATTAGAAACAGAAACATTTATACTATATTGACATTCAAGGAGGAATGATGAGCTTTGCAATCTATATCAGTCTATGAGTATAGGTTTTATCATTCTGTAATAACAGTGAAATCATTTATTGAATTACTCTTTATATGTGTGGGAAATTAGTGTCATTAGAAAAAAAAGTTATGGGTATAAAAGAACTTTTACGAAGATGGTCTAAAAAGTAGTTACTTTACAAAAGAGGGAGGAAATGTAATATAAGAAATATGCAGTACAGGGTGTTTTAAACCTCCGTTTCACAGCATTTATTTGGAACCAACGTCTTTTAGGGTCATGTAGAGTAGGGTCATTTAGGTATTAAAAGACCCTTTAGGGTCATTTAGGTATTAAAGCTGTGATATAAAAAAAAAAGTTGTGATATAACAATACTAGAAAAAGCATTTTAATTTTGCTTTTGAAAAATGAGAGTTAACCGTTGAAAATGTGAAGGGTGCTTTGTTATACATATTTTTAATAGTTTTTGGTATATATTTTTGAATTCTGGCCCAGGGCTTGTCATACAGTTTTATCTGTTAACTTTTTAATGTTTTAATACTTAGACAGCTTCAGATGAACGACGGGACGTATCCTCTTTTTTTACCAACGAAATCGTCTGTGTTACGTGGGACGAACGGGATTTCTGTTGAATGAATATACAGTACTCGAAATAAAAACCGATACAGTGGAGATTGTGGGACAACGGTTGGGATTAAAAGGTTACTTTAGACGCAATTTTTATGATTTAACATGTTCTTGAAAATTATAATTGACTATTTTCTTCTAAGAGGTCATCTTCATACATAAATAATGCAAAGCAACATGTTCCTTTTTCTATGCCAGTTCCCTATTTTTATTCCTTATCCCCGCTACAGAACACCAAAAGACCCCCAGAAACCAAGTGACATAGAACATCATAAAAGCAAGTTTATGAGCCGTGGAAATTCGAAAATTTAACATAGAAAGGAAGAAACTTATTTCGTAGAACCAGAATTCAGATAGGACATTAGTTTTTTCTATTTTATAATTTCTACGGCTTATAACTTACTTTTATGATGTTCTATAATCTATAAGAATGTCACTGGGTTTCTGGGGGTCTTTAGGTGTTCTCTTTGGGTACATAGAATAAAAATTGGGGGCTGGCATAGAAAAAGGAACATGTTGCGTTATGTGTGAAGATGGCCTCTTAGAGAAAAATCGTCAGTTATAAATTTCAAGAATACATTAAATCATGAAAATTGGGTTTTAAAGTAACCTTTTAACCCCATCCGTTAGCCCAAATGTTCTCTATAACGATTTTTATTTCTAGTACTGTATTTCTATACAGCGCACACAAAGAAAAAGCAGAGCAGAAAAGGGTGAGGCTGGATGACGCATACTCTACTAGTATTTCCTTTCCCACAGGTCGGTTCGGACGGAAGTGACCATTGCAGACGGAACAAAAGGGACCGTATATCGCTGATAATTGTCGCCTAGTTAACGACCATTGATGTAATCTAGACATTCTTCATGTTGTAATTTTTTTTGGAACTGTCCCCCAAAACTTCTGGCGCCAATTTTCTTGGGGGCATTTTTTCTATAAAAGGGATCTCTTGTCTCGCAGGCGTTGCACTATCTCGACTCTGTGATTGCTACTCAGACGTGCTTTGTGCTCTTTCCCTTCTGTGGTTTCAGATTTGGATTGTTTCGAATTTTGTGACTCGTTCGGTGAACCATTTGTTTTCTTGGTTAGTTGAGATATTAGTTGTATCTGTTGTAAGATGCCTCGACGCAGGAGCAGGCCTTTGACACAGGCGCAGATTGATGCAATTTTATTTGCAAGTAGTACTGACGAATCAAGTTTGTCAGATAATGCGGATTCTGACATAGGGGAAGAAGAAAGTAGCGGTATTCCTACTTTAATTGTTGATTCTAGTTTTTCGACCAATAATGGTGACGTTGAAGAGAATGTTGATGTTGATATTGATGTTGATGATGAAGACTCTTCTGTAAAATGTGTCGATTCCTACGAATGGTCTGATACAGTTTGTAATGATAGAATCAGTCTTTCTGATTTTAATTTTATATCTGGGCCAGAGCATAACCTTGAAATAGGTTCTTCTGCCTTTGATTATTTGAAACTGTATATTTCCGTCACAATGATGGAGGATATTGTGAAAAATACGAATGGCTATGCCACTTTGAGAGGACGTGGGGATAAAGCATGGCACCCCATAGTTAACATCTCGGAGCTATGGAAATTCTTCGCGGTCATATTCGTGATGAGTATAACTCGATTACCAAAACTCACTGATTACTGGTCTCAAAATCCAACTTTGGGTAATGAGAGAGTTAAAAGATTGATGTCTAGGGACCGTTTTTTGAAAATTTGGCGATATCTGCACCTGTCCGATTGTGAGACAAATATTTCTACGGACAATCCGGAGTACTGTTATACTCAAAGGTTAGAACCCTTTTACTCCGATTTCAGAAAAAGGTGTTCAGATCTCATGAAAGCTCCCAGACAAATTGCTATTGATGAGGCTATTATCAAATTTAAAGGCCGCCTGGGAATAATTCAATATATGCCCATGAAACCAGCCAAACGGGGCTTGAAAATGTGGCTTTGCGCCTCTATTAGGGGTTATGTGTTAGACTTCGAACTATATGCTGGACAGAGAAGCAGTTATGCAAAGTCGGGGAAAGGACTGGGGTTTGATGTGGTTACCCATTTTGCCAAAAAATTAGTAAATAAGGGTCATGAGATTTTTTTTGATCGTTTTTTTACGAGTGTCCCTTTAGTTATGGAACTTTACAACATGGGTCAATACAGCTGTGGTACACTCAATACAAACAGGCGGCACTTACCACCAAAACTTAAAGATATAAAATTAAAATCCGGGGAAAATATAAAAGTTTTTCAATCTAAAGATAACACTAATTTATTATGCACAGCATGGAGGGATAAAAAACCCATTTTTATGCTGTCAACTAATGTAAAAAATGAAACAGCTATGGCCCAAAGAAGACAAGGATCAGAGAAAAAGAATGTTGTTTGTCCGAAATCCTTTATAAACTATAACAAATACATGGGGGGAGTTGATACAGCAGATCAGAGGAGAAAATACTACACTAACCTTCGAAAATCTAAGAAGTGGTGGAAGTATATATTTTTTTTTTCTTCTCGATACTGCCATAAATAATGCATTTTTATTAGAAACTGAAACAAACCAGCCGTCTAAAAAAAGACCAAAGAGTCTATTAGATTTCAAATTAGAACTAATAGCAAATATATATGAAGAATTTCAATCTAAAAAGAGGCCTGCTGAAACAGAACCTGCAGATCACTTGCATAAAAAAATTAAAATTTCCGGAAGAAAAAGGACTTGCGTTCGATGCCGAAAACTTGGAATTCGAACACAATCAAAAAGGCCAGTCGAAAGTTCCTGGGAGTGCGAATCATGCAAGAACTGCCTTTGCATAACTTGCTTTGACGAATAACTGGATATTATTGAATTAACCCAAAATGTCTGGGTTGGGTAATATAAAAAATTGTGTAATATAGCCTCTTAGACTGGCTCTTACACTGTACAAATCCTCCAAGCAATGCATTTTGTCATTCTGCTTTCTACAGTTTACTTTTCTATAAGCATAATACTGGATTGAGACGTTGGATTAATTAATTCTATAAATTATTCATTGGTATGCTGCGACTGAAGAATTTTTAGTTTAGTCTCTTAGATATAGGTTGTTACACCTTAAAAAATCCCCGAAACAACTTGCTTATGGATATTATTCAATTAACCCAAAATGTTTGGGTTGGGTAATATAAAAAATTGTGTAATATAGCCTCTTAGACTGGCTCTTACACTGTACAAATCCTCCAAGCAATGCATTTTGTCATTCTGCTTTCTACAGTTTACTTTTCTATAAGCATAATACTGGATTGAGACGTTGGATTAATTAAATCCTATAAATTATTCATTGGTATGCTGCGACTGAAGAATTTTTAGTTTAGTCTCTTAGATATAGGTTGTTACACCTTAAAAAATCCCCGAAACAACTTGCTTATGGATATTATTCAATTAACCCAAAATGTTTGGGTTGGGTAATATAAAAAATTGTGTAATATAGCCTCTTAGACTGGCTCTTACACTGTACAAATCCTCCAAGCAATGCATTTTGTCATTCTGCTTTCTACAGTTTACTTTTCTATAAGCATAATACTGGATTGAGACGTTGGATTAATTAAATCCTATAAATTATTCATTGGTATGCTGCGACTGAAGAATTTTTAGTTTAGTCTCTTAGATATAGGTTGTTACACCTTAAAAAATCCCCGAAACAACTTGCTTATGGATATTATTGAATTAACCCAAAATGTCTGGGTTGGGTAATATAAAAAATTGTGTAATATAGCCTCTTAGACTGGCTCTTACACTGTACAAATCCTCCAAGCAATGCATTTTGTCATTCTGCTTTCTACAGTTTACTTTTCTATAAGCATAATACTGGATTGAGACGTTGGATTAATTAAATCCTATAAATTATTCATTGGTATGCTGCGACTGAAGAATTTTTAGTTTAGTCTCTTAGATATAGGTTGTTACACCTTAAAAAATCCCCGAAACAACTTGCTTATGGATATAATTGAATTAACCCAAAATGTCTGGGTTGGGTAATATAAAAAATTGTGTAATATAGCCTCTTAGACTGGCTCTTACACTGTACAAATCCTCCAAGCAATGCATTTTGTCATTCTGCTTTCTACAGTTTACTTTTCTATAAGCATAATACTGGATTGAGACGTTGGATTAATTAAATCCTATAAATTATTCATTGGTATGCTGCGACTGAAGAATTTTTAGTTTAGTCTCTTAGATATAGGTTGTTACACCTTAAAAAATCCCCGAAACAACTTGCTTATGGATATTATTCAATTAACCCAAAATGTTTGGGTTGGGTAATATAAAAAATTGTGTAATATAGCCTCTTAGACTGGCTCTTACACTGTACAAATCCTCCAAGCAATGCATTTTGTCATTCTGCTTTCTACAGTTTACTTTTCTATAAGCATAATACTGGATTGAGACGTTGGATTAATTAAATCCTATAAATTATTCATTGGTATGCTGCGACTGAAGAATTTTTAGTTTAGTCTCTTAGATATAGGTTGTTACACCTTAAAAAATCCCCGAAACAACTTGCTTATGGATATTATTGAATTAACCCAAAATGTCTGGGTTGGGTAATATAAAAAATTGTGTAATATAGCCTCTTAGACTGGCTCTTACACTGTACAAATCCTCCAAGCAATGCATTTTGTCATTCTGCTTTCTACAGTTTACTTTTCTATAAGCATAATACTGGATTGAGACGTTGGATTAATTAAATCCTATAAATTATTCATTGGTATGCTGCGACTGAAGAATTTTTAGTTTAGTCTCTTAGATATAGGTTGTTACACCTTAAAAAATCCCCGAAACAACTTGCTTATGGATATTATTGAATTAACCCAAAATGTCTGGGTTGGGTAATATAAAAAATTGTGTAATATAGCCTCTTAGACTGGCTCTTACACTGTACAAATCCTCCAAGCAATGCATTTTGTCATTCTGCTTTCTACAGTTTACTTTTCTATAAGCATAATACTGGATTGAGACGTTGGATTAATTAATTCTATAAATTATTCATTGGTATGCTGCGACTGAAGAATTTTTAGTTTAGTCTCTTAGATATAGGTTGTTACACCTTAAAAAATCCCCGAAACAACTTGCTTATGGATATTATTCAATTAACCCAAAATGTTTGGGTTGGGTAATATAAAAAATTGTGTAATATAGCCTCTTAGACTGGCTCTTACACTGTACAAATCCTCCAAGCAATGCATTTTGTCATTCTGCTTTCTACAGTTTACTTTTCTATAAGCATAATACTGGATTGAGACGTTGGATTAATTAAATCCTATAAATTATTCATTGGTATGCTGCGACTGAAGAATTTTTAGTTTAGTCTCTTAGATATAGGTTGTTACACCTTAAAAAATCCCCGAAACAACTTGCTTATGGATATTATTGAATTAACCCAAAATGTTTGGGTTGGGTAATATAAAAAATTGTGTAATATAGCCTCTTAGACTGGCTCTTACACTGTACAAATCCTCCAAGCAATGCATTTTGTCATTCTGCTTTCTACAGTTTACTTTTCTATAAGCATAATACTGGATTGAGACGTTGGATTAATTAAATCCTATAAATTATTCATTGGTATGCTGCGACTGAAGAATTTTTAGTTTAGTCTCTTAGATATAGGTTGTTACACCTTAAAAAATCCCCGAAACAACTTGCTTATGGATATTATTGAATTAACCCAAAATGTCTGGGTTGGGTAACATAAAAAATTGTGTAATATAGCCTCTTAGACTGGCTCTTACACTGTACAAATCCTCCAAGCAATGCATTTTGTCATTCTGCTTTCTACAGTTTACTTTTCTATAAGCATAATACTGGATTGAGACGTTGGATTAATTAAATCCTATCCTAATCATAAAATTCCCCCAATAAACGCATTCTCTCATTGTGCTTTCAACAGATTTATTTTCTATTAGAATAATATTCGATTGAAATATTGGATTAATTAAATCCTATCAGTTATTCTTCTAACGGACTTCATTGAAGTATTGAAATCTTTGAATTTAGGTCTTCTACATTCATCTGAGAATATCGTCCTATTTGAGAAGATTGATGTATACCTATAGATAAAATTCTCTCAAAAATTAACACCTTCGATGCACATGTACGAATACAAATCTTTTCGTAATTATTGAATATAGACTATTGCAAGTCTGTTCAATTTTAGTTTTCAAAATACCCCGAATTAGATAACAGATCAGTTCTTTGATTTGTTGTGATTTGTGACCAGACTTGTTGAGCTTCGAGCCTGTAGCTGGTCATCAATATTTGTATTTGTATAAGATAAATTTTAACCTTTATCCTTTACAAAAACGCCTTTGAAGTGTTTTCCCTTTGTCATAAAGAAAATATCATAAACCGTCTTGAAATCTGTATGAAAGCTATTTCTCCTGCGTTTTATTTTTCTTAATAGTTCTGTGAGTTTGGATTTTCTGCATTGGAATATGTATAAGAGATCTATTCTACACTAAAACGCTAGAAATTTCCAAAAGCATAAAATATTCTGAATCATTCATAATATTTGACAATTTTAATCTTTATGTCCCTGAAGCACAATGACATTTTAGTTCCAGGAGGTCATATTTTCGAAATAAATCCTAATTAAAACAAAAATTTATATTGAGATACAAAAAACAATCTTGGTAATTTAAAAAACACAACACATAATTTTTTAAGAATACAAATTTTCTGACCCCACTACAAAGCGACACCCGTAATCAGTCAATCTCGAAAAGGGACACTTCCGCGGGGAGGCGAACGCGACTCCCCAGCCCCGCCTTCCCACTGAGATAACGAAATGACACTCTCGGAGCGCGGGGGGAAGGCAAAACAGGATTTTTTCCCGCTGTTAAAGGAGGTTGGTGCTTTGGCCGTAAAACGGCCGAACCGTCTACATAGGGTTAAAAACAACTCACCCATTTTTCAACATCAAAATCTGAAGCACATTTTTTACCAAAAATCTATCTTTGTTATTATCTCTGTTTATTTAAAAAATAAGTAAATAAACAGTTCTTTGACTAGTTTTTACATCCCTGTCACTCTAAATGACATAGAAAGACAGGGTATATGAGATGTTAAAATTATTTTAATTATGTAATCAAAAAATCTCAATGGGTTGTTTTTAGGGCACATTTTGGAGTGGGTTGTTTTTAAAGGACAGCACTATACAAATAAACAGTTACGTCTGGTATTATGACACAAGATAATTAAACTTCCATTTTGTAAATCTAAAACCGAATGTTACAAATGGTTTGAATTTAAGGGCCTAAAACTACAATCAAACCTGTTTTATTGCAAAAACTTTTTTTGGTCCTTTTAAGTGTGATTTTTCATTTGTGCGGAAAATATAAATCACAGTAAAAAGAAATGGAAAATCGCACAGAAAAGGACTGCACAAAAACAAGTTTGAGTGTAATAATGTTCATAATTTATTCCAAACATAAAAATATTATTTCAGGCCGGGAATGACCACACCAATATAAATTAGGTACTATTAAGAAAACAAGGTACAATGAATTAGAACAATGAATGAGCTGCTAGAATGTGGAAGGAAGGAGGTGGATGGAAGGTGGTTGGGGATGTTTGGGTCCACGGAGGTAGAATCTGTAGGGTCCACGGAGGTAGATTCTGTGTTCATGAAGGTGGATGAAAGAGTGTCTGAGGGCAAGTAATCACCAGGCTAAAAAAAAATTATGTTTTAAGAAAACAAATTGAACCAAGTATTACACCAATTCAATAAGTATTGAACCAAGTAAGTTACACCAATTCATGGGTACAAATATATTTTATGCATAACTAATTTATGTACCATTAATAAATTTATTGAAACAGTAAATAAGAAAATATTTAAAAAATTAGAAGATTATTTTATGAATATTGGCTATCACACTAAGTCGAAATTTCACAATAACATGTAACCCTTAGTTTCTCTAAAATATTTGGTACAAATTATCAGGAAAAGAAATATTTACCCTTGGAGGAGACAATGCTCAGTCCAGCCCATTTAGCAAATCATTGCCCATCAGACCCTTCCCTCTCTCATCCAGATCCGACCAAGGCTTGCGCTTGGGTTTGCCTCCACCAGTCCCAGATTTTGCCTTCTTATTGTGGCTTTATTGTCAATCTTGATGTCTCTCCAACTCTATAAAGTTAAATATATCTTGTTAGAGCTTTGCTTTTCAATTGAATTATATATTTACTATGCTAGTAAATATCTATTACTATGCTAGTAAACTACAGTATAGGGTTGGGTAAAATGGATAATACATTATAACCTCATTATCTTTAAATCGAAGAGACCAGAAATAAATTCAAGATAACAAAGTTACCAAATAACCAAATTAATCAATAAAAATAATGGGTTAATTTTGACAATCCGAGTCAATTGCCATGGCTTGGTAAATGATTCTCCCTAGTTTACAATGCTTAGTACAACAACCATAGATTCTATTACTATACTCCATTCTATTACTATATTCTACTCCACCTTTTGGTGCCGAAAGAATTTTGGGTTCAATTCCATTAACATTCCTGCTAAAAACCACCATGCTCTTTTGTACGCCATACATTCAAATATCAACAATCTTTCTTTAATTTTATATATAAACTGAGCAGTTATTGATCTAACTAACCATTTTAAAATTATTTAGCAATATTTGTACTTGGAATTGAACCGTGTTGGAATTGAACCGTGTTTTCGGAGAAACCATTCACCAAGAGTTGCCCAAATTCTTAAAATTTACCGAAAACTCTTTGGCATGAGGATTGAAATTAACCAGAGAAATATTTAATTTAAGATACACATTTTTTGGATAAATGATTGAAAGATTTGAAAAGGTCCTCCACGAGGAAAAAGACAATTGTCAGTCCCTACTATGTCTTTTGTATGTATATAGAAATAGATGTCATTTATTAATGCTACACCTACAACCAATGAGATTTAATATTCACAGAATTCATATTCTTTGCATTTTTATGGTTAATTGGTCAAATACTTTACCCTTTCCTATTCCTCTTGCACAATATAACAAAACCCAATAATTAGAATTGAAAAATAACTTTTAACAAAACAAGTAAAAGCATAAATATCTTACCTTTTGCCATTGGGGTACTTGGACCACCCTCGGCATTCAGCCTGGCCTTCAAATGCTCCCAATCCTGATTCCTCATAGCATTTGTGTAAGAGTTAGTTTTTTCCCTTTACGCATACGAACATTTCCCTCCATCTCGATTAAAATTCCCTTTTGGGAAGGCGTTATTTTCGTTCTCGGCGACTCCATTTTCTTTTTCAAGTGAAGGTGTATAAGCGGATCCTTGAGATCAAGCACACATTTGATTGAAATTTGAAAATATATGTAACCCAAACCTCTTTTTCAAGTTTGTTTACGATCGGTTGGGTGGGAAAGTGTGATGATTTGTCATGTGACGCATAACATCGTTGTGATTGGTCGATGAGAACCCGTCGGTGTGGGTAAAATAGCCTCGAACTCATAGAGCCACCTCCTCGATTCCACCATCACTCGACGACGGAATGTGGTGTGCTCGAAGTAGTCCTTTTCTTCTCTGACGAGTAGATGTGGGTTTTTAGCCGACCCAGGTGATGAGGAAAGCCTATAGATCGCAACCCACTTTCCATTTGGTACAGACTGCTAGAAACTCGTGTTGGCCCATTCAAGCGGAGCAAATGTGGCTTCGCTTATTCCAAAGTTACCACAAGTCATCCGGAAATCTCAAAGCGATGTTTTCATACCACTCCGTCTACTTGGGTACAAACCTGAATACCTACTTGGGTAGTCCTGAAATTGTCGGCAATGAACATCGCCTAATGTTGCATTTTTTTTTCTATCAATGTTTCCCATCAATGCAGAAATGGATGAGAATTCCATCCATATTCAGACTCGAGAATCATTCAATTCATATGAGATCCATATTCAGGCTCGAACCATAACTCGATGAGGTAACTAAACGTAAACACAACTAAATTGGCAAAGTGCAAATCACACTTAAGGAACTTGTTTAACAAACAATTATACTTGGAAGACCGCGCAGTTAGCAGTTACATTAAGAAAAAGGCTCATATTTGTACCGTATTGCTCTTTCGTGCCGATTGCAGTGCGAACGGGGGGATACGAGTTACAAACCTAACTACCATATGTAAACTATTTAATACTGATTGCTCATCAGGCCCAAGTTAAGATTTATAATTACTTCTACTAATAATTACTTAATAATTCGAGTACTGCAGAATTGGTGTGATTTTACTAAATATTTAAAATATTGTAGATCGGTGCACAACTTCTTCAACCCTGTTCAAATCTTTAAGTCGGTGCCTCGGTGGAATGTCCTTTGTTTGAATCGTCAACATTGGATACGAGGCTTAAGCGTCAAAATAAATCAACTTCTTATAAAAATCAACTTCAACTTCAAATAAACTTCTTATAAAAGTATCTGATTGGACTAAATTTCTCCTGTCGCTAAATCGAGTAAAAAATAATGCATTACTTTTATTGAGAGATATCTCCCGGAATATCAGCGGAATTTAGCGACTCTCCCCATAATCATGTGGGAGGGGTAGTTCATTAAAATCTCACGTCAACTTTTTGTTTAAATTTTAAATGAATGTATGTTGCAGCGAGATTTTTCCAACCAAGAAATATAGGAGAGAACCACACACGGGGGCATACGTGCCTTGCGTCCATTTTCATGGACGAGGGTCAAACCAAGGTCAAAATAAATATTTGGGAAATATTTATTTTGATAATATTATAATTGAAATTTCGAAAGTTTTTGAATTCACGTCAGCAAACAAATATGGAATACCTTAAGGGTTCCTTAGGAGAATCTTAAATTCCAAACTCTGCAAGTATCTTTCAGTTGATAAAGAAGAAACCAAACCCATAGAAGAAAGCTATCTTCGGCTATTATGATCATGTAGTTTGGGTCCAAATAAGATAAAAATGCCAAAAAATTTTTGATTTTGTTAAAATTTTGTGGATTTCTGTTTGGTAGCAAATATGCTACCATGGGCAGATCGGTTATATTTCAAAGTTTTTTAATTCTTGTGAAAATAATTATATTTTTGGGTGGAAAGACCTAAAAAACATTCTTTATTTATTAATAATAAAATTTATTCCTCTTTTACAGTTTTGCACTAATTTTTTTCTTTTATTTTTAGTTTTTTCATCCAGTATTTATTCGATTTTTATGGAATAAAAAACAAAAATATATATATTTTACTTATTGATTTTGCTTACAATGCTGATAGTTTTATCTAGGAACATATTAGAAATATTTTGATGCCTGTAAAAATAATTTTACTCCTGAAATTAGCCTATTTAGGAAATTCCTATAGTAAAAAATACGGCGTTAAAACTTTCAAAGTCGTAAAACAGATGTTTTAAAAGTAATTAAAATATTCTCTTTATAAAGTATTCATAGGAGTGTTATTTCAGTATTACATCATGGCTTTATATTTATTTTTATTTTATATTTATGACGTCTACCATCATTTTAACTTAGTTATTTCACAATTAAAAAATATTTTTACATGGAAATTTTTTGTACAGAGGACATAGCAACTCTTCCTATAAAAATATATCAAAAGAATTTAACTAAATTTCATTAACATATTTGAAAAAATTAGCTATAATTAACCCTTGAGAGAGCCATTTTGGATTTTTAAAAAATTTTAATTTTAAAAAAAATTTGGAAAGGGGGACTGAACTTCAACTTCATGAATTATAACGCCTAAAGGTACAATTAATGCTGCTATAACTTAAAAATAAGTATTAATTATTAATTTCATACTGAAAGCTCATCAAATATGCATACTGATGGGCAGTAGAGGGTTAACTCGTTCGCTGCGATCGGCTCGTGATGATCAATACGGGTGCTAGGGTTTGTCGAACCTCGCCGCCATTTTGTTCAGGTCATCGGATCCACCATTTTTATTTTTTGGCTAGTTGGGTTAGAGGAAATATCGCCACTCCGGTGCAAGAGCAACACAATTACAAATTACTCGGGAGTTCAGTGGTGCTAACAACAATTAGTTATTAACCGGTTAACGTTTTGTTATTCGATTAAAGTAATTTTCTCCTGACGCTAAATCGACTCAAATTCCGCTTAAAATTCTTTACGTACAAACGCAAACCAATGCATTATGTTCCAGGAAAAGGGATACTAAGGCTCCGCAACCCCTATGGACTATATATTAAATATATTTTTGAACTTTCTTTTTTTCAACAACTTTGTTTAAAATCTTATCAATGTAATAGTATTATTGCATATCATAGCAAGCTGACTACATTAACTAAAATTTTATTCAAAAGGGCAAAAACATCGTAAACATAAAAAACATCGGTAAAAGACATGAAGACTTTAAATGTGCCCTATGGCGCTATTTCGTGAGAGCTCTACGTAAAGGTTACAATAAATTTTTCTTGTATTTTCCTTGTATTTCATTTTTTAATACATCGCATTTTTTTCACATTGAACTTCATACACTTGGACATTTATATGTGTGCAAATAATATGTGTTTTCTTTCGTGGAAATCTAGACAGAATATGCCCATGTAGAGAGTGTATTTCTCTTCCTTAATCCATCCGAATGCTGATAACTTTTGCCATGATCCAATACGGCATTTTTCATCTTTTGCATTTTTGTTTTCTTCTTTCTTCGGTATTTCTTTAAAAAGGCGAAGCTAGCTCTCAAAGCGGCTTCAAAGAAGTCGTATATTGCCACAAGAGAAATTCCTAGGTACATCCCCATGTAGCCTCCAACAACGCTAAATACCTCTAAATTCTGAAAACCAAAGGGAATGTCAGTGACAAAGAAGCTTTTTATTACAAAATAATAATAACAATAATAATAATTTAAAGTTATTCAACTTATGGCCCGAGTAGCTATTGAGAGTGGTAATTATTATGTGGAAAGAATTAAAGCTAACAAAGTGAAATTCTAGTTAATTAAGTTAAAAGTGAAATAATAAGAAAGTAGATTTACAAGAATTTAAAAAAAATCAGAATGATTGTTAAAATTAAAAAAAAAAATTCATAGATTAAAATTAAAAAAAGTCTCTCTTGCATTTATGCATCACGCTTCAGAAACCGAACCAACTGAGTATTGTATTTATTTGAAAACTACAAAATATACACACTTCAACAAATTCAGTTTTTGTTCTAAGTTGCGGCAAATTAAAAAAGTCATTTAAAAATAATTAATAAATTAGGTAGTAGTTAATTACACCATTGAAGTCTGTCTAAAATTACACTGTCAGTAAAAGTAACATTAAAAACAACTAAAGTACGCTTAAAATTTAGTGGCCTTTTGGCAAATGTTGTCTCGACCCGAGGATCCGCGATTATATAAATTTCAGTAATCAACTGTGGGAAGGTTATCACAACTTAGGGCGAGCGCGCACGGGCGACTTTTGTCACGGTGACAAAGACAAAAACAACGTTGCTAAGGCTGTTGTTAAGGGCAGGAAATAGAAGCATCCAATAGCACATGACATCACTGACATGAAGCACATGACATCACATGACATCATCAATTCGCACATGACATCACTGGAGGATAAAAAAAACGTTGCTAACAAAACTAGTAAAACAAGTAAAATAACTTACCTCAAATTTAGGATTATATGATATGTTCGTAACTTGATACTCTTCAAAGTCGATTTCAATGTTGGTTATCTGGCACCTAAAGTAACATTCTTTTTATTTCTTAAACATTTTTAAAACTATAGGGGACAGTAGTGTACCTTGGTCCTACCCTGTTTTTAGCTTTACTTTCAGATGTATGGCAAGGTATGAAAGGATTGTTTGAAAGGCTTAAGTGCTAAAATATAGAGGGCAAATTGTTTCATTCATTTATTTTCAATAAATAAAAAGTTCATGTATAAAGTGCAGAAGGTCCGAGGTACAGTACCTCTTCCCCCTACACAACAGCAAAGTTTCCTGACGCAAAGCAGAAACTGCGTAAACAGAAATCCTATTGGGTTGCTAGCAGGAGTTTCGGTACGCAAATCGTGATAAAAAAAGACGTGATACAGGGTAATATAATACTCACGAACAGAGAGAGTTACAGCTATGCAAGTGAGGTAACAGTAGAGTAAAAAGACTACTCCCGATATTTTGCAAACAATACATAGTTTGGTAACATAGGAACAATCATAGGGTCAGGAAAAGTTGCAGACTAGTATAGTAGAATTAATTCCAAACTATCTTACCGTTTCATGAACACATTCTGTCCCTTACAGTCGTGCTAAAACATGAAAAAAAATCATTGTGACTTAATTCAATTCCTCAAGTCACTCACTATCAATTTATTTAAATTTTTATCAGCAATTATTATGTAGTTTATCTAACTATTAACACTAGAAAGACGGGATGGGCTTTTTTGGCCCATCGCGCTGTTTGCGGCTTAATAATTTCAACACTAATCAACCGAATGGCTTGAAATTTTCTGACTTTTCCTTATTTGGTTCTATTAAAGTGCATACCAAACCGTTTTCATTTTAGTCCCATAGGAGCAAAGATAGCGAACCGTATACCTAGAAAGACGGAGCGGGCTTTTTTGGACCGTACCACCTCTGCTGTGTTTTCCTTGCTTCGTTCCGCTCGTATTTCCATGAAATTTTCTTATAGAAAGGGGAGGGGATCTTCTTTTGTTTGTTATCTCTTACAAGTTCCATTCAATTCGATTCGGTTCGGTTTAGAACGCCCCTTTCTCAGTAGGGGTTGTGGTCGAGGGGAGGACATTTCAAAGGATGAATTTATGGTGCCCACCATAAAGATAACGGTTCTCACCATTGAATTTTGGCCTACAAGGTGACCAATAGGGTTTGTTTCTCATAAAAGAAATACATTTTACAACTTGAACTGTAACAGCTGTTTTCTTTGTATGGGGAAACTGCTAACCTTCATTACCTGTTGAGGCATTGAAAATGATGCGTTGTGAAGTGTACCCAGCCATACTTGGGAAAAGAAAGGAACATAACAACTGACAGCTATTTTACAATAGTAAAACCGTGTGAAAAACTAAAATCCCAAGCAAAACTAGCCTGGTTGGAACACTTAGAAAAGACCGTAGAGGGGTTCGGCCAACTGCAAAATTAGGAAAAAAAAATCTATATTCAACAATTGTTTATTTAAAAAAATAAAGACATAACCTTAACTGCAACACAACGTAGTTATCGACAACTATAAGGAAAAGAAAAAGCCGAATACTATAGCTTACTACAACAAAACTAAGTATGGAGTTGACATCATTGTGGATCAAATGATACGGCAGTATAACTCCAAATCAGGCTCTAGCCGTTGACCTATGCATGTTTTCTATTACATATTAGATATCTCTGCTGTAAATGTATGAATCTTATACAAGGAAAAAACCGGGAAAAAAGAAATTAAGTCGTAGAAATTTCATCTTGAGATTTTGTGAAAAGCTCCGTGCCCCTTTCGTGTCTGCCAAAGAAACAACCATTTCTACTATAAAAGGGGAAAAAAGCATAAACAGAGAAGAAAGCAGTGACAAAAAGGGTTATATTATGTAGAATTATAGTATCCTGTAAAGGAAAACATACCTTAAAGACATGTTTAGACAGTAAGAAATCGGTTTGTGGAAAATGCGAATTTAGAGAAGTGCTTTGTAACCATTGCTCCAAATGTGCAAAAACACTAATAAACAGATCAGTTTTAAAAACTTTGCTTTATTTATTGAATGGGTTTTATTAATTTTTCGTATCAGTGTCATTTATCTAGAGTAGCAACTCATTTATCAGATCTATGGATAAAAATATAGTCAAAGCACTTTTGATGGCCATAATTACAATTTATTTTAATAGTTAAAAATTCTAAAATCCTATAGAAATCTGAAGATTGAGTCTCTATCTTATACTCTAACAGTTATTTATATGGTATTATTATATTTTAGATGTATAATTAGCTCCGTATGCAAAAAATCAAGCAGGGGCCAAAAAGGCCCACTCAGTCTTTCTAGGTATACAGCATACTGCCGTCTTTCTAGTGTTAATTTAAAAATAATTATAAAATATCATGTTAAAAGATAAAATATTAATGGAATAAAAATTTGAATACAACTTACTCCCTTTTGTCTGAACATTGCGACCTGCAAAGTATAATTATTTTAGATAAACTATATAGTAGTTACAAATGTAAAAAATGAATTTAATTTGCAAAAAGTGTAAAGTTTTACCTCCTCATAAGCCATAAACTTGGCTTTCTGTAAGAGAACAAGAATTAATGAGATAATTAGTTCTGGAATTATTTAATGTCAAAGTCGAAAATTATTTTTTTCTGCTGCGAGTTCGCCCCCAGCAAAATCTATTCGCAGCAGAAATATGATTTTTTGCAGCCGCATTCTCTTCGATGTGAAGTTTTGCACCTCGTCGCCCTTTAAGTTTTAAAGTTTCGAAATTTTTGACGGGTGTTCGGTTTTTTCGTTATAAAAGAAAAACTAATCACAGTAGAACTATGATATTTTAAACACACATATAATTTTTTTTATAAAAATATTGGCGTTTTGTTTTTCAAAAAATTCTAATTAGTTTTAGCATTATTAAGATTCAAAGTTTTAATTTTTTCTTCTCTTTCTGTTGCCGTTCACTAGAGAAACAGGCGAGTTTTATGATGAGTCTAATTTCTTTTATTTTCAACAATGTTTTTTCTACAAAATGGTTGATGATTATTAGTAGACTTGCTGGATATTTCTTAACATTTCGATTAAATTATTGATAAGCTAAAAGAGGAATGCATTTCAGCAACATTTTTGTTGTTAATTTAGGGGAATGATACGGATTAAATTATTTATAAGCAAGAGAGAGGTATTTTCGGTATTACAAGAGGCTTAATTAAGTCGAGAAGAGTGTTAGGCTGGATTGTTGAGATGAACAAGCGAGCTCTGCTCGCTAAGATCGCGAAGCGATCTGAAAAGAACTGCGAAGCAGTTACGGGGGTTGGTGAGCGATAGCGAGCAGGGGGCAGGCCCCCTAGTGTTGTATATAAAAGTAAAGGACTATTTTCCATTAATATAGCTTAAAAACAAAAATTTAATTTCTTAAGAGGGTGATAAAAAGTGTAATAACTTGACTGCACCACAACACCACAGAAGAATTACTACACAAGTCCCAAATAAATAAATTTTATTGGGAGACTTCTTTCTTTACACACTCTAGATTATAATACTACAATATCCACTTCCGAAAAACAACACTACCAAAATCACGCGACACACGCTACACTTCGAGAAATCACTCCTGAACCACACGCGTTCCCCAGCGTCTCTTAACAGGTTCTCTCTCTTATCAGGGGCCGTCCCCTTTTTATAAACTCGTTGCTCCTCTGCTCAGTTCCGTTCCTCCCCCTATACCGGTTGGGTCAGAGGGGTTATCAGGAATACGGACCCTGGGCAGAGGTAGCGACCCCTGTGGCCCACTGCCAGACACTACACCCCCCAGGCAAGATTATAATTATCCTTCTATAATTATCGATCTGACAATTAGTCTGGCAGTTCAAGAAACTCTCACTTCCCAAAAAAAATCACACTCAAATTACAGGCTAAAACATACACATACATACATCAAAACTAATCACATTACCAATCAAGAACAGAAGTAAAGCCGCCTGGTTATAATACTGGAGCAATACCTACACAAATAACACAAAAAAAAAAACAGACAGACGGACAGGAGCTCTACGTATAATCCGGAACACAACATGGATTACTAAAAGAACTACACAAATCATTATTAAAAGAGATATTTGTACGAAAGTCATACCAGCCTGGATAGGCTGTCCGCGTTCCTCCCACGGAATATCCTCGGGGATATTCTTCTTGGTCATCTCCGTTAGCGGCCGGGCTACCGTGGCATACCCCTCGACGTAGTCCCGGTAGTGGTTGCATAGGCCCAGCAGACTCCGTAACTGGGATTTCGTGCGAGGTGCCTTCCACTCCTCGATGGCTTGGAGCCTGCCGGGATCCGGACGATGCGCTCCGGAACCGATGATGTGGCCCAGGTACTCCACCTCTTTTTGGGCGAAGACGCACTTTCCGAGGTTAACCGTGAAGTTCACCTCAGGGAGATTTCCCAGCACAGCCTCCAGATGGCAAAGATGAGACACCCAGTCCCTCGAGAAGATCGCGATGTAAGCCCGCCAATAGTCTCTGTGGTCCGCCAGCGAGTGATTCATCACCCGCTGCAACCCAAACAGCATGACGTTCCACCGATACTCTGCGCGGTGCGTCTTGAAGGATGTGAAATACCGACTTCTCTCCTCTAAAGGAATTTCCCAATATCCTTTTAGCACGTCGAGACCCGTAATGGCATTGGCTCTGCCTATACAATTAATTAGTTCGGTGGAGTTCTCCATGGGGAAATCGTCACTCCTGGTGACCGCGTTCAGGAGCCTGGAGTCTATACACCTACGTGTCCCCCCATCTTGTTTGCTAACACATACTATGGGGTAAGCAATCTCCGCGTCCCAGGGTTCGGTCAAGCTCAACTTTTCCTCCCGAAATGCTTCGCCCAACGTTTCACCCTTCTTTTGCTCCTCCCTAAACAGGGTAGCTTCGGTGAATTCAACTTCCACTCTCAAATTCTCCTCGTCCTTTCCCAACTCTTCCACCTCTCCCGTCTCTACCTCGAACACTACCGGAGAGTCCGATAACTCATCTTCTACCGTACCTCCCGTTTCCTCCACTAAGGGAACCGTAGACCCCGCCTGAATCAGCATTTCATATGCTTCGGGAGTTAATAAACAAGGGGTGCTCAATTTGTCTGTCACCGCCATCACTGTATTCCCCCGGGAGTATAATCTGCCATTGTCCTCCCTCAAATGCACCGGAATGGTACATAACTGAGCCCTCACCTCTTCTCCGAAGGCCGACCTCAAAGTTATCGCTCCCCTTCCATTTCCTACTGACCCGGGAACCAAAGAGGACTGTATCACCGAAATTTCGGCCCCTGAATCGATTATTGCGGGTACTTCCTGTCCCTCTATCCAGAGAGCGACTTCCCTCAATGTTTGACATTTTCCTGTCATTTCCTTCTCCCACTCAACCCTGGCCACCAAATGGTCTTGTACTTCAGAAACTACCACTTGGTTAATTCTTTTCGGACTCCCGGGCTCTCCATCCCGTCCTCTATTTTGTGGGCAATCACGCCTTCGGTGATATATCGATTTGCACGTAAAGCAGCCCTCTTCGCGGGGTGTTCTTTGATCCCAACCATTCGCACTTTCAGAATTTCTAAACCCCTTGTTCCTATTCGGGGACTTTCCTTCCCTCCACTGTCTACCTTCTCCCTTGGATCCGCGTCTTCCCCACCCCCTGTCGGCTACGGCACATTCATAGTTGTCCACCTCCTTCACCAACTTATCCGGTTTCAACCACTTCTCCGTTTCCTTTAATAGAATATAAGTTCTTACCTCCGGTGATAAACTGTCTTTTATTTTATCTGCTACAATTAAGTCTTTAATATCCTGCAGGGTTTCTATCTCTCTCGATTTGAGGTATAAATCCAACGCGGCCCTTATTCTAATACCATATTGTACGAAGGTCTCATTAGGCCTAACCCCCATGCCGTCCAAGTTATTCTTGTGTTGTATCGGGGTTATTCGAAACTCCTCCAACACCAATTTTTTTATCGTCGTATATTCCACTGTCTCAGTCCCCACCACAAAAGACTCCAATGATTTCACCTGTCCCTTTAACGTGTGTAAGACCAATTTCCCCTTATACTCGTCCGGGACATCGTATAAAGTGAAAATCTCCTCTACCTCCCGGAAGAAAAAGGGCCATTCCTCAACTCTCCCAGGTAACCCCGGTAATATCCCCATCGTTAATTTCACATACTCCATAAACGGGTTTTCCCTCTTCGTTCGCGCTACCTCCCTACCCTTCTCATTTTCTACTGTCTCTTTTTGCTTTCGTTCTTCTATTATCCTGTTAAGCATCCTCTCAACCTCCTCCGCGTCATAACTTGGATGCGCTTTTATTAATGTTTTTATCGCACCTATTGTACTCTCCTTAGCGACCCCAATCTCTAGCTCCCCCGCCAATTCCAAGAGATCGGCCTTTCTGCCTGACCCCAAAAAAGCCATTTCAACATACAAAATACAAATACAAAAAAAAACCTAACCTATGGAAGTAACCGACTCCTGACCCCAGTCACCGAGGAGATAACAAAATCCAAGGAAAACTCACCTCAATCGTCGATGTATTCAGATTGTAATGCAGCCGATTCCCGTCGACGCTCTGGTTCCTTAAGAGAGCGTGTAATAACTTGACTGCACCACAACACCACAGAAGAATTACTACACAAGTCCCAAATAAATAAATTTTATTGGGAGACTTCTTTCTTTACACACTCTAGATTATAATACTACAATATCCACTTCCGAAAAACAACACTACCAAAATCACGCGACACACGCTACACTTCGAGAAATCACTCCTGAACCACACGCGTTCCCCAGCGTCTCTTAACAGGTTCTCTCTCTTATCAGGGGCCGTCCCCTTTTTATAAACTCGTTGCTCCTCTGCTCAGTTCCGTTCCTCCCCCTATACCGGTTGGGTCAGAGGGGTTATCAGGAATACGGACCCTGGGCAGAGGTAGCGACCCCTGTGGCCCACTGCCAGACACTACAAAAAGCATGCTTTTTTTTTGGTACTACTTCTGTTACCTACCATTTGCAACAAGAATAACTCTTCTTACATTCTTTGCTTCCAAATTTATATATTTTGCATTTTAGGCAATATTATTTAATTTTAAGTTCATGAAAATATATTATAAATATAAATGTATTTATATTATAATATAATATATATATAATATATATAATATATATATAATATATATAATATATATAATATATATATATATATATATATATATTATATAATATATGTATTATATATATATTATATTATAATATTAATATATATATTAATATATATATATATATATATATATATATATATATATTAATATATATTATATATATATTAATATATATATATATTATATATATATATATATATATATATATTATATATATATGTTATATATATTATATATATAATATATATATTATATATATGCCGACTTTATATATTATAATATATATATTATAAATATAGATGTATTTAATATTTTAACTATTATTATTAAGTTAAAACTTGAAAGTGATATTTTGAAAAATTTACCAATGTTCTTATTTCATAAACCCACAATTCTTCTATATTCATTACGTATTCAGTGGAGCTAGAAAAAAAGATAATACATTTAATACTTTTAGGGCAAATAGGACCAATATAACTTTTTACTTTAGTGACACAGGTCACATTCAGTGTTACCGAATACAGATAGTATTATCTTTAAAGATTTTAGTGACAGTAGAATGAAATTAACTTCAAATTGCAGTAAAATGAATTTAAATTTGTTTTTGTAGCCGTTATGATAGTATCTCTCTATATATAATGAAGGTGTCCCTGCCTGCCTGCCTGGCTGGGTTCCTGCCTGGCTGGGTTCCTGCCTGGGTTTGTCCGGAACAGATTTGGCTCAATTTCTCCAAAACTACCCGTCCGAATCGAACCAAACTTGGTACACATACGTATGGGGACGGGGGAAAGACAATGACATCATTTCCAAATTTCTAAAACCACCCCTTCACCCCCTTTTAGACCTTTTTGTAAAAATCGCCTTACTTCTCCACTAAAGAAGATCTGTTTAACTCGCATTGTTGCAAATAATACAACAAAAACAATTTTAAACATAAAACAAAGTATTTAAAGATAAAACTTGGCTAAAATTGTTTTAAATGTTTTAAAAAGGTTATTAATAATTTAAAAAATTAAAAACGGCCCTTATAAAAAACTTTATAACAGTATTTTCTTATTAAAAACTTCATTTTCCATGAAACTTTAAGTTGAAATAGAAAGTTTTAAGAATTAGACTGGTTAAAGTAAAGATTACATCATGCAGTTTTTTTAGAAAGTTGATGATAGAAACACTAGATCAATTTGTTATTTAACCTTATAATTTGTTTCTTTGGTGTAGTTTAACGGGATTTTTTTTTCAATTTAAACAGGGGGTATTTACAAATTTTGGGATTTCAAAAGTCTGTAATAATTTTAATGGATTTTTTTCACTTAGAATGGATAATTGGGTAACTGTCGTAATTAAATGTGCAACACCGGAACTGGATGGTTAGGTTAGATTTACACAGTTGGAACCGGGAGGGAAAAGGCACAGGGAGCACGGTGATGAAAATGCACCGGGAACACCGAGATGAAAAGGCACCGGGGACACCAAGATGAAAAGGCACCGGGATATGAAAAAATACTGGGAACACCGGGATATGAAAAAATACTGGGAACACCGGGATATGAAAAAATACTGGGATGATTGGTAATTATGGTTACAGAAAATTAGGCATGTAACTTGAGAAAATTTTAATAAATTGATACACTCCACCCGTGCAAGGCCGGGCATATCAGCTAGTAAGTTATATTAGTCATAATCAGCTTTTAAAATATCTTAACTATTAAAATCCGAGAGTAAACAAACGTATGTTTGTCCGCTTGTCCGTATGTCCCTCTATCTCCTCCGAAACCACTGAACGCAGAAGGGCGCCCGAGGTACCAAAAGACGGCAAATGACCCAGGGACGCCGAGTCACCCATTTTCATTCCGAAATTCGAAATACTTTTCGAGATATTTGCGTTTTTCTGCTCTTTTACGCTTATTTCTCCATTTCTCTACTAGAGTAGATCTGCTTAACTCACTATTGTAAAAATGAGATGAAAACCACAAAATTAAATATTTTTAACAGGAAAAACTCGATAATTGTCCATTTAAAAACTCCATCAGCTATGAAAACGCCAAAATAAATTTAAATAATTTATTTTCAATCGTTATTTTCCTTAATTTTAAGATTTTTTCCTTTAAAATAAAAATATTTATGGAATAACTCATAAGACACGGTTCACTAGACTTACAAATTTACTAGGATTTGTATTATGTTTTTTAAATTTTTCTCTACTAGAGTAGATCTGCTTCACCCACTCACTATTGTAAATGAGATGAAAACCTCAAAATTAAATATTTTAATGGGTAAAAATCCTATAAATATCTATTAAAACTAATTTCAGTTATGAAAACACCAAAATAAATTAAAATTATTACTGTTTTAACATTATTTTCCTTTATTTTAAGATTATAATATATTTATGAAAAGGTTTCAAATTAATTTCTTTATTAAGATGAAAAATAAAAACAACGGCCACCGGGATAGGAAAAATTACAAGGAACACTGGGATAGGAAAGATTACCGGGAACACCAAAAAAGGTAAAATATTGTAAAACTGTGATAAGAAAAATTACCGGGAACACTGGAATACGAAAAAGAAGCCTGGGATACCTGAACGATTGTGGTAATTGCTGATACACAAAATTAGAAATGTATTTTGAGAAAACCTTTTTAAAAATATATATGTTACGGGCAATGTGATAAATCGGGCATTATTAATAATGCCCGAAGAGTAGGCGGGCAATGCAATAAATTCAGTGCCATTTATCAATGAAATTTATCCCTTTGCCAGCCTCCACTCCGGGCATTATTAATAATGCCCGATTTATCACTTTGCCCGTAACATATATACTCCAACCGTGCAAGGCTGGAAATGTGGGACAAGTGGCTACAGCAGATAAAACTAAGTCAAAACATATATTTAATTACGTTGGAAAGATAGAATGTTATGTAAGAAAATTATTGAATTTTCCTTTTTTACATAGTTTTCTTCTCTAAAAATATAATATTAAAGTATACATCGTAAAAACTGTAGAACTAAAACTACACTCGGCGCAACGCATCGGGTTGCTGTTCAGCTAGTTTAGTAATAAAACTCCCAGTTTTTATATTTGCATAAAATACAAAAATGAAAAAAATATGTAATTTTTCTTTAGTATTATTTGGTTGTTTTATCAGTTTGTCGATAAAATTGGCTCTGGTACTGGTATTGGCACTGGTATAGAGCATTTTCAATCGCATGACTCGGACCTAACAACCGCCTTAGCAACAGAAATGTTACAGTTTTTTGCCCTACAGAGGTTAACAGTTACAGAAAACGACTGGCCATGGAATTCTTCTATTGGAGCATTTGCAATCACGTGACCCCATACTTAAAAACTGCCTTAGCAACAGATAAACAACGGCCTTAGAAACAGATAAACAACGGCCTTAGAAACAGATAAACAACGGCCTTAGAAACAGTTAAAAGCCCTACAGAAGGTACACAGTTAAAAGAAAATAACCGGCTGTGACGTCACCTGAAAACACTATTGCAGAGTAAAATCATTATTATTCGGTCCTGGAAATTCATTCAATCCTCAATTATGATCTACGACAACTAGAAACAAGTTGGGAATTACTTTTTCCATTGAAAATTTAGTATTTTCGATATCACAAAAGAGATACTCACGCGCATGGTTGATTATATCTGCTTAGGGCATCAGTGCAATTTTCTCCACCTCTATCTGAAAAGCATATTTTCAGTTTTAATTTCCTGAATTAATTTCTAATTAGTAAGATATTGCATTTAGTTACGTTATACGTACTTTCGCAGAGGGGACAGAACTTGCAAATTGTGAGGTTGTGAGGATAATCGACATCATAGGGAACGCATCCCGAATCTGCGAACGATATATTCTTTCTGCACTCCTGAACAACCATCTGAAGATGAGAAAATTGGAATTATAATATGATACATGATGTCAATAAAAGATACCGTAAAAGTTATAATGTATCTAAATAACAATACTACTTCCCCTAAAAATATACAAATGTATATTTTGCGATATTTATATATTTCGATAAAAAGGACAGGTTCTTGGATAAAAGTTTCGTGTAGTAAAAATTAAAAATAGAACTTGCAGCTTGCGATTTGGTTACTTTTCTGACATGCAGGGAGTGTGTCAAAAATGAACAAAAATAATGCCTACATAAAAGGCCATATGCTGAGGGATAAATGATAAGCGAAAGTTGAATATCGAAAGGGATAAAAAGAGTAGATGAGAAGGGGGAGATAAATGAGATGAGAAATAAGATTTTGTTTTTATCCTCTGTTCCTCTTTACTACAGTTATTTAACTGTTAGATATCTACTTGCTGATCTAGGGTACATTCGTAAAATCGAACTCGTTTAACCAGTTAAACGGTGAAAACCGAAAAAAGTATGGTCACGTGACCTCCGTTTCATGAGTTAAACTAAGATTATACGAACGACCATAACTTTTTTCTGTTAAGTTGCTTGCTTGGCGTTGACTTGGCGGGCTTTTCCCTTCAGCTTATAAGTGACATCGCGTGATTCTGTTTTGTGTTTTCAAAAAGAAATGGATCACCAAGACATTGTGAAATGTTTGCCCATGTTGCAATCTGTTTTTTTTTTTCGAGAATCCAGATGCCCTAAACACTCTTTTAAATCCAGAAAAGTTTTTGAGTTTTCATTATTAATTTATATTAAATACAAGTTGAAATTTCAAAACAAAAATGTTAAACGCGCCTATTAAACATGAGGTGATAATAAGACCGTAATCAAACGTTCTCTGAGCTCAAAAAAATGAAAATATTTATTAAAAAATAAAAATTTCCATGCTTGTTCTGAATCTGAAATTCACTTGAAGCCCTCACAAAGGGAATTAGGAACCAAAGTACCAAAACGTTTCTCAGAAAATTAATAGAAACGTTATTTTGAACTACTAATGCCTATGAACTACAGAGAAAAATGGGAAAAACTTGGGGTCAAAATTTCAGGATTTAACAAAAAAAGCCAAACGAAAATTTCGAAGCCAAACGAGTATGAAAAAAAGCCAAATTTCTCGAATTTGGCCTTAAAAAGGCCAAATTGGCAACCCTTTGAGAAATGTTTGAGTTATTTGAGTTACGAACTTTTTTCGGTTACAGCGAATTTAGGAACGGCGAGTTATCCTCATGGAAATAACCGGTGACTTTAGGAACGCTCAGTTCGCATAATTCGTTTAACTGGTTAAACGAGTTCGATTTTACGAATGTACCCCTAATTTGATTAAATTATCATAAATATTAACAGTTTTGCTCACAAACTGGTTGAGCGGAGCCACTCCACCTCTGTTCCTCCAGTCCTTCAAGTAGTCGGTACAGTTTGTCTGGTATGGAGGCGGTAGTAGGTGATTCTCGTTCTGCAAAATAAATTGCATTATAGTAAACTCTCGTTAGTACGCCCCCGCCTAGTGCGACTTTCGCATATTTCAACGCTGTCCCTTGTCCTGTAATTTAAATCAGACAAATATTTAGTTCAGTTGATAACTTTTCAGAGTATTCCCTAAAATAAATGCTTCTGTAACGGCTTATTCTTTTTATTCAGTCTATTGTTGTTGTCTTGTTGTCTTATGCCACTTGGAATATCCAAGCGCCATCCGCAAAGCGGATAGGATTTAAGGCAAAGGGGTGCGGCTCCTGAGAAAGTGAGGCCCATGAAATGGCAGGAGTCCGACTTAAGCCTCGGATGATAGATGTCGCCACCATCTATCGCCACCTCCACAATTTTGCCATGGCTCTGAAGGGGAGGGAAATAGTCTCCGTGAGGAAAAAGGACCCGTGGTAAACTGCGCCATGACGGACCACAGGACTTTCGGACCCACAGATTTAACGAGCACGTACTCCGCATATACTCGGTGGGTCTTCAGCGGTGTCGGGAATCGAACCCGGGACCCTCCGATCCCGAAGCCGATGCCTTAACCACTAGGCTCCCCACGCTTTATATCAATTGTACTCCTAGTTCATAAAACTCATATCTGCTTAAGAATCATGATGAAAAAGCTTAATTAAATGTCCGGGTATATTTAAATTCAAAGCTGCTCTATTTTCAGTCAAATGATGATGTTTCCAGGTATTATTTTATAATTACAGCATTTTGATACCTATCAAAAATGGTTGTAGCGGTTTTTGGTAAATTATTTATTGAACATTCAATTGTATTGTTGCTTAATTTATTTGGATGATATACCTTCTTAAGTTTGATTCTGTAGTCTTTTCCGCCCAAGAATCCTTTTCCAAAAATGTAGGGGCTGACTGTCATGTCCACAGAATGTATGGCGATTTGTATAGAAGTTGGTATATCGGCTGGAGAGTACATGGGAAGCTGAATGAGGTCATCTGGTGCACTTCGATTTCTGTACGATATATCCGAGTAAAATCGCAAATTAATTTCTAAAAAAAAAAAAAAAGAATGTGAAAGAAAAGTGGCTCATGTGAACGGCGTTTATGATAAGGGATACTGGAGTAAAATAAACTTCTTAGACGAGTTAAAAACTTCGAAAGAAAAGAAATTATTCATACCAGAAAAAAAATCAATAAAATTTTACAAAAAGTTGGTCTTTCTGATTTTTAAACTTGCATCTGCTATTGAGAATTTGTGTTAGATTTTATGTGTAAAGTCACTGGAATATTTCTTATTGTGATTAAGAAAATATATTTACTTTCAGACTTCTTTATTTTCTGTATCTTCCTATTGGGATCGCCCCATCGTGTATTCATACCGAAGCAAAAACTTGGCAAGTTGGTTTCACTGTAATAGGACCCGAAGACAATGCTATCGGTACTGAAAAAAAGATTCAAACTGGAGTCATTGGATTTTTCATTCAAATCATTGGATTTTTCGCTAATCTAACCCTTAGACCTTAGACCATAGAACGAGTTTGACAAAAAATCTACTCTCATATTAAGTGAAAAAACAGTGTTACAACAGCTCCTTCTAATGAAAAAAGTATGTAATTCTATAAATAAAAATATTTGTGTTTAAAATTAGTGACAACTATAACGGAACCTGATTAAATATTAGGCCCATAAAATAAGATTTTTTTCTGCTTTCATGTACTTACTCACAATATCTGGATGCACTCCCTACTCCGGTAGATATAGTACACGTAAAAAAGTCTTCCCAAGGCAACCTTAGCATGTTTAAAGTGGAATCATTTAAGTCGACGTTTTTCGTTAACCGATCGTACCTTGGACCCTAAAAAGAAAAAAAAAATGGATTTTCTGATAATAACACAGTATAACAGGACTGTTAAACTTTAATGGTATGCAAGAAGTTTGCCCCTGATTACATTTTCTGTAAAAGAAAGCATACCAAAAAAATGATGGATATAATTATGTTAATCGAAGAGAATAACTTAACTTACTATAAATCCTGGAGGCAGTTCTGTTCCATTAATGCAGAATTCCTTATAAATGAGACAGTAGTTAACAAACATCAGCATACTTGGTCTTGTGCATCGGTTACTCAGTCTGCAAAATGCTTCTAGGTTCATCCTGAAATGAAATTTGATGAAGTTTAGTTTAGTCTATTAGGGATGGCCATGGTCAACCCGTGACACGGGGTTGAAAACTGTGGCACCGGAAGATTATACTAATTACAATTATTACGCGAAGATTATACGAAGAATTAATACTTTTTACGATTTTATAAATGATTTTTAAAAACATTTTAAGCGTAATATTTCATGGGAGCCCCTCAGTATCATTATTAATTTAGAACCAGCTTTATTAAATAGCTTTAAAATGTTTATATTTCAGTAGAGTATACCACCCTCTGTTAGTTTTAAAATCTCCACTACTCAGACTTATTTGGGATAATTTTTTTTTTACTAGGTTAAAATTCCCACAATCAGTCACTTCATATTTTTTGTTACCTTTGTATTTGAAAAAAGTAGAAATGGCACGTATAAATTTTTCCAAAAATGTTTGGCCACTCCTGGTCTATGGGGATCTATTTTTGTTAGTAATCTTAATTTTTTAACTCCGTAATATCCCTTCAAAATCAGTGCGTTTAACCACAAATAGATGGCGCCATTATAGCCGCTGAGACATTAGGGTCTGAGACTGAGAATTATTAGGTCTTTTTAAGCCCCTTTTAAGATCCCTCAACACTTCACTTTATTATTCACTATAGGAAAATTTGCCAATTTCCTTTGAAAACTGGGCAGCTGGATTGTCAAGATTCCAAGTAATGTTCCTGGAAAATAACAGGAATTCCAAAAATTTTCCCAAAATGGGAGCTTTGGCGCTTAATGGGTTAAAATAAATCGCAAAAATACCAGTATAGCAGGATTTTTTTTACCGAAACGTTACTATTATTTTACAGAAACATCATTTTGAAAAAATGAACAACACCCAGATGCCCATGTTTTTCAAAGGAAAATTAAGGAATTAAAAAAAAAACAATTTAAACGAAGTTAGAGAAACCTTCAGGTCACATTACAGATTCGGGACAGTAACAAGCAACAAAAATACCTAATTAATTATCCATTTCATGGTGAATAAAAAAATATAACGCCATCAATACAACTAATTTTCTGCTAAGCTTTTGAATATTTCTACTCTCACAACTACGTCAATTTTGTTCACAGATAGGCTAGAGAGCCCTTTTCTCTATTATTAGTGTAAATTTAATAAAATTTTGTAATGGCATGTTTGTGAGTATCTCAGGTGGCACACACACAAAATGTAAGGTTTTATTAACCTGTAACATAGTGATAAGGTAAAAACCACCTGCGCCATCATGCAAACCCTAATACAGTATTGCAAAAAAGGTTTTTTGACAAGCTATGTTTTGGACAGTGGCGGCTCGTCCATAGGGACTGCGGAGCTGCAGCACCCCCAACCCAAATTTCCCCAAATTCCAATTTTTATTAGCTTTAAAATATTTCAAAAAGGATATATTTTTCCCTTTATTCTTCTCCTTATTATCCGTTTTTAATTGATGATTTCACAGCAGTCAAAACACTCCGCCGTCTCGTCAACAATTTCTTTCCGGGTCGATCAGCACCCGGAAATATACCGAACGAGATATCAAAACTTTGCTCTATTATATCGAATCAAAATATCAAGAGGAGCTGTTGTGTCAACAGCCCAGATTCTGGCGCCGAGAAAAATAATGATAGTTTTTCTTCTTTGTGAGCGTAGTGAAAACGGATGTAAGAAGAAAAATATCCGATTTCTACTAATAATAAATCATATTGGCTTTTAGGTAAGTGACATGTTTTTGAGTGTTAATTAAGCTTAAAATCAAAATTTTACATTGTTCCTATCTCTTGAGTTTTTCGACGTTATAGAAAAAGTGAAGTATGGAATTGCATCGCCAAGAATTGAGTTTTGTGACAGCAAGGGATGATAAATCCAGTACCATCCAGTAATCCATTGGTTAAAAAAAATCTTATAAACACATCTTTCAGTTTTATTTCTAACTTCTTTTTTAAACTGTAGTAAATAATTCTATTCAGCTAATTTGACATATCAGTAATATATTTTATTTTTTCCTACTTTTTTATGTTAATGTTAATCCTTTTTTAGTTCAAATTTGATTTTGGATAATGTAATTTTTCAGTCATTCTAGTAGTTCTGCAAGAGAGGAACTCATCGTATATGGATGGTATAAGGTGTAAGATTTTAATTTTAAAGTTTTATTAAGTAAAAGGTGTGTTCTGTTCTTTTAGCGTATCTGTTGTGAATTTTAATTTCGAAATATTGAAAATAGAGTAAGTAAAAGAAAGTGTGATTTTGATCTTCGATGTTTTGAATGAAGAAGTCAAAAAGAAACGATGATGCTTGGTGTTTAAATCAGTAAGCGTCTTTTCGTATGATTTCTATTAACTCTATCCACGTTTTTCAGAGTTTTGTTTGGAATTTTATTGTTTAAAATCTGGCCTAAAATACTGTGTAAACTTGGTGGAGCAGCACCCCCAATAATTTTAGCTACGAGCCGCCACTGGTTTTGGATATCCAAAATGACCGTTAGAGGGGTTAGTAACCGTTAGAGGGGTTAGGTGTCTTTGAGGAGAATACTGTCATTAACTTAAAGGGAGGGTGGGTACTCACCCGTTCGCATTGCAAAATGTGATCCCAGGCACCTCTATTTCCGTGGGGACGGACACTTGTATGTCCACCACTGTCGGGTACGTCCAGTAGAGGAACATAAACTCTGATGTCTGCAACAGAAACCCGGACAAGCAGATAACGACAACCAAGATCTTCAGAACGAATCTGCAAGGTCTCTTTCTGACGTCTTTCGTTTTCATCTTGGTCTGTATAAAGCTTGGAAAAACGTAAATTATACCCGTGGAAGATTTTTATGTAATGTAGGTCTTGAATGATATATCTGAATTAATACACTTCGTCATCCATATATATAGGTTAATTTCTGTAACTCAATTAAGTTTACTTAATCTTCAATTCAATGAAGTTGATACAAATACGTATTATTATTTGTCAACTGCAAATGGTAGAATTGTTTGCTTTCATATAGTTTTCAACATTTATGTAAATTTGACTGTTTCATATTCATTGGCATTTAATCAAGTTAAAAGCTTTGATCGTTCACATTTCCATTTTTAAATTATCAAACTTTCTGCATCAAAGCAAAACGAAATTTTACTATAATTTACTTAATAATATAATAATACAATTTTGTATTATAATATGTTTTATCCATGTGTTGTATGCTTGAAGGCATTTTTAATAAATATTGCTCAATATCATGCTTAAATTATAAATTTATTCTGAGCAATATTTTAAAAAATGCAATATTTCAGCTTTAAGCACAGTTTATGAAGTACCTATTATACGTGTTAAGCACTTCAAATTCAATAGGAAATAGCTATTCTTATTATTTTTACACCAACTTCGGGTGAGAATTGCTAATTTCTTTGAAATTTAAAAACAGAAAAATGCGTCACGGTCTTTATTTTGCCAAGTACATGCTTTGTGATAACAATTTTTAAGGTATGAAGTAACATTAAAAATTTACATTCCCGAAAATTAAAGTGTTTTCTTTATAGAAATAAAAACCGACTTGTGAATGTCCGGTTAAAAGCGATTTTGGATTTTGCTGCCACTAGTAGACTGAAGCCCATGCAGAGTTATTTCTCTTCCTTAATCCATCCCAACGCTGATAACTTTTGCCATGATCCAACACGACATTCTTCATCTTTTGCATTTGGATTTTCTTCTTCTTTTGGTATTTTCTCAAAAAGATGTAGGCTACTTTCAAAGCGGCTTCGAAGAAGTCGTATATTGCCACCAGAGAAATGCCCAAATACATCCCCATGTACCCTCCAACAACGCTAAAAACTTCTAAGGTCTGGAAGAAAAGGTGATTATTAGTGATAGATGAATGGCTAAATGGGAGAAAACAGGTGAAATACCAAATGGTTTTGAGAAATTTGAAAGCTTATTTTCGCGTGAAATATAGTAGAACTATTAAGTTGGCGAAATTTTGTGTAGTTTTTCATTAAGGCTTTTCTTTAAAGTCTTATTAAGGATAGTCTATAATAGTATGGCAAAAAGCACGATCAATGGTGACAAATTTAATGAAATCTATTTCAGCTTTACGAAAGAATATCAATGATGGTGAATATTTTAATTTGGAAATGTTTTCCCCTGTCTTACGTACTTAAGTATTTGCCCAGTCAAAATAGACGAAAAAAAATGGCAAAATTCGGAGAAAGCTGAAAATTGGTACAGACCTAGAAAACATCATTTTAAGCGGTATGCTAAAAGTCCCCATCGAAGATTTGATTGTGGTTTTAACTACCCCCCGTTTTCTCTTCGTATTCCTGCGGGGAAAAAAGTGTTTTGAGGCTACTTTTGGAGGTTTTCAGAAAGCTTCGCGGGCCGCAGAAAATGAACCGGCGGGCCGTCAGTTGGATACCCCTGACCCTGATATATACCATATTAAGCAGTTAATAGTAGTTAGTAGTTAAACCATTGAAAAAAACACCATTCTTAAAATAGGAGAATAATTTTACACAGGCACAAAGCAACAAATTAATGTTATGCAATATGATATATTCCCATAACAAAATAACTTACTTCAAACTTCGGATTATAGGTTACGTTAGTGACTTGAAACTCGTCGAAGTCAATTTCTATGTTGGTTATCTGACACCTGAGGAAAAGATAGACCATTAAATGTCACTGTTATGCATGGCATTCTTATGTTTAAATGTAAGAAACTTACTTTTTCATGAACATATTTTGTCCCGTGCAATTGTGCTAAAATCGGAAAAACAGGGTCGTATTTATGCTTCTTGAAATCCCAATTCGTTTAAAACAATATAAAGATAATTATAAATTAATTCAGAAATAGTCATCTTGTTTAAAAATATTATTAGCTGAAAAATACTACTCACTCCCTTTTTTCTAAACATTGCGACCTACAAAATAGGAATATTTAAGAACTATTAAAGTCATTAACATAGTAAAAATATTGTTATAGTGTATTATAGTATGTATATAAAAATATAGTTATAGTTGTATAATAGTATGTATATAAACAAAGTTATAGTTGTATTACGTATAGTTAAAAATATAAATTATTCTGAAAGAAATTAATTTAATTAAAATTAATTGCAAATTAAGTTATCTGAATTACCTCTTCATACATCATAAACTCGGCTTTCTGTAAAGTAAAAGAAGAATGTAATCAAAAGTACGATTTAAAACATCAAGATAATAGTACAGGGTGAATGAAAAGTCCGTAGACCTTTTTAAAAATTCAAAGTCGGCGGATTTTTAAGGACAATAAAAGAAATTTATCACACAATGATGTTAATAGATAGTGCCAACATAGTCAAACATGTACCCACAAATTGAATTGAAAAGAAAGATTAATAAATAAACTGATTACATTGAAAACATCCTTTACTTAAAAAATGAATTATCCAGAAAAATAATATTCTCCCAGGACTCTTCGTTTCGTGTTCGATTACTTCTCTGGAATCAAACATTGGGCGCCATCTACTAACATCGTTTTGAACCAAAATGTTTTTATTCTCTCAGAAAATACCCCGAACAACCGATGTCAACACTGAAAACCGACTTTTAATTCTGTTATTTTTTATAGATTTTTTTTTTTTTTTGAATTTTTAAAATAAACTTATAAGAGTTCTTGGTGTCCCTCTCTCACGGTCATAAATTTACTACTGAAACTATCTGGTTAAAATTTCCCAATTTAGTTGTATATCTCTTGTATACAAAATGTTTTGATTTAACTTTTTGAGAGATCAGTTTAAAGTTTGCACTTTTATTTGGGTGCCTGTTAATTATTCTCTTCAAAATAATAAAACATTTTTTAAAAAATCAGATAATTTGTTATAGGTAATTGATTTGTTATTTTCAGAAAACCCTGCGGTGAATGTTTCAATGTATCAAGAAGTGATACAAAAAAACCCAACAATATATATTTTTTTATTAAAAACTTACCAGTGTCCTTATTTCATAAACCCACAGCTCTTCAATGCTCATTAAGTATTCAATGGAACTAGATGAAAACAAGATATTTTCCTTGACAAAGTGTATTTAACAATATATGTACACTTTACAAGGTGTTTCCAAAGTTCTTTGAAATTGCAATTGAAATTTACGCCGGCCTTTAAAATGGGGATATTATATGGGACGCATTTATTTTAATATCCCAAAACTGCATGATAATAGTAGAGAAGATCCTCTTTTGCAAATGAGACAGGATCAATTTATTCTTAAATATCTTGAATGTTGAAGATGTTTTCTAGAAACTTTTTTCTCTGTGCTTTTTTTGTAATAAAATTATACTTATTAATTTTTTAACTGACGGTTTTGGTTCCGTCTACTAAAATATCAAAATTATTTTTTTTTCTATACTTAATTTTTTTTGCCTCTGGGAGTGTCGTACACTATCTCAATGGATTTGTAATAGTCACTACACAATTTAGGTGTACCCCTCATTTCACTGATATACTAGAACTAGATGTTGTTTTTAAATTTAAAGTTGTAAAACTCGAACTTATGAAATACCCTGAATGCTTTCTTTTTTAAAATTAACCTTCTAACTGTAGTTTATTTGAGAAAAAAAAAAGACAATTCAATTCATAAAATAAAGCAACTCACTCGCATGGTTGATTATATCTACTTAGAAGATCATTGCAATTTTCTCCAATACGAGTCCTATCTAAAAAAGGATCAAAAAATTTTTAATTGTTCTAGATTTAATATTGTTGTTCTGTTAGAGGTTCTCAAACTGTGGGTCGCCAGTCAGTTTTTGGTGGGTCGCTACAAGTTTTTGAATTTAAGAATTTCCTTAGAAAATGATTTTGTAATTACAATTTATCCCAGATTACCAAAAAAAAAATGAGTTAAAACCCTGTTTATAAGAGTTAAATTTCCAAAATTTCTCTGGGGGTAGACCCCCCTTATTATTGTGGAGCTCATAGTTACCTCCACAATCAAACAATTTTATACGCTAAGATTTAAATATTTCTTTTTAAATTTCCAAAATTTAATATAATCTCTAATACTCTCATTCATGTACTTTATTATTGTAACAATATAGTTGATGACCAAATCCCACAAGCACGAAGATAAAGTTTTGTAGGGGGTACGGGGGGTAGGGGGTATGTCTATAAAAAGTGGGTCGTAATGCTGGAAAGTTTGAGAACCCCTGTGTTAGGCTATTGTTATTTGGATAGTAACATTGTTGTAAGGTCACGGTTTACTAGATATTATACAGGCTAGCTAGCCTAGAGACTCTTGTAGCCTGTATAGTAACGAGTAAGCCGTGGTTTACGTACTTTCGCAAAGGGGGCAGTTTTCGCAAAGTGTTTCGTTATGAGGATAATCCACATCGTAGGGAACGCATTCCAAACCTTCAACTGAAGCATTCTTTCTGCACTCCTGAACAACCATCTGAAGAAGTCAAAACTGATTAAAATGCGAGACATTTGCAAATGAAGATAAGAAAAATCAGAGGTTTCTAACTGGCGGACCGGGGTATTTTTTGTAGGGTATACGAAGCCCTCATCCATGCAAATGCCAGTTTCAAGAAGAGTGTCATGGAGGCCATTCACCCTCCGATGATCACCCCCTGATCAAAGTTACTCAACCTAAATTTAAAAAATTTCCGAGATTTTCTTTTTAAATTCAAAAATTTTCTCAATGTTTACTTACTAGATTTAGATCTTACTAGATTTAGATTCCACGTAGTAGTTCATAAATACGGTTTTCAATCATTTTTAGCAAACAGAAAGTTAAAAAAAAGTTAATTTGGCTTAATTTGTCTTTATTAATACAGCGCTTCCCTCGTGACGCCAAGAGAGCGTGCATACAAGTGGAAAATATATTATCAAGAAGAATAAACTTATGTAAAAGTTACTGTAACAGTAACTTAATTTACAAAAACAAGTATTTTTTTTCTTTATTTTTTGACTACGTGACGAAACCCTAAGCCCCGTCCCCCCCCTGTGACCAAGCGTGGTAATTTGAAGATCCCCTTCCCCCTCCCCTAAACAGGTCACGTAGTATGGGTACGTTCCCTTAGGCTGCGGTCAGCCAGAAAATCAGTATGGTATCTGTTCAAAAAATCTGCACTATCTGGTTATCGGACAATAGGAAAACCGCAATCAACACCTTCAATGGTCCCTCCAACAAAAGACAGCCCTCGGGGAGGAACGAGAAGTCACTATCGGGTGTCTGCTAATTGACTGGGGGAGGTGACTTCGGACTCCTTCGCTATTGTTGGAGGGGTCATGAATGGGGAGATAGGGCAGATTTTTTGAAGAGATACCATAGGTTTTTTGGCTGACCGTGCCCTTACCCCGGTAGGGAGACAATCTATCCTGTTTGTTACAACTTTTTGTTAGTGGAGTTTCCAAAAAAAAATCTTGTAGGATTCTACTTGGAAACCCATGGGTCACTTAGCTATGCAAATTTACAAGATTCACGAAGTGTCATTCTATGTTTAGGAATTTCACCTTCTTTCTCAACCTCTTACCAAATTAATTTGTTCAACCAAAAGTTCTTTGATCCTCAACCAACCTTATTTGTGCATAGTATTTATTCGAAAATTTAAGGAGATTGTATATATTTTATTATTGAATGTATTCTACTTAAATCGTCGAAATTTGCTACGAAAGTTATTCCTTTGTTTACATTTTCATGAGTACTGTATCACGGCTTACTAGATACTTATACAGGCTAGCCGAGTTTTAAACAATGAAAACCATTTGACAACTTTTCCCGCTTGGAGCGCTACAAGACCTACCTATATCACCCACCGCCTTCAACACTGTGAATATGCTTTGCCAGTTTGTCCAATAATGCCAACTGGATTTGCAATGATTTCCGTACTTGGCTAGCCTGTATAAGTATCTAGTAAGCCGTTACATTACTACATTTCCATTTCCATTCGTTTAGTATTGTTTCTATACAACCAGACCACTACATATATTAGACAGTAACATTAGAGAACCTCTTAAATGAAGAACGTCAATTTAAAGTATGATTATTTTGTTAAACCCATGTATAATAGTGCTTTTCAATCACGATCTGCTTACCGAAACTCCTCCTAGCAACCCAACTACAGGCTTTGTATTTACCGATTTCTCCTTCCGCATTTGTCACGTGACGTTCAAGAAACATTGCTATCGAGTAAAGCAATATATCGAATATAGTAATAACAGTATGCTATAGGTTTACTCACAAACTGGTTGAGCGGAGCTATTCCTTCTCTGTCTCTCCAGTCTTTTAAGTAATCGGTGCAGTTGGTCTGATATGGAGGCGGTAGCAGGTGATTTTCGTTCTGTAAAATAGAATAGAAAATAAAACACAGCAGTTTTTGGAAGGAAATTTTGTTCATTATACCCGCGTTCACAAGAGCCATTCTATCGGAGGAAAGGCGGAGAAAATTGGTTCTTCTTCCACCGCTCTCCCTATGCTAGGGAAAAAGCCACCTGACTATCAGTTGGAAATTCTCTCCTGGGCTATAGCAGGAGGAAATGTTTCAATTGGATCAACCTCCTGTAGACGGCGCTCTCGCTCGCTTCCCATAATGCCTTTCTACGAGCTCGTTCTCTCGTCACGTGTGCTCGGGCTCTTCAATTTCCTCACTGCTGGTTTTCGGAGATCCCTTTTACCATACTTCTTTAGCTCTTTCTCCGGTTGAAGAGGTTGGCTGTTGTGAACGCGGCTTATATTTCTTTTTATTTTCACATTAATATGCCATACTTTAGGAGGTTTCTCGGAGACCCTGTGTTATAGTAATGAATGGTATACCTTCTTGAGCTTGATTCTGTAGTTTTTTCCGCCAACGAATCCTTTTCCGAAGATGTATGGGCTGATTGTCATGTCCGAAGAATGTATGGCGATTTGCACAGAAGTCGGTACGTCGGCTGGCGAGTACCTGGGCAGCTGAATCAGGTCTTCTGGTGCATTTCGATTTCGATAAGATATATCCATGTAAAATTGAAGGTTTATTTCTATATGCATTTAAAAGAGTTGGTTTAAGTATTAGTGAATGGATGTAGGTAATGTTTTAGATAGAGAAAAATATTTTTAAATGTTAAAAATTCCCTTTTTGAGTTTCCGACAATCAGAATTTAACAAAAAGGGCATATTCAAAAGTCCTACATTTTAAAAAATAGGAAGAAAAGAAGAGAATTGATTTTCCAGCAATTTAGTCTATTTGATCTATTATATTCTTAATAATTATATATTCTTTATTTAATACAATTCGTAAATTCTGAAGTCCGTTTTATTGAAAAACATTAAACTGACATTAAACATTAAACTGATAAAGTTATGTAGTGATTTTTTGTGTACTCAATTTTTTGTATTTCAATTGAAATACTTCCATTCTAAATGACGTTTTCTTGAATTTCAAGTATACCTACTACAAAAAATAATGACATAACAAGTACTGGTAGGTGTGGAATAGCCCGAAATGAATTATTTGATTTCTTTGAACTTAATATATCTTTTATTTCAATTTTTGCATGGGAAAAATGGTTTTGGGGCACTTAGTGTCACTGAAAGATTTTTCATAGTAATTTCGAAAATATTTACTTTCAGACTTCTTCATTTTCTGTATCTTCCTATTGGGGTCACCCCATCGGGTATTAATACTGAAGCAAAAACTTGGTAAGTTGGTTTCACTGTAATAGGATCCCCAGACAATATTATCGGTACTGGAAGAAAATTTAAAATATTAAATATTAATTTTTATATTCGTGAATAGAGGGCAGAGTGATTATACATATTAACCATGGCAGAACAGTCCAGACACATTTTAATAATTCATAAAAACCGGAAGACGAATCGGAATAAAAAAAAAATAGTTTTCCTCTTATGTTTAGTATCGTTGGGTTCACGGGTCACTCAGTTTGAAACACCGATGATAGATGGCGCCACAACATCCAGAAAAAAATTCAGAAGAATCAAAAAATATTTAGGTCCCCCGGCGGAATTGAGTCAAAGTTTATGAAATTTCATAATTTTTCAATAAATTGACCAAAAATGCCAAGATAAAATTTTCATTTAAACTTCATAATTTTTCTATGATTATTTACTATTATGCCTTACTATGTGCGCTTGATTTCATATTTTTATTACCATTAGTTTGAGAGAAATAATTCTTTTAGCGTTAAACGAAATTATTAAAGTTGTTTATCTTGCATTCTCTAAACGTTAAAAACTTAAGAACTAATTTACCATGAAACTATTGACTGGAGCCATTTTGTTTGAAATTGAATGCTTTTTAAACTGATGTGGATCATAATAATATGATCCTCATCAGTTTAAAAAGCATTCAAAGAAAGCATTTGATTTCTTTTGAAGAAAATTTTGAATTTCAGAAAATTAAAAAAATAATTTTTTGCAAAAAAAATTTTGTTTGAAAAGTTTTTTTAAGTTTTTTAAATTTTGAAAAAAAAATTTCAAAGAAAGTTGGTTGGAACTTTCTTTGGTTGGAACTTTGGTTGGAAGTTGGAACTGGTTGGTTGGAACTTTCTTTTAAATTTTTTTCTTCAAAATTTAAAAAACTTAAAAAAACTTTTCAAACAAAATTTTTTTTGCAAAATTTTTTTTTTTTTAATTTTCTGAAATTCAAAATTTTCTTGCTTTTTGACTTCTAAAAGAAACATATCTACCAAATTTGAAGTTTGAAATCAATATTCAATCAAAGCGGCTTTTTAAATTATTTTACTTTGTCTTAAAAAGACCGTAGCCTCGCGATGCCAAAAGACTGAAAACTGTTTTATACTCCGATTTCCCCCCGGTTTTTATGAATTTTTTAAAAAAAAGTTTCTAAACCTTTTGCACAACTTGTACTTACTCGCAATTTCTCGGCTCACTTCCTAATCCGGTAGATATAGTACATGTGAAGAAGTCCTCCCATGGCACTCTCAGCTCCTTCAAACTTGACTCATTTAGGGGGTATTTTTTTGTAAACCGATCATACCTGATCCCCTAAATTGCGAAGAAAAAAAAATTGTTTCAGTGGACGTTCGTGTTTCTCTGATGAGGCACAACTCGCTAGTGTTCGGCAACTAGTGGTCAAAAAATAGTTAACTACCAGCTACTAACTAGTCTGGGAAATTGTAGTTGTAACTAGTAGTTAACTATTTTTTCCTGGGACTAGTTGCAACTAGTAGTTTCCCAAAGTAGTTAACTACTAGTTAACTAGTCTATTTAATTTCATTACCTACTTTTTGGCGAAATTCCAATACATTTTTCTTATCTATGTCACAAAAAACGTTTAATACTTCGCGCAAAAATGGTCTTTATTTCTGGTTATGGTATTTGGTACCTTTGATAAAAATTTTAAATATCTTTTTAAATTTTAAATAAACTAACTTTAACTACTAATACTAATTTTAACTAGTAGTTAAACTAATAGTTGAACTACTTTAAACTAAAAGTAGTTAAACTACTAATTAACTACTAGTTGATCGGTAGTTAACTACTAGTTGATCGGTAGTTAACTACTAGTTGCAACTAGTTCTAGTTAACTAGTGCCGAACACTACAACTCGCTGAACTTGAACTTTGAGTGAGAATTTCTCTTCTCAAACTGCTGATCTATAGAGTGTTTTCAGGTGACGTCACAACCGGTTATTTTCTTTTAACTGTATATCTTCTGTAGGGTTTTTAACTGTTGCTAAGGCCGTTGTTCATCTGTTGCTAAGGCGGTTTTTAGGTATGGGATCACGTGATTGCAAATGCTCCAATAGAAGAATTCCACGGCTAGTCATTTTCTGTAACTGTTAACCTCTGTAGGGCAAAAAACTGTAACATTTTGTTGCCAAGGCCGTTGTTAGGTCCGAGTCATGTGATTGAAATCTCTCTATTGATAGGGAAATATCACCTAGCAGTTTTGAATCGTGTTCTTTATCGCCTAAGCCTTTCAACAGAAAAGTAGTAAGGTAAGCAAAAATAGACATTTTGATACTGCCTAAGTTGGAAGCTCCCGAGTGATCGTATTTTAAGAACTTTAAGACACATCTTTGAAGGTGTCAATAGACGACATTAGTCAAAACGTCACTTGCTTGTTTGGAAACGTAGATTCCATCCGTGATTGGTTCCGTACGGATTGGTACGGATTTACCTCCAATCACGGAACCAATCACGGATAGAATCAACGTTTCCAAACAAGCAAGTGACGTCACACTAATGTCGTCTATTTTATCTGTTTGCCTTAGCAACGAATAAGTGATAATAACGTTCTTTTATATGAATCCAGCTCGTAGAATCTCTTTCCGATGGTTGGGCCGAAGTTTTCAAAGTTTCCCCATTTTACGGTATATCCAGTGTCAAATTTTAAGCAAAGATTGATGAATGACATGAAAACGCATTATTCATTAACTGGTTGAATGATGCACCTTAAGCGACGGTATCTACTTACTTGAAATTTTGGAGGTGCAACTACACCATCCTTACAGAACTCCGTGTAAATGGAGCAGTAGTTCACGAACATCAACATATGTGGCCTTGTGCAGGTTTGACTCAGTCTGCATATGGCTGCTGGGTTCATTCTAAAATAATAAAACGCGACTAAACAAACCAGTATTTGATTTTTTTGTAGTAACTCGACTGAAACATTTGCTCCCGAGTAAAACCACAGAGGAAAATCCAAACAAATTCAAAATTCAAATTCAAAATGCTTTTTTCTAACCGCCTTTTATGGTAGATGCATTGCAAAGATAGTGGAGCTTTGTTTGTTAGATGGATAGGCAGTACCATATTGGTGGTCAGAGCTGTGATTGGACGTGACGTGTTCTTTCTGAATGTCCTTTCGGAGGGCTATTAGAGAATCAAGCTTCTTTTTCTCCGCCTTTCGTGAAGTGACGAAAGAGGCGGGATTTGCAAGAGTCACAAGGCCCAATCAAAACACCTATCTCAAGGCATGCCATATTTTTCCGATGGACTGTTAGGACTGAGACTTAAGCCGCGTTCACAAACACCACTCTAACCGGGGAAAGGCAGAGAAAACCGGTTCTTCTTGCACCGCTCTCCCTACGCAGGGAAAACCTCACCGGACCATCCGTTGAAAATTCTCCCCTGGGCCATAGCAGTAGGAAATGTTTTAATTGCACTAACCGCCTGTAGAGGGCGCTCTTGCTCGCTTCCCGTAATGTATTTCTATGAGCTCGCTCGCTTGTCACGTGATTCTTTCTACCCGTAGGACGAGTTAGACGATTGCACTTGTGAACGGGCTATTCTATTTCCTCATGGTTAGTTTTCGGAGATCCTTTTTCCCCTACTTTTTTAGCTCTTTCTCCGGTTAAACAGGTTGTCGGTTGTGAACGCGGCTTTAGTTTGGAGGGATATGTACTCACCCGTTTGCGCTGCAGAATGTGATCCCTGGCACCTCTATCTCCGTTGGAATGGACACCTGTATGTCCACAACTGTCGGGTACGTCCAGTAGAGGAACATAAACTCCGAGGTCTGGAGCAGAAACCCGAACAGGCAGATAGCGATGACCATGAGCTTCAGAACGAATCTGCATATCTCCTTTCCAGAACCTTTTGTTTTTTTCATCTTGATCAACTCAAGGACTAAAGTCGGAATTCCAGGCGAGTTAACATAAGAGGCCTTTTCTATATTTCACATCCCTAACAGCCACATTCACAGCCATCAGCATCGGTGTTAAATTCTTGGCCGAAGAAGGATTCGACCAATCAAAGGCAGTTAAAAGCTAACTTTTCTTTCTTTAGCTGCTGGTTAACACCAACGCTGATGGCTATGAACATGGCTGTAAGAGTTGAGAGAAAACAATCTTTATAATATATAGTTTTTAGGTTATATAACTTCTGGAGAGCTTTAACGGCTGTTAATTCAGTTTTTAAAAAAAATTAGGTGAACTCGTATAGCGAATTAGTGCACTGAGATATCGCGGGTCACATTTTTCGAGTTAGTGGGGAATACTTCAATTATCTCTCTCCGCTATTACGTTAAAACATTTAAATATTGGCTTAAAACTTCTTGGAGATATTTTCTCAGCAGCAATATAATACTGAGAATTTTACTTTAACTAAAAATTGTGTTTCATCTCTTTCTCCGGAACTTGGAAATTTTCGTTTTGCACTTTAAAAAGCGATCAGTACCACTACCCCATATCCTAATCCCATGATTAATTGGGAGACGGGGATCCTCTCCCTGAAATATTCTGAATTTTATCTTACCAAAAAATATTTTACGATACTTTTGGGTATACCTCTGGGTATTTCGGAACTCATGAGAAGGCATTATGGAACCCTGGTTGGAATACACTGATTTTAGGTATCTCCATAGTCAAGTTTATAACCCAAGTTAATTTCAAATCCATATCATATCATAAGAACCACCATCACCAATCCATTAATAATCCCATATAAGGGAGCAAAACCTATACGACTCATTAAAAATGACTGGGGGTAGAATTAAAGTTAATTTTTACTAAAAGATATTCAAAGGTCTGACAGATATTAAAAAATAAATTGCCATTGGTTAGTTAGAGAAGAAGGTAGAAAGTTATTGCTGCGTAACGAAGTTTAGGAACATACCTCCTACAGAGAAGAGAGTTCTTGGATACCACTTTTGTGGGGAACCAACTCAGAATTAGAACGCTGTGCTTTCCAAATAGTTGATTGCTTGTAACTCAATTACGTTAAGTTACTCTTTAACTCTGAAAACATGAATTATTTGTCAACCGCAAATAAAAAAATATTTGCCAAGTACTTCTGTTTCGATACCTAATTTAAAAGTTAAATCGACTGCTTTAGATGTTTTTTTGCCTGTAATCACGTTAATAGCTAAAGATCGCGACAGCATTATATTTAAAATTATTCTATAGTAGATAACACTTTTCATCAAATTTTAGCTCTTTTTTTTAAAGAGATGAAAATACCCATTTCTTTATGTGCATTTATAGATTTTGGGTTGCTGAACACAAAAATCTCCGTTAAAGTTCTCATTTGGCTCAGCGTTTTAAGTAATTTCGCTATTTAGGTTTTGTGTATAGGTCTTGTGTGTTAGGTCTATGGGACGCTATTGTTATGAAAGGAAAAGTATACGTACATGAAAGGCGAAAAACTGTAAGAGAATATCATCAAAATCACACAAGTTGAAATACATAACCTTTTTAGGGATTTAGAATTCCCAAAACATAAAGAATACGAACCCTTAGCACTTAGATTGCATCTGAATGGAAGATGACGTTGAAATATTTCTTATATTTACTTTTTCCACAAGTAATGATGAATAAATATAGGATTGATGCAAAAACTAAAAATTCCATACGAAAAAGACTTCAAAAGACATATTCCTCCAAAATCCTGCCTTGAGGATATTTTATTGCCTAACTAGTGGGGTAACACTACCTTTTGACTCTACCAGTAATCGACGGACCAATTAGCTTTTAAACTAATATCTTTATTTAACACACAGCACATCACTCATCCACACTGACAACAAATACAATCCCCAGCATAACTCCGTATCACTAACATCCGTCCAACATCTTTTATACAAAATAACTACAGTCATTTCACTTTACTTCATACTGAATGCAAGAGAAGATCCACACAGATATACAAGGTTCGCAAATCAGCGCGAACATTCTCCCCCCGTTGAATTACATTCAAAATTCAAAATTAATCTACACACTTAAGCTAAAAAACCCAATATATACATATTACACAATACAATTAATTATTTACAGGTAACAAGCATAATTTCACAATTGGTCCCTTGGCAGTTCGTACAGTTACCACTCTCACTCTAGAATCCCTACCAGGATGTACTTTCACAACCCTCCCCATTTTCCACAAAAGTGGAGGGGCGTTATCATCCTTGATCAGCACCATGTCATCTACACGAATATCCCTTTGAGGCCTTCTCCACTTCGGCCGCTGCTGGAGCTGCGTGAGATACTCCACGCTCCACCTTTTCCAGAAATGCTGAAACATTGACTGCCTCACCTTCCATCTCTCTCTGTAGGTCAATGGATCTTGAGAAAGGTTCTCTTCAGGAATTGCAGTCAGAGGTTCCCCAATCAAGAAGTGCCCTGGGGTTAGGACACCCAAATCCATGGGATCATCAGACATGGAGCTTAGGGGGCGGGAATTCATGCAGCCCTCCACCTGGGTGATAAGAGTGACAACCTCTGGATAGGTCAGAGATGCTGATCCAATGGCACGTCGCAGGTGGACTTTCATAGACTTCACCGAAGACTCCCAGAGACCACCGAAATGAGGCGCTGATGGGGGATTGAAATTCCACCTAATTCCTTCAGAGGCCAAGTAAGAGGAAAAACTAGAATCCTTCTGAATCTGAAAAATACATCGATTAATTTCATTATAAGCACCCTTAAAGTTTGTACCACAATCACTGTACATATTGGCAGGCCTCCCCCTTCTAGCTATAAACCTCTTGAATGCCTCTAAAAAGGCGCTAGTAAATAGATTCTCCACTACCTCTAGATGAACAGCACGAGTAGAGAAACAAACGAAAACACTTACATAACACTTAAGCTTCTTTTGACCTCTTCCTGTACGGTGCTTTATCATAAAAGGACCGGCAAAGTCCACACCTGTGTTATGGAACGGTCTACTAATTGTGACACGAGACTCTGGCAAATCAGACATCATTTGCGTAGCCAGCTTCCCTCTGTGCCTACAACAGGTCACACACTGGTGTACGATTCTACGTACGACAGATCTACCTGAAATGATCCAAAAGTTCTGTCGCAACAAACAAAGAAGCAACTGTGGGGCAGCATGCATGTATTTTACGTGAAAGTACCTTACTATTAAATCTGTAATGACATGCCTTTTGGGTAGGATCACAGGGTGCCGTTGAGATTCCGATACATTGGCATTCTTTAAACGACCACCCACACGAAGAACCCCATTACAGTCGATAAAGGGATCGAGTGACAAAAGCTTACAGTTACTTTTTAGAGATTTTCCTTTTTTAAGATAATCCAGTTCCTCTCCAAATACACTTGCCTGTAAAACTCCAATAACACAATTTTCAGCCGCCTTAAGTTCTGTAGCAGTTAGAAAACCTCCCAATCTCCCGGAACCAGCACAGTTATACAGAAATCTTGTACAGTAGGCCATAACACGGATCAACCTGGACCAAGAGGAATATTTACCCATGAAACTTGGGAACTCTACATCAGTAGCTAGGTTGCATCTAACCTCATGATCAAGCAGTTCCAACTCCTCATCACCATGGGGATCCGAATGAAACCCGGGAATGTACTTACCCAGGCTAAGGAAATCGGGTCCCTTCCACCACAACTGATCACACAGCAGTTTCTCTGGGGGTAAACCTCTAGATAAGAGATCCGCAGGATTAAGTTCTGACGGCACGTGACACCACTGGAAGTCATCAGAAATAGCCTGAATACGAGAAATTCTATTAGCAACAAATACTTTTAACTTTGAAGGTTTCATACCTATCCAAGATAGTACGATTGTGGAATCGCAGTAAAGGAACACCTTGGAAATAGGCAATTTAAGCGAGTCCAATACTCTCACCACGAGTCTTGAGAGCAATTCAGCACCACAAAGTTCCAGGCGGGGAATTGTCAGAGACTTCAGTGGGGCCACCCTTGACTTGCTGCACAATAGGCTCACACAAGTTCCATCCCTGGTTGTACATCTAAGATAAATCACAGCACCATAGGCATCCTTAGAAGCATCACTGAAGCCATGTATCTCCAGAATACCTGGATCCTCAATGCCAATAAACCGCTGTATTCTGATGTCCTGGAGGTACTGGAAAGATCCACTAAAGCGCTTCCATTCGCGACTAACATCAGATGGAACGTCTTGATCCCAATCAATCTTCAGACTCCACAGTTTTTGTAGCAGAATCTTCGCAGCCGAAATCAAAGGTCCCAAAAGACCCAACGGGTCAAAGAGTCTTGCAATAACTGAAAGAATTGACCGCTTTGTAGGTCTACCTTCCTCCACCACTGAGACCGCAAAACTGAAAACATCTTTACCTGGGTCCCACTTCAATCCTAGGGTTTTAACAGAATCATGATGATCTTCTCCAAAGCGATATTCTTGTTCACACAATGGTACATTTTCCATCAATTCCCTTTCATTGGATGACCACTTGTGCAGATCCATTCCTCCTGATTTCAGCATCGCAATCAGCTGTCTTTGTATCTCCACTGCAGTAGGGGCATCCTTGGCACCAGTCAAGATATCATCAACGTAGAAGTCCGTAAGAGCAACAGCAGAAGCTAACGGGAAACGGTCTTTCTCATCCATCGCCAGCTGTTTCAGCACTCGAGTTGCCAAGTACGGCGCACATGAGGTACCGTAAGTAACCGTAAGAAGCTCATAGAATTTTACTGAAGCTGTAGGACTCTCCTTCCACATGATGGTCTGGTGTTTGCAGTGGGTAGGTTCAACCCATATTTGACGATACATTTTCTTTACATCAGCCGCAAAGGCCACTTTGTGTTTGCGAAATTTCAAGAGGATGGAGAAGAGATCCTCCTGCACGATACCACCCTTCATGAGGCAATCATTAAGAGACAGTCCAGAAGAGGAAGGAGCGGAAGCATCAAAGACAACGCGAAGCTTCGTTGTACTGCTTTCGGGACGGTAAACTCCCAAATGGGGAATAACATATCCAACAGCATCACCTGAAACTTCCTTCATATGCCCAAGCTCCTCGTATTCCTTCATGAAATTAGAGTACAACCCCGCCATGGTAGGTTCTGCTTCCAATTTCCTCCACACCGAAAGCAATCGTTGATGAGCCGTTCTAGTCGACGATCCCAGCTCGCAATTTTCTTTAAAGGGAAGATTGACGACGTATTTTCCATCTGCCTTTCTCTGATGAGTTTTCATAAAATGTTGTTCACACAGAACCTCTTCGCTGCACTCGCTCTGGGATTCCTCAGCAACACTTTCAAGCTTCCAAAATTTTTCCATTGTTTCACTCAGATCCGAATCCAGGATTACTCCACAGTGAAGAGCAGTACTGGGCCTTGGTACTGATCCACTGACCACATATCCAAACACTGTATTCTGGAGGATCAAATTACTTTCCCTCTGGTGAAATTGACCCGGCTTTAAAAGTTCATAGAAAATCTCGGCTCCCAACAACAGATCAATTTTACCTGGTTTGTCAAAATCAGGATCAGCCAACGGAAGACCATTTCTATCTGGAATTTCCACACTCAAACGTCCTGAAGGATAAACCTCGGTTATTTTGTTTACCATAAAGAGTTCGATGTTTCTCCTGAAAGAATTACTGTTATTAGAAATGATCGTATTCATTTGGTATCGTACAGTCATGGAAGAATCATTCAGGCAAGAAACTGCCAAATTAATTTTCTTTTTCCTAAGCTGTAGACGGTCAGCACAATCCTTCGTTATAAAATGAGACATCGATCCTACATCTAACAGAGCTCTACAAGGTATATAATTGTCATATAGATCTTTAACTAAGCATATAACTGTACTGAGTAAAGTAGTTTTGCTTACCTTGTCTTGAGAACACGAAGTTCCGACAAAATTTTCACTTGACTGATGTTCTCTTCACTCTTATTTTGCTCATTGGATGCCACTTTTAAAGACTCGTCATTCCTTATCGATCGAGATCGGTTATCTGGCATTTTTGCTGACCTAAAACAGAGCAAACTGTTGTGATTCTTATTACAATTTTCACAGCTCAAGCGAGAGTCGCAATCTCGAACACTGTGATCTGAAGAAAAGCATCTAAAACACAGCTGCGCTTTCCTGATCAGCTCACTTCTATCCATTGGGCTCATCTTCAAGAAGTAATAGCACTTCTTCAGAGCATGAACTCCCCTTCGGCAAGCAAAACACTCCTTACTACTATCCGAGAAAAATACTCTTGGAACATTCCTCTTGTCGTAAAATCTTGAATTGCGTCCGGGTGGAGGAAGGGTTGAAGTTGGTGGCCTAGAAGTTGAGAAGATATCACACTCCTCAGCAAGTTGTGCAGGGGTAAACCATTCGTTTCCCTGTTTGAGGGCAATATGACTAGCAGTGTCGCCATTCAGAGTCTCCATCAATCGATCAGATATCATCAAGTCTCTCAATGAGTCGAATGTATCCACGCCTCTTAGTTTTAGGTAATAACCAAAACTCACCGCTAATCTAGAGGCGAATTGCACATAAGTTTCTGTCAAACCTTTTTTTGCTTTACGGAAGTTATCCAAGCAAATCTGAGGTGATGGCTCGAATTCCTTCAAAACAGCCTCCTTAACTTTGTCGTACTTGGAAACATCCGAATCTTTAACGTAGATCAACACGCTGGAGGCTCTTTCACCCAAAATATTGATCAGTATCTCAGCCTTGAATTCATCTGGAACGTTCTTCATGATGAAGGCCCTTTCAAGAGATGAGAAGAACAAACCCCAGTTTTCAGCTCTGGTCGGAATTCTTCCAGCAAGGATCTTGACACTTTTAACTAGATATTCCACGGAATCAGTGTTCTCACTCTTGACATCCAAATTGACTTCACTCTTTGCTTCTGCCAATTTCTGCTGTGCTTCTATTAGCTGCAGTTGATATTTCATCTGTTCAGGTTGAAACCTCATCTGCTCCAGCTTTAGCTTTTCAAGTTCAATTCTTTGCTTCTCGACTTCAAGTCTTTGTTTTTCGGCTTCTCTATCTTCCGCTTCTTTCCGATCAGCCACAACAGATTCCACCAGATCTTGCACATCCTCCAGCTTGTTCTTGTAAACTTCACTCTTGCAGATAAGATCCTCAAGATCAGCTTTAAGCATATTTTCCTGAACCGGCAATCTCAGTTCTCTTGCGACTTCAATTAAGTCTTGCTTCTTTGCTCTTCGGAACATCTCGACAGGAATCAAAAATCCGATCACTAGCAAATAGACTTTATCCAAACGTCACTGATACGCTCCGCTCGACTTGACCACAAAATAGTGGGGTAACACTACCTTTTGACTCTACCAGTAATCGACGGACCAATTAGCTTTTAAACTAATATCTTTATTTAACACACAGCACATCACTCATCCACACTGACAACAAATACAATCCCCAGCATAACTCCGTATCACTAACATCCGTCCAACATCTTTTATACAAAATAACTACAGTCATTTCACTTTACTTCATACTGAATGCAAGAGAAGATCCACACAGATATACAAGGTTCGCAAATCAGCGCGAACACTAACAGTACTGATACATGCTGGTTATGCAGGCCTAGGTAAAGACCGGTAAAGACATATATAAAATGTGTCAATGCCAAAACGTATCTCAAAATATTTGTCCGATGTGTCCAAAATGGTTTTTCTCATCTCTGTAATTTTTTATTGTTGAACATTGAATTCTTAAACAAGTTAAATTTATTGTTAAACCACACCTTACACATTATTTTACAAAATTTACATCAAACTTTCGATTTTCATGTAAAGTGTAAAATGCGCATCAGTGTTATTTAATGTATAATTGATTTGCGATAGATATTTTACTTTTATCTGGAATCAATACTAGATATAGTGCATTTCCATGTTCTTCAAATGTATTCGAAACCCAAAATATGTTAAATAATTTTAAATATATTTTATGGTCCATAACACACAATTATCCTATCTACTAAATTATTACACAATTATCCTAAAACCAAAATTTAAGCTCGTTCTTTTTTCCTTGTACACCATTAAGAAATAAAAAATTCTAGTTACCATATTTTTTATTTGCACTGCAAATACATTTAATTCTGCAACCATGTTTCGCTTCAAGACTCGTTTAAAATATAGCAAATTGAGTACCTAAACTCTGTCCGAAAACATTGCGTTTAATCGTTATGTGACTGAATGCTTTTGTTTGGTAAATAACATTTGAAACACTCATGAAAATATATTAGAAAGTCTTTTTATGAGATTTGGGGGCAATGCTATTGCCTTCTATAAAAAAAAAATTGTGTGAAGAGCACAACCCTCTAACAATCGTAATTAGCTTACAGCTTTTAGGGATACATTTAAAAGCAATGGTAAAAAGAGGGTGAAATTTTCTCATTATTTTTTCTCATTCTGTATCAGATTTTAATGACTAAAGATACTCATTTCTTTGAGTGACTTAGTAATGGTAAAATTAAAAAAATATAATAAATAACTTAATAAAAAACCCCAAACTAAGAAAATTTACTTCTCTTTTTCTACTTAACAAATAATCATCAACTTCCTTGAACAGGCTTTCAATTGTATGAGGGGAGAAGTTTGTTTTTCTGCATACTGACTACTAGATAGGAAAAACGTGTTGTACAGAAATACAAAGCAATGCAAGGAAAAAAAGCTGTATTTTAAGAAAATGCTGTCGTTTCCCTGAAAGAACCCCATGTTGTCAAGAATAGTATATTTAAGTTACAGGGTGATTATATAACTTAAGTTTCAATTTTCAATTTTAAAAGGGTAAAAAAAACCACCGGTCACAGAATAACCTTATAATTCTTCTGAGTTATTAAAAGATTTTGTGAAAGAAAACCACTTTTGACCGAACTAAAACAACAAGTTCAATCAGTAGAACAATCTTGCCAGAGTTTTTAGTTCGACCACTAAGGTTGTGACGAGTACATCGACTCCAATCGATAAACTTTGGAACTCCATTAGCACAGAGCATTGGCCAATATCGATTCAATATTTGGCGATACTGGACAATGCTTCTGTGCCCTACTAGTATATTTTTATCATTTACAAAAAAAATCATCCAGTTCAGTGGTTCTTTTTAACAGCCTTTTGAAAGTGAATATTTATACCCGGTATTTGAACCCTGTATTTTAAAATTTGCTTCATTTTATTATACTCTCTTGCCGGTATTGTTTTTTTTTTCTCTAGTTAAGAACTCGATTCCTATTAAAATTTTAATTTTGCTTTTGAGCCAAATTTTCATACGGCATATGAGTTACAGTGGACAATGACGGCTGATAGCAATTCCCAGGAATCTGTAGGTCCAAACAGATACAGATTAGATTTACAAAATGAAACACATACATTAACTCCAAATTTTAACTATTCATCCTTTGAGGGGCAAATCACCTTAAAAATTGATATGGCTGCGATCAGAGGACTTTGATTACCTCACATTCCACTCCAGAGATGCAAAAAGTGATTGAACATAAAATAAAAAAAATCGAACGAAAAATTGTCATTTCATTTTACGGGCAGTAACCAAGGTTTATGATGCCATGAAAAGATCACGTGACGCGATAGGATGGTAGCACCGTAAAATTCAGGACGGGAAAACATTATTTTCCCACACTATCCCGGAGCCGAAAAATTAACCTTTCGAGTGTCGTTATACTGCTCCCCACAGCACAACAGACAAATTGATGAGAATGTTTTAACAGCTGCATTTTTATTGCTCGGTGTTATGCGAAAATTCATTAAGGCAGAATGTCAGCACTTTCTGTTCCAAGCTACCTGATGGAAACGCATTCTGTCTTTTTTTCTCATTATTTTTGCCTGTTTTTTTTCTCTGCTCGAGTTAAGGAATGCTATTGTTGGTTTTATGAGGTTTCGAGAGATTTTTATGTGAAAATTATGTTGGAACATAATCCGAGTTATTAGGTGGCTTTTTGCAAGATAGGATTGCGGATTGTAGTCTTTTTGTAAACAGTGTTTAACGATTTAATCCTTTAATTTTTGTCAATAAATGTACTGCTTTCCTTATGTGTAATTTATTTAAACATATCAATAAGGGGGAAAAAAGGCATTATAAGTTTTTAAATAGCTATGAAAAGAAAAATCCCTGTATCCAACTTGAAAATTATTTTCATTTTACAATATTTTGTATTACATTTTTAAAGTAGTTGAAAACAAACTCGGGAAATTTGCACTTATGAAATCATATTTAAAAAAATAACTGGCTAAATTTTTATAACATGGGACTCTGACTTAAATGTAAAACGTTTTGTTTAAGTTCATGGTTTTAATTACATTTTTACAGGTTTATTTTAAACTTTTACATACATATTATTTATTATGCATTTATATATTATTCTTGAACAGCTATTCAAAATTAATTAAGGAAAAAGGATCAGAAAAAAAACATACCAAGTTAAAATATTCCTTTTTGTGTCATTTTATCAATGACTTATTTCATTTCAAAAACTTTTTTAGCCATAAAAACCAATTTATTTCAGAAAAATGTTTCTTCTCATACTACAAAATACAGCTAACACAATGTTACTCTTGAGAATTCATCTTCCAAAACTCATAAATTGATGAATACGGTAATGTATTTTTATGAGCTCAATGGGTCATTAAGTGATATTTCTCTTAATAATTTATGGAAACTCAAATTATTCCTGGAAATTGTTCTAAAAGTCTTAACAGAAAGGTAAAAAAAAAGAATATATACTTATATTTTTAGGAAATTTTCGAGTGAACAGTTTGTATCGGAAGGATTCTTAGTGTCAAAAAGTTAATATTAAGTAAGGTAATTTGCTCAAAGATAAGGAAAATTCTTACTCTTTAACTACTTAATTTAAGGTTAAGTTTGAACCGTTGGCGTTTCTTACCCTCAAACTCATATATTTTTCATATTGTCCAATTCATATTTTTCGAACACCTAAAATTTAAAGAACCAGTAGGGGTAAAAGACCTTCCGATGAGAGTTGAAACAATACAAATATTAATGATGCAAATTCATAAAATTTTTCAGCATTACAGTGAAAGTAACTATTATAAAACGATATCTCAAATAACATTATTGCATTCGCGACTGTTTTTATATTACTTTAAACTTTTGAGAAGTAGCCGTTAAAAGTCCAACATGCGTCCGGATAAAAAAGTGCAATTTTTCCACTATGAAATGAAAATTTTCTTAACGGAATAAAAGTCAGTGAATTAGAAAGAATAAAAATGTCAAAGCTTGTACACTAAACTCAACAAAAAACAGCTGAAATCAATCATTCCATCATATTACTGTTTCATTTCTTAAAAGTAAAAACCATTCAGTAAAAAAGGGTTTTTTTTTTCGCATTGAGAGAACATCCTCAAAGAGTGTCTTTTTTCAACGGCGATACGAAAAAATTTCCAAAGGAAAACACGACAGCGATTCTGAATGTTATCTAGGTCAGTAAGGAATCAATGTTCAAACTCAGTTCACTGAATACATATTACTTAAAAACCTTAAATTCAAGCAGGATGAACTAGAAAAAAAACTATTTAGTTCAATTCAAAATTTGCACTGATAGAGTTGTTCCTTTATGTAGCATAATTTTGCCCTGAATCAGCTGGATAAAAAAAAAGACTTACTTTTTTAGATCTTTCATTTGGGTGAAATAGTGTATCGTTAACAATTTTCCAATTAAGTAATTTCCCTTTTGGTTTACCAGCGATATTTTATAACCTCTTCTAACAACTAACTACGAGATTGCACAAATTATAGCCTCATTGGTTTGTCCTTTTTAACACTGAGATTACCAGATGTTAAATCTTATTATAGACAAAGAAGTCATCCGTGTGTGGAAGTTAGGTGTTTCCATACGTAAGAGACCTTGCTGAATCCATTTAGATATGGCTTACAGCGCCCCAGGCACTTCAAGTGTGTATAACATTGAAGATAAAAATCGTGTTTTCGGATCCAAATGCACAGACGGAAGTCTTCGGAAACTTTGTGACGTCATACGGTTGAGTTGGTCTACAAAGTACTTTTTTCTCTTTAGCAATTTCTAATTTTATAAAATACAAAATACTTTAATGAAATCATGTCTTTCACATTAGTTTTGTACTGTAAAATGAGTATTTTGATTAATTTTATTTAAATTAAATGTGTTTTTTTTTTTTCGATTTATAGTTTCACGCAAACAATATAATTATTTTTTTTACAAAGATAATTACGGCAACACTTCTAATTTAATTTTTTACTTCTTGTTTGCATTTAATTATCGTCTGATCTGATGTTTTGATAACTTCATTCTTTATAATTAAGCTCTGAATTTTCTTTAAAATCTTTATTTACTTTTTCTCTACAAACGGTGAGTACAATAAATTAGTTTTTAAATTATTTAGCTGATTTATACCATGTCTTAATATTCAATGGGCCATTCGTATTTTTAGTGTTCTTAATAATCTAATTGAAGGGGCCCACAGACGAGCAACTTGGTCGTCAACCGGGTTGTCAATTTGAGCAAGTTTTCAACCAAGTTGGCCGTCTGTGGGGAAGTTGATGATTGAATTTCAGGTTGATGATCTGATCGTCAACTTGGTGGGCGGAGCTTAATCGGAACATGTTATTAGGAAAATAAAAAAAACTAAGCATTAAAAATTAAAATAATATAATTCTAGCTCGAGAGAATAATTAAATAAAATATAATTTTGCATTTAAAGTATCAAAATATATTAATTTGTTACAATCTGATTAATTTTTTCTTCATTGTTTACATTCTGGTTGACGACCAGGTTGGCCGTCTGTGGGAAAAGCATCAACCTGGTTGACAACCGGGTTGACGACCAAGTTGCTCGTCTGTGGGCCCCTTGATATTGCTCTAATAGTGCTCCTAATTTTTTTAAATATTTATTTTATTTTTATCAATCAAGTAACTGTGAGAACTTTTATTGTGAATAAATGAGACGTGGTAAATGATGTTAATAAGAATAAATTTTAAATCCTATAATCCAAACTTCCTACACTTGAAAATCGTGCCATTTTTTGGGCATGATTTTCCGTCGCGTAGGGATACAAATATTGTCACAGAGCAATAAATAAGTCTATTTCATTAAAAAGGATTTATTAAGATTTAAAATAATTGCAAAGTTAAAAGTTAGTAAACAATCTAAAAAACACTACAAGACCATGAACTGTTACAAATCTCCAACCGGAACGAAACACAACTACAACTTATATAGGAGTTATATACAACTTTCTCTGATGCCAACACTGATTCCACAAATACCCCTGTACGTCTTCCATACGGCACCTAGTCTCAGAACTCGACCCCGACCTACTGGAATCGAACCTTGTGGCATACAGAACTCGATCCCGATCTACTGGAATCGCACCTCGTGGCATTACCTCCCCCTTAAGAAGCTTCGGCGTCCCGCTGAATCCTTGCTTGTCGCCGCGTAACAGGTCCAGTGTAACCCCCTGAGGCATCAGGCAGAGGCCTGAGGCAATCGTCGTCTACAGGCTGTTGCCGAGGATCACAATCCAAGACATCCTCCATCTGTCGATCAGGGTCTCTATAGGGCTTCATCCTCAGAACGTGCACGATGTCCCGTGCCTTCTTCCTCCGACCCTCTGTTTCTTGTGGTTCCACCTCATATGTAACCTCTGAAAGTTGACGCGTGACACGGTAAGGTCCAAAGTACCGTTTTAGGAGTTTTTCTGATCTCCCCACTTTACGAATAGGGGTAAATACCCATACCAGTTCACCCTGGCTGTAAGACACCGGACGATGCCTTTCGTCATACCTGCGTTTGTCCGACACCTGAGACCGCTGTATATGTAGTCGAGCGATATTCCTGGCCTCCTCCGCTCGTGCCACCAGCTCATTAACGAACTCATTAGATGGTACGCTCTCATGATGGTAAGGTAGGATTGCGTCCAAGGGCGTCTCCACATCACGACCATGCACCAGGAAGAATGGACTAAAGCCAGTCGTCTCCTGTTTAGCAGTATTGTATGCGAACGTGACAAAGGGGAGAACCTGATCCCAATTTCTCTGCTCAGCGTCCACATACATAGACAGCATATCCGCTAAAGTCTTGTTGAACCGCTCTGTTAGCCCGTTCGTCTGCGGGTGATACGCTGTAGTGACCAAATGTTTAGTCTGACACAAGATGTTGATCTCCGTTACCAAATTGGACAGAAAAGATCGACCTCGATCGCTAACCATACTACGAGGAGAACCATGTTTTAAAAAAACGTCCTCGACTAAAAACCTCGATATTTCAGTTGCCTCCGCATTAGGAAGAGCCCTAGTGACAGCAAATCTGGTCAAATAATCAGTACACACCAGTATCCACTTATTATCATTTCTTGTCACGGGAAATCGACCAAGCAAATCAATTCCTATTTTTTCGAAGGGTGTGTGAGGAGGCTCAATCGGCTGCAGTCGGCCAGCTGGGAGGAATGGTGGGGATTTTCTACGCTGACATTCTCTGCAATGGGATACATACTGGCGGACGCTTCGGTACAATCCGGGCCAGTAGAACTTGCGCCTTACCCGGTCGTATGTCTTAGCAAACCCCAAATGCCCAGCTGTGGGAGCGTCGTGTAAGATCTTCAAGACATCTCTCCGAACAGCCCTAGGGACTACAAGCAGCCAGGTTTTCCCATAAGGGTCGTAGTTACGTCGATATAAAACGTTATCTATTATTTTAAAATCCTGGACGTCTCCTTTTTCAATTATATCTTTTCTGATAGCCTCCAGCTTTGGATCTTGTCTCTGCTCCCTCTCGAATGATGTAAAAGAGGCTAAACACGGGATCTCTTCCAAAGAATCTGATTCAGAATTTGGTAAAGGGTTTCTTGACAGGCAGTCAGCGTCCTTGTGTTTCCGACCATTTTTAAAATGAACGTCAAAGTCGCATTCCTGTAATCGCAGGGACCACCGTGCCAATCGTCCTGAAGGGTCCTTTAAACTCGTAAGCCAGCAGAGCGAGTGATGATCCGTTACCACTGAAAACTTTCTTCCAAAGATGTAAGGTCTAAATTTGGTTATAGCCCATACTACTGCCAAGCATTCCTTTTCGGTTGTAGAATAATTAGACTCCGCCGGGGATAAAGTCCTAGAAGCGTAAGCAATCGGCTTTTCTACATTTCGTTGAACCTGTACTAAAACTGCCCCTATACCATATCCACTAGCGTCCGTGTGGATCTGAGTGTCTGATTCAGCATGGAAATATCCCAAAACAGGTGCGCTTGTCAACACTGACTGTAACTCAGCAAACGCCCTTTGTTGTTCCTCTTGCCATTCAAACTTAGCGTCCTTCTTCAAAAGCTTGTTTAAAGGTCTTGCCAAATCCGCAAATCCCCTCACAAAACGTCGGTAGTATGAGCATAATCCAAGAAAACTTCTAATGTCAGTGTGAGATTTAGGGATGGGGAATTCCATGACTGCTTTGGTCTTCTCGGGATCAGGGCTAATTCCATCCTTATTTACTAAGTGTCCCAAAATTGTCAACTGGGTTCTACCGAAGCTACATTTCTCCGAGTTCAAGGTGAGTCGGGCGCTGCGTATGCACTCCAAAACTTGCCCCAATCGGCTTATATGCTCCTCAAATGTAGATGCATAGACAATCACGTCGTCCAAGTAGCACAAACAGATCTTCCATTTAAGGCCCCTCAGAAGACTGTCCATCATCCTCTCGAAGGTTGCCGGTGCATTACAAAGCCCGAAAGGCATTACCTTGAACTCATATAGGCCATCTGGTGTAATAAAAGCTGTTTTTTCTCGGTCCCGATCATCCACTGATATCTGCCAGTATCCGGATTTCATGTCCAATGAGGAGTATATCTTTGCTCCAGAAAGGCAATCAAGTGCATCGTCAATACGTGGAAGAGGGTACACGTCCTTCTTTGTGATCTTGTTTAGTCGTCTATAATCCACGCAGAATCGCCACTTGCCATTCTTTTTCTTAACCAGAACCACAGGCGAAGACCAAGGGCTAGCGGACGGCTCGATGATTCCCATATCCAACATTCTATCCACCTCCTCCTGGATAATATGGCGTTCAGCTAGGGACACCCTGTACGGTCTATGCTTCAGTGGAGCGTTATTTCCCGTGTCGATTCTGTGTTTTACCTCATTTGTTGTGTGAAGGGGTTTATTTCCCAGGTCAAAAACATCAGAAAAGGTCTTTAATAGATCAACCAATTTTTCCCTTTCAGCATCAGCAAGTTCTGTATTGACAAGACGTCTCAATTCATCCTCCAAGTTTGCACGATCTTCTTCGGGGACGGGAGGGCAGGGATCACCACCCAAAGGGCACAGATTACCGTCTTCTTCTGGTTTTAAGTCAAGAGACCACAAGTCGTCACCCTCTAATGGCGTTATTTCAGCTATGCACATTCCTGTAGGTATAAGCTGAGGTGAGCCGGAGCAGTTAGTTATCCAAAGCTGTGCGCAGCCGTCACAGACTTCTACTACTGAGGCCGGCAACCATAAATCCCTTTCCAGCACAACCTCCCTCCTCGCAGACACCACAGCAACACCCTGGTCCACACATTTGTTTCTAACCGAGACCCTCAACATAGACTGTGCGGGCACGACATAGTCCGCCAAGGAACACAGAAAGCCGGTACAACGGGATGGCATCTCGTGCGGCGAAATTTCGTTCAAAGTAATCTCTTCTCGTCCACAATCTATAACGGCATCACTGGCTTTGAAGAAATCCCAACCGAGAATCATCTCATGGCTACAACTAGGAAATACCAAAAATTCAAAAAAACTCGCCTTATCGTCCAGCTCTATTCTCAACGAACACCTACCAAGAGGAACCACAACTTTTCCATTCGCCGTGCGAAGCACCGGCCCAGGCTCACTAAACATAGGTTTCTTCAATTTACGTCTGAGGTCTTCGGATACCACCGAATAGTCAGCTCCCGAATCGACAAGAGCCCTCACCATGGCCGATCTTCCAACCCTCACCCATACATAATTTTCGTTCAATTTGACGGCAGAACAGCTGGGAGGATTTTCATTTACAGCGGCCCTACCTCCAGCACAGGGCGCCAGAGCTAGTTTTCCTCAAGGTTCCGAGACGGCGAAGGACTAGAACGGCGAACTGGTGATAGCGACTGTCTACGAGCGTTGTAGCGCCTGGGAGAAGGGGTTCGCTCTCGGTATGGTCTAAAGTGTCCGTTACCTGCATTGTGGTCGACTTCCTGCAAAGAATCAGAATCCGATGGTCGGCGGTCACGTCTGAAGTCATCATAGCGGTATCCACCTGACAACTGGTCCCTTTGTCGATCTCGGCAATGCTTAACTACATGTCCCGGCCGCCCACAGTAAAAACAGACCGGCAGGTTTCGGCTGGTGCGCCAAAGGTCGGTCTTCCTCGGTGACTGTGACGGATAAGAGTCCCTGTCATGGCCCGTATCTCTCATGGCCCAGGCTGGGTTTCTAGAAGGTGCGAAATTCCTCGCTTCTCTTGGTTCCTTTGATGGGAAGTCACGGCTTATAGGCGCAAAATTCTGCCTAATATTCCTCTGAATGGGCTCCACCATGGCCTCCTCTTGACATTTTGAAGCTTGAGGTAAGATCCTTTGAAGCTCCTCACGGACAATTCTACGGATCAAAGATGCCATGCTGATGTTTTCCTCTTCTAGCGAGGACAAGGGGGCGACATTTGGCAATCTCTCAAAACGCCGCTGTACCCTTCGTCGCTGCCCGGCCTCGATATCTCGACACTGATCTATAAATGACGAGACCGTCTTAAGGTCCCTTATCAACAAAATTCGGTAAAAGTCCTCAGAGATACCCTTCATCAGATGATCAATCTTTTCCAGGTCGTTCATGGATGGGTTTACGACACGACATAGACTCAAAACATCTTGTATGTAAGATTCAGAAGACTCACTGGGAAGCTGTGCTCTCCGTCGAAGTGTCTCCTCGGCTTTTCGTTTGAGGTCGTCCTCCATTCCAAAGGTTTTAGTGAAAGAATCCTCGAAGTCTTTCCAACAGCCAAATGAATCTTCGTTATTCTCGAACCACTTCAGGGCGGTACTTCCGAGGTAAAAGCTGACGTTCGCGAGGCACATCATCTCGTCCCATGCGTTGCACTTGGCGATTCTTTCGTAGTTTCTCCTCCACTTCACCGGATCCTTACCCGGCGCTTCCACCAAATGTCACAGAGCAATAAATAAGTCTATTTCATTAAAAAGGATTTATTAAGATTTAAAATAATTGCAAAGTTAAAAGTTAGTAAACAATCTAAAAAACACTACAAGACCATGAACTGTTACAAATCTCCAACCGGAACGAAACACAACTACAACTTATATAGGAGTTATATACAACTTTCTCTGATGCCAACACTGATTCCACAAATACCCCTGTACGTCTTCCATACGGCACCTAGTCTCAGAACTCGACCCCGACCTACTGGAATCGAACCTTGTGGCATACAGAACTCGATCCCGATCTACTGGAATCGCACCTCGTGGCAATATGTTCAAAGGGGGCAAAACATTAATACTAAAACAATATAACCGTATTGAAAATAGTTCCTTGTTTATTTTTAACTCTGTTGTTTTTTTATGGTTTTTCAAAAGAAATTTTGTAAATACATCGTTCTATAGCTTTCGCGCTCCATTTCATCAAATAAATAAACGTGTTAAGGTGGATACTGTTAACATGCAAGCAATAGGGGGAATTTGAACCTTTGCCTCCTTGGCGTAATGATACATTTTCATTTTGTCACGCTGATGTGAGCTTGCACTCTAGGTTATTATATAGCTCAGTGTTTCAAAGTGGTACTTATAAACCCTACTTTTGAATTTTGAATTTGAACCTACTTTTGAAAAGCAGGGGGATTGTAATTTAAGTTCATATATTTCGTATATATCGTTCATAAATCATATTTCGTCTGAGTACTCCTGAGGCGAGTTCCAAAATTGATTTCTAAGGGGCCCTGTACTTGTCTAAAGCTTTTCAGATTGAACAAAAACAAACAAAATAGATAAATAGATCTATCTAGCTTGGTTTTATAAAGGGGTTTTGACAAGTAAGGCAGCCCTTAGAGATCAATTTTGAAATTAATATTTTTATTTAAAAAAAATTAAAAAATCCACTCGGCCACTCAGTCGAAATACGAGGTCATTATGACCATTCCTAGTTCTCGTTTTACATCACTTTAAAATCGATACTTTAATCATAATCATCCTGTACTTGTGAATCGCTCCTCAAGTTCTTATAATTCCATCCCAACCCTTATGTGCTTATAACCCCTTACTTTTTTTCTTATTCTTTTACTGCTTCCAAGACAAAAACAATTAGTAAAAAATTACCTACCCCTATGTACTAATATAATGCTGTCCTTTAAAAACAACCCACTCCAAATTGTACCCTAAAAACAACCCATTGAGATTTTTTAATTAAATAATTAAAATAATTTTACCATCTCATATACCCTGTCTTTCTATGCCCTTTAGAGTGTCAGGGTGTAAAAGTTGGTCAAAGAACGGTTTATTTACTTATTTTAAGCTGAGAAAATGTAGATTTTCGGCAAAAAATGTGCTTCAGATGTACAGATTTTGATGTTGTAAAAATGTATGTTATAAAGACTTTAAAGAAATTTTCACGCCTTTTTATGTTAGCCCATTACTATGAGAATAAAATATTAAGTTTTAGCTCAGTCGACCAATTAGAGTCCTTCTAGGAAAAAGTGGTTTTTTTTTTTCAAATTCTTACTTAATTGACTGCCAATTTGTAATGGATAGTTGGAATTAAAATTGCTTAGCATTAAAATGTTAGGGAGGATGAGCCAGCCGCTAGTACAGTTTTTTGTTCGATTTAATTATCCTTTTTATTAAGCTTTTAATGAAGAAAATATGAAACAGTGGGTTGTTTTTAAAGGACAGCACTATATACCATTATTTTTTTATCTTTACAATGCTTCAAAGTAAAAAATACATACTTGAATTTGCCACTGTGGAACACTGACCACAGTGGACTATACAACGAAAAGGAGAAACGAACTTTTTAATACCATTTTTTTCCCAATAATTACAACTTATGAAATTCTATAAAATTAACTTACTTCAGTTCTCAAATACTAACCCCCCCAGAATTATACAACCAGATTAACAACAATGGACAGAAATCAATGGCGCCAACACCATGACTTTGGGACAGACAATGACAATGTTGTGTTTTTATTATGGAATGCACACACTATCACTTTTTCTTTTTTATGCATCAACTGAAATTGAACGAATCAAATTAGGGTTTTTCTAATGCTTTTGTTTTTAAGACTTACCGAATTCTTTAAAAATAACTATTTAGTCTGCAACAACGGTCCCATAAATACACAAGTATGTAATTACAAAGATAGCTCATTTCGCAAAATCAACTCAACAACAATAAATTCAATATTTGTTCAATCGAAAATTAAAGAAAATTATAAGCAAAATAATCCCCATTTATTTGGTCCATTCTCTTAAGGACATTTGTCTTTCTTCTACTTTGAAACTTATCTGGGGAAGACTATATCTAAAACTAGACGTCCGTTCAAAGGCAATTCAAGAAAAGCAATCGTAGACGTCTAACTAAGCTCAAGGGGATATGATATACCAGACAACAAAACTTATGAATACCCTTTCTTGGTAAAAGTTTTTGATGCCGAAATTTATCATTAAATAGATGCATTATATCCATTGAAATAGACCATTGAAATATATAGCCTTTGATGTAGAGAAACCTTTTACTAGTTTACAGAAGAAATAGTCTGTCTAATTCTTCTTACTAGAGAGAATAAATTAGAAAGAGAGAGTGAGAGGAAATCGAGAACTCACGCCAACAACATGCGCCAAGTTTGGCGCATGCGCCCTGATATACGTGACTGTTCATTCAGAACTGTATTATTTCTATGACTAAAAAATCAGAGTTTTACATTTCCTTCATTCAAAATTGTAATTACCGTAATGTACCGTTAATTTATTTGCAATTTTAGTTTTTTTTTTTAATTAATACATACTTTAAAAACTATACAGGAAGTTTCACTGAAAAAAATGAGCTTATTGGTCACCAAAATGTCTTTGCCATTTTTCGAAAGTCTACTAAAGATGCCTACCTAAGGCATTTTCATAGGTTGATAGCACAGAGGAGTTGATAGTGAACTTAATCCTGATTTAAAAATGATGATAATTTTTTTTATTAACATTTGTCTTTATTTAGTTAAAAAATGCAGGCTACTTAATAACACTGAAAACTTGTAAATTTTCGAACTTTTTCTTTTTTTTTAAGCCTTAAAAAGGGCTATTTTCACTCGCTAATATCTCCGCGAATATTTAAGGTATTTTCATGATTTTTTTTCAGTGTGTCTTTTATTATATTGGAAAATATTTTCTCATCAAATTTTTGCTCTATCTCTTTTAGTTTTTTATTTGTAATAGCTAACTTCCAAAGTCTGCCACTGAGGGCGCTGCGGTTGCTCGCATTTAGTTGCGCATAGTCACTTTACTATACCACCGTTACCTTAACTGCATAGCTTTAGCTTGCTCCGTTAGCAATTTATTTCAGGGTAAAGGGACTTTCCTATTCACCCTGTATATGGAACCTAAAACTATCCATACTTTGCATTTTGACTCTGGAGACGTTTTTTTTTCATCAATACAAAGACATTTGCAAACCTTAGAGACCCTTAGAGATTTTTTTTACAATTTAAATATTAATTTATATCTATCAGTTATTTCATTAGTTTTCGTCTTATCAACTTAAATATACATTCTATCTGTACAAAAAGTGCACAATATTCTTACCTGTACTCTTCAAGAATTAGCGTTATATCCTAGTCATTTCGTCTGCGCTATAAACCGATATAAGATGATCTGTTTGAACGGAATCCCTTTCGAAGTAACATTTTCTTTCACCAAACACATTTCAAACAACCCTAAAAGCCAAATAATTTACCTAAAACTATAACTAAGTTCGTTTCTACGAATCAATTGTATAAATGCTTGTATAAAGTAGTATTTTGACTGAATTATTGGATAAATTCATTTTTTCTCACATAAAAAGTAAGAACATCTTAAAACTAATTTAATAAATTACTTCGGCATTTATTGTTATTATTTTGTAATAATTAAACAATGAATATTAAAAATTACCAGGTGTGCGGAAAAGTTATTTTTCCTTTGTATGAGTCGTAACTACTTAATTGGAGAAACGATTTCAGATAGATGTCATTCATTTGCTAAATGATCCTATGCAAATTCTAAATTAGAACTTACGGGTTTCTTTTTAAAATATTTTTATCTTTCGTAAAAAATTCTCTTTCACTAGTATTTTATCACTATCCTTGAATGTTTTGTTATAAATGCCATTGGGCGAAACAACCAAGTTTGCGTGTTGTATTGTCTGTTATTTAACATAGAGAGTGTTTTCAGGTGACGTCACAATCGGTTATTTTCTTTTAACTGTGTACCTTCTGTAGGGCTTTTAACTGTTGCTAAGGCCGTTGTTTATCTGTTGCTAAGGCGGTTTTTAGGTATGGGGTCACGTGATTGCAAATGCTCCAATAGAAGAATTCCACGGCCAGTCATTTTCTGTAGCTGTTAACCTCTGTAGGGCAAAAAACTGTAACGTTTTCTGTTGCTAAGGCCGTTGTTAGGTCCGAGTCATGTGATTGAAAATGCTCTATACATACCATTATGGATCCGTCGATTTTTTTTCAACTGAACACTTACTAACTCAACCGTTGCTTAGTACTTTTATCAGTGTCGGCATACACCTCCAAAGTAATCGGGGAATAATGGAAGTTAAGAAAAATATCATCACCAAAATTAATGGAAGTAATGGAAAAAATAATGGAAGTTAAGAATAATATCATCACCAAAATTCTGTGGTTATAGCTCAGTTGCTATTCATGTGAAGAACCACTGCATTTGTCGTTAGAGAATGTTAAAGGATGTCGAGAGTTCCAAGCAATGGGCACATCATTAATGAGTCATATCCTACCAAGAAAGCCTTAAAAAACATAGGACAGAAGATTATACTGATTTTGGTTGGGATGTATTCTTGGAACTCTCGACTCTCGTATTGGAACTCTCGACATCCTCTAACAACAAATGCAGTGGTTCTTCACATGAATAGCAACTGAGCAATAACCACAGAATTTTGGTAATAGCCACAGAGCTAACACTGTGCACAGCCGCCTGAAGATTTTTATTTTCTGTATAATGACATTTGTGAAATCTATATTTGGTTGATACTGGAAATGTAAACGGTATAGAAGAATGCAATGAAGAATAAAATATCTTACATATTGATATTTTTCTTAACTTCCATTATTCCCCGATTACTTTGGAGGCCCACACTGATATAAAGTATGAAAATTTACGAGTTTTTCAAATTCCCTTTAACAGTAATACTGTAATTGGATTATAAAAAATTAACCGTTATAATAATAATTAATTAATTAATATTTTTGAGTTTTATTGGCTAAAAATCTTATTAATGAATTAATCTTTTTTTTTGCGTTCTTTTACGATTTATATTAGATTTCATCAATTATAGAAAAAGTATTTGATGGTATATTATTGAAAATGTTCAAAATTTATCCAAATATCATTAGAACGTGATTTTTTACTGTGATTGTTTTAATGGGAAATTACTGAAAAATCTTTGTCCCTAAAAATTAAAAAAAAAATTATGTTGTCAATAGTAGTTAATAGTAATATCATTTTTACTACTATTAAATACCTTCTACTATTATATATTAGAGACCTTCTTCATCTAATTCACTCTTCTAACGGAGGGAGAGAAGTTTAATCTTCCCCCTTACGTTAAAAACCGAAGGGGGAGTGAGAACCTCCCACCTGTTTTCCAGGTCCTAGAAGAGGGAAAAGACGTTAGTTTTTATCATGGAGTCCTGACAACGTACTTGCAACGCAATTCAAACTGAGAAACGTCTACATGAGGGGGTTCAAGGGGTCTGGGCCCTCCCCCTAAAATTTTTTTAAAAAGTATCACTTTAAAAACGGGTTTTTAAAGTTTTTGTAACATCTAAAGTAGAGTACCAAATAATTTTTGTGTGTGTGGGGGGGGGAATTGATCTTACATGTTTCTTCAGCTAAACACCTCCCATATGCGACCATACTCACTATTCAAAAGTTTAGTCAATTAAAAATGCAGTATAAAGGCCAACTGAAACTTATATGTTAATGGAGTATATGTTACGGGCAAAGTGATAAATCCGGGCATTATTAATAATGCCCGTGTATTTCGAGCAAAGTGATAAATACTCATTGATAAATACCATAGAATTTATCACATTGCCCGTCTCACTTCGGGCATTATTAATAATGCCCGATTTGCATCCGGTTTACAAAGGCTCAAGGCCATGGAACCTTTTGAAAAAAAAATCAAAAAATTATTTTAATGTTTTAATTAATTAAATTTAATATTCATTTAATTATTTTTTCAAAATGGTTCCTTAGCTTTTGTAAATATGTGCCCGGTTTATCATTTTGTCCGTAACATGTATACTAGAATCATATTATTTAATTTAGCTTATCACAAACCATACTATCCTCGACAGCAACGTTTCCTGAACCCACTATGCGGAAGTATAAAATGGGTAAACACAAAGGCTGTAGGGTTGCTAGGAAGAGTTTCGGTACGCAAATCGTGATAAAAAAAGCACTATATACATGGGTTTAACAAAATAATAATATTTTTAAATTGACGTTCTTCATTTCTCTCAAAATTCAGGCACCGCGAAGGGAACTAGTACTTTGTTAGTGACTGCACAGAGTGTTTTCAGTTGACGTCACATTCGGTTATTTTCTTTTAACTGTGTGCCTTCTGTAGGGCTTTTAACTGTTGCTAAGGCCGTTGTTTATCTGTTGCTAAGGCGGTTTTTAGGTATGGGATCACGAGATTGCAAATGTTCCAATAGAAGAATTCCAAGGCTAGTCATTTTCTGTAACTGTTAACCTCTGTAGGGCAAAAAACTGTAACCTTTCTGTTGCTAAGGCCGTTGTTAGGTCCGAGTCATGTGGTTGAAAATGCTCTATAGGATCAACTTAAGTTGCCGTTTATACTAGACAGCAACTTAAGTTCACCCTATGACGTCACTAACAAACAAAGTAGTTCCCATCGCGGTGTCTGAATCTTGAGTGAAATGAAGAACGTCAATATATAACTATGATTATTTTGTTAAACTCATGTATAGTTATAGTGCTTTTCAATCCCGATTTGCGTACCGAAACTCCTCCTATCAACCCAAAAGGCTTCGTTTATACCGATTTCTCCTTCCGCATTTGTGACGTACTGGGTTCAAGAAACGTTGCAGTCGAGTATAGTATAGTGCAAATTTGTTGAGTGTAGAATACTTCCTTGAGTGACTGTATACACTTGAATCAGCTTAACAGAAACCATACTAACAAGACACTCATCTTCTCTTCCAGGAGGGCGGTGGGAGGTATTGCATCACGGCGGGGCGGATCGAAAAGCGACACCGTCACGTGCTTTTGTGTTGGGGCGCTGTGCGCGGCCGGGGCTCTGCGCACTCGCCCCTCTCCTTCGGCACAGACCCTCTTTTCTGCAGTGCGGGCGGGAGGCACAGTCCCCATGAACTACTCGGGGGTGAGCTCCGGCCGGGGAGGCGGCGGCGGCGGCGGGGGCGCCCGATACAAGAAGGCCGACGGCGGCCAGAAAGCGGACGACCCAAATGGAGACGACGACATGGTGAGTACCACCCCCCCTTTTTTCCTTCTTCTTCTTCTTCTCCTAGGCAACGTGGTCGTTGAGGTGCATACCTTCACCCATCAGAGCCCATGATGCCTCCACGTTGGTGCAAAGTACCTGTCTGTGAAACGTGGTCAGGAAATAGGATAGTATACCCTCGTTATCTCGAACTTTTATACATAGCTCGAAAAAGTATCTCCCCCCCCCCTTGAAATTAAGCATTCTCTATTTTCCCTTGGTAAGTCGAAAACTCGCTATGTCGATTTTTTTTCGATTTCGAGATATCGAGGTTATACCCTCGTTATCTCGAACTTTTATATTTCGAAAAAGTATCCTCCCCTCTGGAAATTAAATGTTCTCGGTTTTCCCTTGTTAACTCAAAAACTCGTCTTCTCGAAAAATTTTTCATTTCAAGATATCGAGGTTATTCTGTAGTTAGTTACTTTGAGTATCGTTACGTTTAAGTATCTCAAAAGATTTTTATATTTCTTGAGCATGCTATAATACAGTATATCCTCGTTATCTCGAACTTTTATATCTCGAAAAAGTATCCCCCTCCGGAAATTAAAAGTTCTTTATTGTCCCTTGTTAACTCTAAAACTCGCTATCTCAAAATTGTTTTTTCGATTTTGAAATATCGAGGTTATACTGCAGTTACTTTGATGCCTCGCTCAAGTATCTCAAATTATTGTTATATTGCTTAATGCTTAGTAGTTGATTAATGCTAGATACTTCCACCCTGTTTAAACGTAGCTAAAGCCCTCTGGGTAAGTCCTCATTCAAGTATCTTAAATGCTGGCTTGATGCTTAATACTCGATTAATACTAGATACTTCCACACTGTTTTAATGTAGCTATAGCCCTCTGGGTAAGTCCTCATTCAAGTATCTTAAATGCTTGCTTGATGCTTAATACTCGATTAATACTAGATACTTCCACGCTGTTTTAATGTAGCTATAGCCCTCTGGATAACGACGTCCTCATTCAAGTATCTTAAATGATTATTATATTGCTTGATCCCTAGAACGTGATTAATACTTACACGCTATTGTAATGTCTGCATAATATTGTAAAGAAATCGCACAGATTCATCACATTAAATTTCCCATCTGATTGTTATATAGGGCTTTGCGTATGATACATTTACGCAGAAAAAAAGACGTAATAATACCTCACTACACAACGTTTTCTGGAAATTGCATGCCACTGGAGTATGTCTTCAATGACATTTAAATACCTTAAATAATTGACATTAAGCTTATCTGAGACATACCTTTCCAACCATTTCAGAGCTGTGTATACCTTGGTTCGATGTAGTAATACCTATCTGCATAACGTGGTCCGAAAAATTGCGTAATATACTACATAATTACCTTGACACCTCATTAAGTACCTCAAATGATCGTTGTATAGCTTATCTAGGGTATATCTAGCTGACTGATACTTTGTATACGATACCTCCACGTTAATTCAAAGTCATGCTCTATTAATGTGACCAGATTTTTCAAACGAAAAATCAGGACACAATGCGTAAAGGAGGGGGTGGAAAAAAAATTGCTTTTAAACAATTTTCGACGCATCACCAAAAGGAAGAATTCTAATAATTTTACATAAATATGTAAGTATATATAGGTATATATTAATTTTACATAAATATGTACTAAGAAAACTAAAACATTCTACAGTTGTTCTACAATTTAAGTAGAATGACAATAATTACACTTAATTTGAAAAACAACTAAATTATTTTACAGAATCTTAAATTAGCCAAAAAGTAAATTATTAACCAAGGTAGAATTTAAGTAAATAAATTAATTTCATGAAATTAGATTATTAATTATTAACTGACAGAGAAATTAATACTCTTAACATTGTTTCGTATTGTTATTATGGATTTTGAAAATAAACACTCGCATAAGTGTTGAAAAATTCATTTAGAATGAACTATAATGGAAAAGCGGGACTTTGGCAGGACATTTACAGAAAAGCAGGACATTTAGGCGGGACATTGGGTTGGCGGGACAGCGAAACAAAAAGCGGGACTGTCCTGCCAAAATCAGGACGCCTGGTCACATTATGCTCTATGTAACGTAGTAGGGATATTGCATGCCACACAGCTTACAGAGGAAAAGCCTAACAAATAAGGTTCAAAACAATATTTTCATCATATGCCATCTCATGTTAGAGGGGAGGTCTGCAAATGTCTGTGATTGACAGTGGGGTAGGCAGGACAGCCGTGACGTGTTCATTCAACCTGTCACTTTCGGAGGGGTATTAGAGGATTCGAGGATTGAGATTCTTTACTCCGCCTCTCGTGGCGTGAGTAGGGATGCGGGAGTTTCATGAGAAGTAAATGCGATCCCAGCGCCACCGGGGCCCTTATCACAAGGCATACCCAATGTTTTTTCGATTTCCATTATCACCTATGACCCATGGACTCTCAGTGATACTCTTTGATACAGCCTATCTTAACATCTCAATAAATCTATCCTCTGCTTATCATAGATGGCTTGTATGATACATTCACGCTAAGTTGTAATTGCTCCTACATAACGCTGTTGGGAAATCACATGCCACGGTAAGTTAGCTTAACATCACATTCAAGGATGTTAAATTATTGTTAAACATTAGCTTGATACCTTGTGTAAGGTGCTAGGATAATGTCTTGGATACCTAGCAATTAAGTGCGATTTCCAATGGAACGACCAATAAAACCTGTCTTATCGCATCATTAAAAATCTACCTCAACGATCGGTACAAAACTTTATTACTACTTAAATGTTTTTAGATACCTACCTGCAGTAACTACTAGGTAACACCGGGCTATCCTCAAAAGTATACTGATGCTTAACTGTTTATATCATAAATCTTTTTATATGAACAAATTAATAAAATTCTAAAATAATGTGCAAAAATACTTTTCAGAAAAATAATTATAGCTATTATTGTACTGTTATTGGTCATTGTGGATGAATGTAAACGTTGACATTCCAAGAGTGTTTAAAATTCTCCTTCGGTTTTTACCAACTCTTCATAAAAAAAAACAGCAGTTCATAAAATGAGAGTTGTGTAAGTTTTTAACCTGAATGCATAATTAAAATAAAATTATACAATTTTGCATATAATTAAAATAAATTTATGCATAAATCATTTGCGTATTTAACAGTGATACCTACAAAACTAAACCATTGCAGCCAAATCGTTTAAATCATATTTTAAAGAAATAAAAAAAAATGAAATTTTAAGTGCATTGTATATCAAGATTTGCAATGCATTTAAAATTTAAATTTTGGTTAGATTTTTTTCTTAAAACTGTTTATATTTTCCAGCATTACTTATTCTGATGTTTTCGTTGACATTTTCAGTGAAACCAAAATTTAACGTTACCAGCATAATTTAACGTTTGAATTAAATAATTTCCTACACTTAGACCCTTTATTTCATTATATCTCAATATCTATACTACTAAAATCATACAATTTGCTTCAGTAATGACTTATAACCGTACTCTGGAAGGCAAACACAATGTTCTTTACCTTAACGCCAATTACTCCCAGAGAGTAACACCTTTACACACTGCTTTTCTTAACGCCCAACATTCCACCTTACCACACTATAAGCACAATCAGACAGATTGCCCCGAAAAACAAGCTAAGCATCTCAGACACTCTGCTCTCTCAACTCCGAATATTTTCTCGAGAATCGCTCGCTGCGAGTTTGTCACATGTTCCCACCTCTGGGATGCTGTTGCCATGGAGACTAAAACGAGGTGGATGCTCGAGAGCGGGTTTTTGGACGATGCAGTTTTTCCCCGGCCGGGATCGAGTTACGAAATGTTTTGTAAATAGAGTTGGAGGGTTATGGGGTGTGATAATCGCGTATAATTCTGGTTTTGGAATATTGCCCGCGTGTATATGTTGTTATTGGATCTTGTATGGTAATGTTGGTCTTCTGTAAGTTGTTTAAATAGGGACTGCGGAGTCTTGTATAGGGAAGTTGCAGTTGCGGTTTATTCCTTGGGATAAAGTGCTTTTTCTGTTGCGGGAATTGGTTATTGTTTGTTTTCCCTGCCGAAAGCGTTATTGCCGTACTAAGAGGAAAAATACGTGTCCTTGCTGTATAATTTTTATAGGTTAGATATTTTGTTGCGTTTAACAGAATATGCTTTAATAGTTTTAAACATAGGTATAAATTTAACTATTTTTCTTATTCAAATTGCATCGGAAGAAAGTTTTGTCTTATTTTGTAAGTTGTTTTTCTAGCAGTGGCTTTTGCGGAGAATTGTGGTCAAGTGATTTTTACATTTTTATGATTATACATTTTTTTTCTTTTGCGAAAATTATTATTATTATTATTATTTTTATTATTATTGTTATTATTATTATTATTATTATTATTATTATTATTGTTATTATTATTATTATTATTATTATTATTATTATTATTATTATTATTATTATTATTATTATTATTATTATTATTATTATTATTATTATTATTATTATTATTATTATTATTATTATTATTATTGTGTCTTGTTTATTTCTGTTATTGTATTGTTACATCTTCCGTCTGCTGAAAGCAGGCAGTTTTATCTAATTAATTAAAAAGAATAATATGCCTAATATTCCAATTATATACAGCTCGGTGTAAACATTACAGTATTTATTGGAAAATTCGCTTATCGTGTTAATTCGTAATTAAATATCGGAAAGTTTTCGTGCAATGATTATAGGGAAAGTTTAAAGTCAAAAAGTTTTAGTTGATGGCCATCCTTGCATTCGATCAAATACAGATTTTTTGTCAAGATTTAGTGTATTTGTATTATTGTATTACTTCATGTTATTATCTTTTATTATCTTGTAATGTTATGAACAATGTGATAAATCTAGGCACTATTAATAATAATTAATAATGCCGCGTATTTCGGGCAAAGTGATATAAATGCCATTGAATTTTTCACATTGCTTGCCCCCGGTTCTCTCTCTCTCTCTCTTTGCCCGTAAAATAAATATTCTTATCCCAAAATCTTAGAAATATTTAGTTAGAGGTAAATTTCAATAAATTTAAGAAATTTATTTTAGTTCCCTTCACAACCCCTTTCTTTATAATTCATTATTGCCGGATTAATTTTATTTCTATAATTTAATACTAATATTTAAGTGTTTTCAAAATTTTAGAAGAATTAATATAAATTTTAAAATGAAAAAATTAATATAAAAATATCCAAATCTTGGAAAAAATTTTGTTGGCTCGAGCGTTCGTTTCGTTACAAATAATACTTTCTTTAGATAATAACAATAGCAATATATCAAGCATTTTCCACCCATTCATATCGACATTCATTATCACTTCAGGATATCTCTAGTTAAAATTGCACGATCGAGACTGCGCATAACATATGCTGTAAATTAATCCTCAGTGCAAATTCAAACGTTAGTCTCCAAGATGCACTTAAGTTGCTCCGGGTGATTCAATACCTGATTTCCATTCCGAATTCAAATTCAGTCTCCATCCGGCCATATATATTGATTGATAGATATATATTGATTTCAAGGTGCTTATGCAAGGTGCTACAATGATTAAAGGGTTTAATTGAGAAGTTTTGCTAATATTTGTTAGAAAAAAACTAATTAGCATTCTTCTCGATTTATATAACAAATGGTTTAAATAGTTACTCTGTAATACACCAAATTTTATTTTTACAGTACTCAGTATTTGATTGCCGTTCATTGTTCGATAAACGCCACTTTTTTATTTATAACTAATAATTGTAACATTGAGAAATGTTACGATGAATTATGAGAAAAATTAAGTTTTTTTTTTTGTTAATGTTGTAAGTTACTGCTTTGTAATGAATGTCTGATATCCAATCAAACATTTGTTGCACTGATGTTACATTTTTAGTTCTGCAATTTTTGTTAACAAAGCATTTTTACTTTCTTTCACAAGCACAATTTAAAAAATCTTAAGGGTATACCCTCTACTAATTTTACTTTTTAAAGTTAAGTTTTATCAACTTTTGATGTGGTAAATTTGTCATGGAATCCTGGGAACCTAACCTAACGCTAAAATGGGTGGTGCTATTTTGAACTTCATGACTTTGTTTCGTCCGTACTTATATATTGTAAAAGGGGCAATATTTTTGATAACTTCAATTTACTACAGTAGTTATGACGAGTTGATAATAATAGTAATAATAATAATAATAGTAAACATTAATAACAAAAATAGCAATAATAACAATAAATGTACCTAATAATTATAATGATAAAGTAATTATGATAATAATTTGAATTGTGGTGATAATAATTATTAGATATCTAAATAATAATTTGAACCTTTTTTTCTAATGATGATAATGATGTAAATGATAATAGCAATAACACTAGAAAAATAAAATAGAATAAAATAATAAAGAAAAAGATCTAGAATAAAAGAAAATGATAAAAAGTGAAAGCGCGGCTACTAATCAATAGAAAGAAAATAAATTACAATTTATTTTACAATTTCTAAAGGGATTACAATTTTAACAATTTAAAGGTAAAAAGGCGTTTTTAAATGTTAAATACTCCAAAAGAAAAAAGAATCCTCATCTAAGTCTGGGTACTAGGATATCAAGTAAGTGCACTTAACTACATTAAACATAAACAAGGAAGGACAATATCCACCTTAAAGATATTAGAAAACATCCTTATTAGACAACCGCATTTATAATTTCCACCTCCCTGGGCCATGCTAAGTGATGATTATGAAGATGGCTCGATTAAAAACTTCGGAACAATGCATAAAGTGGTCTTGGCTACACCCATTACAATGAGAGGAGGAGGAACACTTTAGTGGATTTCCGCCCGTTCTGCTAATGAAGCAAATTTTGAGCACGCTAATTGTACCTGAGAATATGAATTCTTTGTTTAAAAGTGGAAGATATATTGATTAGAACTTCTTGTTGGGAGTGTGATAATATTTTTAAGGTATGGTACTAGTAAACACTGCATTATGGAAAAAGAGGAAAAGGGTTATTTGAGTTGTTAAATATAGTGTTTTCAGGTGACGTCACAACCGGTTATTTTCTTTTAACTGTGTACCTTCTGTAGGGCTTTTAACTGTTGCTAAGGCCGTTGTTTATCTGTTGCTAAGACGGTTTTCAGGTATGGGATCGATCACGTGATTGCAAATGCTCCAATAGAAGAATTCCACGGCTAGTCATTTTCTGTAACTGTTAACCTCTGTAGGGCAAAAAACTAAAAAAAAAAAAAAAAGTTAATTTTGTGATTTAGGTTGTGTGTTGTTTTGAGAATTGAATTATTTAAACTAGTATAATAGGGCATTTTAATGAGAGATACTTTTCCGAAAATACTAGGTTTCAATTTGAGCTTTGTACAAGCTGATTTTCGCAACAAGGTTTGGAATCATTATTACTTTTTTGAATTACACACTTAAATTTCGGTGATAAAATAGCTGCACTTGTTACATTAAAAAAATATCCTTTGTTCATAGAAATTCTTTAAAAAATAAATTAATTGAAAATGATTATTTGAGTTAAAAGTAGTTGGTATATTCTTCTGTTAACTATATCGGAATTACACATTTCTTCTTCAAATCATGGAGATCAAATGGTTCCTTATCCTTTGCATGACCTCTCTGACCTATATTCTCTCTCTTTGGTTATTTACATATTTATATATACATATTTTTTTATATTTTTAGGAATGATAGAAAAACTTATCCATATTGGTGACGCAAATAGTTTGGTATCATTCTCTTCCAAATTGGAATGAGAGCGAAAAGAGAATATGCACTTGTAGATTCTATTAAAAGTCTTAGATTCGAGCGCAAAACTTTTTTTTGACTCGATGTCAAGTTTGCTTAGTATTCCTCTTATGAATAGATAATTCAAAGCATACAACTAATTGAAATAGGCATAATTACGTACACTCAAACATTGAAATCGAAACTGCCTCCTTTCCATTCAAGACAGAAAGCAGCAGCAGCAGTCTAATAACAGTCGTTACTTCGTTTCGAGGAAATAAAATAAACACTTCAAATACAATTACTGCAAATGGAAGGGTCTGGAGAATGAAATTTTCAAAACTCCGAACTTATTAAACTCTCATTTATGGTTCTACTTTACGAAAAGAAAAAAAAAACTCCCGAAAGAAGGTTTAGCGATAAAAATTAGATTAAGAGTTTGTATTCAAACGAAAGCATTTTTATTCGGTTGTAGTTTCTTTCAGGCCGAACTAATGGATTAGATTCCAGGAAATAGAAATTGATTCTGGAAACCATTTAACGTCAGGGGGTAAAAGTGAAATATCGGAGAAGAATTTACGGGGAATGCCGTTGAAATCCGTTGAGTAGGTGGTTTTGAAGAAGGAGCTACAATCCCTGGGAAAGGAATCGATTCTTAAGTCTTCTGAAGCGTTTGATTAAGACCTTTAAGTATCGATAAATGAGCTCTAGGAATAGAATAATCGATTTATGATTGATCCCAATATTTACATTTCAGCAAGTGTATTTTCGGTCTTGTGATTTTATTTTTTTTAGTTTCAAACAATTCGTGATTGGAATTCCAATATTTGCATTTTTTTTTTTTGCTGCTTTGGTTTCATTTGTCGTTGTTTTAACTTGTTGAGACAATAAGGGTGATATTAAAAGCACATCTTGCATTTGATGAGTATGAATATTTAGTATGAATGAAGTATGAATATGAATACTTATTTGAAATAATAAAAATAGTCCAAATCTTATTTAAAAAGAGTTATATGATCTTTAAAAATTATTTTTAAATAAATTTATCTTTGAATATGTATTTTTTCAGTTTTATACTTGTTTAACAGTTTAAATGAAATGTTAGATTATTTTAGAATTTGAATATTAGATTATTTTATAATAAATTATTTTTCTATTAAGTTTTAAAAATAAAAAACTAAATGCATGGTAGTAACTAAAACCAAGTTTAACTTCAGGTCAATATTTGAAGCACAAGTTGCTTTTGATAAGTTTAAGTTTTCTTTAAATACCTTTACTACACATGTACTACACCTATTCAATTCATTCAAATTATAAAAACTGCCAAAAGATATAATTTAAATACTGAATAATCTTTTGAACTAAATTTACCTTTGAATATCTCCAGTGTTTTTTCATCTTTTAAGTTTTTCAATAATCTATATAAGATTGAGAAAAGTTTCTCCTAAGACAATGAATTATTTTTTTTTATATTTAAAATAAAACTATAAATACAAAATAAAGTCTTAAAATATTTAACAGCGCTTTAAAGGAATTTTTATCGTTCAATTGGAGAGTGTATATGGTAAAATGAAAGAAATCCATACTTCTATCGTAAAATCATTATTTTTTGCAGGGCTTTGTCTAATTTAGGTTGCAATGAAAATTTTACCGTTCAATAAAAATAATATTTTGTAGCCTTCCGTGGTTTACTTCACTTTTATTTTCTTTAACCAAAGGATGGCTAATTGTTCTCCATAATAGATAAGCCTTTCCCCAATAAAAATATTCTTCGCGAAGACAACAAAATCAAAAGAATAAAAACCATCTTCTAAAGAAAAAAAACCAACTTTCTCTCTTGGCTCTTGCATAGATTATCAAGAAAACTATTAAAGTGTAATAAAGTCGATATAAAAGTTTCTGATAGAATGAAAGCAAACAAGAAATACTTTATTCCATCAGAAAGTAAAATACTTTACCGTTAGTCTCATTATGCTAATAACTTAAGGATTATTAAGGAAAATGCTTCTCAAAACAGCCTTTTCTTATTTATAAAATGGGTGATGTAACTGGTATGAAAGGAAATTAAGATTGCACGATTAAATATTTAGAAATTTTCGCTTTTTGTGTTTCTTGTAAACAAATTAATTTTTTTAAAAAATAGTCCTAATATTTCTTGTAATATAAAGATAAATTTGTATTTCCTACAGTAACATTTTAGGGGGTATTATTTTTATGAGTATTTGAACCACTATGAATAGTGGTCGTGGATTTGAGCCGTGGATTTGATCATTGCCAATTAATGATTCAATAGTACGGAAATCATTGCAAATCCAGATGGCAATACTGGACCAACTGGCAAAGCATATCCACAGTGTTGAAAGCGGTGGGTGATATAGGTAGGTCTTGTAGCGCTCCAAGCGGGAAAAGTTGTCAAATGGTTTTCATTGTTTAAAACTCGGCTAGCCTGTATAAGTATCTAGTAAGCCGTGCTTGGGCGATCCAGGATTAATAGAAAGAATAAGATTCTGCAAATTGTCAGAGTGTTTTAGGGGTATTTTTCTTGATGTTTTTGTGCTCTTCTTTAAGAGTTGCTTTTATTGCGATTACAAGTCTTTTCTGTACAGGTATTTATAACCTGTCTTGTCCAGCGTGATCCATTTTCTTTTATAGTGGACCACCTATTGATCTCCTATTCTAAGAGATCCTTATCTGTTGGATATTATGTAGAATAGGAGGCTTGGGGTAAACTGAAAATAAAAAATTAGAAAAATCAATATCAAGATAAAAATTGAGGAAACTTTAAACTTTTCCTTAAAATTTTACAAAAGTAAATGGAAGTTACAGTTACTTCTTCCTAATGTTATTTACAAATATATTATTATTTTTTAAAAACAAGAACATGTGAATATAATGTTGAAATCAACGAAAGAAAATATTTTTAAAAAAGACTGAACAAAATCTTTATCGTTAAACTCTGCAAAGAATTATGCATCCACATGAAAGTTTTAAATTTTCCAAATATTGTTTCTCAAGTTTAACTCGTGTAACTGCAACCTGTGAACTTTTAAAACTATACTATTCAGGTTGTTAATTCAAGCCTAGATAAGCCATAAAGAAATCATCCCTCCTCTAATCTAGACTCCCTCTTCCAAATCGCAAGAACTGGTCAAATGCGAACATCCATCTGAGATACGACCTGCCTTCGCTTATCGAGTGGTAACAAATTACCGAAGTAGAAAATGCTGATGATAAGGAAAGAAAGAGAACTTATGAGGTTTAAGCTAATGACGCTCTTTGTCAGATCCCTCTTTGTTTCGTCAGAGAAAAGGTGCTTGGATCTCTTCCGTAAAAGAAAGTTTTCTAAAAGAAAAAAAGTATTTTATTTCAATTTTATAAAACAGGAGGGTGTAGTTTGGAAGCACTTAATTCGAATTATATTGTCTATTCTTATCATGTTTTTCTATCTAGTAGGGCCCAACCTCACTTTTCTTTTTACATCCACCTCACTTTTGCTTCTCTCTTTTACTTTTCAACCTTTCCTCTTCTCCTCTCTCTTTTCTTTTCTGATTCTCCCCTCTTTCTGACCGTTTTGCATAACCTTGTTTTCTATCCATTTTCTAATCTGATACTTTATTCTTTCTTTTCTACCTTCTTACTCTCTAAATATATTTTCTTTTTTTTCTCTTTTATTTTTGTCTTCTCTATAACTCATTCTTTTTCGCCCCCTTTCTTTCATCGTCTCTCTAACATTTACCTTTCTCCTTGATTATTAATAATATCTTAAGAATCTAAAATCGCCCAAGAAAAATTTCCCTTCTAAAATAAAAATTTTCCATCCTAGTTTAACTTTATGTTTTGATACATCAGAATAAACTTTAAAATGAATATATGAAGTTTATTAAATTTTAACTAACTAGTTTAAAATAGGTACTCAAAGGATTAGTATAGAACATTTGGCTTACTGTACTGGCAATATTTAAAACTCTTAGTGATACATCTGATTCTCTAAATTTATCTCCTGGAATTTTTTCCATGAAAAAATGCTTCATGATCCAAAATATATGAAATATTTATATAAAACTATTCCTAAAATTTCAATTTTTTATTATTTGCCAAAATATTTCTAATAATGATATCTATCTCTGTTGACTGAACTTCTTCTGTATGGTGCGATCGTTTTGCAACTTTTGGCAACGGAAATATTCTATAAATTACATATTGTCTCTCTACACTACAGACTAATGTATCATTTCCCCCCAACCTTGAAAATATTTTAGTGGGTCATGTCCCTAAATACTTTCACAAAAAAAGTTGTCAGAATATTCCTGCATACAGAAATGTTCAAGTGGACAGAATATCTCTGTATACACCAAAGTTGTCTCATCTTAAAAAATTTTACAGTTAAATAAAAAATTTACACTAGTTTTCATGAAATTAATTTAAAAATTAACGTTTTAACAAATGATAATTAGTTTTAATATCTCCTAATATTTTCTGTAAAGCACTTCTTTTGAGAAAGAAACTTAAATTTTGCCAACTTTTCCTTGTTTGACGTTTAGTCAAAAAGTAGCAATATTTTTCCGGCCTGTTTAACTTTGAGTTTCGTCATTAAGGATTGAATTATATTTCCGCAAAGTTTTCAAAATGAATTTTCGTAATATTTCATGAATTTTGTTGGTTGAGACACTGCCAACTCTACCGTCTCAATGTACAATTTCACAGCTTCCCATATTTTTAGGCTAGGAAGTTTCAAAAACTAGTCTTCTGTGTCATTAGTATATGTTTTGGCTCAACATCAAGCGGTACTCGCTCATAAATTGTCACCAAGATGAGATTTTAAGTAGAAAGCTATAAATATTTTTAATGTTGCCAGTCCCGTTTTGAAATATATGTAAAGGAATTTCCATCGGACATAAACGTGTGATAACTTATATTTTTATCTAGAAAACTCGTGAAATAATTTCTACCCTAATCCTCCTGTACAAAGCAGTAAATTGCTAAAATCATTAATGTTACTCTTCTTTTTCAAGAACTTTATTTTATTTTTTGACGAATAGTTTATGCTTTATAAACAATAACTTAAAAATAGATAATTTAATGATACTTATAGAAACAATTTTAAGAGAAATAATTCTAAAAAGAATAAATTTTAGACTTGAAAGTAAACAGTGTGGAAATTAGAGTGCATTTTATTTGAAAATTACTAAAAATTGTCTGAAACATGAAAATAAAAATCTTTTTTGAATGAATGAAATGAAAATAAAGTTTTTTTACGAGGTTTGTGAGAAAACCTTTTTTTTATAATGACATGTTTATAAAGATAAATAACATAAGCGGAAAGGTTTGACATAGTGATTTCTTATTATTGATTTAAACATAATGGAAAATCCTGAGGGAACTACAACATTAACTTAATAGAATCATTGAATGAGAAAGGATCAGGGAGATATCTTCGGTTAAAGCGAAATATGACATAACTCAACTTTCCCAACTTTTTAAGGAGAGGGGAAAATTTATTTCTCCTAAAAGTGCATTTCTATGGACAAAGCAGAATAAAACTAGCTAGAGTTGCGATTCAAATGTTTTTTGTTTCGCAAAATAATTTGTTTTAGGTTATCTGGTGCCAAATTTTGAATAAAGATTGATGCATAACTTAAAATTGCCGAGAATTGAGCTATCTCATGTTACTCCTTAAACGACAACATCAAGTCCTATTAGTATGTTTTAGTAGTAAAACCATGTCTCTATGAGACTAACTGTAAAATTATAAAGAACATGTATTTTATGAAATGAAATGTATTTTTATTCCATAATTTTTTAAATAAATATTCACGCCCTATTTATGTTTTCATATAGTAATAAAAGTATGAAGCATTCATATTTTTTTATTATTTTTTTCAATTAGCGTGAACGAAAATTTGTTACTAATGGATTAGTTTGAGTTTGAGGTAGCCAAGTGTTTTTATAAATCACCGAAAATATCAAATTACTAAAATATGTCATATAACACTGTTGCTTACAATTGTTTTACTGGCATAGTTATAACAAATTGCCCATAACAATATAAAGTTAATGAGCGATATTTATGCCCGGATGATCCACAAGTACCGAAATTTCTTCCTTTCATTAAAATTTTTTCGGATAAAATAGTAACCAACACTCTTGAAGACAACAAACAAAAATGTCGGTGCTAGTTATTCATAATTATTTATCCGATACATTTCTAACAGAAAAATAACCAACATTACTGAGAAACTTCGCACTCCTAAAGATCGGAAACCACACGAACACATAAAGCAGGTCCCACGGAATACTTCAAAGATATAAATACACCATCATCCACTTCCTTTAATGTTTCCCCCACATAAATCCAGCAAAAAAGCTTAGGATGGGGGAAGACTCATCCTAAGTGCTTCCAATAATTGCACAGATAAGGTAATTATGCTTTCATTGCCAAGTGTTTGCGGAACAGATTATCCCCCCTTGGAAACAACCTTCGCCTCCGGAGGACATTTTAATTAGGAATCTTGTTTTTCCCTCCGAGCTCCGCAGTCGGGCGGGGAAAACTTTTCGGGTTGTTACACACACAAAATGTCGGCTGGCTCGCGTTCTTTTCGTTCGATTCTTTTTGGGAAGTTTCGCGGGACGATTTGTTGGAGGGGCACTTGGGGCGCGTTCGCAAATTACGTGGGGAGAGGGGGAAGTGGGTGTTTCATTGGGGAAATTGTTTTGTGGAATGTTTATGTATTATGGTCCTAAGGGAGAAGAACATTAAAATGTTAAGGATTTTCAGTCCACATTGTTGAAACCACGAAAACTAGCGGGGCAGTTACTCTTACTACACAATTGGGAATTCCTCTACCTCCTTCCTTAACTTCATTACAACTTTCTTCATAATGAGATGGAAATAGGATAAGAAGGAAAGGAGAAATTGAAGGAGGAAAGGTGAGAGATATTGGAAGAGAAATACCATACTTAATACTGAAATACATATACAGAAGTGCATTCCTCTGCTTCCTTCCTTAACATCTTTACAACTTTCTTCATAATGAGATGGAAAAAGGGTGAGAGGGAAAGGAGAAATTGAAGGAGTAAAGGTGAGAGATATTGGAAGAGAAATACCATACTTAATACTGAAATACATATACAAAAGTGCATTCCTCTGCTTCCTTCCTTAACATCTTTACAACTTACTTCATAATGAGATGGAAAAAGGGTGAGAGGGAAAGGAGAAATTGAAGGAGTAAAGGTGAGAGATATTGGAAGAGAAATACCATACTTAATACTGAAATACATATACAGAAGTGCATTCCTCTGCTTCCTTCCTTAACATCTTTACAACTTACTTCATAATGAGATGGAAAAAGGGTGAGAGGGAAAGGAGAAATTGAAGGAGTAAAGGTGAGAGATATTGGAAGAGAAATACCATACTTAATACTGAAATACATATACAAAAGTGCATTCCTCTGCTTCCTTCCTTAACATCTTTACAACTTACTTCATAATGAGATGGAAAAAGGGTGAGAGGGAAAGGAGAAATTGAAGGAGTAAAGGTGAGAGATATTGGAAGAGAAATACCATACTTAATACTGAAATACATATACAAAAGTGCATTCCTCTGCTTCCTTCCTTAACATCTTTACAACTTACTTCATAATGAGATGGAAAAAGGGTGAGAGGGAAAGGAGAAATTGAAGGAGTAAAGGTGAGAGATATTGGAAGAGAAATACCATACTTAATACTGAAATACATATACAAAAGTGCATTCCTCTGCTTCCTTCCTTAACATCTTTACAACTTACTTCATAATGAGATGGAAAAAGGGTGAGAGGGAAAGGAGAAATTGAAGGAGTAAAGGTGAGAGATATTGGAAGAGAAATACCATACTTAATACTGAAATACATATACAAAAGTGCATTCCTCTGCTTCCTTCCTTAACATCTTTACAACTTACTTCATAATGAGATGGAAAAAGGGTGAGAGGGAAAGGAGAAATTGAAGGAGTAAAGGTGAGAGATATTGGAAGAGAAATACCATACTTAATACTGAAATACATATACAAAAGTGCATTCCTCTGCTTCCTTCCTTAACATCTTTACAACTTACTTCATAATGAGATGGAAAAAGGGTGAGAGGGAAAGGAGAAATTGAAGGAGTAAAGGTGAGAGATATTGGAAGAGAAATACCATACTTAATACTGAAATACATATACAAAAGTGCATTCCTCTGCTTCCTTCCTTAACATCTTTACAACTTACTTCATAATGAGATGGAAAAAGGGTGAGAGGGAAAGGAGAAATTGAAGGAGTAAAGGTGAGAGATATTGGAAGAGAAATACCATACTTAATACTGAAATACATATACAAAAGTGCATTCCTCTGCTTCCTTCCTTAACATCTTTACAACTTACTTCATAATGAGATGGAAAAAGGGTGAGAGGGAAAGGAGAAATTGAAGGAGTAAAGGTGAGAGATATTGGAAGAGAAATACCATACTTAATACTGAAATACATATACAAAAGTGCATTCCTCTGCTTCCTTCCTTAACATCTTTACAACTTACTTCATAATGAGATGGAAAAAGGGTGAGAGGGAAAGGAGAAATTGAAGGAGTAAAGGTGAGAGATATTGGAAGAGAAATACCATACTTAATACTGAAATACATATACAAAAGTGCATTCCTCTGCTTCCTTCCTTAACATCTTTACAACTTTCTTCATAATGAGATGGAAATAGGATAAGAAGGAAAGGAGAAATTGAAGGAGGAAAGGTGAGAGATATTGGAAGAGAAATACCATACTTAATACTGAAATACATATACAGAAGTGCATTCCTCTGCTTCCTTCCTTAACATCTTTACAACTTACTTCATAATGAGATGGAAAAAGGGTGAGAGGGAAAGGAGAAATTGAAGGAGTAAAGGTGAGAGATATTGGAAGAGAAATACCATACTTAATACTGAAATACATATACAAAAGTGCATTCCTCTGCTTCCTTCCTTAACATCTTTACAACTTACTTCATAATGAGATGGAAAAAGGGTGAGAGGGAAAGGAGAAATTGAAGGAGTAAAGGTGAGAGATATTGGAAGAGAAATACCATACTTAATACTGAAATACATATACAGAAGTGCATTCCTCTGCTTCCTTCCTTAACATCTTTACAACTTACTTCATAATGAGATGGAAAAAGGGTGAGAGGGAAAGGAGAAATTGAAGGAGTAAAGGTGAGAGATATTGGAAGAGAAATACCATACTTAATACTGAAATACATATACAAAAGTGCATTCCTCTGCTTCCTTCCTTAACATCTTTACAACTTACTTCATAATGAGATGGAAAAAGGGTGAGAGGGAAAGGAGAAATTGAAGGAGTAAAGGTGAGAGATATTGGAAGAGAAATACCATACTTAATACTGAAATACATATACAAAAGTGCATTCCTCTGCTTCCTTCCTTAACATCTTTACAACTTACTTCATAATGAGATGGAAAAAGGGTGAGAGGGAAAGGAGAAATTGAAGGAGTAAAGGTGAGAGATATTGGAAGAGAAATACCATACTTAATACTGAAATACATATACAAAAGTGCATTCCTCTGCTTCCTTCCTTAACATCTTTACAACTTACTTCATAATGAGATGGAAAAAGGGTGAGAGGGAAAGGAGAAATTGAAGGAGTAAAGGTGAGAGATATTGGAAGAGAAATACCATACTTAATACTGAAATACATATACAAAAGTGCATTCCTCTGCTTCCTTCCTTAACATCTTTACAACTTACTTCATAATGAGATGGAAAAAGGGTGAGAGGGAAAGGAGAAATTGAAGGAGTAAAGGTGAGAGATATTGGAAGAGAAATACCATACTTAATACTGAAATACATATACAGAAGTGCATTCCTCTGCTTCCTTCCTTAACATCTTTACAACTTACTTCATAATGAGATGGAAAAAGGGTGAGAGGGAAAGGAGAAATTGAAGGAGTAAAGGTGAGAGATATTGGAAGAGAAATACCATACTTAATACTGAAATACATATACAAAAGTGCATTCCTCTGCTTCCTTCCTTAACATCTTTACAACTTACTTCATAATGAGATGGAAAAAGGGTGAGAGGGAAAGGAGAAATTGAAGGAGTAAAGGTGAGAGATATTGGAAGAGAAATACCATACTTAATACTGAAATACATATACAGAAGTGCATTCCTCTGCTTCCTTCCTTAACATCTTTACAACTTACTTCATAATGAGATGGAAAAAGGGTGAGAGGGAAAGGAGAAATTGAAGGAGTAAAGGTGAGAGATATTGGAAGAGAAATACCATACTTAATACTGAAATACATATACAGAAGTGCATTCCTCTGCTTCCTTCCTTAACATCTTTACAACTTACTTCATAATGAGATGGAAAAAGGGTGAACGGGAAAGGAGAAATTGAAGGAGTAAAGGTGAGAGATATTGGAAGAGAAATACCATACTTAATACTGAAATACATATACAGAAGTGCATTCCTCTGCTTCCTTCCTTAACATCTTTACAACTTACTTCATAATGAGATGGAAAAAGGGTGAGAGGGAAAGGAGAAATTGAAGGAGTAAAGGTGAGAGATATTGGAAGAGAAATACCATACTTAATACTGAAATACATATACAAAAGTGCATTCCTCTGCTTCCTTCCTTAACATCTTTACAACTTACTTCATAATGAGATGGAAAAAGGGTGAGAGGGAAAGGAGAAATTGAAGGAGTAAAGGTGAGAGATATTGGAAGAGAAATACCATACTTAATACTGAAATACATATACAGAAGTGCATTCCTCTGCTTCCTTCCTTAACATCTTTACAACTTACTTCATAATGAGATGGAAAAAGGGTGAGAGGGAAAGGAGAAATTGAAGGAGTAAAGGTGAGAGATATTGGAAGAGAAATACCATACTTAATACTGAAATACATATACAGAAGTGCATTCCTCTGCTTCCTTCCTTAACATCTTTACAACTTACTTCATAATGAGATGGAAAAAGGGTGAGAGGGAAAGGAGAAATTGAAGGAGTAAAGGTGAGAGATATTGGAAGAGAAATACCATACTTAATACTGAAATACATATACAAAAGTGCATTCCTCTGCTTCCTTCCTTAACATCTTTACAACTTACTTCATAATGAGATGGAAAAAGGGTGAGAGGGAAAGGAGAAATTGAAGGAGTAAAGGTGAGAGATATTGGAAGAGAAATACCATACTTAATACTGAAATACATATACAAAAGTGCATTCCTCTGCTTCCTTCCTTAACATCTTTACAACTTACTTCATAATGAGATGGAAAAAGGGTGAGAGGGAAAGGAGAAATTGAAGGAGTAAAGGTGAGAGATATTGGAAGAGAAATACCATACTTAATACTGAAATACATATACAAAAGTGCATTCCTCTGCTTCCTTCCTTAACATCTTTACAACTTACTTCATAATGAGATGGAAAAAGGGTGAGAGGGAAAGGAGAAATTGAAGGAGTAAAGGTGAGAGATATTGGAAGAGAAATACCATACTTAATACTGAAATACATATACAAAAGTGCATTCCTCTGCTTCCTTCCTTAACATCTTTACAACTTACTTCATAATGAGATGGAAAAAGGGTGAGAGGGAAAGGAGAAATTGAAGGAGTAAAGGTGAGAGATATTGGAAGAGAAATACCATACTTAATACTGAAATACATATACAGAAGTGCATTCCTCTGCTTCCTTCCTTAACATCTTTACAACTTACTTCATAATGAGATGGAAAAAGGGTGAGAGGGAAAGGAGAAATTGAAGGAGTAAAGGTGAGAGATATTGGAAGAGAAATACCATACTTAATACTGAAATACATATACAAAAGTGCATTCCTCTGCTTCCTTCCTTAACATCTTTACAACTTACTTCATAATGAGATGGAAAAAGGGTGAGAGGGAAAGGAGAAATTGAAGGAGTAAAGGTGAGAGATATTGGAAGAGAAATACCATACTTAATACTGAAATACATATACAGAAGTGCATTCCTCTGCTTCCTTCCTTAACATCTTTACAACTTACTTCATAATGAGATGGAAAAAGGGCGAGAGGGAAAGGAGAAATTGAAGGAGTAAAGGTGAGAGATATTGGAAGAGAAATACCATACTTAATACTGAAATACATATACAAAAGTGCATTCCTCTGCTTCCTTCCTTAACATCTTTACAACTTACTTCATAATGAGATGGAAAAAGGGCGAGAGGGAAAGGAGAAATTGAAGGAGTAAAGGTGAGAGATATTGGAAGAGAAATACCATACTTAATACTGAAATACATATACAAAAGTGCATTCCTCTGCTTCCTTCCTTAACATCTTTACAACTTACTTCATAATGAGATGGAAAAAGGGTGAGAGGGAAAGGAGAAATTGAAGGAGTAAAGGTGAGAGATATTGGAAGAGAAATACCATACTTAATACTGAAATACATATACAGAAGTGCATTCTTCTGCTTCCTTCCTTAACATCTTTACAACTTACTTCATAATGAGATGGAAAAAGGGTGAGAGGGAAAGGAGAAATTGAAGGAGTAAAGGTGAGAGATATTGGAAGAGAAATACCATACTTAATACTGAAATACATATACAAAAGTGCATTCCTCTGCTTCCTTCCTTAACATCTTTACAACTTACTTCATAATGAGATGGAAAAAGGGTGAGAGGGAAAGGAGAAATTGAAGGAGTAAAGGTGAGAGATATTGGAAGAGAAATACCATACTTAATACTGAAATACATATACAGAAGTGCATTCCTCTGCTTCCTTCCTTAACATCTTTACAACTTACTTCATAATGAGATGGAAAAAGGGTGAGAGGGAAAGGAGAAATTGAAGGAGTAAAGGTGAGAGATATTGGAAGAGAAATACCATACTTAATACTGAAATACATATACAAAAGTGCATTCCCCTGCTTCCTTCCTTAACATCTTTACAACTTACTTCATAATGAGATGGAAAAAGGGTGAGAGGGAAAGGAGAAATTGAAGGAGTAAAGGTGAGAGATATTGGAAGAGAAATACCATACTTAATACTGAAATACATATACAAAAGTGCATTCCTCTGCTTCCTTCCTTAACATCTTTACAACTTACTTCATAATGAGATGGAAAAAGGGTGAGAGGGAAAGGAGAAATTGAAAGAGTAAAGGTGAGAGATATTGGAAGAGAAATACCATACTTAATACTGAAATACATATACAAAAGTGCATTCCTCTGCTTCCTTCCTTAACATCTTTACAACTTACTTCATAATGAGATGGAAAAAGGGTGAGAGGGAAAGGAGAAATTGAAGGAGTAAAGGTGAGAGATATTGGAAGAGAAATACCATACTTAATACTGAAATACATATACAAAAGTGCATTCCTCTGCTTCCTTCCTTAACATCTTTACAACTTACTTCATAATGAGATGGAAAAAGGGTGAGAGGGAAAGGAGAAATTGAAGGAGTAAAGGTGAGAGATATTGGAAGAGAAATACCATACTTAATACTGAAATACATATACAAAAGTGCATTCCTCTGCTTCCTTCCTTAACATCTTTACAACTTACTTCATAATGAGATGGAAAAAGGGTGAGAGGGAAAGGAGAAATTGAAGGAGTAAAGGTGAGAGATATTGGAAGAGAAATACCATACTTAATACTGAAATACATATACAAAAGTGCATTCCTCTGCTTCCTTCCTTAACATCTTTACAACTTACTTCATAATGAGATGGAAAAAGGGTGAGAGGGAAAGGAGAAATTGAAGGAGTAAAGGTGAGAGATATTGGAAGAGAAATACCATACTTAATACTGAAATACATATACAAAAGTGCATTCCTCTGCTTCCTTCCTTAACATCTTTACAACTTACTTCATAATGAGATGGAAAAAGGGTGAGAGGGAAAGGAGAAATTGAAGGAGTAAAGGTGAGAGATATTGGAAGAGAAATACCATACTTAATACTGAAATACATATACAAAAGTGCATTCCTCTGCTTCCTTCCTTAACATCTTTACAACTTACTTCATAATGAGATGGAAAAAGGGTGAGAGGGAAAGGAGAAATTGAAGGAGTAAAGGTGAGAGATATTGGAAGAGAAATACCATACTTAATACTGAAATACATATACAAAAGTGCATTCCTCTGCTTCCTTCCTTAACATCTTTACAACTTACTTCATAATGAGATGGAAAAAGGGTGAGAGGGAAAGGAGAAATTGAAGGAGTAAAGGTGAGAGATATTGGAAAAGAAATATGTACTTAAAGAAAGTGAACAAAGAGGGAAGGGATATGGGAGTAAAGGAATAGGGAGAGAGAAAGTAAACGTGAGTGAAGTAAAGAATGAGAATAAGGGAATAGAGAAGGAGAATAAAGGAGAAAATGGTAAGAGTGAAACAACGAAATGTGGGTATTGAATGAGGAATCACGAAGAGAGAACACTAGGAGATTATAAGATAAATATGAAGGAATTTATATTTAAAAGAGTAATAGAGATTTAGAGAGTCGGTAAAAATAGAAATAATGTGATACGAGACACTAGAGGCAGAGGAGGCATTAGAGGCAGACGAGAAATAGGTAAAGTAAGTGAGTAAGAAAAGAGATAAAAAGGGAGTAAGATTAAAATGAGAAATCCAAATAAAGAAAATGAGAAGTTAAAAGAAGAGTACTTAATGAATACGAGAAAAAGAAAGAGAGCAAGGGAAACTAGATTTAAGAGAGCAAAAAGGGGAAAAATAGAGAACAAGGAGTAGGAAAAGAAAAAAAGCGGGAAAAACTAAATTTATCCTAAAAAAGTTAAAATAGTTAAGAAAAAAAAAATAAAAGAGTGAAAGGTTTTTTTCTGATGAAATACGACAATTTAGAGCATGAGGTTAATATAAACACACCATTGGTATTCCGTGTCGTTATTTTGTGACTGATCCCTCAAGAAGAGTGAGGTTATTGCTGCTATTGATTCGTCGCTTTCTTTGGGAGCACAAACCTGAGCTCGGAGTGAGCGGTATTCCTCTTTGAAAGGTTTAAGGGATTGGGGAAATTCTTTTCTTATTGGTTTGGAATGTATGAATTGTGGATGTTTTGTGGATCCTTTGTGGATCCTTTGTGGATGTTTTTTAGAACATTAACTCTGTGGTTTAAAGTGTATGGTAAGATATTTTAAAAAAAGTAAGTCAAAAGGCAATTTAAATGTTTTACAATGACTTGGCAATTAGTTTAAGTGGAAGCAATAATCGTTATGTTATTGGTTCTAATTTGCCCACTTTGGGGAACATACTATGTTTGGATAACTCACTTCATTCATCACTTCATTTGTTTCATGTTTTATTTGGAAATAATTTTTCTGTATGTCTTTAATTTTTTCATACTGGATTTTTCTGAAAAAGAAGTAGGGTCTTTAACGGTTCATGGTCGGAGCCGAGTATAAGCTAGTTCAGTCTTTCTGATGTTGATTCTTGATTCAAGATAAATCATCTAAAGATCTAAGTTAAAAATGTGAAACATTTGATGACAATCCAACGAGAATTGATTAAGAAAACGTATAAAATAAAATAACACCTAGTAAAATTTTCAATTAGAAAAATTTACATGAATTACATAGATTTCCACCTAAAAAAATTCCCTGTAATTCAAAAATACTAAAGTGACTGAAATTCTTGGCTTACACCAATGTTGCTCAAAAATATGCTCATGTTCCCATAAATATTTCTACCAAATATCAGTTTCTATGATATCAGATATAAAATATCTGTACCTATGGTATATCTATCATATGAATACCTCATAACATTTGGGATATACCTACCTAGTATAACCTTTAGGGGGGGTTAATTGGGGCATATGGTATACCTATCAAATACCTGGTAAATTCAGTCCAGTGTTCAAACTCTGGTAATAGTAAATATCAGTTACGTACGATAAATATCTTTTACATAAACACCAACAAAGTAACAAATACCAATAATGTAGACTCAAACTAAATATATTACCTATCGTATTCACCCAACATCAATACTTACACCCTATATGAATACTTACATCAACCAAACATACTCCTCAAAAACCTAACGAACCATCCTTAAGCACCACAGCATTAACATTCCCCCCCTGATCCCCGTTTCCACCATAAAACTCCCCAAGAAAAGAGAGCCCGCCCTTTCCCAGTTTCGGTAACAGATGCCTCACTTTCACATGCACAGGCGAACTCAACGCCCTCTACGAGAGAAAACGCATCACCAGCGTTGAAAAATTGCTTTTCGTAGCACATTCTGCGAATAAAAAAAAAGTCTGTGCATATTTCTCGGAGTACTTACTTACGGGACGAGTGGAGGATTTTTGTGTGGAATTCTCGACCCGTCGTCTTTGACGGGCGATAAGGTCTGGGGGACAGTTGCGAGCGATGGATTTTGAATGGGTTGAGTTGTTACATGCCTGGAAATGCGCTCGTTTGTGTTTCTTATCGTTTGCATTTGACTGAGAGGGTAAAGATTTAAAGGGTATTTTTGTGACTCTGAAGTTTCGCAATTCCAAAATTTTTTATTTGTCTAATATGTATACTTTGTCGTTTCCCCCTCCTCTTTTGATTTATTTAACCTCATTATTGTATATTTTCAGTTAATAAATTTTGATTTTATGAGTTAGGAAATTTTTAAACTTACAGTCAATGAATTATTTGGAGATTTTCTGCATGTTTTTTTAATAAGGATACCGGAGAAAATATTTATTACTTACTTTATTAATACTTATATTCTTTTGGATTTTTCCGTACTCTTTTAGAGTGTGAGATTCTCATAGGAATAACTACTACGTAATTTCAATGAAGATTTTATATTGTTATGTACCACAAAAATTATAAAAATCGCCTATGAAAAAATGTATTACCCTGTATTTGTTCCCTTTTATATCAAATCTAATATTTGTCTAAAGTTGACATCTAAATAACTTTTGGTCTTATTTCCCGTTCCATAAACAAAATTATTCCTTTTTAATACATAATTTGATCTCAAATTTAGTTTTAAATACTATTTAGATTGCATATAGCTGTCTAAATTAGGGTAACTTCTCAATAACTGTAATACTCGAAAAATCAATTGTAAAGACTGATGAATAAACGAAAAATTTAGATGCATTTTGATAATATATAGGAATAAGCTAGGTATTAGGAGTAGATAATGAAATAAAATAAACAGGAAAGAGAAACAGAAGTTAGTTTTAACCCATTTATTTACCAAGATACCCAGAGATAAATGATAAACATATAAAATTAGTAATTTATAAGAATAGTTTAATGACACATGGTACAAAATCTCAAATGAAAATCAACCAAATATAATTAAAAACTTTAAAAGAATCCCCATAAATAACTTATACGAATAAAGCTAATTAAGAAAAATTCAAGAAATGTGCCATAAAAAATTCATTTTCCACAACTTTCATAAAGCATTCAAAAACCCCCAAAACAAAACGCATTAAAATTACGAGTTACCAGTGACTTCCCGCCCTCAAATAAACTTCAAAAACGGGAAATAGCAGCACGACGATTCCACTTCTATTCATCATCAAACACACTGAGACAAGCCAGGAAAAGAATTTAAGAGCTCATCTTACTCGTGAAAAATAAACAAAAACAACACTCTTAAGTGAAGTGAAGTAAGGAGTTCATTGCACAGAATTACTTTAAATGCGAACACAAAGGCCTGGAAGTTGTGATAAATGAAGATATTCCATTGTTTACTTGGAAGTTTTAATTAACAGGCAGCTAGCTCCGAGAGCGTACTTAATTATTTTTCCGGATTCGTTTTTAAACTTTTTTGTCTCTCTGAAGCCATTTTTCGATTTTTACCTTCTCTCTCTCTCTCTAGCAAATGATGCGATAAGCGTTCATTAAAATTGCATCGCTTATATGGAAGGTGTGGTGGATTTAATTATGGAAGAAAGTTTCAAAAAATGTGTCCGTGGCTAAAAAGGAAAAGGTTTTTTTTTTCTTGTTTTTAGTATTTATATCAAATAGTTAATTAAAATGTTTACTGTGAGTTATTGCCAACATTTCGTTTGGGCTAAACCATTAGATATATGGAAAGAAAAATATAGACATTTATTAACGGAATATTTCAATATTTTTTTAATAATATTTGTTTGCTTAACATAACGGATCCAAATACGTAAATAAATATTATAAACCTTGTTCGAGACTTTGTAACCTAAAGATAATATTGGTCAAGGAAATAAAAAAAATTAATATGAAAATATTTGAGACTGTTCTACGAATTATCTGTAACTTCTATTTTAAGTTTTTAATTTACATGAAATTTTGATAGAATTGATATTTAACCTTACTTTGTCAATAACATCATTGCCATTTTATAATTTAAAAAGGAATGTAGTTCTTAATTGCATTGTTCAAGCAAATCTTTGGAGGTTGCAGTCTCTGTATTATGCGTATTTATATTAAATTTTTACTGAAATTCCACTTTTTTACTGAATGACAATTGAAATATAAAAATGTCATGCGGCTTATGCAGTTAAACCTCAATTGCACTGAATCAACAGAAAGGAGATGGGGTAAAGGAATACATAAAAATATAAATAAATATTTATATGTAACTAAAATTTTAAACTCTTTTTAGGATAACAAGATAAAAAATGACTATGGGGATATGTGATACCGGTCTAGGTAAGTTGGGTTTTATAAGTGCGTTTTTTGGAACCCCTTTTTAGCACTTTTTGACTGCACAATTACACCAAACTTTTTTCTTCACCTCACAAACGCATCAATACCACCACTGAATCCACTCTGACTCGATCCTCCTTTCATTGATCCATTCATCCACAATAGCCCCCACACAACAATTAAACGCCTATCCATCCAAAAAGTCACCAAATTAGTGGCTTCAGCCACATTTCCGAGATTCCGCCGCCGTCGCGATTAATTCCCTTTGATCAAGAGTAACTTAATTTCGAAAATTCGTGGGAGAATCAACAGAAGGCATCGCCCCATAAGTCACTATTGATTTGTGATCCATTTCTTAAAGGGATCCATAAATCACAGGGTAACTCGTGTCCTCTTCGGCGCAATTTTTGAGGGGGGAGGGAGGGATCTAAACCTCATTTTCCGGAATCTTATGATGAATAGCTTTTCTTTTAATAAAGTTTGATATTTCTTTTTCTAAGGTTTTTAAATTGGAAGGGTTCTTTCTTGTTGGTGATTCCGAGCACGCTATTTTTAGGATTGGATTATTCGTTTTGTGAATGATATTATTTTTGTTGGAGTGTAATTATTCCGTTGAATTTGGAATGATTTTATTTTTTGAGGATGGGTTTTTGAGGGGAGTTATGATAATGGAGTTGTTAATGAATTGTCTATTCGTTGAAGTGTATTTGATGGTTTCTGTGAGAGAGCTCCAACGCCTTTGTGTTCTTAATCATGGGAGTATAAGTAATTTAGTCAGTTACTGTGCGTAGTACCATCCATTCTATTTAATACAGTCGACTCCGCTTATTGGGATCACGGTTAATGTTATCGAAATTGACTGGTAACAATGTCTCCTATTTAAATGAACGCAAAATGTTTTGTTTTATATGTGATCATAATATCGTTTATTGTTATCAAAATTTCGTGAATTCCCCTAAAAACCTCTTTTTTTCCCCATTTGAAGGCCAATTTTAATACATAAACATACAAAAAGAGTAAATAATTCAGTGTTAGGTTATCCGCTCTTAAATTTTTCTTTAAAAATGTTTTAAGTTGCAAAATACATACATGAAAATCGTTTTAAATACTTTAATAGGGACTACCCAATCTTGATTTTAAAGCAAACACTCGTGTTACAGTGTTTGCCAGTTTTAAAGTATAAAACCGAATGTTGCTGTCATTTTGATCTTGGACAAATGTGATCACATTAAGCGGAGTCGACTGTACGTCCAAAAATATAATCTATTAGGATGCGTTTTGCTGTAGGTTATATGAATTATTAAATTATATATCTCTATCCTTTATTTATGACCAGAATTCGGTGAATCTAGGGATCGTTGTTTAAAGTTCATAACTGCATAAAATTGTATTTTAATTTATAGTAGCAATTGGTGAATTTTTCATTCTTGTAATGTTATGCTTAGTAGTATTTACTTAGTGTTACCTAGTAGGCAGTTGTAGACCGAAAACACGAAAATAAACATTAGGTGAAGATAAAAAGTATAAAAGAATATTTAAAACATTTAAAAAGAATATTTTCTATTACTTAAAAGGACTAAAGAAGATATAATATTGCTATACAGTAGCAAACCGGATAAAAAGCAAAAAAAAAAAAAAAAAAAAAAAAAAACGGGGGAAAACTAAATCTTAAAAAATATAAGTACTAAGGGACCGTTCAAATATCACGTAAGCATGTTTTTGATCATTTTTGAACCCCTTCCCCAGTTGTCAGCAAATATGAGCAAACAGCAACCCTCCCCCTCTTAATTACGTAAGAAAACTGCTAGTTTTTTTTTTTTACAAATAAAAATTTTTAAATAAAATTTACTTTTGGTTAAATTTTGAAAATGTATGCAAGAAAAAAAGAAATTTTCGAAAATGAAGAGTTTGTTACATTTTACGTAAGCTTCACTCATACCCCCTCCCCTCGTTAGGTGCTTTTTTAATATTTGAACGGCCCCTAAAGAAAATAAAAATTATGCATCATTGGAAATATTTCTTTTATACCCAAGTTAGAGTATATAGTCGAGAGAAATATTTTAACCTCTATTTATATATATAAACATCATTCGCTTTTTGACTACACTATAGCTTTTACAGATGGAATAATGTTACATATTCTCGAAAACTTTTTTCTAAACACAATTCACAAGTCTAGATATACATAACGTATATCATTCTATAAAAACATAACCATTAAACACTATTAATAGTTCCCGTCACACATACGAGTTATATAGTTACGAGGCCTCCATTTTTGACGACTGGTATTTATCTAGAGTACCAAAGACGTACTAGTTACCCAGACCAATTTATCATAACTGAAGTAATAGTTATTAATCCTCAGAGAAGCGTTTAGAGGAAAGGAAACACTGAAAGAACCGTAATTGAAGAAACCATGATTTTATACTTTTAGTAATCATCACACTATCATTACCATCGCTGAACTATTAGAGACATTACACTTGGTGGTGAAGATTCTAGGGTAAAGATTAATGGGTGGATGCGAATCAACCAGGCAAATAATTGAACTTTAATGGTTGTTTTCTGGTTTACAGTCTTTGAACTATTACTGTTTAGGGAGAGGAGGAATTTTAAAATTGGTTCCAAATAGGTTTTCGTTGTTGTTTTTATTAATCAGGTTTTACATTCAGTATAGGTTTTAATATTTGGGCCTATATAAATTTTGGTGAGTCATAGATGTACTGAAAAACTTAGTTATGATGAATATGAAAATTTGTAACATATTTTCAGTAAACAGCTTTTGGTGGATAGGTTAAACTGATAAAAAATGATAGTTAAAGATTTTAGGAGGGAGTGGGTAAAAAAATTCGTTTTTATATTCAAGGGAAGGTACTAATTTATAATGTATTTATGTTTTATTTGATTTTTTTTTAGTTCTTATAAAAGTAAACTTGTTTGTTTTTACTGCAATGTTGTAGTTATATTTTATCTTTTATTTATTTCTATTTACACAGAATATCAACCCTATGTTTGAGGCTGTTTAATACTTTTAAAAATATTTATTGCAAAATATTCATGTGGTTAGTAATGGAATAGTTTTAGAGAGAATAAAATAGATAATAAATCAACTAAATATTTTGATGTGACGCTGATCTATTATGATCAGTTCTTAAAGAAAAAGTACTAAAATTATTTAAAAGCAATCTCTGACATGGTTATCTGAAATTTCTTAACTTGAAATGCATATTATTATGCTACCTTTTAAGCATCACAGAGTACACGCTTAAAGCTTTATTCTTTTCTGTAAAATATGTAAATATGCAAAATACTACGAACGAGTAAATACTAAAACCTCTTCGTTTTCAGCCTTTTATCCGCCCTTTGTATTTAATATGCAACAATGTAACTACGCCCTTTAAGTTCCACCATTATACTCCATCTATAGCACAGAAGAATTACAGCCTATCTTTTGGCATTTTACCCGGTTCAGCAACTGGTAATACATTAAACAGCAGAAAAAAAGTACCTCGGGACAATTTCATTCAAGCAATGACGTCACACCGAACTTAAAACGTCATAAAATATGCACCAATCACTTTATACCGCACTCTCCATCATTCACTAGTTCTCCCATCCATGATTAACGATAGGGGCTCGGATACACCTAGGCCGTGAAACGAACGGAAACAACATGAAAGGAAGAGCAGTAGAGATGAAAAAAATAGTGGGACCATGCAACCTTTTTTCTGTTGAAGGAACGTGTTGTAACATTTTTTTGCCACATAAAGCACTTTCAATGAAAGCAAATTTTGTGCTGATTTGGCGCTAAATATTTTGGGGGCTGAGATTTCTTTATAGACATATAGTTTATTTTGATTTTTCTCACGTTTTTATTAGTTTGTTTTCTTGGTTTTCAAGTCTTGTTTTAGTAGAATTCGGAAATCGATTTTTAACTAACTTTCCAATGAGTTAAGAACTTGAAACTTTACACGTATAATTCAAGTATGGATGACAATGCAATATTATATCATTTGTTTAATTAGATACGCTTTTCTTGAACCCCCTGGACTACTTAGAGTGTTCCTCGATTGGCGTAGTAAAACATGAAAACAAAGAAAAAAGAAAAACAAACATTTGATTCAGGAAATAGTTTTTTTTCACAAATAAAAGCAACATTTATAATGCATCTATTAATAACCAAATGATGAAATACAATCAGACGAAATGTTCTAACAAATTCGGTAATTTTTATGACTCAGGAAGCCACACTGAATTGCTGAAAATTTTGTCATTATGGAGTCCCTTTAAAATATTTCCTTCCATATTCACGGGTTTTTAAACAATCTAAAAAGAAACTAGCATAATAAAATTCTCCCCTAACCTGGTTTCTCCATTTTTCTCTCTGTAGAAAATGTTAGTTCCCATACCTGTTTATCTTAAAGAAGAAGCCAACATTTTTACCCTTAAAATCTTCCTTACTTATTTAAACCCTTTCTACCATCCACATTAACCACGCAGGTTACCAACCAACGCTTTCCCTATTTCTCACTCTCTCTCTACGCTAAAACCGTGTATCTTTTTTCTCCAACGGGGGAACGTATCCTCAGTACGACATGCATTATTGAATAAAAACCGATCAGAGTCGCAACAGAGGGCTACGTGCGAAGTGGCTACCGCAACAGGGTAAAGGAATTCTCGGGCAAGACGCGTGGAGTATTTTCGGAAGGTTGTAATTCATGTTTGGAGGAGTACAGTTAGGATGTTGTGGGATTATGCGAGAAACGTGGCTGGCAGTGCATGATCTCTCGTGGGGGTTTATTTTTGGTAAAACGGTTTGGGTAATTTTGGGGGTAGTTTTGGTTATCAGCAAGTTAGGTACAGGTAGGAGTTGATTGGCTTTGAACCTTCAAAGCTAATCAACTCCTACAAAATAAAGAAAGAGACTGTTTTGATTTCAGAAATTAAACTACAAATATTTCGTGCTAGATTAAGGAGGCATTTAAAAATACGTCAAACAATATTCAAAGATTTTATCCTTCTCCATGTCCTGTGAATCCTCTCTCCTCATTATGTTGTCATATTTTAAAAATTTAAGAAATATGAAAGATTTAAATATCATTTTAAAATTTTTATTATTGAGAAACAGATACTCTTTTATTGCTGCTAAATAAAACCAAGTCATTCAAACTATTAATAATTTATTTTTATTATTTTTTTCCAATGGTCAATTAAGTCAAGTCTGTTCAAATGTTCCATGCTTTTTTTCTTTTAATTACATAATTTAATAATAAATGAACTATCTTAAGTAGCGAAAAGGTCCATTTTGATCCCGTAAAATCCTCTAAAATACAGTATTTTGGCATAAATATGCCAGAAACGAATTCCTGTAGTTATTTAAACGATAAGAAAATAGCATCGCATTTTCACGTATTGGTACTTTTAAAATAACTTGAGCTGAAAAACTGTCAGTCGTCAAATCTTCTATCGCTTTTGGTTCAAGCTGATGGAAAATAGTCACTTGCGTATTTTATATGGTTAGAATAATATAGAATAAGTCTTTTAAAGAACTTTTATGCACAATAAATCTTTCTTCCCCATATTAATGTTTATCTAAGAAGGTCAAAATGAGCCTAATTGGTGGTTTATGGTAAGTCTAAATTTTTGATGCTTCTAGTATTAATTGGAAATATCAGAAAGCTTGAAGTATTGTGCCACACATAAATAACCCTCTTCCAACCTCTAAACATGTGACTGAATTAGTGACAGACCCTTAAAAAGAACGAAATATTATAATGAAGAAATATTGCTTTAATAATGAAGTAGCCCTTAAAATAATGAAATATTGTAATGAATATTATAGTATTACAGTAATAGAGAATAGCTTATTGAAAAATAATGAGCATATCAGCATACTTTTCAAACAGTTATAAATTTGATTATTATGATGTCATTCCAAAAAAGCCTCCAACTCTACTTTTCTAAGTAATTAACCTCTTTGGGCTTTCTATCCCTCTTAGAAATGTCTGGTTTATTTGGATTTACCCTATATTTCTATTACCACATCATACTAATCTAGTCTCTAATATAAAGATTTATTAACTAACATAAACTTCAATCAAGATACGTATCACCGAGATACTTTATTCATCTTTCATACTCCTCATCCATGCGTATCGGCGCCATCTTATTTATACGCTCTAATTTTTCTCCTCGAGCATCGGTTTTTGTTACTAGTCGTGTTCCTCTTATAAAAACTCTTGCGTCTGGTTTCCTGAAAACGGTTTCCTGATTTTCTTTCCACCACCTTTCAACGGGCGGTATCCGCAGCTGGGACCCGGGACATGAAGAAAATCTCCACTCTTGGAGAAAGGCCAGGACTCGGGAATGTTCGGTTTCCTTCGTTTTGGTGTTCGGGTCGTGGAGGAAGAAGGGGTATAGAGGGAGCATTGAGCCTCTTGTCTACTCTTTGAAGGAAGAGAACGTCCAATCTGTTTTTTTGCCACTATTAGTAATAAAACTGTTTCTTAGGCAAATTTGATATTTTTTTGAGAGGGTTGCAAATGGTTTTAAAAGCTTCAGGATATTACAGGGTTTTTTTTATCCGGTCAGAATGATGATGATATAAAATACTATGCAGAGAGTATTAGTAGAGAAAATTCGAGCAATAGTGTTAAATTTGTTTACAATGCAATGAAATTGCTAGAAACTTTGGCAAACTTTTCAAGCGATGATCTTTTGGCTGTGCCGCACGTTTCTTCTTCTAAGTTTTACAAATTAATTTTGTAATTAAAAAAAACGAACTAATTTTCAAGACGTTCTGTATAAGGTTGCAAATTGGCACAGGGATAAGGGAAATGATACTAGTAAATAGTCTATAGAGTGTTTTCAGGTGACGTCACAACCGGTTATTTTCTTTTAACTGTGTACTTTCTGTAGGGCTTTTAACTATTGCTAAGGCCGTTGTTTATCTGTTGCTAAGGCGGTTTTTAGGTATGGAATAACGTGATTGCCAATGCTCCAATAGAAGAATTCCACGGCTAGTCATTTTCTGTAACTGTTAACCTCTGTAGGGCAAAAACCTGTAACATCTACTGTTGCTAAGGCCGTTGTTAGGTCCGAGTCATGTGATTGAAAATGCTCTATTTTAAAAGCGTTTTATTAATTCAAATTTTTTTATTTCAATGTTTAATAACATTAAAAATAGCTTTGATAGCTTTTGAAGTTTCGGTTGTATCAGCCAGTTAAACAATCCTTATAAGTTTTTTGCAAGTATATTTTATGAATTTGATTTGAGGGTGTTTTACCTGAATACTAAAGATTCACTTCAAAACTTTTTAATTGATCCTTTTTTATTATTTAGAAGAGTTTTTATGACAGGAGCGCTAACTCTGCTCCTCATGGATTTGATCTAGCTGCCGCTAGATCCTGAAGGATTGGACACAACAACATAACCGTCAGGGGGTCAATATCACCTACCCTGGAGACGATCAGTAAAAAATTTTATAACTTGCATAAACTTATAAGAAAGGTCAAGGTCATATAGGGGTCGAACTGATAAAGTTATATTTTTTTGAAGTCGATAATAAATTATAATTCTGTCACGCTTATGAGATTTTACTTATTACGTATATCTTTTGTCCTTTATCTGAGGTTGACCGCGAAGAGTTACCGTCCAATGCTTCCTCTATTTCATATATCCTTTGGAGATTCGATGCTTCCCCATCTATATCGTCAGTTCGTTCAGAATCGCTTCTCACTTAATGGTGGGATTAATGCCATTACCGAGGTTAAGAAGTGCGGGCGATTTATCTTGATTTAACCAGGAGAAGTAAGCCGTTGAAAAATTAAGGCCTTTGAATTTGAGAGTGTCATTAAAAGTAACAGCTTTTTATGAAATGTGTGGGTATTTAATAAGTTAATAATTTACTTTTAGTCTGTGATATTTCCTATTTTGTGGTCCATTGATGTTTTGAATGTTTGGGTATTAAAGTAGGATTATAGGATTAAGAAAGGAATTGATATTTTTTAAACTTTTTGATTAATCTTTAATTCCCATTCAATTTTTCTTTCCTCGTTTAACCGGGACAAAGATAGCAAATTCTATAATATTTGGAGAGGTAACTAGATTTTTCTTAGAAAATAATACCCTTAAAACACCAAATATCTATTACATCACGGTTTAATTAATGAAAAGATAATTTATTTGTCAATATAATGTTAATGAAATAGGATATCATAGATCTAGTGGTTATTATAACTGCAAATTTTATTGAAATGCTAATTATACCTATGTGCTAAAAGATACGGTTTCCTAACTAATGAATAATGGTTATTAACATCAAGAAAACAAGGTTCTAACTATACATTTAAAGTGATGGTGATAAAAAATAGAACAAGGTAGAAAAATCAAAGGTGATCTTTTGACAAATAGATTTCAGACTGGAGTTGCGCTGTAGTCCAAAAAGCTATGATGACGCGAAATAGTAGGCAGAACGTCACTTAAGATTTCGAGCTTCTCTGGCCTTATGTGTCTAGATGGCCATGGACGTACCCTGTCGCGGTATGCAGGTGCTGTGGGTTTACAGCGGGACATATGACGTCCCATCAATGAAGCTTGTAACATCATTGTTGTTGTTGATACGTCGTTGTTATGGGATCGTTTATGCGTCTGTTACTTAGACCTTAAGACTTTTAGACAGCAAAGTTATTTCATCGTAATAATCACTTCAATATTTCATTGTAATAATCACTTCAATGTGAAATAATTGTTGTTCCCGGTAATGAGGAGCACTAAACTGATTTTTTTTGCCGTATTGAAAGGGTTAAGAGCTAAATCTGTGTTGATTAGACATCTCAGCCAAAATTCATTGGTCAAACCTTTGTCTCCCTATAAACCATTCCCCTCGTCACAACAGAAAACGCCTGACCCCGCATTCCTTCCATACGATCGATCCAATGAAGCCATCGTCCGTCTTCGTCCACCTTGTCACTATTGGTCACAACACTTTTCCGACTGTCTTTTTTTTCCTCGGCTCTTCCGGGCGACTTAGCGCCGAGTTTTCCGACGGCTTAGCCAATAAAACGGAGGTATTTCGGTTGCAGCTGTTGTTAGCATTGCCCGAGTCTGTGTTCTTGAGACTTTTTATTGCTTCACTGACCCTGTTGTGGATGTTTCCTTTTTTTTGTGGAAGCGATTATGTGGGAATATGATTTAGTGTGGAGTGGGATGGTTTTTGAAATGCATTTACTCGAGTTAAGCATTTGGGGTCGTTTTGGGTTTTTGTGCCTTTGGTAAAATTTACTTCATCTTGGGATGGATTGCTTTAAGATTCCTTATACTTTAGTTTTTTCAATATATTCCACAACTATGGTGATCTTTAGGATTTTCAAAAACGTATCACTCAAGATCCCCTTTTGGAGTCTCTGGGGGTATGGGTCCTCCCCAAGAAAAAAAATTGTGAAATTTGACCTGAAAAGGTAGGGGTTTTACTCATTTTGAGAAACTCTTTTTGGGGCCAAGGGTCCCTGTCCAGTGTGCCCCCCTGGATCCACACCTGGCTTGAACTGAAGTAGACTGAAGCCATTATACTAGATACTGATAAAATCGCTTATTGTGAAATTGGATGTAACGAAAATTGTGTTGTATAGCGTGTTAACATCAAGTATCAAATGGTTCGGTATAGTCTTAAAAAATATCACAATTTTGAAAACTGTTTTAAACAATTTTTCTTTAAGAGGTCATTTTCATACGTAAAACGACATGCTCCTTTTTCTTTGCTTTTACATCGCCCCAGTTTTTAAAATGAATAAAAAATGAGATTTGTTACTTATGGCAACATATAAAAAAGTTATAAGCCGTAGAAATGAAAAAAAATTACAATGAAAGAGAAAAAAAAATTTTGGGGTATAAATTCAAACAAGATATCATGATGTGTTAATTTCTACAGATAGTTAAATAGTTGCTTGTATTTAAATTTATTGAAAACCTTGATGTCAAAAACAATATTTCATAATGAAATACAATGAAATAAATATCCTTTGTGTAAAGTGCAATAAAAGAGGAAATAGAAAAAACGACGTGAAAATGACAAAGATAAAATGTAAAAAACAACCTTACAGCTGTTTCGAAAGCCAAAATGGCCTCCTTCGTCAGAGGTGAACATATCATAGACTGAGTGAGCAATAGGTATTCATAAGATTTACAGTTCTTTAAAAGTAGAACAACTGTGGAAGATATAAAGTCTTTTATGTAAAGTTAAAATTACGGAGAAAAGTTTTTCCTATTAAAATCACATTTAATTTAATTTATAAATTAAAAAAATAACAAACATTTCCACAATAATTTCGATAAAGTTGTGAGTCTTAAGTGACAAATAAATTGTCCAAACAAAAGTATTTAAAACTATTAGTAGTAATCTTGGAAACGAAATAAATGAAACAGAAGGAATCTAAAACATTCAAGATTGCAATTAATCTTAATATTTAAATAACGGAATAAGGAAAAGGATTATTATTTTACATCCAGAAAAAGTAAGCTGAGAGTCATGCTTTGGAGGAAGCACACTGTAAATTTCCAAGGCGTTTTTCTTTATTTTCATAATTAGAAAACTGAAATGCCGTATTACATGTTTCATTAAAAAAACCTTGGGAATGCAATTTACATAATTTCAATTCCAAGCAATTGCATGGATTCTTTTTTCAAAAAAATTGAAATGCAGATTATATCCTCTATCTTCATACGTTGCAATTACTAGAGAGGAAACTAAGCACATTAACCATTGTCGAAAATAAAATAACACAAGTGAACCTGCATTAAGCATCCTCTTCAAGAAAATATTCTCTTGGATTTGGGCCAATGTTTAGGTTTAGTAATCTGTTCCCTTTTCCTTGGGAGAATACTATTTTTTGCTGGTTGCCATTTTGCTGAAGAATAACTTCTCCCTTGCTGTCTTCTCCGATTCTTTGTTTTCCTTTAATCAGCGGCAGCACTTTCACGGTTTGGGGACTTCCAGATGGCGATGAGACTTCCCAGCGATTATGATGATAGTTATGACCTTAATCGATTAAGTTGCTTTAAGAATGCATATCGCTGTAGGTCGGAATGCCGCATAAGAGCGCCGTAAATCCTTGTTGGACCTTGCTCTCTCTCTCTGTGTCTCTTGACTTACTGATGGAGTCTTTCGTGAACTGCCTCTTGCAGCATTGATGATTTTAACTACTTCATGATCTAATTTATTTTTATGACCGTAATAAATCTGAAGTCTTGGGAAAAGTAATTAGTACATTAGCTCGAACCATTAGATGTTAATTAAGAAAGATCTATTGAGACGTTTCTTTAAAGGGAAGGTTTATTAAAACATCAAATTTGGTATTTGATTACTTAAATTTCGTAAATTAAAGATTCAACTTTTATTTTTGACAGAATATCTAAATGATAAGTTAATATAAACAGAAAGTTTCTGATCTGAAAAGTATTAAAAACCTTTGTTTTGATCTCTCTCTCTCCACGGCTCTACAGCCCCTGGTGGGCTTTGGCCTTCTCTACTATAGAACGCCACGTTGCCCTCTCTCCTGATTTCCTTTTCCAATTTTTTATTTTCATTTTGTTTAGGTCTTCTTCAACTTGGTCCAGCCATCTTAGTTTAGGTCTTCCCCGTTTCCTATTAAGATATAGTTTTCCACTCATAATTTTTTTGCACATGTCCGTTTCCTTCCTAAGCTTTAATATATCTTATAATATTTTCCCCTTTAATCAGCCTTTCTATTTCATAGTTGTACCTTTTCCTCCCATGAGTTATTTTCGAATATGGCTCCAAAGATTCTTCTCATTATTCTATTTTCAAATGTTCTTAGCATACTTTCATCTTTGTTAGATAACACCCAGGTTTCAGAACCATATGTTAAGATTGGCCTTATTAGGGTTTTATATATCTGCACCTTACAATTTCTAGATAATAATTTACTTTTTAGTAGTCTACTATTTGCAAAAACTGCTTTATTTCCATTTTGTATCTGTTTGTTTATACTCTCATGGATTTCACATTTATTGTTTATTTCATTAACCTTTGTTTTGATATCCTGACAAATAATTGATAGTTGATTTGATATTAACCTGGAAAATACATATACTTTTAGATGACAATACACTTTTAACGAATAGTCTATTTTGATTAATTTGAAGAAACCTTTAAATCATAGATGTAAAACAGGTAGGTAAACAATCACTTAACCATTGATATCCTGTAAAATACAATTAAGTAATATATTTTTTTAGTCGATGGTAGTTGTTAATCGCTAGTATTTATTTCCATATTTCAAACTCAATTTTGCAGTAACTTGAACTGAAAAGTTTTGAAGAAAATCCCCTTATAAGCTTACATTCAAAATTAATATATATGCTTAGTTTTCCCACGAAATTTCAAAAGTTTTCTCACTCTGAACTACTAACTGTATAAATAAATATTAATTCAAGAATCCCGGCATGTGGTTTTAAAGTAAAACAATAATAAAAACAAACTGAAATCACGAGGAAAGAAATAGGAACCCAAACGAGCCTTGCAAAAGATAACATTCCCCCGGTCTGAAACCAATAGTTACCTACCCAGGAAACATAAAAAAACACCTAAAACTTCCCAGTTCCTCCTGTCCTCCCGGAATTCACTGACAGAATACTTTTTCGTGATCTTTTAGTTCATGAATAGCTAAAAAAGGTAAGGAATAGATATTCTTCTGGCTAAAAAAAATTCAGAAATAAAAATAAACTGCATTTTTATTTCATAAGAAATATTTTCTGGCGATCCTCCAGAGCACCGAAGACTGAAGCTTAGAAACTATCTTGTTTGTTCTGGGGCTGGAATCGTGACGATCTTGCAAAGCAGCATTGAATTTCTATCTTTTGTTCCAGCAGCATTCGAAACTACTAGTAAGTTAAACTTATACGATCTCCTCTACTTTGCTCCTCCGAAGTGCATTGATAAGAAAGAATTGCGCCTTGCAAATGATTCTGAAGGGGGGTGGGGTATTCGGTGCAGTGTGTAATTAGAGAAGCGATTGTCTTTTTTTTTATCCTTTCTCGGCTGTCATTTTCTCTTTTTTTTTTGAGGGCTTAAAAGAAAGTGTCTGGCAAAAACTTGTTGGGAAGATCTTTTGAAGTTTTTTTTTTGTTTGTATTCATGGCGTAAGCGTTTGTGCAAACCTACCGAGAGGTAATGTTTTGAATAAAAATCGTGTTGTAATTCTTGGTGATTGCTTCTCGTAATGGAGTTTGTTTGGAAGGTTGTTTTAAACTAATTTTATTCCTATTTTTTTTTGTCTATTTCTATTGAAAGAACTAATTGGAATCTGTTCATGCGATGGTAAAGTGTTTTCAATTATGTAGTTGATAGAAAGTGTAAGATGAAAATAACTTTTATTTATGACGGTTCAATTTGTTTGCCTGTGAGTAGATTTCACAATTGGTTTAGGAATTTAAATACTACTGAACAAAAAGTATTTTCGCAATATAAAAACACTATGTCAATATTATAAAACAGATATACAATATTACATGATACAAAGACAAATTTCAAACACTAAAAACACTAAAGTTGTAATAAACTGTAATTTTGTCTGTGAGTAATAAACTATGAAGACAATATACAATTTTCAGGGGAAAATTCTAAACAAACCGTATATGGGGCAGCAAATGAAATTCAAACTACAGAGGCCGTATTAAAATTTATTTTCTGTATTTTCTTAAATATCCATGGAGTTGAAACTATAGTCCCATCAAATTGTTCACCTCTTGAAATAAAAAAAATGCAATTGGAATTATGTGTCAAGTGGAAATATTTTAGGAATGTCACATTCTATTTGAAACACCCTGTATAGTACTTCCCTTTTAAAGTAGATAACATTTAGAAGTAATTATTCCTTTCATATTCCACAGATCAGGGCGTAGCCACTCCTTAGAACTTGTCGACGCCCGTCTGATATAAATGCCACAAGTTGACCCTAAGTACTCTTAATAAAAGAGCTATATTTTATATAGCTATTAATATATTAATAGAGTTGAAGTTACGAATATTTGATACCTTTTATTCATCGAGGCATAAATCTCACTTTAATAACAAGTGTTACTTATTTTATTATTCGAAGAAAAACTGTTTCTATAAACAGGTTTAAGTTTTTTAGGGAATGAAACCTGTGGAAGAAAGGTTGAAGGAGATTTCAAATCACTTTGATGGCAATTAAATTCGTTCCCAAAAGGAGATAAAATAACGTTATTTTGTGTTTATGCATAACACAGTATTTTAATCGATCAGTTAATGCCTCTTTGAAATCTATGATAAAAAGGTATTATGTAAGTTTTATTCTTTATTTTTCTGTATCCGTTTTCATTTCAACATTAAAAAAAATAGTCATTTTTATCTATTTACGACAAAATATGAAAACATAGGTATGTGTTCTTTAAATGGTTTTTGAGTCAGCTTGAAGAGTTTGTGTTTGAATTGGTGATAAATGGGGAATATGTTTTATGTAAAGAATATCTGTTTAGTGTTTTGTTTTTAAATGTATAGGAGAAAGAAGAAGGTATTTCAGTTATGAAAGTTTTTTTTCTTGTTGTACACAGTTTTAAGATTACTAAAGATACTTTGCGAGTGCAGCAAAAATTTATCACTCAATTGATGGTCAATTGGTCATATTATATAAGTAGTATCTACTAGGGGAGAGTGGGGATGAATGGGACGACTCAATTTTTCATACCTTAACTTCACTTTAAATTTTTGATATTTCACCCAGAGGATAGCAGTACATAGCGTATTCAAGAAATGTGTTCATTAACATCAGCTTCCATTCTTGTATAAATTGGATCACATGTGTTTTCACATAACAAAAGTAACTTTTTTTTTGTTTTATTTCTATAAGAAGTTATTTAAAAATAATTTAACTAAAGCTAAATATTTTACTGTGTGTTGAAAATGCCCTTATATTAGTGTATAGTTCATCATTTGAATGGAGAAAATTCATGGTTATTTTCCTAGCCAAATTTTAGTTTTTTAAAAATAAGTGGGTATGGGGATGAATGGGACAAGAGCTGTGGGGATGAATGGGACAGTTCAATCTTCCCTTCATTTCCTGGTTTTAAAACTTTCAAACTTTTCTACTCATTTTAGTAGTTTCTGATAAGGTAACTAAAGTTGGGTGCAAAAATTTATGTTTTATATTTCAAACTTGTATGCAAACATGCAACTTTTTGATGTGCAAATATGCAACTTCTTAATGTGCAAATATGCAACTAATTTAATGTGCAAATAATTGCATCTTTCATCGCAAATATGTCATTGTTAAATAATTATTCAACCTAGGTTGGTTTTTAAGCTCAATTTTTAAGAAAAGTTCCTTCAGAATGGCCAGAAAATGTAACAGCAGGAAAAAATGGCTTCTGGAGGTTTTCGCCAGACAATAAATACGATCTATATGCACTACAAACCCATCAAGAGCGAGTAGAATTAATAGAAATAATATTAAGCCTCCCCATCATTGAACTGAGAGAACAAAAGAACTTGCTTCAGTTTATGTTAATTTTACTAGACATGAAGTTAAATAAATTAGGCTGTTTTTTCTGCTTTAAATGCCATTTTAATTTTTTTTTTCTTTGGAAAATATTAGTGTGTTGGTCCTTTAAAATGTCAAACAATGTGCAATATCAATAATAACATTGTTATTTTGAAAATTTCTTACCTTTTTTTAACTGTCCCATTCATCCCCACTCGTGTCCCATTCATCCCCAACACGGGGATGAATGGGACAAAATACATGCATCCATAAAAACTTTTCTTGTGAATTGAATAATGGCTAAATGGTTGAATTCATTTATTTATAATGTAACCATTAGTTCAATTATTGGTTTTAAACTTGTTACAGGATTGAAAAATGTAATTTTTTTTGCAATAATAGTATAAATGTGAAGTTTGTCCCATTCATCCCCACTCTCCCCTATATATATTTTTTCTCTTATAGGCATTTTAGATTGAATTTTTAAAAATGGCCCAAGAACCCATCACTCTCAATGCACTCGACACGGTATGGCTCTTGAAATTTCTTCTTACTATAATATTGTAGTATATATTACTATAATATTATATATATAACTTATTATAATTAATAATAAGTTAATTATATTTTGCATGCAGCGAGTGTTTCCTAAGTTAATCCCCTTAATATTGTTCCAAACTTTGCTGGGTTCTTATTTCCAAAAGTAAACAACTCACGTAAAAGAAACAAATTATGTATTATTTAATGAGCAAAAATTTAGACTATTTAACTAAGGGGCCATTCATTAATTACGTAAGGGTCCCGAGGGGGAGGGGGGTTGGAAATATCTTTGCATACCCTTACTTGGGGGCGGGTGGTCAAACCCATTCTTACGTAAGGTTTTCCAAGTTAATGTAAACAAATTCCAATTTTTCGAATCAAATTACTATTGAATAACCCCAGAAAAACTTAAAAATGCTGACGATCTCGGTATATTATCGAAGCTTTAGATTTTTTTAAAAAAATGAAGGTATATAAGATGTATCTTTTTTATTAGAGTAGCATTAAGTTAAGATAAAAAATAAAACTGTTGAATCCATCTACCAGTCGTCAAAAGTCGAAACAAAACAAAAGCAAAAAGAGAGAGAAATCTTTATTAGTTTTGGTTTTAACTTTTTTTGTTAATCATTTCGTTCGCTAATGGTTGTTTTAAAAAACGAAATGGAACCTTACATAAGAATAGGGGGGGAGGGGTTTGAGAAATCTTACGCACCCTTTCATGGGGGTAGGGGGGGTCAAAAATTGTCAAAATCATCCTTACGTATTTGATGAATGGCCCCTAACTTTATTTAGACTAACGAAAGAGCGATGATAATTTACAAATCAAGCCAGGATGTCACATTATAAGACCGAATGATGATTCATAGTTGATTTTAGAGACATTTCCTGACCACATAGTGGTCGCTTCGTCTTCTTCAAATGTATTCTAATTCTGGATTACTCCAATTACTCCTTCGTTTGTATATATGTTTTAGTAATAATGGACTTATTTTTCTCTATTCTACTATTTCAATTAGAAATTTTGTTAATGCTTGTATTTTTACTCTTTTATTTTCTTTATTTCTTTTTCTCTTTTTTCTATCTTTCTTTCTTTATCTCTTTTTGTTTTCTTTTATTTTCTTCTCCATTCAGTTTTGATAATTAAGAGTTTTTATTTTAAGTGAGTTGTTTTAGCTTTCCTCTCTTTCTTATATGTTTGCTACATTCAAAAAAGAGATGGTCAAGAGTATCTTCAGTTTTGCATGTATCACATAATGTGGACTTTGAATGATATTAAACTTATGCTGTTAGTAATTAGTGATGATTGTTTTAGTCTTTAACGAAAAAAAAATATTAAATAAATGGAAAAAGTAACACAAATCTATTCCGAGTTGTACCCTATTCAGGATGGAGCTTCTAGCGCCCCTTCTATTTAAAAGTAGAGAAAATTTATCACAAAATTTTTTATAGCTTTCAGTGTTACGAATTTTTGCCTTCAATGGCACGAAGAGAAAATTTTCCTTCGCCAGCTGCTCTCAACCTCCCGATCGCACTGTTTGATTACCTTTATCCACTAACAGGAGTTTATTTTTCAAAGACTTTACTTATTTTCTGAATCATTTGCTCTTCCATGTGTTAGTTTTAAGTTAGATTATTTGTCATTGACAGTTATGAAAGTTAACTTGAACACTTTTGGCAAACAGTACTTATTTTCTCAATTAAAGACAACACTGCCTCATCTTAATTACTAATTTTAGATACTCAATTCATGAATAGGTTATGTCAAGCAAGTTTACTTAAAAAAAATATTTTAAATAATAGTATGAAATTTATCTCGTTAACAATTTATTTTAACTATAAACAAGTTATTAAAATAAAGAGAAAATATCCCAAAGATGGTCACAAAATTAAATCAGTAAACTATAAAAATAAAGTAATATAGTTATTTTCAATTTGAACAAGATTTTTATCTCATGAGAAATCAAACTGACCATCCTCTAGTTACTCTAATACTCTTACCACCCTCTGATATCCCAAACGGCACAAACGTTCAAGATTCCTGCAATTTTTGTCATGTATGGCCAAATTTCGTTTACTTTTAGTTGCAGTTACGTGAACTTTTCATACTACTGCTGCTGTGCTACTAGGGTACTCTGTAAAACTAACTGCATGTTTTATCAAGAAGGATCCGGAACGGGTTCCGTTCAAAATCCCGACAGTCAGAATCCCGACAGAACAGGTTCCCGACGACGAAATCCCGACTGGGTCAGAATCCCGACAGATCAAAATCCCGACAGGGTCAAAATCCCGACAGGTCAGAATCCCGACAGATCAAAATCCCGACAGGGTCAGAATCCCGACAGGGTCAAAATCCCGACAAGTCAAAATCCCGACAGGGTCAGAATCCCGACAGGTCAAAATCCCGACAGAGTCAGAATCCCGACAGGTCAGAATCCCGACAGGTCGAAATCCCGACAGGGTCAGAATCCCGACAGGGTCAAAATCCCGACAGGTTGAAATCCCGACAGGGTCAAAATCCCGACAGTGTAATATCACTCTTAAGCCGTGAGAGCATGAACTATTGAATTTTTTTGAAATTTAAAATTTTTTAAAATTTATTAAAAATGGTTTAATACTACACTCCTGCGCGTACAAGACTTTTTTCTGGGCTTTTTTTCAGTGCTGATTACAGATATTTCATCAAAACTGACGTTTGAAAGATTTTAAAATTTTAAACCAACTTTTAATCAATTTTAAAAAAATTTAAAATTTTAAAATCTTTCATATGTCAGTTTTGATGAAATATCTGCCCAGAACCAACAACAACAGCCCAGAAAAAGTGTTGCACGCGCAGGAGTGTAGTATTAAACCATTTTTTAATCAATTTTGAAAAATTTAAAATTTTAAAATCATTCAAACTACACTATCGAAGAAACATCTGTAATCAGCACTGAAAAACAGCCCAGAAAAAGGGTTGCACGCGCAGGAGTGTAGTATTAAACCATTTTTTAATCAATTTTAAAAAATTTAAATTTTCAAAAAAATTCAATAATTCGTGCTCTCACGGCTTAAGAATGACATTACACTGTCGGGATTTTGACCCTGTCGGGATTTCGACCTGTCGGGATTTTGACCCTGTCGGGATTTTGACCTGTCGGGATTTTGACCCTGTCGGGATTTTGACATGTCGGGATTTTGACCCTGTCGGGATTCTGACCCTGTCGGGATTTTGACTTGTCGGGATTTCGACCTGTCGGGATTCTGACCCTGTCGGGATTTTGACCCTGTCGGGATTTTGAACTGTCGGGATTGTGATCCTGTCGGGATTCTGAACTGTCGGGATTTCGACCGTCGGGAACCTGATCCGTCGGGATTCTGAGTGTCGGGATTTTGACCCACACCCATCCGGAACACAGTATTTATGATCCCCCCTGGTTAATTCTGAACAATAGAGTATTTTCAGGTGACGTCACGACCGTTTATTTTCTTTTAACTGTTAATCTTTTGTAGGGCTTTTAACTGTTGCTAAGGCTGTTGCTAGGTGACAAGTTATCTGTTGTTATGGAGATTGTGACGTGATTGTAAATGCTTCAATAGAAGAATTGCACGACCAGATATTTTCTGTAACTGTTAACCTTCTGCAGGGCAAAAAACTGTAACCTTCTGTTGCTAAGGCCGTTGTTAAGTCCGAGTCATGTCATTGAAAATGCTCTATACAACGGAAACAAAAATACTATTACACCGTAGCTGATTTCAGACACAAATTAATAAGGACCGCTCAAGAGATGTTCTGAATTCCAGATAAAAGGTTTTTTGACTTGATCTCCTCATCACAGGAACATTAGCACAGTCTTATCGTACACATAACTGCCAAGTAACAAACAAACAAAAAAAAAATCCCTCCCACAAAGTTCAAACGTCACAGCCCCGCCCAAAAGAAAGTCCCCGCCCACAAATTAACCACCTCGTAAATCACACCATCGCCAAACTGGGCGTCGACACCAACCCTTCCACTTGGCATCCATCTTTCTCTGTTCCTTAATTCCGTACACACAACACCACCACCACCGCCATTTCTTTAGAGGTGGACCCTCTGGACCCCGTCCAAAAGTATCCTTCTTCGGGCTTAAGAGATCTGCCTCTCGGTAAAGGGCCATCTGTATCGCCATTTATGAAGTTTCTGGGTCAGACCGCTTCGAGTTGGATATGGACTAGAGAACGCATGGAGTGTCTTAGTAGGTTAAGGCCACTGTGGCATCCATCATCTACCACATAGGTATTTGGCTGCCAGAAGTAGCGATATAATTGTTTCTTTGACAGTAATGGATTACAATCTTGAAGTAACCCTAATTTCTGGAGTGAAGTTTATCTAATTGAATATTATTAGAGTCTAAAAGAGGATGAAAGCTTGATAGATTATAAACTCGCTTTGGCATATTGCAATCTACAGGTGGTAAATGTTTGTATTTCAATAAGGTAAAATAAGAATGATGTAAACTGGAATTAGGTAAAATCTGTATTGGAACGGGTTGGTGAGCTTTTGATTCACTAATGCATATGATTTGAATTTGATACTGACAGTTAGAGAGACACTGTCTTTAATTCCTTGATTCTCTCAATCTCTCTCGTTATCACTCCTTCATCCTTCCTTTATTTGCAAAACTTTATTTCTTGTATTTATGACTCCCTCGCTTATAACTTTCTTTCCACATCATCTTTATCTCTTAAATAACTTCTGATCTTTACCAACGTCTATCTCTATCACTTTTTTTAGCTTCTATCTCTATCACTCTTTTTACCTTTTATCTTTATCTCTCTCTTCCTCACTCATTTTCTCTACTTCTTTCTCTTTAACAATTTATATCCTTTCTCTCTTTCTCTCTACATTACTCGTCATCTCTCCATCCTTCTTTACCAACTTCTATCTCTATTCCCCTTTCTACCTCCTATATCACTCTTTCTCCTTTCCTTCTCTCTCTCTCTGTACATTACACTCTTTGCCTTTCTATCTCTACCTATCTTTTTCTTTCTCACTACAAGACTACTACAAGACACTTTCAGACTACCTACTACAAGACACACTATAACAAGACATACTTTCTACTACAAGACTATCTTCTTTTCCTACAAGTTAACCAAAAAGTATCCCAGTCTACTCACTCTCTAGTTATGTCTATCCCTACGGGTCAGACATCCAATAAGAGGAATAAAAAGCGTTTCGGGGAAGCCTTGTTTATCACAGAGGGGGGGGGATGTAATCGAAAGGGGGAGGAAGGTGTGAGGGGTATTGGAGGATTTTTATGAGTTATAGTGTCGCTTGTCTTACTAAAAGGGGTTAGATGAAGCTTGATTGAGGAAAAATTGGTCGAAATGTTAACGTTCTCAAGAGGTTTCGGATGTTTCATATTGAAATGAACGTTAAGTTTTTATATTAATGAAGGATTGCTGTCACAAAAGCCTGTTATAATAGTTGCTTTAATGGAAACGGGATATTGACTGTAAATGCTTTGGGGTAGTCGTTTTATAGATGTTTTCTCCTTTTGATGTTTCAAAAAAGACGATTATCTTTCTTTACTTTCAAAAGCAAAACGTATTCGTCTGTTTAGACTTAAGTGATTTTTAATGTTTTCGTATTTGTACAAAACATAACAAAGGAGAATGACGGCACATTTAGGTTAAATAATAATAAAGTTCAAGGAGATATGATAAAACTTGTCTTTTCAAAAAATTTTAGGGCTAGAAGCTAATAAGAAGTAGGGAATGACTGCGGAAATAATAATGACTGAGGAAATAATAATAATGACTGAGGAAATAATAAAGTTGCTAGTTATTTCCACGAAAGTAACAACTAAACTTTACTCTAATCTCGCTATTTTTGAAAAATTAAAAGTTAAATTAAAGTAGTACTCAAAAGTAGCAGCCTGGAATCGAACTGGAGACCATTAGGTTACTAGACACACACACTACCACTAGGCAATCGGTACTGATGCCAAGATTGATAAATAACATAATTTTAATGTTTTAAAACACGTAACAACAAACTCCTATAACTGCGCATGCTTCAGCCTTCGTGGAAATAACCACTCCGAATAATAAATCGGTTAAAATAGAAATCTTGTGAACATAATTTGACAAAACCGATTCAATCTTTTAAACTATTGTCTCAAATTTCTGGCCTCAAATTCAATTATCTTCTAGAAAATGAATAGTTTTAGAAACATTGAAAACCAGAGACTAACTACATTCTTTCTCGAAAGGGAACATACTTCACTTGAAGTCATACGTTACAGCTTCACTCTCGTGTAAAACCCTACTCTAAATCTTCACTGATGTAAAGAAATGAAATGTCTCGAAATCACGACATTGATGCATCGAGGGACATTGATATCGATATCTTCCACCAAAGAAACTGTTTCAGTATCGAGTAATGCAAAATAACAAAACGAGGGAGTTCCATCCGATTTGAAACGCTACCTCCCTCTAAAACATCCAGAGTTATTTCCGAACCCTGGCCTTGTCTTTCTCGCTGCCGAATCTCCGATGCCGCCGTTGCCAGTTTCCTCTGAATAATTTACTCGCTCTCCAGATATATCTCCGAAGTTAACGAAAAACTTTCACCTCGAGGCTCAATCGGCAGAGCAAGAGAATAGCAAGCAAGAGAAAAAAAAAATGGCGAGCGTTCCATCTTTCCCTTGATTTCCTTACTGCTGCCAGTTAAAGAGAAAATGTAGGTCCAAAGCAAACAAAAGTTTAGAATTTGTTATTCCCGAATTTTTTTTTCTTCTCACGTTCTATTGGAACGGTGGAATGTGCGTTTCTGATTAAACTATCGCTTTTGACCGACAATCTTGGGAAAGTGAGCGTTAAAACTTGAATCGATGAGTTTTAATTTTATCGTCTTGAAGTCAGACTTTGGAATATGTTTTATTTCATTAGTTTTTGGCTTGGTGGATTTGTTTTTTAGATAAATTTCTTGGGATTTTTCATTAAAATGTTATTAATATTTAAAAGTAAAGCTAATTAAGAATGTCTTAATAAAGTAAGTTAAACTTATTTTTCAATTTTCAAGGAAAACAGAAACAGTAGTTTTTAATCTAAATTTTGTATATTTTATTTTAAAAACTCAGGAAAATTTCCGCTTATACAGTTTAACCGTTATACAATTTCTCTTCAGGAATACATCGGAAGTTCTCAAAGGATTTCTGGTTAAGTAACATGTTCTTCTGGTTGCACTCATTCATACAAAAACTCCCTAACTTTTGACATCCTATTTAATATCTTTTCAATCATTACATTCTATCCAATTGTAATTGAAGCAAACACTGGACATTTTGCATTACTCACGATCAAGCTTTTCTCGAAATACCTAATTTCTGAGGTTCTATTTTGCATGTTTTTAATCAATATTTATACTTTTTATTACAATGCAACTTATATTACAATTTTTTACTTTTTATTCAATTGTAATTGTGAAACAAATGCAGGGCATTTTATTTTGTACTGCTTACAACTTAGCTTTTCTCAAAATGCTTATAAAAAATCAAATTCTGCCCAAGCCTAGTGGCTTATCAGGCGGTCGACGCCGCTTGGACCCCCAGTTTATTCCCCAAGTGAACTTTGTGCTCATTTTATCGAAGGGGCTGGTTGAAACGCTTAAGCTCCACAATTAAAATTTTAAAGACAGACAAACCTAGGGGTTAAAGCGTTAGGGCGTCTTTGAACTAAAAAAAAACACAATCATACTAATCAATAATTAAATGTTTAGTTAATAATATTTTTAAATTGGGTTCAAATAAGAGAACAAAACATAACTAGTTTAAATCCAATTTAAAAATATTATTCATTAATGCTTTTATTTAAGAATTTTCAATTAGGTGCTTTAATTATGTAGGTAGCATTTCCCCACACTATTAGAAGTTATATTGAAGGTTTTATGAGTGCAAACAAGCGTAGTTATACACAGTATTCAGTCACTTATTCAGAGAAATTAATTCTCTAATTAATCCTTTATCCTAACCATCAAAAGGACTTAATACGAATTCTAAGGAGACTAACTTCACCCTCCCTTGCTGAAATACGGGAGAAATTCAGCTTTGATGTTTTAGTTAAACTAGGGTGTCTTTTAGTCATTTAGAAGTTGCAAATTACTCCATTTGGAACTGGGGAGATATTAGCTTCGATTCGAAAACGCAGACAGGAAATAAGCACACAGGAAGTGTTAGACATTCTCAAGGGAGATTTAATTAGTCTTTTGGAGAATAACATATTCGGGAGAAAGTCAGAATTGAATAAGGATGTGTTTTGATGATAATTTAGTCGTGGAAAAGTTGCAGTTGAAATTAAGTGGCTTGTTTGCATGTAACATTTTTAATTCGTAAAGGTTACCTGCAAGATAAACAGTTATTTCTAAAACTCTACGTTACAACGCATAAGAAATTTGACATTTAAAGTGTTTTATTAAGTAGCACATAATATTTAGTATAAACTTTTTAAAGGTTATGAAATTAGTTTGAAAAAACTCTTATGTTTTTTGGTGCAGTTTTTTTGTGCAGTCAGTAATTTTAAATGACCCCTATAGACTTAAAAATATTTTAAAACATAAAAAGCAGTTAAAAGTTTATGAATTCAAATCATTGGTTTCAGACCTTTTTTTTATTGCTGTCAACTTAATATAACTCACTTAATATAATTGCTGAATTTCAAACAAGCAATTAGAATAATGCAGATATTTTAGATTCAGAATGGAATCTAATACAAAGAGAATTCATTAGAATTCTTGCATGTCTTAAATAATTCAAGTCTGTCTGCAACTCTTACTAGTCTTCATTACTGAATAGCAATTGATAAACATAAGATAATGGAGGGCTGAATTTTAATCAACACAAGGGATAACAAAAGACAATCATTCAATAATAATCAGGAAACCATTTCAAACGTTCCAAACAGATTAAAAAAATAAAGTATGTAAATAAGCATTGTCTACTGAGGGGTCTATTTACACAAACATTTAAAAAAATCGTCTGAAAGTCAAGAAACAGGGATCACACTGTACGTCAACGGATTTCCTATGCTGTCTGCACGAAGAATACGAATTTGAGAAAAGCTTCTTTTTATCCATGTTATCTGCAAACAGGAGGAAGTGGAAAGGGAATGCTGAGTTTTTCATATGCATTCACCACATGCCCTGAAAACGTCTCAAACTGGCCGTCTGTTATCCATATCACTTCGGAATTCTTCTTTGAATATTTCCGCTCTTTTGTGATTGGTTTGGTTTACTAAGTGATGGTCTTTAGAAGAACTAGTTTGAAAGAACGTGCTTTGATTTTTGTGGATTGAAAATTATATTTTTCTTTTAATGTTTAAATAGCTAGGGGCATAATTAACTCGCGAGGAAGCTCCGTGCAGACCCCAGGGCTCAAACTTTCACAGAAAATTTTATTTCCAACCAAAAGAGTTGAAACCACGTGTAGATGCCTAAAAGATATCCACCAATAACCTCCTGAAGTTTAAATAAAGTAGTTGCATTATATTTTCCGTGTTAGGACGTTGTTTTTATTGAAGCTTTTCTCGAACTGAGGGTATGGGCGCTAATTAAGGCCAAACGGGCTAAAATAAAATAATCAACCTTATCATTCTTTTCCAACAGAAAGAAAATAACAGATACACACCACTGAGTTAACTTGTTATTCATGGTTTTTCATGAAAAAAATATCAAAACTGCGGTACAAAATTTTTCAGTCGATATTCAGTTTTTACAAAAATCTACAAAAATGGCACTTGAAGGGGGTTGTACACTTTAAATGATTACATTATGTATTTAAACGTTCCCTGATATAGGGTTTGCATATACTGTATGCTTAGAATGGAAAACGGTGCCTGTGGTATGGCAGACCCCACGTGCGTTCCCATGCAACAGAACGGGGCGCGCTTCCTCCTAATAGTTTTACGTATCGATATTTTTGTATCGAGTACTTTTAAGTACCATATTATATATGGATTGCTTTATACTTCTCGTTGAATTTTGAATGATGGTCTTCCAAGGCACAAGATAATGAGGAGTTATTTCCCCTTTACTACAAAGAATTGGATGTGAACAAACAAATTATTTTAATTTATAACCAAAATGTAATTCCTCACTAAATTACTTGCACTGTAAACAATAACCAAACCTTATTAAATTACTGTAAAAGTTATAAAGCGATGAGCAATTCATTTATTCCATTTCATTAAGCTTTAAAATTCCAGAAAATAACCCTTAGGAAACCAAACTTTAAACTAGCTTTTAAACCCTAAACAATAATTCTACCACTGGGATCGAATTAAAATAAACCGCTCTTCTCACGAAATTTAATTTAACGAATAATTACAATCCCAGAGCTTTAAACTCCATAATAAATCCAACCCAGTGTACTTTTAACCTCCCAAATCACTCGGAACAAAAGGATTTTAATTCCAAAACGGCCAACCAATCGGAAAATCTGTTTTTAATCCAACCCCCAACAACCCCCAAACTTCCACCATGCGTCTCCCGTAACGATCCATTACGTTTTAAAACGACCAACTTATATAACCAGTTACCGGAATTAATCGATTCCTAACGCGAAATTCAAAAGAACCCGTTAAGGCTACAGTGAGATGGGAACGGCAGATCGTAACATCGATTCCGATGGGGATCTTATCAGTTATTTCCGGTGTGTTGGGATTATCTTGGTCACTTTGGTGGTGGGTCTGGAAGAATGTCGGTGGGAATCCGATATATCGATTACGATGAGGTGTGTTTCGATATCGGTAAGAGTGTTTGAGTGATTAAGCTGACGATATTCCGTGGGATAGGGTAACTGGTAGGATGATGGATTTGAGGGTACTTTCTTCCGTTTTATGAAAGGAATATTGGATGAGGGATTTTAAGTATGGGAACCTTTTTAATATCAAAACTTAAGTATCAAATAATTTGTTGCCAATTTCTTCAGCTTTGTAGGATGGTGTTTTTTTAGAAAAAAATGCCGGACCTTTCTTTTTTTATTGAAGAATATTTTTTAATCAGCCTGAATGGGACAGTGAAAAGCATACCGACCGAGTTTTCCGCATGTGTCAATATGTGAAGGGTCTAAAATATGTTTTACATTTTATAAATTAAAGCAGACATAATTTCTTTTACTATTTAATACCCCTTATTCACACATCCTTATTCACTCACTAATTTAATTTTCATATTTTAGTTGCTTGCGTTTCTAAACACTTTTTCATACCTTTTTGATCTCAAATAAAATAGATTTAAATTATTGTAGTAAAAATATTGAAGTGCAAAATAAAATGTTTTATTCCTTGCTCTTATGTAACTAAAAAAATATCCTTGCTCTTAATTATGAAAAAAAAAAAAAAAAAAACATTAAGCGCTAATATCCCCTCTTCGTTGAAACAAGCTTAAAAACCCACATACGAGTGTAAAGTTTGTTTCTTTGCCATTGGTCTAATATTAAGGAAAAGATAGTTCTACAGGCATTGTGTGCTATGCAGTGAAATAAAATTAAAGGGAAATTCAGCGTTTTCGGTAGAAAATTCATTGGTTTTATTGCAATATTTTTCATTCCCTATCGAGTATTAATTTTTACGCGTGTGTGTGCTTTTTTTTAATAAATCTGTGTGTTCAGCTATAAATTATGTGCAATTAAAAAATTCTATGGACGTTTTACGATTTATAAATCCTACTTTTCAAATATCCATTCATTGAGTTTTCCATTTAAAAAAATATGTTCATAAATGTTCCGGTATTGTTTACCAGATTATTGATAACGCTATTTTAACATTAAAAGTTAAATTATAAGTTCTAATAGGTACTATAGAAATGCATCTATAGTTGCATGATGCACAGATATTTTATTTAGTTAGTTTAGAAAATATCCTACAAATGCCTACAAACCAATGTTGAAATCACGCTGGAAATAAACAAATACTTCGATAAAGCCCTATACAATGTAAGAAATAGTACAACTTTAATGGGGCCGTTCACGCGCCACAAAACACCGCCAAGAACTCGAAACGAAGGATTTTGAAGACCACGATAAAAAGGTCACAGAAGTAACATTAGAACTTCGCCAAAGAGGACTTTCCAAGCGTCAAATCCGGCCTAAGTAGCTGAAACCGGAGCGAGCGAGCAATCTACGTTCCTCATCGACAGAAAAAAAAACACCGCTTTAATCGCGTTTCTCTCAGAGAGCCCCAAATTGGCTCAAGTTCAAAAAATTACGTTTCAGTTGTCACCTCTTATCAACTTAATGGAGTGTTCGTTAAGGCGATTCGATCGAAAACTATGAGGGAGGGGTAAAAAACGGATTAAAGACGCTCCTCAGTTCTGCTGAAGAAAAATGAAAAATTTTTGAAGTGCGCCGGCTAATTTTCGTCCTCCTCTTGCTAACAGCTTGTTCTGAAAGCGCGCGCTGGGGGTTTTGCCGGTGATGCTGTTGTTAAAGAGAAAAAGGTTGAATATTTTGGGCTGTTGTTGTTAAGGGAAATAATGGTTCTAAGGGAGGTGGGGGTTTTGTTACTTTTTTAAAGTGTGTTTTGAAGGGTTTTTAAATATATTGTATGGAGGTGCCGGCTTGGGATTTTTCGGAGTAACTCGAAATGAATCTACTTTTGGAATAAGGATAAAGGAGGGAGGTAATTAGGCATGTTCAAATTTTATTTCGAGAAGTTCAGTTTTAAGGTGGTATAAATGACTCAAAATGAATTTAGGAATCACTTGACTGTTTCTTGAATAAATTTTGAATTTATTTTTATTATGAAACTCTTAAGCTGTATTTAGAGTTAGTATAAGAATTATAAACTCGTCTAATATATTTATATGTTCATTTCCGTTATCTGTCCTGTTGAATACCGTCAAGCTGTTTTGGTTGCCAAAAATAAAAAAATATTGCAAGCCAACCAAATAAAAAATTGAGTTATCCATCCCTCCCATGTCCGCTTCTAAAAGGCATTCCCTAGGTCATTAGGGGTGCATTTCTGACCCCCCCCTTCCTATGAGAGTCTGAGACTTCTAGGTGTGCCTCACCCTTCCTAGAAGTTCTGAAACCTTTATCTGAAACACTCTGTATAAATGACAACAATATAAAGTAAGGCGATAGTTGGTATTTAGTGACCAAAAATATTGGCTATATTTAACAGAACTCATAGAGAGTTATTATTGGGTCTATTGGAAGAAGTATTGAACCTATTTGGATAGCAAATTTTAAATTTTAATTAAAGCTTTACTTAAAATTCATTAAATTTAAATTTAACTTTCAATTTTTTTATCAAAAACTTGTGACTGTAGATTAATATTTTATCACCCTAATACTATTATAAATTATTAAAGAAATTTTGAGTTAAGGTAACATAAAGCTTTAATGCGCATCATAGCTAGAAAAAAAATGTATGGTAGAAACAAAGCACGCAAATTTATGCAATAACACAAACCTGTCAAGTCTAATACCCATCCAAACCTGCTTTAAATTAACTCCAGCTGCTTCTAAAAACCCCATTCGCAATCCTACCTCATTCAATATTCCATCTTCAAAAGTAGTTATATATTCTACGAGAGAAGCTGGAGAAAAATCGTTTGTGGAGGGAGATACATCCTACGCCATTGGCACGTCCTCAAAGACTTAGTAATGAACCTCAAAGTACCATATTCGAAAAACAAGACGCCATTTATGATAGAAACGGAAAGATAACTCTTGGCTGCATAAAAAATACTGCAACAAAATAAGGATTCTCGAGATACAGTGAATATTGCAACACGATAAATGAGATCTCTACATAGTGTTCATACCATACTGTTATGCTTTGCCATTGAAAATAAAGCAAAAATAAAATCTCAACAACAACACGCTAGGCCCAGATAAGTTGCTTTCAGTTAGTTGGTCCTGTATAGAGGGCTCGTGATTCTCTTTAGTGTCATTTAATCAGATTGTCGAGTTTTGGTGTATTTTAGCCCCCACCTTTTCCTTCCTGCTCCAAATTAATGCTACGTGATAAAAGTTAATGCCCTGTGAAACGTGTTGAAAGTTCGTAGCACTAGTGAATCAAGTCTAGCTATACTTATTTACCAAAAAACTGATAAAAATTATTAGTTCCTATTAGTGGACGTGTTGAAATTATGGTCAAGTTCATTCTGTTGTTTTGACCGGATGTAAAGTAATAACTTAAAATTCTTGAAGCTTTAATATTGATAAAAGCCCGTAATTTTAGTTGTAAGGTGTAGAATTTATTATGCGTAAGAATGTGTATCTTTAAATTCTCTATTATTTCTCGAATTTTTTATACTTGTAATTGATACAAGACTTTTAAATTTCATGAGTAAATGTATTATTCGAAAGTTGTTTTACACACACTTGACTTGTGTTTTCTGCAACAAAAGAGCAAACTCGACTGTTTTTTCAGAGGGCTTTTCAAACTAACGAAGTACCTAAATGTTTGAGTAATAATTTCTATCACCATTATTTTTACTTTTAAAAAATTACGATTTTTCATGAGAAAAAGTATTAGTTGGTAATTTTTTTTATTGGTGAACTTAAACAGTCAAAAAATAATTACAGATAACTAAACTCATAAATAAATAATGAAGATATACATCAAATAGTACAAAAAATTATTTGATATCATGAACAGAAAATAGAAATTCCTTAAGTGTCTTAGGAAATAAGTATCGGAGGAGCTATTTTGAATATGTATTGATAGATTATTAAAACACTTAGGGGCTATGTAAGAAAATTTTGTAGAATATTTATTTCTTAGCCTTGGGAACAAAATAAACCACGTTAGGTCTTCGAGGGTTAACAACACTGCGTCTTTTACAATTGTAAGGTTAATTTTAGGACAAGGAGATTACGAATTAGGAAGCTTGTTCTTAAATGTAAAATTATACATACTTATCTCAGAACATATGAATACATTTTAAATTTCCGCTTAGTTCTAAGTTAAAGAGTAATTTTATATAGAGATTTTAAAACAATACATTTTTAATAATTTAAAATGTTCTGCTGTAAGTGTAAAGCTCAAGGAAATATGGTCATTTAGTTGTGGTGTCACCTATTCTATAATCCCCCGCTCTACTGGAAAAAAAACACAACCGAACTAATTCACGCAATAAAAAACAGCAAATACAACACACATATTAAAACGCGAAAATCAATACCAACCTTTAATAAACATCTTTGAAAAATTTCAAAACGATATCCACGCGCACAACAAAGTTTATAAAAACTCCCCCTCCCTCAAGGAGTTATCGAAAAACTTTCCCGCCAAGAACGTTCTATCCCTTCTTTCGAATCATTTCAACCCACTTTCACAATATAAAAAAACCGGTGCAAAACGATTTATTAAAAAAAAAAACTGTACCTAAATCGCGTGAGGTGTCACAATATTTATACCAGCTGCGGAATATTGGATATTTTTTTTTGTTCTTCTTTTCCTGTACACCCTCAAAAAAATGTTCGAAACCATTCAGATAACTGAAATATGGCGAGTGGTACTACCCAAAGGGATATTATTTTTTTTCTTATTTCTCCTCTCCTCTTTACCTCAAGTTTATGACGCGAAAAGTGTTCTTTCTCTTAAAGTGCGTCCGTGTTTTTTGTTCTTTTAAAAGAAGAAGGACTCGGATATTTCATAAGCATATTTGGTTGTTCGGAAATTTTCACGCAGTGCTAGAGAGCGTTTATAAATTGCGCGCGCCCATCGCGGTGTCTGAATTTTGAGCGAAATGAAGAACTTCAATTTAAAAATATGATTATTTTGTACATATAGTGCTTTTCAATCACGATTTGCGTACCGAAACGCCTTCTAGCAACCCAACAGGCTTTGTGTTTACCGATTTCTCCTTCCGCATTTGTGACGTACTGGGTTCAAGAAATGTTGCTGTCGAGTATAGAGTGTTTTCAGGTGACGTCACAACCGGTTATTTTCTTTTAACTGTGTACCTTCTGTAGGGCTTTTAACTGTGGCTAAGGCCGTTGTTTATCTGTTGCTAAGGCGGTTTTTAGGTATGGGATCACTATGCTCCAATAGAAGAATTCCACGGCTAGTCATTTTCTGTAACTGTTAACCTCTGTAGGGCAAAAAACTGTAACATCTTCTGTTGCTAAGGCCGTTGTTAGGTCCGAGTAATGTGATTGAAAATGCTCTATAGAAGTAATCTTAGTGGAGTTCAATGTCAGTGTTTGAATATATTTGCTATGACGCAAATGACAGATAGTAAGTGAGGAAAACCGAACAAAACTTTTAATTTAGAACTTCTGATTTTTGTAAATACCATTTACCGTATTAATGTAAAAAGGGATATTTGTCTGAAAATATATCTGGAATATCTACTATCCTTTCATGAAAGTTGACCAAAACATTTTAGACTCCCAAGATATTAATATCGCCTCATTATTATTGTTTTGAACAATATTACTGTAATTTTAACCCGATTTCTCAACTATATTTTACATCCTTTTCTTATCTATAACAACTTTGCGGGTTTTTACAGTACGAATAAGGAAGTAGTACCAAAATATTTATAATGGTTTGGGAATTAAATAACCTACGATTCCCAAAATTAAGTTTACCTTGCTGATATAAAGAGTAACTAGAGGTTATATTTACATATATAACCTTTAAGAGAAATATCTCGTTTTCTTATATAGTAACTTAAGTAAACATAAACCCTTCTTTATGTACCGAAATCTTCTCTCTAAAGATACGTTAGCGTGTTAAAGGCAATAATGCATGATACTGGAGCATTGGAAATTCCATCTGACTGGTCTAACCCGGCGTAGGCCCCCCTCTGCAACTATTAGGCACTCTGCCAGACAGAATGTCTTTTCCCACCGACGATGTCGAATGTAAGGATGAAAAATGCGACAGAGGGGAGGGCATAAAGCTCCGTCACAAAGTAACCAAATGCGAAGGAAACATTTTTAAAATGGTTATGAATAGTGATGGTATGGAAAATCGATTAGGAATAAAATGGAGAGCATGGATGGAGATTTTTGCCCCATTGATTCTGGAGATGTTATATGCCTGTGTTAAGAAGAATTATTATGTGCTTTTTCGAAGAAAAATAGTTAGTTTTGCTATTAAGACTCGTTATGGAAGGTTTTCTTTGCTGTTGCTACCATATGCCTGTGAAATAGTTATTTCATGCTAGTTTTTGGTTAAAAAGTCACTTTTTGACCTTCAAAAACATTTTGAAAAATTGTTGAACCTGAAATTGATACCGTGTTATGATAATTGTGCTTTGTTTTGAATTTGATATATTTTATTCTTTGTTTTATTTGTGACGTAAATATATTCTAGAATTTATGTATAAATGAGAATGCAAAATGAAACTTGCGTGTTTAATATTAATTTCAAGGAGAAAATCTACGTATTCTTAATGTTACAAAAAGAAATATACATACACACATCCTCAACCTCAATAAATATCAACGGCTACGCAGTACCAGTAGGTTTTTGACCCCCTTGACTTCGAAGAAAGTTAAGTAAAATATCCAATAATGAAAATAGATTTCATGAACTACATTATTCAAAAATATGTATAAAAATAACTTTGATTATAATAACATTTTGTGATGCAGTATCAATTTATAATAAAGTAATCCAAATAAAATAGAAACATGAACTTTTCTTTTAAAATAATAACGAGACAAAAAATTAAGTAATGGTTTTCAAATGTTACTACCATGATATGATCTTTATATTTTTTTATTTCACTTTAAGAGGCAACAACTATAAAAAAAATCCTCACTTCTTCCTCATTTTGTCGTTAAAGCAATTCCAGCATTACTAATTCTCTTAACGCAATTCTTAACAACGTACCATTAATTTCAACTCAACCAATGAACTGTTTTTCAAACGCGATTTGAATATATTTGTCCCCTTAATTCCTCAAAAAAATTTTGGAATTACAGTAACGAATAGAATAAAATAACATTTCGAGCTCTTAAATTAATAGTGACTGCAATATAGATCCCCTCTTAAGATAACACCGACCCTTTAATGAGAGCTAGTATAAAAAAAAATTTGAAAATAACGAACTATAGCTCAGTACCAACTTTTATTCGAGTTAATCACTTTAATTAACTTTGCGTTCACGAAACTGGCATTAGCGTCTTCTCACTCTTTGTTAATTTGTTAATTCGATTTCTTGTTCGACTTTCTTCTTTTCTTTTGTTCTAATTGCGGGTGGGGGGTAAGACGATGCAGGAGCGAAACTGTTGTTGTAGCGTTTTTGGTGTGTACTTTAGTGCCGCAATTGAAATAAAATTGGTTTGAGTGTAATTATCGTTAGTGGTGGAGATTAGCTAGTTAGAATGCGTTTCTAGAATAATTATCCCGTTTTAAAGAATTGTTTTTGTACTTAAAGGGTTGTTTCCATGTTATGTGCACTTTTAAATTGCGTGGATATAAATATAAAATAATAAAAACCCACGCATCCAAAAAAAAAAAAGAATTTCAATGAGACTAATTGAAATTAGAATGTGTTTAGAATTCGTAAAATAATTGTGCGGTATTGTGAGCGATTGTTTCCTTGTTTTGTGCTGTTAAATCTGCATTAAGTTAAATTCAAATAAATAAAAATCAATATAATAATTAAAATAGCATGTAATAATGAGGAAAATTAGCATGTTACATGAAATTAAATAGTAAAACATTTTTTTATGATTTGTATCAGATAATTACTATTCCTCCATCATGGTTTTCATTCTGTAATGTGAATTTTCAACTTACAAGAAAATAAATAAATAGTGTTGCATAAAAAACAATTAAAAGGCATTGGGGGTTTGAAAGAGGACTGTTATTTAGAGACGAGACATTTTAATTTGAATAAATATAATTTTTATATGTAATATTAAATAATTATGAGTAATAAAACCATAGTAAAAACAATGTTCAACAAAAACCATTAAATTGAAGTAAAAAGTTTAAAACATTTTCTTGCTAAACTTCTAATTTAAAATTTAGATGGATTTAAACTTTCTTTTCACTTTATTACCAACCTAGCATTTCAAAATTCCAAACTGGGGCATAGATCAGTGTTTGGTAAATGACCCATGCAGTGAACCATATTTTTCTTCTCCACATCAGATATGGGAAACAAAATTTAAAACATGGATCCCGGTCTCTTTTATAATGGATCTCTTATTATTTTTAAAACCTTTTAACCCAATTTTATTTCTACCAAAAATAAACTTTTTGGGGAGTGAAATAGCATTTGTTAAATGGTATGGAAGCTGAATATTATTATTTTTTTTTAATTTTTCACGCCTACAAATTATTTGATAGTTAGATAAACTATTTTCTGTCCATGATGGATTTTTGAATTCAGTCTGAAAAAACTGAACAATTATATAGGTCTAATATCTCATGTATTTTCCAACGAGGCATATTCCTCTTTTAAAATGTTTGTACAACAATTGAAAAGATTGTTGTACGAACTTCTAAATCATATATGTTAATTACAAGAGTACACACTAAAAATCAAATCCGTCCATAACAGATATTGCCAGACCTTGTTTCAATATAAAATAACAGATAAAGAATCAGTAAATATCAGATAACAATGCATGGTGTGCTACTTGAAAGCTAACAAACAGGATACATCTCTGGGAATGGGTTGAGTTGTACTTTCGCACATCTCACATTAAACCCAGGCTACTTCAGTTGCACACGATATTAAGAGATATTGCCGGGCATTGTTTCAATATTAATTCAGTGATAAATATCAGTAAGTATCATAGCAATATCGGTTATTATCGTGTTCTACCAGGAAGCATACAAAGCCAAACGGATACAACGATGTTTGAGGAGTGCATTTTTGCATACCTCCCAATTTCTCTGCCTCAATTTAATACCACATGATATTAGCCTATATTACTGTGATATTTACTGATATTTTATACCTGCTTTAATATCGAAACAATTCTGACCTTATCCGTTAATATCACATGCTACACTATACTACACAGCAACGTTAGATGACCCTATGACGTTACTAACAAGCAAAGTAGTTCCCATCGCGGTGTCTGAATTTTGAGTAAAATGAAGAACGCAATTTAAAAATATGATTATTTTGTTAAACCCATGTATAAGTGCCTTTTTATCACGCTTTGCGTACCGAAACTCCTCTTAACAACCCAACTGGCTTTGTGTTTACCCATTTTCTCCTTCTGTGTGGTGACGTACTGGGTTCAGGAAACGTTGCTGTCGAGTATAAACTAGAAAGGATTTCAATGTGAGGTGTAGGAAAATGCATTATTATGATCGCCAGCGCTTTTCTGATCTTTTTTCTTCCCCAGTAACAGACGGCAAGATATTGCTCTGGTATTTCCCGCTATTTCATCGCTAATTTAATTTTGAAAACAATTTCTGTGAATACCATTGCGTGCTACCGGGAAATGTCAAAAAATGATACAATAACGCTGGCCATGTACTGAATGCATTTTCGCTCGTTTCATACTAGTAAAATCAGCCCCACAGTTCAGCCTAAACAATGAATCGAGTCGAACCATCAGCAACCCTCGACTTCATTATTCATGTTCCCTCGCGTCGGAAATTCGAAATGAATCAACTCCCTTGTTCTCTTGATTCGGTCCTTTAAGTGCGAATTAATTTCACCTTCCGGTTTGTATCCCTCATCGCAGTAGGGGACAGGCCGTTCCGACACCGGATTGGCACCGGTTCAGAAATCGATTAAGCGCACGCTTGATTCTAATCGGGATCACTTAGAACACGGGAATATTTTGAAGTAAATAATACGCAGTTGCAACTTTGGATGACTCGAAGGTCTATTATTCGAGGTTGTGAGTAATTTGAATCTACACAGCTTTCATTGCTGTGTAATTTTATATGGGATTTTTTTGTTTGGTAACATTTCTCGAAATATAGGAGTTCTGTGAATGTCGGAAGAAAATGTTGAGGAATTGATCGAAACCCAATTAAAAAATTACTATGAAAGTTATCAACATTCCAACTATTATCTACTAGTTCTTTATCTACAATCTGTATAAAATTAACACCGTTGAAGTCTTTTAATTTTTTAGTTAACTAAAGGAATAGAGCATTTTCATGACTCGAACCTAACAACGGCCTTAGCAACAGTTTTAGTTACAGTTTTTTTGCCCTACAGAAGGTTAACAGTTACAGAAAATGACTAGCCGTGGAATTCTTCTATTGGAGCATTTGCAATCACGTGACCCCATACGTAAAAACCGCCTTAGCAACAGATACCTCGTTACCTAGCAAGCGCCTAAGCAACAGTTAAAAGCCCTACAAAAGGTTAACAGTTAAAAGAAAATAGCTGGTCGTGACGTCACCTGAAAACACTCTATATTATTAAACAAATAACATCTAACCTCCTGTATCTTTAAAAACAAAGGAAATATTATTTCAACATGCTTCCACTTTCATGTTTTTGATTTTATGAAAGGGGATAGATATGTTTACGGGAAAAAATACTTAATAACGAAGTTATTGAGGGTAGGGACATTAACAGTACCTATACTTATAAAACAACATTTTATCTCTTTTAGTATCCTTATTCTGCTTAATAAACACCCCATTTATCACACTGATGTTATTAACAGTTTCTCTTTAAAGGTGCAGGAATTTTTCAGGCTAAAAAAGGGGTATATAAAGCAAAAAGTACGATAATTTAAATAACTATATAATCATTTATCTGCAGATATTTTTGCATATTCGTGTTTTCTTATTAGTAGCTCTTTTACTTCACTTTTGTGGGCTTGATTAACTACCTAACTAGTGTCAAAAAGGGTTCAACACTAATGCAAAACAAGGATATTTAAAAGGGTGAAATTTCTCTATATAAAGTTTTAGTTTTAATTCCGTTGACTGCCCCATCAAATATAGCCAAGCTGCTTTAGTCGCAAAATATAGATATTTATCGCGAAATTTCCTTGGTTATCATAAATATAAATGGTATATTTTCTTCAGCTTGTTTGCAATTTTTGGAATTTATGACGAGGAAAACAGCTGGAGATATTTAACGGGACATTTAATCGAATTGGAACCAAATTTTGTTTAATTACAGCCATTTAATGGTCATTATTTATTTACCCACTCTAATATTCGTCTAGAGTTATTAAAGGGTCATTACTGAACACCTAGCTGATGTTCATCACATAGCCATAGAAAAAAAACAGACGTCGCGTCTTGTAAAGACGCCGAAACAAAGTCGACCGTCTCTTTTTTGAACGTCTCCGATTCCTCTCGCGTGACTTTCCTCAGAGCAAGATGAATAAATTATGCAAATTCCACCGGTGCTAGATTTTTACCTCTCCTTCTTCTCCTGAAACATCACCAAATTTTATTTTTCCTCTGGTGACTTAACTCGTCAGCCAATTTTTGCTGGAACTGGTTTTAGCTTTTTTTTTTCTCTCTCTCTCTCCCTTTTGAATTATTAGAGGGTTATTCCCGAGTTGGATGTGAGGAAGTAAAGAGGTTCCTAGGGGTAGGGGAGGGGGATTGAAATTTCGAATAACGTTGCTCGGTTTATGTCGGCTGAAGGTGAAGATGTTTCTCGCGAAGCATGCGGCAATCAGGCGACTGTGGTTGTTTTTGTTGCGAAGTAAGAAAGTTTTCAATCGGAATAAATGAGGTATCGACTTCTTTTCTAAGAAGGAATTCTTTTTAACTTTCTACCTACCGATATCAATTCATAATATTCTCTGTGTATATTAATATGCAATAAAAGTACATTATTGTTAAATTCATATAATACTTTGTAAATTTTAATTTTGTTTAATCAGTTACTGAATATATTTTTAAATTAGTCGCTATGAAACATTTTAAATCTTATTAGAAGGAATTTTAAATAATTGAAAACAAGAGTTTCAGGACAAACTAGTGTTCTATGTATATTCGAACATATTATTAATATGGGATATATTTCATCTTATCATCTTGATTCAGAAAATTAAATGTTTCCTCATAATAAATTTATCCACACTGAACTCATTTATACCGTTAGAATAAATAAAATTACGTTCCACGCGTTCTATATAGCCATTTTCCATAAACTAATCTTTTAGATATCTAGTGCTAATAAGCATCGGTTTATGTTTAATACAGATGACTAAATTCCAAAATCCTTGAATTCACATTTTAAAACTTTACTATTTACTATACCTAGACATTAAATCAATCAAAACCAAAATACCATACCTAAACATATGGGATTTATTACATTTTAAGCTTTTTTATATGATTCCTATAGGAATTTGCGTTACATAGGTATCTGGGATACATTATTAAGAATTTATAGCTATAATAACATATCAGTTTGTTGTTGCTAATCCCCCGAAATGTTCTAAAATGATCCGACTAAATCCATAAGGAATCTGGTCCAGGAACCCAGAAAAGAGCTTATTTTAATAACATATCTGTTCTAGAGAGTTAAACTTTCTTTATGCATGTACAAGGTTATAGTTTAAGTACTGAAATTTGGATCCAGTTGATCTGTTTGGATACTAATTTATTATTGTCTAGTAGTAGTGTACTAAAAACGCCTTTTTAAAGAGTAGACATGTTTTAGTAAAAATGTTGAGCATTAGATACGTTGTATACAACTCTTTCAATTCTTACCAATCTTCCTCCTTGGTGCTTTACCAACATTTTATGTTATACATATACAACTGTAGGACGCCCAATAGATAAACCACACATCTCAAGTACAGATATAATTAAGTTTGTTTCAATTTTGGCTCCACAGTTCGTCACACATCATTTTTATAAGGACACCTCTCAAATACAGATAAAATAATTGAAATAACACTCCACAACAGCAATTACAGCCACCAACATCACAATCTCATCTCCCGCGAAAACCTTTTCGTTCACCTATCCAAAAATTCCTTTTTGGCCGCTGCGGGCTATTTTAAAACTTGATACTAATACTCTTTTCAATTTAAGCCGGAGATGGCTAAACCGTCCCAAGGGACGGGTCTGACATGTACCGTTTATTACCCACCAAACTGGATGGCTTCCGTCCAAGGTTTTATAATTGCCTCCCCCCTGGAAAGTTACATGGGAAACTGGAGTTGACGCTAATTGGACGACTGCGTTTTCGGTTTTCGAAAAGAACGTTTTGGACTTGTTCGCGTGTTTGGGGGTGATCGGGGGTTCTTTTTTTTTCGTTGGCCGCGAACGAAGATTTTGATCTGGTGTTCGATTAATTATTGTAACTTGGGGTGGATGGGGTGTAAGTTGGGAGAATGATGAAAAAAATGTGATGTTCATTTATTGGAAATGAAGTAAGGTGGATGTTCTGCACTGGTTTGCTATCATCAATTGACATTTGAGGGTTTTGAATAGGTATGTTTTTATCTATATTTTTTTTATAAAATGTGTAATGGATGAAAAATAATCATAGGGTCGTATTATATGATTAGGGTGTGAGAAAACGTATAAATTATAATATTCAATTACATTATCTTTATTTAAGAATTTAAAAAATTCATATTCAAGTTGTTCTAGCTAATTAGATTTTAAAACAGTTCTTAAAACACAATTTTTTGAATTGAGGGGAGCGACGAAAATTTTTAAATGGTCTATCGAGTAAAAAAATTAAAACATTGACAATTTAAAACACACATTAACACCGTGGTTTTTATAATTAGTTACTTTAATTAATCATCAAATAAAAACTGAATGTTAATACATACCTTTAAGATGTAAGAGGGGATATTTGAAGTTCGTTTAATATCAATTTTTAATTGTTACTTTATTTTTAAAAATTTCATTTGATGAATTGAAATTGTACATTAAACTACAACTAAAACATTTAAATGTCTTTGTGAATAACTATTTTTATGAAAATTCTCACGAGAAATTGAAAACAAACTTTCTTTTTATTAGGTGGATTTTATAAATTGTTAATTTCATTGCTCTGCTACTGTTCAAGTTTTTATGATTCGATTGTAATACCTCCAAATAATTTTATTTCAGTTTCATATTATGCGATCAAAAACGAATTTAAGTCATATTCTCTTCGCCAATTACACCTCAGAATAGCCTCATGAATAAATTAATGCATATTTTATCCATACAAAATTCTTCCAGTGCACGCTGTAGAGCACTATAACCATCAGAAGAAGCATTATGCAAATGGCGTCCCTCGTTTCAGAAAATTGTTTCTTCTACAATACCGTGATGGGCCATCGGAATAAACAAGAAAATGATTCGGCCATATCTGTCTTCTACAATCGGCAAGAGCACCTACGCTGCATTTGTTTTCTTTCCCTTCCCCTTTTTATTCAAATAAAAATAAGAAACAGAGAAGAGTATGACTCTCAAACAGCAGAAATACCGAGTACATACAGTAAATAGACGCAAAATTGGTTGGAAAACTTTTTGGCGTTGACCCAAGAGAAGATAATTTTTATTTTCATTTAGATATATATCGACTGTTTTTGGAAAAGGCTTTCATGTTTTATTTCTTTGTTTGTTTGGAGGGTTTTTTTTTTTCGATTGTTGAGAACGGGAGGAAAGTGATATTGTTTTCCGGATTGCATCATAAAAAACACAAATGGAATTATCGTTTCAAAGGCTTAGTTTTAATGAAAGGAAAGATAAATGTTGGATTACGTCTGTTTTTAGCGTTTTTAGCAAACATTAATTAGATATGCTGCGTTTGTTTTTAGAAATGTATGATTTCATTTTGTAATATAAAATGTGCGGTAATCAGGAAACGAAAATTGTGTAGCGGTGATGTAAACTTTTGTGTGCTTTAGGTACATAACTTTGTTTTATGATATTACTTTATTACATTCTTGAGGAGCATAAAATAGAGTGAGCCATTTATTATTAAAGAAAAAGCTAAGAAATTACTACCAAAAGGCTAACTGATGAAAACTGGTTTAAGACCCTATTTCAAATGAAACCAACTTCACTTTCTTTAAGCTTTTTTAAAATTGGAAAATACCTTGAAACACAAGCTGCCTTTTATTTATCTACTAAATAAAGTGACTAAAATGAAGGTCATATATGTATAGAAATTAGAGAAAATAAAATTAATAAACGGGAACTTATTTTGCATTTTTTTTATTTTGCTGCATGCATCAAGTAAGTCAAAATTTTATATTGAAGGACCTTATCAAAATTAAGTCAAGCAAAATTAATGATTTATCTTCTTTCCTTCCTCAAATTCTCTCATTTCAATCACCCTCCTTCTCCCAAAAAAAGGACAAAGACACATAAAATTAAAAATTATTATACAACTGAGTCATTAAGGCACTATCAATGAAGTATGTAAATATCAATGGAGTCAAATATTCATTGGATAAAAAATGGTAAAAAAAAACCCACTTTTATATTAAAAGCAAATTTTGTTTTAGCATAGTTTTTAAGACAAAGGGTATAAAAGGGTATAAAATCAAATAAAGTAAGCCAGGAGTCTCCTGCAGCAAAAGACACAAAAAAGTCAACTCAACTCAACTCAAATAAAGTAATAGTGTATAAAGTCCAATTAACTTAAATTTCAAAATTTAATAAAAAAAATACAATAAATGGGCTTTGATTTCGCCAATATCAAGAAGCTATATCTGCCCATAGGGGGTAGTTATTTTTTCCCTAGTTACTCTCATGTGTAGAGCGAAGCTTGGAGATTTTTTTCGCGCACAAAAAGTCAATTTGCCCTTTTTGGACTTATTCCTTTTTTCAAACTGGAATTTCAATTTCAATATGCCTTTTACTTAGACAGATCCACTTTTGTAAGCAATTTTTTTATTATTTTCATCTGTAAATTAGTGAGCTAAGCAGATAAGCAATTCTTCATTGAAAGTTCATCCGTAACATTTTTACTGTACATAAAATTGATTTTTCAAATCAAATTACCTCCAATCTTATTTTTTTTTATTTTCTCAGAACCATTCAAACTTATAAGGCTCTTCTGACCCAAAGTAACGGAAATAATAGTAAAAAATCAATCACATTCATTCCCATCAAACGGTCTCTTAACTTCCATAAAAGCTCCCCTAATGGCCCCCAGGCCATCTGACAAGAAAGCGCAGCTCCTAGTCAGTCACTCCGTCCGTCATTTTATCTGATGCGGAGAGTTGAGTAATGAGAATTGAGAGCGATAAGTTTTCTGATGCAGTTAAACACCTTTATGGAAGGCTTTTCCTGAAGGCTTCCTTGTGCTCCGTTACGTGGGGGGAGGCATATAGCAGCCTTTGTGAGTCCATTTGTCATTTGTGACAGTGAGATCCAGTGTGGGATAAGTCGGAATGTGTCTCCTTCATTCTTGAGTCGTTTTTCTTTGGGTTGTGATCATGTGTAATAATCCGCAATCGTGGTTTTACTAAGTACTAAGTAATAATAAATCTATATGACATTATGCAGCAATCCAAATCTCTGATTTAAACGGTTGTACTTAATTTATAAGTACGATGTAGAAAATATTGCAAAATTATGCTGTGTGTAGTTGATGTTTGAGCCTTTAGTAGAAAAATTAACGTAATATTTTAAACATGAAATACTTTTTTTTATTAAAGATTCGTATTTTTATAAAGGTTTCTTTTGACTCCTCTATTGCGTTATCCGCTTTTATCGGAATATTCCTTCCATTTTGTTTGGTTATGACTATGAGGGAGTCACAACTTTAATTGATTTTTCGAAATGTCAAGAGTATGCTATAAAGTGGTAAAATAAGTTTATCAAAACAGCGTTAAATAAAATCCATATAAAAAGACACATAAATATTTGCCGTTGATTTTAAACCAAACATCACAATACCATTTCAAGATTGTAAAAAAATTTATAGTATTAATGTAATGAATCGACATGAAATACAGAGTTTCTCGTCCTCTGTGAATTTGTTTGTTGAAAAAACAGTCTATTTTTTCATAAAATTCTAAATTTAAAAATAACTTCAATCTAAAACCCGCTAAAAATGTTAAGATGTGAAAGAGTTACAAACAACTTTTATACAAATGCAACGAAAAATTTAAATCTACTGACACATCATTTGCACTTATTCTTAAGCTGTATTTGAAAGCCGATTGTTAAACAAATTTTGCTGTAAGTGACAACTTCATGGTTCAATTTTCTTTTATTTGTATATATGTTTCGTGATTAAGGATAAGAATGATGTTGTCCAAGACAAGATCTGGCTCCAACTCAACTCACTCGAAGCGTATTAAATAAATTACTCCCCTCGATGCTGTTGCCAAATTTCTTTTCCAATATACTTATAAAGTATTCATTTCTGTAATTCAATGAAAACGATATAAATAAGCAGTTATTTCGTCGAGTTAATCCAAATGGTGTGAAACATTTTTAATTCTATGTTTTACTATATACTTATTTTCTATGAGTATTTAAACTTTTGAGTGTGTAGAAACGGGAAGTGTTGTCTAATATAGCTGATACACTATATTTTGATTGTTTTCTTTTTGAAAAATGCTATTGCTGTGAAATAGACTCAATACGGTAGTCGCAACGAAATGTTTTCCCAGTATTACATTAGTTCTATGATCGAATATTACAAAATTATGTGTATTGTTTCCAGAAAAATACGAAATTGTAAAATTAATTCGTGTTTTAAAATTAATTCGTCTGTAAGTAAACGTTAAAATTTAAAATTGTATGAAAGAACGCGTAATAAATTTGAAAAGCTGTACCTTTTAGCTTAACACACTAATGAAATATATGAAACTTATTAGCTAGTAAATCTTAAACAAAGTTAAAAATCTGAATAATAGAGTATTTTCAGGTGACGTCACAACCGGTTATTTTCTTTTAACTGTGTACCTTCTGTAGGGCTTTTAACTGTTGCTAAGGCCGTTGTTTATCTGTTGCTAAGGCGGTTTTTAGGTTTGGGATCATGTGATTGCAAATCCCCCAATAGAAGAATTCCACGGCTGGTCATTTTCTGTAACTGTTAACCTCTGTAGGGCAAAAAACTGTAACATCTTCTGTTGCTAAGGCCGTTGCTAGGTCCGAGCCATGTGATTGAAAATGCTCTATTTGTTTAATTATTTTTAGTATTAAATACAAAGGGAATCTCAAAGAAGGTTTGTACCTAAAGGGCCTTATAAAAATTATTACGTCAATAAATTAGGGGTAGAGGGGTTCTATATGTAGGACACTATGTGACAAAGAGGCATGTTTCAAATATATTTGCGAGATCATTCATCAAATCTGTTTATTTTCACTAGAGTTACACTGTTAAAAGCATATATATATATATATACTAACGTAACGTTAGTATTTATATCTATGGTTAAAAGAAGTAGTTTATACACTGGTGTAAATAAATTGGCGGTTCACTACTTGTGATTTCCCACTAGTCACAATGCATTTCTATTGCACTGCCACGTCGTTGCCATGGTGACGAGCAGCCAATTTTATTTACACGGACTATAGCTTTGATTTAGCAAACAACAAAGAGTAAGTAATTTTCAAACTACAAAAAATGAAGTAAACTGTGAAATATGCTTAAAATTGGGTTTATTAATTCAAGTTTCAAACGTTTGACTTTAATGGGGGTGGGAAAGATATAAATTCAGAGAAAACTATCTGATAAAATTCGTGAATAGGATATAACAAAGGAAATACGGAGCCCAAAGTTCGAGAACTTATCACCAATCGTATTTACTCGCCAAGTAGTCCCGTCCATTTGATCCAAGACACACCACCCCCACACTGTGACAGAAGCTTCACTCCAAGACAAACACCAAATTCGATATTTTCCATGCGAGTTATTTTTGTTTCCTTTCGTCGTCTCTTAGTCGCCGGGGCCCAAATATAGTTAACCCAGCTGTTAAAAACTGTCACTGACAACCAGGAGGCTTTTGATCGATAGAGGGCGCCCTAACGACTACTTGGGGGATGTAGGAGCAGTGGTTGGATGCGGAGGGAGGGGGTCTTGATTTTGATGGGTAATCAAATCTCATTTGGGAGAGCGACTCTGGATGATGAATGGGTTTGATGGGAATGAATGCATTGTTGTGGAAAGTTAAGTGTTGGTGTGTTGGAAAGGTTGTGTATGTCTGGGTGTGTCTGGAAATGGGACTTGTGGTGGAATTTCTAGAGCATTCCGTCACACTTACCACTGACTCCGTAACTCTATTCCTTATTTAAATTGCGTTGATATGGTGTAGAGGTTCACTTCTATCTTTTTACAAGGGCTCTTGCCTGTATTACATAACTGGGTTGCCTAAAGGGTCTCTAGGGTTGCCACACAGACCTGGAAAACCTGACCTGAAATAAATAATCAGGAAAAGATTTGAAAATCTGCTAAGTTTTGAAAAGAAAATTCAATATTTTTCTGATTTTCAAGTCTTTGAAAGCACATTTTCGTGCTCCTACCTACGAAATGAAATCGTGAAATTCCTATTAAATCCAATGAACTGAAATATTTTCCGCGCTTCGCGTGAATTTTCATTCACTTTACAAACAATACAAAATTGGAATCCACACTTGGAATTATCAGGGAATGAGGGAATTGCAAAGGTGAGGGATTTGCTTAATTTTACACTTTTTTGATAAGTATAGTTTAAAACTATCAAATATCAGATTTTAAAGTTCAAAAATATGTTTTAAATAATTTAAAATTCGATTTTATTTTTGCCAAAACACTAGTAAAGTCATGTGATCAAAAAACGGGATTTGACGTCACAGCGCCGTCGAAACTAGTGAATTGTTGAAAATGAAAGAAATCAGACTTATCATAAAACCAAAACACGCATAAAACTCGTCTGTTTCTCTAGTGAACGGCCAGAAAAAGAAAAAATTTAAACTTTGAATACTAATAATTCCAAAACCAATTAATATTTTTTGAAAAACAAAATGCCAATCTTTTTATAAAAAATATTTGTACGTGTCTTTAAAATATCATAGTTTTTTAGTTAAAACTTTGGGAAGAATAGCAGAATGAAGCAAGCTAAGCATACAATAACATAGCGGGTCCAAGCGCTGTGACGTCACACAGCAGCCATAACGAAATTACTGTTTTTCCCGCCAATACTGGAAACGAGATTTTAAAAATTAATATCTAGGGGAATAGTTTTCCGATTTCAATAATTTTTACGTCATTTTTCATGGATTTTCATCGTCTATCATAATAAAATTAAAAAAAAAAAAACGTGCAATTCCCTCATTTTGAAATAAGTTTTCTGTGGTCATCTTTTATACAAATATTTGCTTTAAAAATGTATTCTTATGAAAACCTAAATAGGAATGACATTGTTAAAAAATGTTATCTCTATTTTATAAAAAGTTAACTACTAAAGATCCATTTTAAAATTAATGCTTTTAGTTTAGTAAGTAATTTATACTACCTTAATAACGCTAATATTTTAAAATTAACTATAGTTCATCTACAGTAATTGTTACATTAATTTTAGTTCAATTCATCATCTTTCACCAGATGGCTTAAGAAGGATATAGAAGGGTATTTATTAGTATAGATATGCATAACACTTCTGAGGGCTGCAAAAAAATAATTATCTTCCATAGAAGTTTTCTTATCAATAATTTTCCTCAAAAAAACTTTTATAAAAACAAGACTCCCTGAAAATTATTTGAGTATCTAAAAGTTTGGGATTATTACTTTTGCTTAAAATGAAGATGTCAACAAGGTCGGAATATATGCTTTTACTTGTTTTGATATTTATCATTATTTTTAACCTCTGGTTCATAGACATATTTGTGTGTCGGAAACGTAAAAATTATATTTAACTCCAACCACTTTTACTTTGGAATAATTATTCGTGTACTGAATCTGGATTAAAGAAATGAACATATTTATAAACACGAGGAATATATTTTAGAGATGTTTTTGCGTTTTTAAACAGCCCTTAAATTTTAATGTTCTTGTTATAAGTAAAATAGTGAAACAATCATTGACATGAATAATTGACCAACACTTTTTAAACTCATTGCAGAAAAATAATTTGTTTATCTTGGGTAAAACAGTTTTCAATAGAGGGATTTCTCTATTCATCTTCTTTCTGTCAAAGACTTTTCGGATTTTCTTGGTAAAAGAAAACACAGTTAAAAGTCTACTGCTTCTTCGAAGCATTTCCAACGAGTAAGAAAAACTTTGAGCCGACAGGCCATTTTTAGAACGAAATCATTACTTTGTTGCTTGTTATATTATTTGTCCATAACCATTTCACTTCATTTTATGGATCAGTTCAGTTTATTTCGAGTTTTACTTAGCTCGCTTGAGGAAATTTTTATTTGTGTAAAGATATTTATTTTTTTTAAACGAAAAATGAAATTTTGAAGCAAAATAATTTTGATTTTGCGGACTCAGATAAAACTGGTCCGTAAATAAAAATTTTTTATATGGTTTTCCAAAACAATTCCTGCTGATTCTTATTTAAAATTACCCCCTATTAACCCTCGTTTGATTAATGTGATTGATGAATCGATTTAAAATGATGAAAAATGATTCGATTAAAGATATGACATCGATTTTATAGAATGAAAAAGAATTCAGTCAAAGGTATTAATTCGATTTTAAGGGATGAAGAAGATAATTATTATTACCTTTAGAGTGAAAAGTTTCAGAACATGAACATTGGTACCGAAGATATAGATTTAGGGGTGATATAACTCCTTTAGTAGCGGAAAAATCATTTAAAATTAATCAAGATGGGAATTTTTTCCCGCAATTTTTTCTTAGTTTCCAACAATTCATAGTAAAAAGTCCTTTCCTTCTCAAAACACTTCCAAATAATAAAACAATGGAAAGTGGTGGGAAATGTGAGTAGTTTTAAAGGATTTGCTCATTTTATTTAGAGCGATTTCCAAAATTAAATTATAAGTACAAAATTTTGTCCTACACATAACAATGTTCATAACGTTGAAAACTATCCGAAATGCTATAAGATTCCAAAATTTCCATGCTACAATACGTTAAAGATAACTAAGTAATTCACTTGTAACTAAACTTGTAACTAAACTTGAGAGAAAAGTAGAGTTCATCGATTACTAAAACAAATACGCGCTTCCCCGCTTAAAGCTTTTCTCACGCAAGAATATCGCATTTCAATATTTCAAATGGTTTTCGAGCCTCGCGTTGTCAGCGGTTAGGCAATCCGAGTTAATTCATCTTACTCAAAATGGCTCTTAAGGTGAGACCGCAGTTTATAAATACCTCCTTTTCAAAATAACGTTTATTAATTACTTTTGAAGTATCATATACAGGGTGTTACAACAAGTCTTAGCAAACTAAATTATTAATGGATTAAAATGAATAAATGGATAAATTACATATATTCAAAAAATAAGTCTTAACACAGACAGATTTTTAACGTGGAGTACCTACTTGAATAATGTACGTCAATGACTTGAGAATTCTATTATTTTAGAGCTTTTTTAGCTAGTGATTCAAGAAAACCCAATATTTGCAGAGTTCAAAGCGCTATAAACTTTAAATCGATGCCAATAATAGAAAAAAGTATTAAATAACAATGATTTTAAATATTTTGATTTGGAGTTTACAGCGTCACTTTAAGGGCGAGCGCGCACGGGCGACTTTTGTCACGGTGACAAAGACAAAAACAACGTTGCTAAGGCTGTTGTTAGGGGCGGGAAATAGAAGCATCCGATAGAAGCATTCGCACATGACATCACTGGAGGATAAAAACAACGTTGCTAAGGCCGATGTTAGGTAAAGTCATGTGTGCTCTATTGTTTTCTAGTGATATTTTTGATACTAGTAATCCTGGTCGCCGTGACTTTAGTCACTCGTGCGCGCCCAGCCTAAGTCAACGCCTACTTTAGGAGTTTTTCTTAGATAAAAATCCCAGGTTTATCTCATAGTTGATGCAAAATTCATTCCTTCCATACAAGATGGGGCTATTTATAAAAGAGGAGCTTCGATATACCTAATCTCAAAGCATCATTTATCAATATTTTCCCCGCAGAAAAAAGGTTTTACACTGTAAAAATTCCAATAACCTTTTGATATCAATAAAATCTCTCTTATCGACATTTAGCAGTAGGCGCCAGTTCGATATCACAAGAGAATAAATAGTCGTAAAGCCATTGGTCGACTCCCTATGGTGTCGCCTTAACTGATTAACCATAGATCATTGCTGCGACAAGCCCTATATCTTTATTCCCGTTTTATTGCTTCTTGCAGCTAGTTGTATTAGACCTTATGACTATCCGAAAAAGACTTACTTTTAGTTAACCTACATAATTCTGGACTACAATAGATTGGAATCATACGCATGATTTAGCGACGTTTTGCTTTTTTTAACCCGTGTTAGAGAGAGGTATAATGTAATAAGCAGTTTACCGTAAGTTCTCATGGTAATGATTCATAGAGTAGTTAAAGAGTTTTATCTCCAGCTGGGGGAGTGTTAAAGAGTTATGGCGTTTAGTGCTTGCTTTTTATACTATTCACTCTATAGTTTTGAACCGATAGATAGATAGAACAGTAGAATAGAATAGAATTTGAATAGATAGAACAATCATTTAGACTCAGTTAGTTCAGTAGGCTTTGAAGGAATAGTGTTTTCCTTTTTTTTTAAAGATCCCAACTCATTAAGTTTTTTTTTTCTGAAATTTTACAGGCGTTAGTATCCAGGGTGTTTCAAAAGTCCTTTACATGGCTTTTATTTAGAATCAACGTCTCTTAGGGTCTTGGAAGTAAAGTGTACACCTCGGTAAGTAACAATGCTGAATCCATTGAGACTGATTACAGCGCCTCTTGTGGCGAAATAAGAGAGTTTAGAAATTAATTGAACAAAATTTTAATAAAATTATTTGAAATATTATGACAAATGCACAGAAAAAAATCTTAAATATTCGAGAAGATATCAGCATGTGAAAATAGCACTTTTTCAGGCCTCAAAAAAAATAAAACAATTATTTTAATTATTTGCAAATTTGTAAGTTTTTTTATTTTTTATTGAAATTTGTCTTTGTTTAACTAAAAAAACGCACCTACATAATACTGAAAAACTCCCTAATTTGCGAATTTTTTTAAGGCCTGAAAAGTTAAAAATCCTTTCCAGTTCAAAAATGATATTTCTTTTATGTTTTAATTCAAAATCGATGAAATTCGTCAACATGACATCGGAGAAGTTTCCGAATTTCTGGACGGCCCCTTTTTCAAAGCTCACAAAAAGTGCTCACTTTGGTCATTATTATCTCAGTGAATATTAAAGATATTTTCCTAGAACTTTTCCTGTAAGTTTTTCATAATATCGGAAACAATATTTGCAATGAAGTCTTCGCTCTATCTCCTTTAGATATTTAATTAATTTCTTAAACTTTTTATTTCGCCGCTAGGGGCGCTGTAAGTCGTCTAAATGGATTCTCCATGACCACATACATAGGGATAGACCTTACTTTCATGACCCTAGGAGACGTTGATTCCAAATAAAAGCCGTGAAAGGGACTTTTGAAACATACTGTATAACCAGTCACTCCTTTACAACAGACTCACTTATTGAGACAAATAAACAAATTAATGTCACAGCTCTCTCGACCAACTAACTCCCCAAGAAGCAACCATGAAAGTTCAATGGCCTCGGCTGATGCCATTATCCCCCACCCCTGCGAAACAAACCAGCAGCACCCCTCTTTGCCCATTAGTTTTAATTAATTCACTGCCTCTGGGACACCCCACGTGGATACCAACGCCGCAGCCAATCCATCCAGACGGAAAGAATGGGACAATCGTGCTGGTTAGGTTCAAGATGACATAAGTCATCCTTAGCTTAGTTAGCTTTGAGTAATTCATTGAAGGCTTTTAGTAATGGCTTCTTTACATTGTTCTTATGATGGTGAAGGCATATTCGGAAATGATGTATTACACTGTACTGAAGATTTGGTTAATTACTTTACATTGAACAGGATTTAAAAATGATCTAGATTTATGCAGAACTTAAGATTTTTTGACTTACGCCACTTTCGTTCTGACCAGCTCAATTTTATTCTCTGCGAAAACAGATTATAAGCTCGTTTTTCGTGCGACATTTCGGTAGTTTAGAACGATAGTGATCCATGTCCAATTCAATCCTGAAAAGGACAGAGGAACTTCAATCATTTTGTACCGATACTTTTTTTTGTGTATTCGATGATTTCTCTATTCAATGATCCTACGAAAAGAGTTCTAGGGATCATAGTCCATTTTTAAGTCCAGTCTCACTCTTTCTTTCTTTCAAAATTTATGCAGTACTTCAAAATTAATGTATTTTTTGTACAGTTAACCTAATCAACTTTTAGACCCTATTTAAAATGCCAAACTAGCACACTATTGAGGTATAAGTCCCGAAACTTTAAGGATCCTACACAACATTAAGTCGGTACATGGTAACTGAACCTGAGAGTTGTCAAGTTGGAACACGGGATAGAACGCTATGATACTTCCTTACAATGTCCTGTATCATATAGCAATTTAATGTAGTTTTAATTTGTTTCTGGAAACAGTATTATAAATTTCGCTTTGCTCTGTACCAAAATGTTAGTTATGTCTGTCATCAGGGGCGGGTCCAGGGGGGGGGCCCTGGGGGCCATGGCCCCCCCCGAGAAACCCTAACAAATAGCTTAAAAAACACTTTCTTAATGTTAAAATTCAAAAACTTTTCTTGGGGAGAACCCCCAAACCCCCCTTTAATATTTTGACATTCATAGGCGCCAACTTTTATAAAATATTGGGGGGCGAGGGCCAGTACAAGACATTAAAAACCCATAAAATTAAAAGAAACAACCATTAAGTTTACGTGCCTAATTACCTAATTTTGTATCAGATGTATAGATTAAATTTCGTTACATGTCCCTTTAAATATCGCCAAGGTGTAATATTTTGAGGTGCATTTAATGTAAAAGTTTTGTGTAATTATTGCGAGCTCGAAATAAGATGGGGGTCTGGGGGATCTCTCCCAGAAAAATTTTAGAAATTTCTCTGTTAAAAGTAGCATTTCAGCTTAATTCCAAAGTTTGGGGTCTCTCCCCAAGAAAATTTTTAAAATTTGATCCTTAAAACAGGGTTCCCACGGTCCTTGAAAGTCCTTAATTCGCTAAATTTAGGTCCTTGAAAGTCCTTGAAAAATGGTCCAGGTCCTTAAAGGTCCTTGAATCTCAATCTCAAATTCATCTACGATTCCTTTTCGCAGTTCCCGGTTTTTGCATGAAATATTTAAATTCATCTTTGATTACTTTTTATATTATTTAAAATCTTATTATAAAACTTGTATTCTGTGTGCATAGTCAGAAATTGAGGCACTTGATCAATTTAAAAAAAGTTAAAGAGTAAGCTTGTTTCTGGAAACATCGCGATTGCTTCAGAAGAATTAGGATTTTTATATGGGTCTCTTAAAAAAGGTCCATGAAAAATTTTGTTGAGGTCCTTGAAAAGTCCTTGATTTTCAATCTTTTCAAAGAGTGGGAACCCTGTAAAAGAAATTTTTAACACATTCTGAGACCTTTTGTGGGTTACCCTCTCCCCAAATAACCGCTCTTGAAGGGGATTCCAAACCAGAAAATATCCAAACATCACAAAATATTGGGGGGGGGCTTAGCCCCCCTTCAGCTAACATTGGATGGGGCTCAAACCGGTAATACTATAGTTTAAATACGCGTATTTGCAAAAATTTTCAGGAGAGGACTCCCGGGCCTTTTCAAAATTGGGCATCTATTTATAATTTCATCCTTGAAAATTCTGTGGTTTACATGCTTTTAAAATGAGCTGAAACTTTATTTTTAGAGGCAAATTTTCAAAAATTTTCTTGGGGGCACCCCCCAGACCCCCTATTAATTTCTCATGGTTACTTATTTACTGTTTTCTCCTTGAACTTGTTTCTCTCCTCTCCTTTTAGGAGTGTAAGAAGTTACCCTCTTTAGGTGTTATCCAATGGATACCAAAAGTACAAAAATGAGTAGAAAAACTTCTATTTGAAGCCAAATTTCAAAAAAAATTCTGGGGGAGGACCCCCAGACCCCCCCACATTTGCTTTCGAGCTAGCATTATCTGAAGAAACCTTTATAACTTTAACAAAGTTTCGCATTTTATTTATGTTATACTCGGAAAGTTGGGAGCCAAACACCTCGCGAACACAAGTATTATTATGGCCTTACAAAAATGTTTCACCCCCCCCACTTTCTAAAACTATGGCACGGGCCCTGGATATCCTCTAAGTTACTATAAACCCCTAAAAAGCTGCTTGAAAGCAAGCACTCTTCAAAAATTTTTCTGAGGCACTGAAAATTTCGAATGTAATACCCTCCGACTTTGACATGGCCCCCCCCGAAAATCTGGTCTGGACCCGCCCTTGTCTGTCATCCTTAAAAGCATTAACATTATTGTGAAACAGTAGCTCTCAACTCGAAGAAATTAACAACTAGAACTTACCCTAAAGTACCATTATTCATGGACCACCCTGCATCTCTTTGCTCTTGAGCCTCTTTAAGCATTTTCCATTTTTCTCTAAAGCATTTCTACATATCCCTTTGCTTTTGAATCCCTTTGCGTACCCTCGATAACGTACTAGTATTATAGGCAGGGCTTAAATTGCACCGGAGCGCACCGGAGCGGAGCTCCGGTACTTCTTTGTTTTCAGTAAATATTTACTGATATTTATTCATTAATCAGTAAATATTTGTAATGCTGAAATAGTAGCGCTCCGGTACTTCTTTGGTTAGAATTTAAGCCCTGATTATAGGTATACCTAGTTGGTTATTTTTTAGTCCCTATAGTTACCACAGATAAAATGGTAGCTAACCAGGTAAACCCTTTGCTTCGTTTTCAACTGTAGAAAACCTACCAAAAAGTTTACCGAAATGCACTTGTATCATTCGTGCTCAGAGCTTCACCTCACTCCATTTCTTACCCAAGGAGAGGAGGGGGGGGGGGTGCGACAGCCAGATCCATTCCGTCGGAACATAAATTCGCGGCACACAATCGCCGGGACACCTCCAGGATGACGGAATGAATAAAAAGCGCCGCGGATGAATGGAGGGGAGTAATAAATTCATCCCTCTTTGCGACAACCCCCTTCCTTCGTTGTTTGTCACACGGGAGTAATGTCAGTGTCCTCTGGGCGAGCGATGTTGCGGGAGGCTGCCAATCATTTTTGGGAGTAGAGTGGGAGGAATAGTTTTTGTGGAGGATGTTAATGTGGTAAAACATGTGGTTGTGGATGTTAAACGTGGTAATGGTTCTGGTGGATGGAATGTTTTCTGGAACACACGAGTTTAATTTAATGTTAGGAGGAGAGCGTTAGGATGAGAAAGGAGGAAAGGAATTTAAAGAAAAGTGAGGGAGAGAGTGAGGCAATGAAAAGAAAACAGAGGGAAAAATAAGGGTTATTTGTAATGAGGTATTTTCTTGTTTTGAGATTAAATTTTATTAAAATAGTAGATAAAAAGCCATGAAGAATAGAGCATTTTCAATCACATGACTCGGACCTAACAACGGCCTTAGCAACAGAAATGTTACAGTTTTTTGCCCTACAGAGGTTAACAGTTACAGAAAACGACTGGCCGTGGAATTCTTCTATTGTAGCATTTGCAATCACGTGACCCCATACTTAAAAACCGCCTTAGCAACAGATAAACAACGGCCTTAGAAACAGTTAAAAGCCCTACAGAAGGTACACAGTTAAAAGAAAATAACTGGTTGTGACGTCACCTGTAAACACTCTATGACGTTTAGATGAAGTATTTTCGTAGCCTAGTTTCTGAGATATAAATTTTTGAAATTTCGTTTTGCGTTTTGGAGCGAAAACAGAAACACAGTTGTTTACATGCGCTGTGATGTACCATCAAATAGAATCCCGTTTTCCGATCATTGAAAAGCAGTAAAAACACTAGTTTCGAGTGCGCTGTGACGTCAAATCCCGTTTTTTGATCCCGTGACTTTACTAGTGTTTTGGCAAAAATAAAATTGAATTTTAAATGAGAGAATTGCGCGGTTTTTCTTTAAATTTTATTATGATAGATGATGAAAATTCATGAAAAATGACGTAAAAATTATTGAAATCGGAAAACTATTCCCCAAGATATTAATTTTTAAAATGTCGTTTCCAGTATTGGCGGGAAAAACAGTAATTTCGTTATGGCTGCTGTGTGACGTCACAGCGCTTGGACCCGCTATGTTATTGTATGATTAGCTTGCTTCATTCTGCTATTCTTCACAAAGTTTTAACTAAAAAACTATGATATTTTAAAGACACATACAAATATTTTTTATAAAAAAATTGGCGTTTTGTTTTTCAAAAAATATTAATTGGTTTTGGAATTATTAGGATTCAAAGTTTTAATTTTTTGTTTTTCTGGCCGTTCACTAGAGAAACAGACGAGTTTTATGCGTGTTTTGGTTTTATGATAAGTCTGATTTCTTTTATTTTCAACAATTCACTAGTTTCGACGGCGCTGTGACGTCAAATCCCGTTTTTTGATCACATGACTTTACTAGTGTTTTGGCAAAAATAAAATTGAATTTTAAGTTACTTAAAACATATTTTTGAACTTTAAAATCTGATATTTGAGAGTTGGTAACTATAACGTATCAAAAAAGTGTAAAATTAGGCAAATCCCTCACTTATGCAAGTACCTCATTTTGTCTATAATAACACAAATCTTAGTTCCTTGTCGATATCTAAAAATAACCTGTTTAATTCGAAGAGGAAATTTGAATATAATAAAAATATATAATAAAAGATAACACCTATAATAAAAGAAGGAAATGTGTGAGAGAGGGATAAGAAGAGTGGGAAGGAAGAGGAAAGATAAAAAAATGAGACGAAAAGAGAAGGGAGAGAGTGTGAGGAAATTTGAATGAGAGAAAAAAAAGAGTGGTAAGGAGATATTGTGAATGATATAGAGATAAATAACAATAAGGGAGAGACCGAGAAGGTGGGAAAAGAGAATTAAAATCAGAATAAGAGTGAAAAATAAAGGGGACGGAAAGAAAGAAAGAGAAAATTACATGAAACGGAAGATAGAAATGCAAGAAAGAGAAAATGACGAAAAAGAGGGTAGAGAATGAAGGGGATATTAGAAATAATGGGAGGAAAATGAGAATGAGGAAAAGAGAAAAAATAAGGAGAGATTGATTGATAAAGAGACAAGAACAGTGTAAAAGATAAAATGAATGTGGAAGAAAAAATGAAAAGAAGCAGAAAAGAGAGAATAAATAGGAAGGTAAAATAATTGGTTTCAGTGCATCCATAAATACTGCCTATGCTTACTCGATTTCACCTATAATAACAATTTAGATGAAAACGGTTTAATTTAGTTGGAAACTCGTTCTTGATAGTAGTTACAGATGGCACCACGAAAGAGATCACTAGAATTTTTAGAGAAACATCCAAGAGCCGCAGAACGCTGAGACACAATCATCTCTAAAAATGAGATCACAACATTAAAAACCGTTTGTGGAAATAAAAGAGTGCTGTCTGCACAGATACTATTCGTTTTAATACATAAAATTTCCACTAAACCTGTCTATGAATGTTGAAACAGATCTATAGCTAACTGTAACCGTAATTAAAATTAATATAAAATTATTTAGTCTTATTTTAACGCAATAGGGGGTTGTGAAGAAAAGTAACTTTTTAGGGACTTAAAAATTTTTTTTGCTTATTTCTAACTTATTATTGGGGAAACATTTTTAATATACTTTTTAAATTTATTTGACTTCTTTCAAACATAGAACAAGCATTTTAAACAAAAAAAATTGATAATCTTAGCAACTAAAGAAACATTTTCAAAATTATAAAGTATGCACATTTTGAGAATTTTTAAAAATTCTTTCAAATATAAGGTTATAACTCATTTTAAAAGTTCTTGCTTAGTTTATTTTTACGTAATGCAACCAATGTTCTTAAATTCAAGTTTTTCCTTTTAAATTTGAAGAATACCCATCATTTATCTTTTTTATAGATATAGGGTTTATGTTTGACTTAAGTGGACTATCGTTTTTCAGGTTGACATCTTTTTAAAAATTACTGAAAGAAAAAAAATTACTTTAAAAATCATCTTTCTCAAACGGACTAAAAAATACAGCACATCGGGAAGTTAATTAAAAGAAACTGTTTCTAAATGCCATCCTAACAAGAATTAAACTAGCTAATAAAAACGTGGTATATTCAGGAGATAGCTAAGAAAGCATTTTAAACAAAAAAATAGGAAGGAGGAGGCACAAGTAGTGCACTAATAAAGTAAAGTATGTGGCACTAATAAAGTAGATCCCTAAATAGTTCCCCAATTTCAAGAGGTGGGTGGTGTAGAAAGTTGCTAACTGGCTCACCTTCCATAAATAGAACAAAAATAGTCTTATTTCCTTAAAACAAAGGAAGATTTTTCCTTTGTTTTATCCTTATGGGCAATATATTAATCATGATTTTTCTCTCTTATAACTTTTCTCATCAAAAACTTTGAACTGCACTAAAAGTACATAAAAATTTTGCTTAATATAAGAAAAAAAACTGTTCATTATTCATACAAAAGGGCACATTTGAACCAAATTTCAAATTATTTAGAATGATGATATAGATTAGAAATTCTTGATAAATGCATTTAAAATGATAGTTTTTGCTTCAATATCTCTGGAGAAACAGTCAAAAATCCTTTATTTTTCCTTTCGTAAAATAAACATCACAATTTCAGTGGGATATTCCATTCCCTTTAAAAATTGACAAGTAGCTTAAAACACCAAATAATTAGAAACATTAGGGGAAAAAATTGATTTAAAATGATGAAAAAAACAAAAATTTGGTGATATTTGAATAATTGGCATCTAAAACAGCTTGGCAGTTTATAGGATAGAGAATGAATTATCCCCATTTTTCGCCAAAATAAGCAGGGTTCAAGGAATAAAATTGAGCCAAATTGGAGAAATTTCACAATAACCCAAGGAAAAATGCCAAAATCAAAAACCAGATGACATGAAGAATCCTCACATTTAATTATTAATGGTCTTGGCATAATGCACAGTTTGGCAAAAATCTGCTGAACCTTGTTTATTAGATAATCCCCCAATATAAAATTAATAAGCAATCACACATAAAATTTGAACTCATATTTTATTGGAATTTTAAAAAAAGATTGAGTTCAAACCCAAAGAAGTGTACACACACATTTAAATTGACACATCCAAACAAGAAAGTAAAACATCACAAATGAGCACAATTCATTCAATATTTAAACAATTCATTAATTAACAGATAGTCCATGTTGTTTAAAATAAATGTAGAGCTACTATATCAAAAATAACCATCAGAGCCTCTCCCAAATTACATAATACACTCACTGGTCATAAGATAAATACAAAATTGCATAGTAATCACTGATATGAGTTCACCAAACTCCATTGATTAACAAGAACATGTCATTTAAAAACTGAAGTCGAGCGGTTTATAACAAGATTTAGTTTTTAAAATGGGAATTTTAAAATCACCCATCTACTGTCTTTTCAGGTTTTTTATATGCATAGAAATTGAGGTTTTTTTTCAAAGTTTCTTTTATACATGCAACCTCTATATTAAAATGAGTCAAGAACGATAAATCTTCATATAGTATATAAATTGTACAATACATAAGGTTACCACAGCAAATAACTACAGTAATACACAAATATATTGAATACATTCAATATTTTTATATATATTTCAATATACAATTTATTGAAATATATGAAAAACATAAAAATGACACTTAAATTAAAGTATGGACAAAAAGTATTACCCAGTATTTGCAGTTTTACACCAGCAGTCTAAAAATAATATTAAATGCACTTAATAAAAAAAGTACCCATAAGTAAGAGATAAAATAAAAATGAGCAATTGTACAACCTTAATCCCTTACATGAAAACAATTAACCTCATAATCATATAAGAAAAAACCCATTACCCTTTAAAAACACTCATATCAGTCAATCTATAAAGAATAATAAACCAGAAAAAATGAAACAATAACATAAAAGACTGGTATGTTGGAAAATTACACAAAAACAAACAAAACACTACTCAAATATACAACTATTAAAGTAACAACAATATCTAGGGATAGTTTAAGTGTTAAAATAGAAAAGTTTGGGTGTTTTCATAACTTGGAAAAAAAAGTAGAATAGGAGTGTACTTAAAAATTGACCTGCAACTACTGTTTTTGTATTGGTAGCTAGTTTAAAACTGTTTAGTGTATAAAATCCAATATTGTTATTTCTTCTGAAAATAACCAGAAAATATTGTAATTTACTACACAACATTTTGAAACTGAAAATGCAAAAGCAATTAGAGTAGAATTTTAATCATATATATATATATATATGTGAAGAGAACTAATAACATTTTGAATAATGGGAAAAAATTATGCTTCAAATTTTCACAGATTAAATTATAACTAGACAGATCATGGCACTGATGAGGCATGGTACAGTAAAATGTTGATTTATTTAACTACGTTTTAACAGCAGTGTTACCAGACTTAATGAAATGCAAATACAATTATTGCAATCCATAATCCAGGGAAAAGACACAAAAGTATAAAAGCAATGAAAATTGGAAGTGATCTTCATTGTTGATGGCAGTGTCAATGTAAAATAAAGTACTTTCACATTATCTATCCCATTAAAAATTACCAAGTTGTTTTGGATGCCAAATATTAGAAACAATTGTAAAAAAAGCATATCAAACTACTGTATATTTCTGTTTAAAAACCAAGAATTTTCAAAAATGTTTCCAGTATTAAATGGGGACTAAGTTTAGAGTAGCATGTATTTTTCAGTTGACCAAAGGTTAAATATTGCACTCAATCAATGAGTAAAGGAATCTTGTTAAGATTAACAAATCATTAACAAATAATCCTATCAGTATTCAGTACTTTTATTATCTGGTCATTGTAACATAAGGGATTGATATTGTGACGGGGAGATAAAAAACTCTACTAACTAAAATAAAGTTGAAAATATGCCTTCCATTAAAATACTAAAACAAAATACAGTAACGGACCCTTTATCCGGAAACCCGAAATCCGGCTCGCATTCAAAAAAATTTTAAAAGAATTTTTAGTGAGCAAATGCTGCTACGACGCGCAATGGTTGCGTCGCGCCTTTTGTGACATCGTCTCCGTGAATGAGTTGGCTCCGTTGTCCCTGCCTTGCCACCATGACTGTTTTGCCAGTGGGGTATAAAAGACCCCCAAGGCGTGCAGCTTTCGGGCCCTTCTGAACTTTAAGGACGGAGAAACGCGCCTTCGCGGAGTTGTCCGCTACTCCGCGAAGGGGCGTTTCTCCGGCCGTCGTAAAAGTTTGGAAGGGCCCTTTCTTCAGTTCTAATCTTCTCTTCGCCTCCTGCTGCTTCGCTATCGGTTCCGCGACGACCCACGTGCTTCGCCGGAATTTTTTTGCTGGATCCTCTACTATTAAAACGGACGATCAGAACAACGCAGACGATGTTAACGCAATTTTAATTCCCGTTCATATGATCGGAAATTTAGATTTAAGAGAATGGAAAATGATAGTAGGGACTGGGAAGCGGGTATTTTGGCTTTACTGCGTCTTTACTGGCGTTTTTTCCAGACCGGACCCGAAATCCGGAAAATTCTGAAATCCGCGACGATGTCGGCCCCGAGCTTGCTGGATAAAGGGTCCGTTACTGTACTGTAAATATTGCAGCATTCACTAAGTCGGTAATATACAGTAATACAATATGCACTTGTGTTGGGAACAATGACGAAAATTTTACATCCATAACAAGTTGATGATTTTTTAACGGGACAGATTAGAAACGAAACAATGCCTAAAACGGCAACCTCAGAACCTAGCGATCACAGACGAATTTCCTTAAACCGCTGAATGGTCTCGTCAGGAATGGTGCTCTCCACTGCTTCCGGCTTTTCCAGGCACAGTTTATGCAGTCTGCTCACAACCAGCTGCAAGGCAGCCACCTTGTCCTCGAGATCTTTCGGCTTCTTGATGGGGTTATTGCGAGTGGTGGAGGGTTTGGGAAGGAACGTCTCTTCCTTTATGGTCGTCATCATCTTGCGGAAGTTCTGAAGGGACTCTTCCGCGGCAGGCGAGACTGCCGGCTCGGCGAAAGCTGCGACCCAGCTGGGTATAATGGGCTCTGGCCAAGTTTGCTGTTTGTTCTGCTGCTGTTCTCGTATCCTGCGCCTCAGAGCCAAGCGTTGCTTTCGATTAGGAAACTGAAAGAGATGGAGAACTTTAAGAATGCAGTAGAGTAAAACATTACAGTATATATGTGGAATGATAGAAAATTTGTGAAATGATATTGAAATTTTGGGACCTGTTTGAGTGAAATTCAAAAACTTCTCTCACTCAGTACTCTTAAAAACTTTTGTCACACAGAATGTTGATTTCCCCAGGCGAACTTAAAACTCATTAAACAATCCCAAAACCATTGATAAATGAGAATTAGTTGAATGATAGAAAATTATGAATCCCGGGCTAAGTCGACCTGACCTAACCCAACCTAAGAATAGGCGAGCTTTCCTTAAGCTTACTGTGGAAGAAAGTATTTTGACCTAGATGTCCCCCTTGCTCTCAAATTGTACAGTTTTGAGGGTGAGGGAGCTTACATTTTTTTGAATAAGCTTGATGTGTTTTCAATATTTGTAGTTAATTAATATCATTTTATAAATCCCTTTATTATTGTGTTTGTAAGAGTAAAAACATTATTACCTATAACTCAATTTTCATTTTAAATTACCTTTGGGAAAAATCATTTAGGCAAAATATTTCTTAGCAACAAAATTGGAATGTTCCTAAATTGGCACATATCCAGCTCAAAAGATATTTCAACTATATCTTCAAAGGATTATTTTCATTTTTTTTTGGGGGGGGGGGCTTAAGGGGTTTGGTAACACCAAATGAGCGAAACTTTCTATAATAAATCTCAAAAAAATCCAAGTGATTTTGGTTACCTAAGATTAGAAACATCATCCATAATTTACACACCTACGTAATAACATCATGGAGATAATAAAAGCCATAAAAATTTGGCAAAAATATATTTGAATATTAGGTTAGGCCATTAAAACAGCTTGGCTATATTTAACGCGACAGATAACAGAATTGAACCCAAAAGATAAACTAATCAAAAAGTATTTGCTGTTATTCCACCAGATATTAAAATTATATTCATAGTTAACATATTTTAGCTACATTAGAATGAATTAAGAAGCTAATTTAAATTAAATCTTCTTATGTGGAAGTACAACTGCAAATGTATTATTGCATCATGTATTATTTACTTTAATTAAACAATATCTATGATGCTTACATAACTGAAGGAGAGTAAAAAGATGAAAAGTTTTAAAAAATACATCATAGAATAAAAAAACCTGTTGTCAAGGAATTCCATGAAACTTTTGCATCTCTCTATCTTTTAAATTCTTAAAATTTAAAAATAAGACACGTTACAAACGTTAAATAAATTACCGATCTAGATCTTACGTCGTGCACGTAGCTTCTGCGACGGAATGCATTTATATGGCAGTCCAAAAAATCAGACGCCATAGGACGCCATACTGCATGGAATCTAGGTCTTCTGAAACTGTCCGGAACAATTGGGAGATCTTCCTGAGTCGAGGAACTCGATTCGCACACTTTAACTTGCAAATCCATTCTTAAGAGTGCAGATTTTCAAGGTAAAAGACAAGTTGAAGAATGTTGATATCAGACGCAAAAATGACGATGCATAGAAAATGATCTTTTTCACGAACTATTTCAAGAAAGTTTCATGATTTGATTTCTAGACAAATGTTACGTAATAATAGGATCAGGGAGAATTGAAGGCTAACAATATTTTGTCCAAGACGCAATGTCCACAAAACAACAGCGTCTTATCATTTCCGCAGATGTTTTGCATGTAAACATTAATGTTGAGATGTTTCAATACTACTACTACAAGAAGAGTCGATAGTCGATGAAATTAAAATTCTGTAAGCTGAAACTAAACCTGAAAATCGTAGATTCAAATTTTTAAAAAAATATAAGAATTAATTTATTTTAAAATTACTTTACTAATGAGATTTCCTTCGATAAAATACGAAATCAATATTATTTGAAAAATTCACAGATTTGAGACTGTCGAGACTTGTGCTGCCATCTCTCGATGGAAAGGGAAGCCATTTTATTTATTAGCTTTTGAAAGCTATTTAATTATAAAACGTTTTTGTATGCATTTAGGAGTCAGTTTTTCCACATTTTAAATGTTATTAAATTTTTAGGAAATAAATTAAAAGAATTAAATTAATTTTAAACATATTTATTTCTTTTCCATTTGTTCGTATATTTTCTCCTATAAAATTTGTACCAAAATTTTGACCACTGCAAGTAAAGTAGACTAATTTTACTCTTTGAAAGAGAAAATGATAAATATCAATACTATGAACTATTAAAGGTTGTGATAGTTGTAAAAATTTATTTCTTGAATTTATATTTTTACAAATCAATAAAATATTTTGTCCCTCCCTTTATGTCAAATCCCGTTATGTTCGAATTAATTTTAACAAATATTAAATTAAGAAATATAAAAATAATTATACTTTAAAAATGGCAAAACACATTTCGAACGATTGTTTATTTACTGTTTTCAACCGTTTTTTTTTTATTCTTTGGTGCGAAAACTATCGTGTTTCAACGAAATTATCTGTCGTCAAAGATGATGAACGAATTAGGATAAACAAATGTATGTTCTTTAAAAATGCATATTATTATAATAGTTTAAGTGTTATAGTATCATTTTACCCTTAATTTAATATCTAATATTAATATCATTAATATCTAACTCATCAAAATAGGAAAGAAGGGATTAATTATTGTACAACCACGCTGAAAAAAGTAATAAAATTTTGAGAAGTGCAACTAAATACTTATAAAGTAGTGGAGTTATGGGAGTTCGCCTCTTTTCAACATATTCTTTTCTTTTTCTAAATAGTGGAGGCGCTTATGTAAATCTGTTCAAAGTTCGTGTTAATTTATGGCACCAAGGTTATTTTGGTTCATTAGGGTATGGAGAATCAGAAAAGGTTTGGTGCCAATTTTTCTTTTCACTTTCCTGATCTAGAGGTCACGTCAAAGGTCAAATATAGAATTTCAATATTTTGAGTTTTGTGCTGGTTTAATTCTGTAATTAAACTCTTTAAGTTGGTGAAAAGAAGGATATGCAGGTTTTAAAGCATATCAAGTAGTGAAAAATGGATTTGAAACAGTATTTATAGGCAATTTTAGACCCTGAGGTCAAATTTGGATACCTCTAGTATTTTGTTTTGTAGCGAAAAATAATTTGGTATAAATACTGCCAATTTGCCACATTAAAGTTATAGTAAAGAAAAATCTAAAAATAGTTGGTTTTATTTTTTAATATTGTTTACGTTGACGCGAGATAAGACGAAAGAGTTTAAAGCGGGCGCCGCGCCGCCCGAACCAACGTGTCAATCAATCCCAGAGTGGTGTGGGAGATGAAGGGAAGAAAGCTTTTGAGAATTTTGTGAGAGATAGAATAAAAGGGAATTATAACTTATGGTCTAAAATGAGAAAAAATAAACTATTATCATGGAAATCAGCTGGAAAAGTTGTTAAAATGGATATTAATAGTAAATTTAAAGAATTAAAGGAAAATAGATCATTATTTGCAAGAATGGTTCTAGCTGGTAAGTCCAGACCGGACATAGATGTAAAAGCTGCAGTTGGTACATATAAATTCTCAACTATATGTCGAGAGTTATTTGCAACTGATGGGTCATTGTTGCCTTGTAACGACAAGAGCAAGCTCTTGCATATTCTAGAGGAAGACTCAGCTTCTCACACCATCCCTGCTAACATACTTCACATAAGAAATGATAATAGTCAACCAGATTCAAACAGAAAAACTATAATAATAGATGGAATGGTTTTAGTTCTCCAAATGAATGGAAATATCCACACATATAGTGATCTTGCTCATCAATACTTGCATTTATTAAACTCTGTAGGTGAAAATTACGATAACATTCACCTAGTTTTTGACCATTATTCTAAAGATACATCACTAAAAACAGCCACTCGTATTCTCCGTCAAGGAAAGAAAATGGATAACAGAGCATTTATTTTTACAGATATAACTCTAATTAAAATAGGACTCTCTAATTTTCTTTGTAACTCTAAAACTAAAGCAAGCCTTACCGAATATCTTTCAATAAAAATACTCCATCATTACAAAGGATTAGAGAAAGAAATAATTGTTTCTACAGAAACAGCGGTTCTATCAAATAAAAAGATTTACAACAATTTAAAAACCAATCATGAAGAAGCTGATACAATAGTCATATACCATGCAATTTATGCTTCAAATTTGGGGTACACTTTTCACATCTTGTCCCCAGATACAGATGTGTTCATTCTAACTCTAAGACGTTATCCTCTTTTGGGACCGAACTTCTGTGTCATAACTGGAATACGAGCGAATAGTGTACCTCAAATCCATATATGATCATCTTGGAGCAGAATTGGTTGGAACTGGTTGTGACACAACCGGGAGGTTTAATGGGAAAGGTAAACTAACCTGCTGGAAAGCTTTTAAAGAGGTTGAACCTCACGTGATTCAAGCTTTCATATCACTCGGAAAAGAAGAACATTTATTGGATATGCACTTCATTGCCCTGGAAGAATTCGTTCGTAGATTATATAAATGCCCCAAAGATACAAAGAATACAACAGATCTTCGTTGGCACCTGTTCAAGAGACTTCAAGCTGAATCCGAGAGCCTACCTCCAACCCAGGCCGCTCTTAAACAACACACACTTAGAGCTCATTATCAAGCTCTAGTTTGGGCCAAAGATGTAGAACCATGCCAACCCTTCCTTCACCTGAATTGTTTGGTTCGAAAAGATTAAATGATTGTTTTTCCCAGTTATAACTCATTTACCCCTGGCTCCTGAAGCTATAATAGAACTCACATCCTGTGGTTGTGGCACAAGTAAATGCCTAAGTGGCAAATGTTCCTGTTCCATTGCAAGGCTACCATGTACAGAAATGTGCAAATGTGAAGGGGAGGAAGAAAAATGTAGAAATTCATTAATATGGACTGTGGCAGACTATGATTAATCAGACAGTGACTCCTCAGACTGTGATGCTTAAAAATTTAATCATCGGTATTGTTATATCTGCACGCTGTAAATTTAATAAATCATTCTAATTATTTTACTGTGATATCATTGTGTAATTTACGACTGTCGGACCTGGAAAAAGCTGTAACCTTCCCCCGAACCTAATGTATTGCTCCGATGGAGCTGGCAGTGGCTTCCCCCGAACCAGGTTCGTAGGTTCGGGCACTTTTTCCAGGTCCGCGACTGTACATTAATTTGTTTCAAGAAAATGTTTTAACGGGATGGTGGATCTTGAAAAGTGCTTTTTTTGTGAAGTTTTGAAATCGACTGGATTTTGAAGGCAAAAGGAGAGGTTTTTTAAAAATATTAAGAGGTGATTCAGACTTTTTAATTCAAGGTAAATATGAAATAGTACTTATAAATATTTGAATAATAATTTATATTCTTTTTAGACATTATTTTCTCGAAAGCAATACTTTTAAGTGTCCATTTTCTAACAAATGAAGGTTTTTAATGAATCAATGCTTAATTACTATTAATTAAATTAAATAACGTATGAAACAATTTTTCAATAAGTGTTTTTATATAGTGTTTAGACGATATTAGTAAATATTTTGAAAATATAAAAATATATATAGGTAAAAAAATAAAATATTTGATTTTTATTAAAAAATTTATTTTTTTAAATAAATTAAAATTTAAGATTTTTAAATGAAATTTAAAAAGATATTTTAAGTATTCCTTTAGTCTTCCTTTTATATACCAAATTTCACATTTTTATATTAATAAATAAACATAATGTTAAAAAGAACCCATTTCTTAAAAGTTATTATTTCATCTTTTAATTAGCTTATTTAGACCTAAAAGTGAATTAAAAATTTGAATCAAACCTTTTTAAGTTTCTTTTACTATAAGTTAACAGAAAAACATTAATTTACAAAATTTACAAAAAGTTTTTACTAGAGCCTTTTTTTCGACATAAGCGACACCACTTTAATGCTTAATTACAACTAATTAAATTCAATAACATGTTCCAAAAATTTTTAAATAAGTGTTTTAGATGGTATGTTAGTAAATAATAAGAAAATGGAAAAAAATATAGGTATAAAAATAAAATATTTAACTTTTATTAAAAAATTAATTTTTTTAAATAAATTAAAATTTAAAATTTTTAAATGAAATTTCAAAAGATTTTTCAAGTATTCCTTTAGTCTTCCTTTTATATTCCAAATTTCACATTTTTATATTAATAAATAAACATATAATGTTAAAAAAACCCATTTCTTAAAAAGTCATTATTTCATCTTTTAATTAGCTTATTTAGACCTAAAAGTGAATTAAAAAATTGGCACCAAACCTTTTTAAGTTCCTTATACTATAAGCTAACAGAAAAACATTAGCTTATATAATTAACAAAAAATTTTTACAAAAGCCTTTTTTTCGACATAAGCGACTCCACTAAAAGGGGTGGGTTCATCCGGGTTCATCTATAATTACTCCATCTAAAAAGTATAAGTATACTATTTCTTTATTGTTGTTACTATGTTTATAAAAAATTTTTTTATTTTGATGAAACCCTGTACTAAACACTAAACCTTTGTTAGGATAAAACCAAATATACTTAATGCTTTTATCTTTTATTCAAAACTAGTAGAAAGAATAACCTTGGGGTGGCCCAATAAGTGTTCGATTAGGGATTTTTTTCTGTAAGAAAATGAAGATTCTTTTTGGCAACTGTCGTACATTTTAACGCATCACGATTCACTAGTAACTTGCAACATCCCCTAGGCAATCCCCTTGTAACTTGTTACACAATTAAGTGTGTGTTACAAGTGAATCGTGAGTTTGAAAAAGGCTCTGTATAATTCCTACGGCCCTGGTTCTTACTACCACCAAATTCGTGAACTTCTCCTTTGAATTCATATTTAAAGACTTTAATCACAAAGCAGGCATGATTAAAATATTTTCAAGCATGAATATTCCAATCTCATTTTTCTATATGATGGTTACTTAGTAGTAACACTGCTACACCAAAATGAATTCCACAATTTGAGCTGGTGAGAATGAAAGTGGTATAAGTCCACTGAACGCAGTTTTGAGTAATTGAAGGTTGTCTCCAACGGTTCCTGTGTTGTTCCTATGGAGAAGGTATTTTTTAGGTGGCTCTTACGGGTCTGTTTTCGAGCTTTTGACTTAGATAACTACTACATTATGTAAAGAATCTTAAAAGGAATCTAAATCCATGCTTTTCTCAAATTTTGTATTTTTGGACTTATGCCTATGCCACTTTCATACTGACTCAATTACTATACTACTGTCGGAGCATGAAACGAACCCGAATAGATGAATAGTTTAAAATGGGGTAGAGATGATTAAGGCACCAGAACACACATTCATCGCCCATTCATCTTGTATGCGAAGGGAATATTCGTCATCTGAATCGTGACACTGCAGAGAAACTCCGATAAGGCTTCGTGATATGTGCTCTCTTAAATCATCTTCATCAGGCGTCGTAAAATAAATTACGGAAGCAACCTATAAGGTTGCGCTTTTGCAAGACTAATCGTTGAGTGTGGTAGCTGCCAATCGACCAAGTGTGGGATCATTACGGTAGTTAATGTGGATGGTTCGTAGACGTGACGGGCCTTTTAGATAAATTTTAAATATATAAGTGTAAAGGGGAGTGGACAATTTCAGTATTATTACCGAACTCTGAAAAGTAGGTAATTAATTCTTAGCGTACGAATTCTAAATTTTCAACCCTCCATGTTTTGGTAATGGTCTACTTAATTAGAGGTCGTTGGTGAAGTGAAAGGCTATTCTTAATTATTCATATGACTATTTCTTAATCTCAGATAATTATCATGGTTTTCTTCGAAAATCCCTTGAAAAATATTGTGTTCTTCTGTGAATGGAACGAATGTTTGCTTTTCCTATACTTTTTTTATTAATATCAAGTTTTTGTGGGCTGAATCGGTTTTGGCTGTGCTCAGAATATACATGCGAACATTAATAAGAATTTATTAATGTGTAAAACTTTTGAATCAGAATTAGTACTAATACTTTAGTAATTTAATGGAAAATGGATAAAAATTATTTGATATTTATTTACTTAAGGTTTAGAAATGTATTACAAATTATCTTTTAGGAATATTTAACTCACCATTTTAAGTTTTCAAAACATGTGTTATTCATTACGTATGTCATTCTCTCTTACATGTTCTAGTAAATACTGAGATATTATGTTTTAAGACGAAGAATCAAGCATAAAATTTCTGTATGTTGTACTGTTCAATATTTATAAGGTCTTTTTAAAAATTGTCACGTCGCTAAGAGAATATAAAACTTCATATCCTAATATCGATAAAGAATTTGGTGCTGAAACTGTGAAATCCATGAATGGATACCTAAATACTCCCAATCAGAGAAATAAATCATCCTCTTATAAACAACAACCTCTTACAAATATTTTATGAAAAAGAACCCATAGATAATAATATATTTTCTCCAGTAAATAATGGCTATTAAATTTACTTTTTTAAATTTTCATATTTTCTGCGGTTTTAACTTTTAAAGGGTCTGCATAATTGAAAATCCCCCAAAAGATAAAACAGGTTCAGTCCGGTTTTGATAGAACATAAATATCACTATCATGTTAAAAAAATGATCGCAAAACCTATCAATTTTGTTTATAGTCCTTCTCAGAAAGTATATATTAGGGTGGGTCAAAAATATTTTTTTCACATTTTCCCAGGGGCACAGCAACAAAAAGGTGCCAAATGGTCTCAAACTAACTTGTGTAAAATATTATTCCATTATAATAACTCTTTTTGCCTCCGGATTGTCCTCAAAGTTTCCAGCAATGTAGTAATTCCATGTAAAAATGGACAAATGAAAATCGAGCTTTTACCTCAATTGCACGAATCCTTCATGAATGTAAATGTTTACAATGATATAAAAATCATCATTGAAGAGTATAAAATAAATAAAAATAAAACAAGAGATGAAATACTTGAGTTCTATCACAACTTATTTTGAAATATCACAATGAATAGAACAGGCAATCAATAATTTCTTGCTAGAATAAAAAAAGATGTGTAAAACCTTTATTGGCGGTTGAATAGGATGGTAAAAACATTGAATTTAATAAAAATGTATGTGTCAGAATTGTGGTAGCTATTATGGTATATAAGTTTCAGCCTCCCCCAAAAAAAATTTCTATAATAGTTTTAAGATTGGAGTTTTTGAAATTTCAGTAGCATATAAGAGCAGTCCACCACAAGTGTCCCCAAACGAGTCCCTAATGTTCAAAAATAAATTAAAATCCTATTTTAAGAGTCAAATATTTTCATAAGGAGAGCGACAGAGCTCCGTTTTAAGGTTAGAGCTCAGTTTTGTCTTCAAAATTTTGAAATTAGCTACAGTAATTTTCAAAACAAAATTGTAATTGTTTTAACCTGCTAAATTTGCTATACTTAAACATTGTACGCGTAAGAAACTATTTTGAGTCAATCCTCCCTCCAAAGAAGAAAATTATGTATAAATCGTTACTGATGTGAATCATACTGATATGTATTTGATTATTGCCTATGTACGAACTATCCATCCGACACTTGTTTCAACATATTTATGTGAACACATTTGGATCCCAAGATAAGAGATTTTAGGGAGTTTGGACAAAAGTTTTATTAAATATCCCTTTTTGCTTTCCTAATGTCAGCTAATTACCTTAGTTTTTTCATCAAAGCCTAAGCACAAACCAAAAATTATATTTGAACAGAAATAGTGTCAACAGAACCTAGTAGAATTGTGTAGGGTTCAATAGAATCTGCTTTTGAAAATCAATTATTATTGTATCGCATTAGAGGAAATTTCATGGCCCAACCTAGATTCCAATCAAAATTAGCTCTTTATGTTAAGAGATTATTGCAACTTAATATTTACCTCTCAGAGATGGAAGCCAAACTTTATGCAGTATTTCAAAAAATTATAGGTTCTTCGCACACAATGAAAATTGATCAGCTAGTACAGTGGTTCCCAAACTATTTTGCTCGTGGAACCCCCCAATTTGTTACCAATGATCGCGGAACCCTGAATATTTTTTAATCAACGACTTTTCAAAATTTAATATCTGATATCATGGGCGTAGCCAGGTCCCATGTTAGGGGGGGGGGCAAGGATACTTCCCTTTGCCCCATGGCATGGTCCAAGGTACCCCATGGGGAGTACTTTTACACGTTAAATTTTAGAGTAATTATACGACGGGTTTGCACTTTGCACACTTAACGTAATTAATAGTGTAATAAATGTGTGCTCTAAGAAAAAGGGGGGGTCTGGGGGTCCTCCCCCAGAAAATTTTTTAAAATTGACCCCTTAAAGTAGTGTTTTAGCTCATTTTCAGACTCTAGCCCGAACAGAACCACCTCTTGTAAGCCACATAATTTTCAAGGAAATTTATGTGGCTTATGACTAAAAGTATAATTTGTAGAATCTAATCGAGTCGAATCGAGTATCTATCTATTCTATTTTATGTCACTGGATGAAACTTTCGTATGTTTGGACGTTAAAAAAACATCAAGCTTTAGGAAGATACGCTACTGCTTTAATTACATAATAATTTAGAAGAGAATAAAGAAGAATAAAAAGTTACATGAATTTATTTTTTCGGACATCTCTTTCAAATTTAATACCATACGAACACCAAAACTATTTAAATTCAAAATCTTTTTAAAAACCCTTTTCCCACAAGTTGCTTTTTGTATACTATTTTAATAATTGCATTGCAGGCAATGAGCCACAAGCTCCATTTCCGACAGTATTCTTTAATCAAATTCTGCCCAGGCCTAGTGGCCTATCAGGCGGTACTCATCTCCGTTTCATTAGCCTTTGGGCCTGGGATGCTTATTACGTAGCTTGTGTCCAGGTCGAGTGAATAGCCCGACGCTGGACCCCCAGTTGATTGATAACAATAATAAATTATGAAATTTATTTGATTACAATAAAATACTTAAAATAAATTAGAACCTTACCAGAAAAATTATACCAATTTTTATTTTCCAGCTGATTCAAATTGAGTAAATTCTCTCTAATTCAATGTTGTAGCAATCGATCCTATACTGTCAAACAAAATCTCAGGCAATAACAGCTTGCATGAAGATTTACAGGTCACGTAAAAACTAACAATGAAAGGGGGTGAAAAACCCGGGAATTCTTCATTAGTTACACAGGATTGGTTCTTCGTACAATGAACCAATAGCTGATGAAGAGATCAAGAGGAGGCGTTGCGAATCCTTATATTTGATTCCTTTGGACGGCCTGGCCCGCCCACAGCAATTTACTGGAATTTTCAGGTCAAGAAATCTAGTTTTATGGAGAAATGAAAATCCTTCCCCTGCACCCCCCTGGCTACGCCCATGCTATTGAGACTCCACTGTATCAACACTGGACACATCTGAGTTCATTCAAGCGTGTCAGTGGGAGGTTACAAGTGTCACTGGTGATAAACAAGCTCAACTATTGCCCACACTCCAAGATAAACATGGGGAGGTCCTCTGTCGACGCCCCTGTTTACCAATAATTACGGCATCCTCCTTGTGAAAACATGGTCTTATCAGAACTTTTCTCCCCCGCCATTGCTTGACACTTGACCTCTTTGACCTTGGTCAAGGTTCAGACATTGCTCAGCTAACTTTGAAAGCAACAAAAAGTGTAAGAAAAATAATTTAGATTTGTAGATTCCAGAAAATTTTTAAAAAATAATTAACAAATTGAGAATTTAGGGGGGGGGGCAGCTGCCCCCCCCCTGCCTCCCCCTGGCTACGCCCATGTCTGATATTAAATAAAACAAGCCAACTTAATGTTGAAAAAGTTGTGATTAAGCGAGTTCCAAGAACCATCTGGAGGGTCTGGAGGTCCTCCCCCAGAAAATTTTGGGAAATTTGACTATAAAAAGAGGGTTTTAACTTGTTTTGGAACACCTAATCCGAATTTAGGACATACATTTTTAAGAATTTAATACATATTTTTGCTAGGATTTGCATTTTGATGAACTTAATATAAAAAAAACACCATTCTTATTTTCTTAAAGGAAATAAAATTTGTCACTTTGGGAACCACTGAGCTAGTGAAATAACAGTCCGCTGAATTTTGAAATCAGAGCATTTAAGAAAAATAGCAACTATTCAAAACCTATTTCGACTTTTTAAATTTAAAAGAATACTTGAATTGAAGAATTGACTTGAGAAGAAGAATTGAATAGACTTGAGAGAATATATCTGATCTACCAATATTTAAAATCTATACCAGTGACAATCCATTGTTTGTTTGCAAAAAACCCTCCTGCTCTATGCCTGTTTTGTTAATATGATAATACGTATGATATTGCATTTTTTATAAGTTGTTTTTGTACTAATACTTCATAAATGTAACTAATATGATTAAAATTGCTTTTAAAGACCCATATTTGTAACCTTCAAAATATTACAAACCCAAAAAATTAAGTTTCTAAAATTAAAAAAAAAAGAAAATTTTACTTAATTTTGCTCCCTTTGAGGCCAATCCGGAGGCAAAAAGAGCTATTATTATGGAATAATATTTTACACACGTTAGTTTGAGACCATTTGGCACCCTTTTCTTGCTGTGCCCGATAGAATTTGTAAAATTTTTTTTTCGCCATAGTAAAATGACCCACCCTAGTATATATCCACCTAATAGCCCTTGATATCAGTGATGATATCCCATAGGCTGTGGTACCACCCACAGTCAATCCATCAATTTAACAAGAAAGCTTTGAAAGGGGATCAGACACCCCATCTGCCTTCTCATTATCATACAAAAAACCCAGATTTTTTTTCGTCCCAAAAAAAAATGAATTGAATTTTTTCATGAATAAAACACATCGGGAGGTTAATTTTAGAACTCAAGAAAATTTTGATGTTCTGATACCCTGTTCCATCTCCAGCCTGTCACGAACGTGATTTGTCATTCTTGGAGAGAACCCAAGACGAGAAGAACAAGCTGAAAAATGCATGCCAGTCCGTCTGGCAATTTTCTCTAAAAGCCTTCCAGTCATTTATCTAAAAAATATTCAGCCAGCCCGCCTCTTTTTTGTTCTTGGTACTAGTATAGTTGAGACTTCAGTGTTGGGGCTATTACGGTTATTGCTACCACCATCGACGGCTTTTGACCGCTTTCTACCCGATGAATGAAAACTTTTCGGTGTTTGTCCTTACCTGAGAATTAGATTACACGCTATTTTTGCCCGCCGATTTGGAATGTGACGTGTTCCGGTGAGGATTTACGACCCGGGAAATTGTGTTCGCCGTGAATAATGGATTTATCGCCATGGACAGCAAATTTAGATTAATGTCTAAATTATTTAATCTAATGGGAAACGGGGTTCTGGGTTTGCTCTTATTGGGAAGTTAGTTATTGTGACGGTATTGGCTACACGTAGGTTCATGAAGCACAGGTCGAATGCGTTAGTATGTATTACCATAAATGTTTTTATTAATCTAGAAAAGTAGTTCCAATTTTTTTTTCATATTTCTAAATATTTATGCAGGAAGACTTCATACAGTATAGAGTGTTTTCAGGTGACGTCACAACCGGTTATTTTCTTTTAACTGTGTACCTTCTGTAGGGCTTTTAACTGTTGCTAAGGCCGTTGTTTATCTGTTGCTAAGGCGGTTTTTAGGTATGGGATCACGTGATTGCAAATGCTCCAATAGAAGAATTCCACGGCTAGTCATTTTCTGTAACTGTTAACCTCTGTAGGGCAAAAAATTGTAACATCTTCTGTTGCTAAGGCCGTTGTTAGGTCTGAGTCATGTGATTGAAAAGAAAATGCTCTATTGTAGGTAGAAAAAAAATCGAAAAAAAAAATATTGGTACTTGTACTTTAAGGGGTACTTTAACTAGTTGTCCTATTTTCGAACAGTTGTAGATTTGTAATTCCGAGTTGTCTTTGAGTACGCTTCTAAGCCCCGTTCATAACCCTTGTAATAATTAGAACAGGTGCATCTAAGTCACGCTCTCTCCCCTTTTGTTATTACAGTTTCGGCAAATCCCAATATTTTTTCACGTCTCTGCAAGCCCGTATGATCAGTAAGAAATAAAAAATTCTAAAGGAAAAGAAAAAAGATAATGAAAATTTCGGGCAGATAAAACACTGTTTTTTATTATATGTGAGGCATATTTACCAAGATAACCCGATTTAAAACTTGACTTTGATACGCCAATTCTAAAAATAAGGTTAAACATTCACCGCTAGTTATCCGTCAGGAACATTTTTTTAAAGTTGGAAATTTTTAAACTTTGGAAACGAAAAGTAAATCAAATGTAACCCTTTATTTTTATGAAAAAGTAATCCTCTAAATTTTTTAGTTACTGAATACGATTTTACACTCTGTAAAGAATATTAAACACTAAGATAAGTAAATCACAGTCATGAAAATTAATAGATAAACCCGGATTTATAAAAAGACAGGTAATTTGCTGACACTATAGAGAACACTGACATTCCTATCAAGTTGGGTACTAAATTGAGCCATCTGACCATAATTAAAAGAGAAGTACTTTATTTAACCATGCATTAAAATTCAAGTACATATTTAGGAAAGCGACAGGGTGTCTCAGCTGAGAAATCAACACAAAATTCCTTTCATTCATCTTCTCCATTCGTTTTTCTTCATCTTAATATCCTTCTGCCATAGTGGACGATGAAATATTTTCTTACGCAAAAGCGGTTTATTTCAAAATGTATAAGAAATTCTAATATGTTAACTACTGTCGTACATTATGCTCGTGCTTTTTGAATGATATAAACAAGCAAATTTATTTATACAGAAGATTTTAAAATACTGGGCAATACAATACTAATACTTCTAGTTGCAGTTACGTAAATTTGACATATTTGTTTTGAGCTGGGCTACTTGGGATATTATTCTGCGTCCCCACTTTCCTCGGCGATTCTGAATGATCTTAAGGCTCATTCACACTGTTTTACTTTCACTGTTCATCCTGAGTGATTCACTCCTGTGAATCGCTAGTTCGCATAGATAAGTGAAGGAGTAAAGAGTGAAACACCAATAGACGACATTAGTGTGACGTCACTTGCTTGTTTGGAAACGTTGATTCTATCCGTGATTGGAAGTAAATCCGTACGGATCCGTACGGAACCAATCACGGATGGAATCAACGTTTCCAAACAAGCAAGTGACGTAATGACTAATGTCGTCTATTCACACTTTTCATTTTGGATGATTCCTCCAAAATGAATATCAAAAGTGATAAGTCTGAATGGGCCTTTAGGGTAGTTTATTTACACCCCTATAAATTTGGCTCATGAGTTTTGAATTACATTGTAAGTAAGTAGTTTCAAATTCATCACATCACGATAAAGGCCCATTCACACTGTTTCACTTTAATATTCATTTTCGAGGAATCATTCAAAGTGAAAAGTGCAAACTGGCGTTTCACTCTACACTCCTTCATTTTTCTATGGAAACTAGCGATTCACAGGAGTGAATCACTCGGAATGAACAGTGAAAATGAAACAGTATGAATGAGCCTTAAGCCTTTGAGTGACCCATGAGGTCGTGGCTAGTTCACAGGAGCGGTGGTATGGTGATATAACCATGTAATTCACATCTTTAACTATTTAATGTTGAAAAATTAAAAGTCTTGAATGAAAATATGATTATTAACTTAAGATGTAAATTACGTAATTTTATGTTACGTCTTCATACCACCGCTTCTGCGAACTAGCCACGGCCCTCTCATCAGGCTTTTTAATTACTCTTTTATCCGTCTTTTGCGAGTTACTGAACTGGTTTACAGTGACAATCGCTTAAGTTACTAAATGCCTTTCTTGAAGCGTCTCTTGAGTTATTTATCTCATCTCTGAACTTACTTAACTCGCTTTTTATCATCTGCTTAAGGTTCTTAAACTTGACAGTCACAGCCTTTTTCGTCTGAGTGAATGAGTTTCTTAGAATGGATTTTAATTTATCTACCTCCTCCCTTAGATCAAAATTAAAAGATACCTTAATATTTCCACTTGCTATGTTCCTAAAGGCGGCTGTGTAGTTACTTAACGCATCCCCTACCGAGTGTTCTAAATAGCTCAACTCGTTTCCCAGTTCGTCTTTTGAGTTACTCATCTCGTATAATGAGTTACCTAGTGTTTCTCTTATCGCGTCTTTGAAGTTACTTATCATTTCGTTTAACGCGTCTGTCGTGTTAATTATAGCGTCTGTTATCAGATCTCTTGATGACTCTGTTCCCGTTTTTCTTTCCTCCTCTTCTGAATTTTTCTCCGTTGAAACCTGAAAAAAAAAGGGTTTTTTTAGTAATATAAGTTTTCGTCACGGCCGTATTTAACCGGTAACTTAACCGGTGGTTAAACGGGAGTCAAACCTCTGATTGGTGGAAAACTAGTTTTTCTTCTTCAACTGCCAATCAGAAGTTTGAATGCCGGTTAACCGCCGGTCAAGTTACTGATGAATACGGCCGGAGCAGCAGGTCATAATTTCCAAACTTAACGTTTTTTCGCGAAATTGTTAATTTCAGACGATCCGGTGTCAAGTTACGAAGGTATAAACTCAATATGACCAGCAAGTAAGTTATATAATTTTTTTAACCGATGGGTGGGTATTGGATTTATCATCCTTGACCACTGAATTGTCCAAAGGGGTACCTAATCAGCGTTACCCAGTGAACACCTGTGGACCGGAGCCACAGAGGTGAGGCACTGCTACCCGCGCCACACACACATATTCGCTCGCACAACCCCTTTTTTACCAGAGGGGGGCACATTCATTCATCAGACACAAGGACAGAAACTAACAGCCATGCCAAACAGGGATTCGAACCCCAGACATACGGATTCGCAGTCAGATGCTCTAACACAGTGGTTCCCAACAGGTGGTCCGCGGACCACCGGTGGTCCGTGAGACCATCGGAGGTGGTCCGTGAATGGGCCCGGCGAAGCACAAAAACTCTGATAAGTAACAAATATGAGCGAATTGAACGAGGAAAGATGGAATTATATCCATGACGATGACATTCGGCTGTTTAATTTGTGGGGATAAATAGTCACCATTTAATTATTATTAAACAATACTTTCGTCCACTATATTTAAAGTGAAATTAAGAATCCTTAAAAAAAACTCGACTAAATTTCTATAGGTCCCTAAAATTTAATATCACAACAAAATATATATAATAAAATTTTCATTAGAATAGAGTGAGTTTGAATCAGAGCATCATATAAATTTTTCACGCTTAATTAGAGATTATAAACTTTCATCTTGCAATTTTGTGAGGGTAAAAGATTTTAAGCTATAGTACAGGGTGGTCCGTGAAGGTTACAATTTTAAACTTAGTGGTCCGCGGACTTCTCTGAGTTGGGAACCTCTGCTCTAACATTAGATGCTCACATTAGGCCATTACTTCGGAAAAAAGATTGAGTTATGCCATGCTGCGTCTTTATCGACGATTTATTCATGCAGGGACGTAACTAGTGTTAGTACACTGCAAATGATAAGATAACAATGCGCTGCGCATGCGTATGGACTCCACTTTTGCTTTTTTTCTTTTTTTTGGAAAGTTTAATAAATTAATAACTGGGGATAGAACCCACGAACTGCCGCATGCTAAGCAAACATCCTACCACTGCTAAAGCGCAGGGGATTCAGTAACTTTAAAACTTATTATAAAATGATGTTCTTCCTCTGTGACGAATGAGCCACCCACGTTACCTTGTAGGTATTGTGAATATGCACTGTAAACACTCACTCCCGAAAATAAACACATCAAATACACATTTTTATCCCCAAATTAATAACACTTTGGTTGCCTTGTCATCTTAGAACACTATAACACTTATTGTGTTGTGAAATTGGACGGCACACCAATACTTGAAAGAACACTTTTTTGTCCTAAAATGGGGGTAGGCTCACGGCTCACGTTTCAGAATCTGTATCTCCGTAATGTTAAAATAGGGCATTTTTAAGGAACATTTATAAAAAATCTATTGAGAGTGAAACATTCCAATTTTTTTACTGAATATTCCTTAAACTATATTACATACTTTGACCAGAGTTTGTTTTATTCTGATGCCTAGTTATTTTTTTAAAAAATGTTATCGGCATGTCTCTGTGATTTTTTTTAAAAACACTAAAATTTCACTATATTTATAGCCATAAGTTAAGTTCAAATGTTTTGTTTGGAAAAATCCTTGGTCAAAGTAGGTATTAGAGTATCAATAATAAGTGTTCAAAATTTCAAGTAATTCTATACAGAAGTTTAAGAGAAAATGTTCCTTATAGAGCTAAAAATACAGTTTTGAGAAAAATGGATTTTTGTAAAAAAAACGCGCTTTGACAGAGGAAGGAAGATATTTTCAAAAAATAATAAAAATACTTCCACAACTCGTAGAAACATAATTTTACATCATTGGAAGCGTAAGAATTCATATTTTAAGAAAATGTAAAAACTGAAAATTGATATTTTGGTCGAAAAACGTGAGCCTACCCCCTTACTTATTTTAATTTGTTTTGTTAGCTAGAACCTGAATGTGTTCTTGAATTTAGATAGAAAATCTATAAGAGTCTCTGTAATTTTTAGCAACACTTTACAGTACTAATTTAAGAATACCCATTTCTAGATAGCAACACTTTTCAAACAGATTCATAACACTATAACAACCCTAGAGAGTGTTAAGAACATATTTTCATCCCGACTAATTCACAACACCATACTGTCTGTCTATCACAAGATGAGCTCTCGTTTACATTTCTTACAGTCATCCATTTAGTATTGTTGCTATAGCAACCGCCACCACCAGGCAACTAGTCCAAAGCTCATCAGACAGACAATATTTGTAAAACAATTTCTAGCTAGCAACACTTTTCAAAAAATTTCAAAACACTATAACTACAAAGTGTTCTAGATAGTAGCACAAACTAAAGTGTTCTTAATTTGAAGACAAAAAAGTTCTTAATAAAAGTGTTGAGGCAGTTTGAAGAGTATAATCAAATCACCCCCAATCTATATCTTACCTCATGAGCGCCTTTGCTCCTGATGTCCCTGACCTCATCCCAGAGTTGCCTAACTTGGTTTCCCAGGTAGTCAATTTGTGGGGTGCTTGTCTCAACTTTTCCTTCTACTCCAATCAGTCGATCTTTAAAGTCCTCGATTTCATGACCATCGTCGCGTGCACAGCATTTCTCTTCCAGATCTCTCAACTTATAAACGTTGGCGGTCCACCCCTCCACTACGCTCTCCATACTCGTCATTCTCTTTTGCAGAGTGTCTAGCTTTTCTTCGACATTTGGATCTGTGTTAGACTCGTGGGAATGTGCAGCGGTCAGCAGAACCAGCGCGAATGCGACCCAAATTTTCAGGAGCATTTTTTTTTTTTATGTGAGTGGAGAAGCGCACTAACTCAACTGTTTGGCGGATCGAGAAGCTTCAGATGTTCCCGATTTCTGCAAGATAAATTTCAAAAATATAGACGCAATGTGGCTTTTGATCCAGAAAATTAGAAAAGTGTAGTTCTTATAAATAAATGAATACAAGCAAACTTAATTTTTTAAAAAATCTATGACGCAAATTTTGATAAAAACCAACTAAAATTCAAGTTATACAAAACAATGCGTAGTTTCGTATTGTACTGGGTAAGATTTTTTTTTACCGCCATTTTATGACTAATCAAAGCTATCGTAGAGCGACTGGGAATTCCATATTAGGATCGACATCCATTTTACAAACCAATCAGAGCTCTTGCTCGTATCTTACAAAGTGGGAATTGGAAAATTTGCTACAAAAGCAATAAAAAACTTAAGAGAGTTAGGCTTAATTGCATACCTGATGTCTTCTGGGGAAAGCTGGCTTCTTCAATATATATTAGGGTGTTTCGAAAGTCTATGGTAAAAAATTTTTTTTTCGAATTTCCCAGATGCCCCCCCCTGAAGTTGTTACAAATACTAAAACATTATTACCTGCAAATTTTCAGGTCTCTAGGACGATTTTTGACCCCCGCGCCCTTCAAAAGTAGGTTTCCCATGTTAAAGTATAGGGAAAATATTGAAAATATCGTCATTTTTGGTTCTTTTCAATTTTACGAGCCTGAACGCAGTCAATATCGAATTAAAACCTATACATCATTTTTGGGACATCATTGCCTCAAGATCCTATCGGAAAAATATTCCATGGCACCTATTGGGGGGTAGTTACACGGGGGTGAAAAGCGAGCTTTCACCGAAAAACGAGGATGCTAGCCGCGGGTGCTGGTTATGCTCGCCGGCGTTTGCGGAGGGACCTGGATAATGTTTATTGAACTTTTTTCCTAAGGTACCTGGTCATTTGGAACCCATCTGGCGGGAGATGTGTCTGGACCCCCCATGAGAGGCCTTCATCCAGCTCCCGCCGCAAGCGCCGGCAAGCATCCTCGTTTTTCGGTGAAAGCTCGCTTTTCACCCCCGTGTAATTACCCCCCAGTAGGTGTCATGGAATATTTTTCCGATAGGATCTTGAGGCAATGATGTCCCAAAGATGATGTATAGGTTTTAATTCGATATTGACTGCGTTCAGGCTCGTAAAATTGAAAAGAACCAAAAATGACGATATTTTCAATATTTTCCCTATACTTTAACATGGGAAACCTACTTTTGAAGGGCGCGGGGGTCAAAAATCGTCCTAGAGACCTGAAAATTTGCAGGTAATAATGTTTTAGTATTTGTAACAACTTCAGGGGGGGGGCATCTGGGAAATTCGAAAAAAAAAATTTTTACCATAGACTTTCGAAACACCCTAATATATATTGAAGAAGCCAGCTTTCCCCAGAAGACATCAGGTATGCAATTAAGCCTAACTCTCTTAAGTTTTTTATTGCTTTTGTAGCAAATTTTCCAATTCCCACTTTGTAAGATACGAGCAAGAGCTCTGATTGGTTTGTAAAATGGATGTCGATCCTAATATGGAATTCCCAGTCGCTCTACGATAGCTTTGATTAGTCATAAAATGGCGGTAAAAAAAAATCTTGGGACCAAGAACATGATAACAAATTACATTCTATTAAACCTTCTGTGACTGGCTTCCCTGAATCCAAATTGAAAAGGTATTTCGATGCAAAACTGACAAGGCTCCGTATGGGACACACTTATTTTACTCATAAACATCTCCTTCATAACGAGCCATGGCCTCTCTGTGCAATTTGTAATACTCCTTTATCTGTGAAACATATCTTATCTGAATGCCCACGGTTTCGACAAGTGAGGCAGAGGAGATTTGGCATGGCATATCCATCGTTATCGGACATTCTCGGGGACGAGTATAATAGGAATATATTTTCTTTCCTGTGCGATATTAATTTGATTAAACGTATCTAAATTTAAATGAAATATATTAGTCTTGTGTCTGGCGCGGTATGGCCGAATAGGGCCCTTGCGCCATAAAACCCCACCAACCAACCAACCAACCAACCAACCCTATACTTTAACATGGGAAACCTACTTTTGAAGGGCGCGGGGGTCAAAAATCGTCCTAGAGACCTGAAAATTTGCAGGTAATAATGTTTTAGTATTTGTAACAACTTGAGGGGGGGGGGCATCTGGGAAATTCAAAAAAAATTTTTTTTGAAACACCCTAATATATATAAATATATTCAATATATTATAAATACTTTATATACAAAAGGGTAACTCAACATCTGGTCATTTTTTAGTTATTCAAATCCAGAGCCTTAAAAGTATATACAAGTGTATTTTTAGGTAATGAGTTCATTCTTCTGTCCCGCTCAAAATGCGCCTAAAATTATCTATTTGGTTTCTTTTGGAGGGAACCTAAATACATACGTGTTTTCTCAAAACCCTATTTTGGGAAGCTCCTTTTTCGTAACTGCAAACCTCAGTAACGATAAGTAAATATCAGTAAAAATTATTCATAACATAAGTCGGAAATAATATGAAAGATCAAAGAACAAATTTACCTGTGTGGATCTTTTTATGATGCTATAATAAAACAAGTTTCACCTTGGTTTTGATAGTTAATATTCAATGGAGGCGAAAGTAAAAACCCTTTGACTCATGAAACGAAAATTGAAAGCCAACAGTTTAAATAGTTGGGTGCTGCGTTGATGTCAGGATATAGTATTTAACCCTTCCTTTCCGAGCCGCCCCAAATTTTCCATTGGATTCAAAAAGAATCTCGGTCGGTCAAGGCCTGAAAGGATTAATCAAAACTTCCAGATGATGATGCACAAATGCGACAGTCAGGATGTCCTACGGAAGTGCGGATGTATGATTCTTATTTCAAAGTGTATGTTAACTTTTTAAAGTGGATGTAGATTATAGATAAGGTACACTCACTTCCTAAAGTTAAGCACGGAACTGTTTTTTTTTTCAATATAACACCTAGGAGAGTTATTTTTAATCCATGAAAATCATACCAAGAGATGTTCAATGGGTGGGAATAAAGGGCCGGAGAAAAAATTTTCCCTACCAATAATTTAAGGTGGTAAATGGGCCCTCCATTGATAATGGAGTCCCATTACACATTTGGAGCAGTAACAGAAACATCTCTATGTGTGAGAGGTATTTAACCGAAAGTGTTAAGGTTTTTTTAGTGAATATGATTATTCTTAAACTCAATGCATGTTTTTAAACGCGTGTGTTGCCTTTAAATGGAATGGTATTTTTTAGGTTTTATTGAGAGATATCGGTCTAATAATCATTTTTGGCAAGTTTTAGCTTCTGGGTGATTTTTGGTAATTGGTGTCTGACCGTCAACCATGTTTTTAGTAGTCCTTCCAAGTGCTTGATACATACTATGCTAGGATAATTTTTGCTTGGATTTTGCACGTGTAATTTAGCCGTAATAGGAGGTATATATGTTATGGGCAAAGTGATTAATCAGACATTATTAATAATGCCCGACGTGGAGGCGGGCAAAGTGATAAATTTCATTCATAAATTCCCTTGAATTTATCACATTACCCGCCTCCATCCACTTCGGCGATACCTTTATCTGATAAGAGCTTCTTTCAACTCACAAAAAATAAAACTTTTTTTCTTTAGATACTTTTCCAGTAACGGTTTTTATAATAAGTTACCCATTCGTTTTACAATCCTTAGCAATAAATAGAAACTCTTCTTGATGAAACTACCAAAAATTACCGTACCTTACCAGATTAGAAACGTTTCCAGCGGTATAATGTCCTTCTTGCCTGAAAATTGCTTTTAGATAAATTGTTATCATTCGACCTTCATGACTGGTTCAACGTCCTTAACACAGGGAGGTAATCATTTCTATATTAACTATTCATTCTGGGTTCCGAAAAATAATTTTCCGTAAGATGGGATTTTTTTTTGTTTTCGTTTTTCTAAATAGTACCTACTATTTTTGTAATTTTTCTATCGTATGTACTTTTTTGAATATTTTATCTCAACTGATGCTGTTGGCTATCTTTTAGTATAATGTCTATCACAAAACTTCTATCAGGAGGGATAAATAACAACAAGTTAAGTAATAAGTTGAAATAATGGGTGTTTTTAGAATTAAGTAAATTATGCGCTATGCTTTATTTATTAACATTCGGAAAATTTATGAACAATATATTTTTTTATAGAACTATTTATGAACTAGTTAGAACTAGTACTACTATTAATACTGTTATGAATATTTTTAATAAACTTATGAAGCTGTGTACACGTAGTTTTTATGGTAAACTGCTTAAAATGTAAATTTTAAATAACAGTGAAAAAGCAATTTAACGTTTGTTGGAGGTCCAAAATAATTTTTTTTTGGATTAAAGCGCTATAAAAAACCTGATTAACGGTTTCCACCATACGTATAATGATATTTTTTATTGGTTCTTTGAATGTTCTTGACTTTATTAAAAATTCTCCGTTTTAAAAGTTAAGTGAAAAAAATTAATTCTTAATTTTGAAACACTTTTAAATATCATATAAGTGCATGGAAGATACTTAAAAGAACAAAGCTTGTGATTGTGAGTTATTTCACAGTATAATTTTTAAGTGCATAGGTTTTTAAAATAATTTTTTGGCTTTACAATTCAACGTTTTGCTAAGGATATTTTAAAATATCCCTTGTAAGTCATTTCTTTACTTCGTGAATTTTTATTGAATCAGGGAAACCGATTAATATTATATAAATACGTAAGGACAGTTTAAACTATATTAATATATTGGGAATTATGATTTTCGAAGACATTATTTTATATTATACGAAACACTCTTTTTTACAATAAGAAAGAAGAACTAAGCGTTTTTCTGCGATAAGTACGTTTTCGTCAAATCCTCTGTTAGATGGATGAGGTATCTTAACTCTAGAACAACCTATAGTTTCTATATCAATTAAAATATACCTGGAAACGAATAATTTTTAGGAAGTACCTAAAAGAATGAACAATAAAGAAGTCGGTAAAATCAAACTTATGTTCCATATATGGCTAATATTGTATCCATGTTGTGTTTTAAAAATTATTCGTTAGTTTACCTCAAATAGAAACAGATTATATTTTACTTAACGCAAAACAAATTCGTTGAATGGCAGCTATTCCACTTACAAATTCCATCCACAATTAAATCGAGTTTAGACGTAGCGAAACCAAGTTCACTGTAATTACACTTAGGTATGAAATATGCACATAAACGACTAAATAGATTTTCATTATCTAAAAGGAATCTGAGCATGTAATGATGATGAGTTCATAAACGCTTATTCTTCTGATTTTTATCATCAGAATTCTTATTCTCCGAATGAGTATATTGATATTGCAATTTCACAATGATAATGAAACCATTATTTTCGAATAAATATAAGGAAATTTGCACATGCTGGGATTTACTCTAAAAACATTTACTCAGCGCTTGTTATTGCTTAGGAGAGCTTTATTTTAGTTGATGAAGTCTTGTTTTTTTTATCGAATCTACTACAGCTATATTACATTATAGTTGTTTCAATTAATAACACTTTCGTTTATTGTGGCTTGAATTTAAAGATTTTGGTGAATTATATTAGTATGATGAAACAAGGCTAAACTGGATGGATAAGTGTTAACAGTGTTATTATAACACAATTAACAGATCCAGTTTAGCCTTGGATGAAAGCTAGGAATATTTAAGTACAGAAAGATTATGTTAAATCGGTCTTCCGACGGCAATTTCCTGTTCACACGTTTTCCATGAAACTTTTTTTTTAGCGTAAATTGGATATGACGCCTCCTACTTTTCCTGCCGCGATTTTCTCGAAAACTATGGGTTTTAGAAGCATAGTTATCTGGGCATTTTAGATATCTATATACCAAATGTACCAAACTAATACATTCAATTACCAGGCCCTGATTTACCACTAGCCAATAGGATCTGGACCTAAAGGCCCCATAGTTTAAGGGCCCTAAAAATCTCAAAATAAAGTTTTGAAATTTGCTTGTAAATGTAGTGTTTTAATTAATTTTTTAGACTTTGTTACACAAACAGGATTACTCCTCATAAGTTACAAAAGTTTTAAGGAAATAAGTGCATAATTTTTTTTTTGGTATTCTTACCTTTAAAAGTAGTATTTTAACTCATTTTGAGACCCTTTGGTAAAGAAAAAAAAAAATAGATGTCCAAATTTCGGGAGGGGTTTGAACCCCTAAGGGGCCATTCATTAATTACGTAAGGGTCTCGAGGAGAAGGGGGGGGCTGGAAAAATCTCTACATACCCTTACTTAGGGGTGGGGGGGTCAAGCCCATTCTTACGTAAGATTTTCTTAGTTAATGTAAACAAATTCCAATTATTCTTTTCAAATTACTATTGAATAATCCAAGAAAAACTTAAAAATATGTAGTTGACCGCAAGAATATAATACTTATTTGTTAAAAAATAAAAATCTTTGATTTACGTCAAACTGAGAGTTTTAGTGTTACTGATCCTTTTCTAACATTCCATTATTTTGAAAAGCGAAATGGAATCTTACGTAAGAATAGGGGGGAGGGGTTTGAAAAATCTTACGTACCCTTACATGGGGGTAGGGAGGGGGTCAAAAATTGGAAAAATCATCCTCACGTAATTAATGAATGGCCCCTAATACCACCCCCTTGGGTACGGCCCTGCCTACATAAAAATTACAGTAAAATCGAGAGATTTTCCGATTGAATTTACGCGTACCGGTCGCATCCGTTGACCGCGCGGGGTCTCCCCATGGCTCCGCCGGGAGGGGAGCTCTGGCTGGCTGGCTCGCGCCCAAGTTCACTCCGCCACCTGCCACTAGGAATGTGACAGTTCCTTCCTCGGAGATCGATCCACGCCGCCATCCTCTCAAACCAGTTGAATGGGGAGGATCAGACGGGATTCTATACACGTGCTCTTAAAAGCTCATTATAGTCCTCTGTATTGCTGTATTCATGCAATGAGATATTTTCACGTTTGGAGATTGAATTTTAATAAAATAGTGGGGAGAAAACGAGAAGAACGACGTTTACATCAAGTATTTTCGTAGCCTAAGTTTCTGAGATATAAATTTTTGAAATTTCGTTTATTGTTTGGGTGCGAAAACACTTTTGAATCACAAATCGTGCGTTGTGACGTCACAAGCCCGTTTTCTGATCACGTGTAACCAAGTAAACAATGGTTTTCGTGCGCTGTGATGTCACATCCTAAAAAAAGTCCGTTTTCTGATCACGTGACTTTTTTGGAGTTTTGGCAAGAACAAAATTGAATTTTAAATTATTTGAAACACATTTTTTAAGCTTAAAAATCAGAAATTTGGCAGTTTTAAACCATAACGTATCAAAAAAGTATAAAATCAAGCAAATCCCTCACTCATGCAAATATCTCATTACACATGCCTCTCACATTACGGAGATACATCTTTAGTATAAGGGTGCAGCCACCCGATGAAAAAACTCTGCACAGGGAATGAATGGTACCACTGAGGCTAAATTGGGAACTTTTACGGACGGACCCCCGTTTATAACTTTATAATTTTTAACCTTCACAAAATTGAATAAGATTAAGAATTTATTCATTCGACACATTTATACAGTAACAAGCATTAGTATAGTAACGGAAACAAACGAAAGATACATGTTCCTTTTATTTCTTATCTCATGCATTCTTTTAGGTATAATTTTGGTTCACTTGGAAGGGCCGAGGCCCCTTGCAATATCTTGTTTGTTTCTTTTGTTTGTTTTCGTTAGTATTAATGCTTGTTACTGTACAAATTTTTAATAGCTGAAAGTAATGTTATATAACTCTATTGCGACTGTTATCCCAAATATTAAACAGCTGATATCATCAGCAAGGATATAATCCAATCATATTTTTTCAAGTTTCTGTTTATTTGAAACTTCTGACCACATTTCTCTAAGATGGCTTCTTTACACCTATTTAATGCTACATTTTCCTTTTTTTCTACAGCAACCACATATTTTCATTACATACGAAAAATTCCTAGACACCGAGGGATATTTTCCTAGTACATCATATAAACCAGTTATGATATTAGTAGTAGGAATTAGAAAATTTAACATAGAAAATGAAAAAAATATGCTTATTGGGGAACCAGAATTCAAACAAAACATTAGGGGTTTTTTTCACTCTCTTTATTATATTTGTGAATTTCTACATAAATTATCGATTTTCTACGGAAGAATTTCACAGTAGTGTCGTTTAATTATGGATACTCGAGTATCCATAATTAAACGACATCTTAATAAGGAAATATCTTTTATACCAGTGATATTTCGTATTGTAATATTACCATGAAAAAAATCAGCAGCCTTATATTAGTGGTTAAGTTATTAACCTAATTAATACGTAATCGAAGCATTAAAGAGATTTTCCCATGCGGTTTCAGAATACAAGAGTTGAATACAAAAGTGTTATTACACAAACTAGTACCCAACATTATTTTTTGATAATTATTTAGGAAATATTTATAAGAGAACGCAGACTAAGGAATCATGGTCTAAAAACTCAGTGATCCGATCAAGTATATTTAAATTCTTAATGAAGATTAGTCTGGAAGTATAAGATTAATGTTTGGAGGAAGTAAAAATAATTTTCGTGTTCGTCATGGATTTTTTCGTTAATTTATCAAGGGGTGTGACTATGTAGCAGTTAAGTATTGGCACAATTATCTAATGGACGAAATCATCACTTTTAATTTAGTTTTTGTTCAGTAAATTGAAGAAATTGTGACATTCGATTTGTTATTTGGAAGTTTCACTAAGTTTTTGTTATATGGTTTATATTAAATTTAAATGATAAATTATGAGCATGTGTTGGTTTTCTTTACAATGTGCTTCGCATCTGAAGGAACATAAGTGTTATCAGGATATAAGTGTATTTTATCAGGATACTTGCATAAAATATGTACTTTTAGGAACCAGAGAAATTAAAACAAATTTGTAAGCAATCCTATTTCGCATTCCCTTTTGGGATAAGTTTATGTAAGAAAAATTTTAAAATTAATAACATTTAAGACCTTAAATCGAGAAATTGAATTTTTAATTAAAATAAATTTAAAAATATGCAACGAATTTTCACTCTATTAAAAATATACATTAGGGTGGTCCTTATTTGTATGGTAAAATTTTTTTTAGGGAATTCCGTTGGTGTCGCCCCCTAGTTTTGTATCACTATAGAAAATAATAATGTATGCAAAATTTAAGCTCATTCGGATAATAATAACACGTGCCCCCCTGGCCTTAAAGTTTCAAAAAAGTGCTGATTTTTTCACAAAACATAAAAAAAAACAAAGATTAAACCCTCCCATATTCTTCTTGATTTTTTTTATGAAAATCTAACATAGTTTTTGTTATAATGTTTCAGATTCCATTCTTTTATCATCCCTCTTTCGGTAGTAAAAATTTTTTAAAGTAAAAATACATCTTGTAAAGTTGTTTTTTCCTCATTTTAAAACAGCTAATAACTCCAGAACTATACAACTTAAAAACCTGAAATTAGTGTCATTTTGTTTGTAATTTTATTATCTTTGATTTGATGTGCAACATAACTGCCTTTCTTAAAAAAATATTTTCAAAATTCAAAAAAAATGGGGAAAAAATTAAATAAAAAAATTCTGAAAGGAAATTTTATTAAGTAAATTTAAAGTTTTCCAACTCCCAAAATAAACATTTCTACCGAATTTCAAGCTGAAAATAAAATTTGATCATGTAGAAAAAAATAAAAATTTTCGAAATTTTGGCAAGTCCCTATACATTCTATGTAATTTAACAAAAAAAGCGATACACTCATGGGGAATTCAAAAACTCCCTTGATGGTGTTCATACGATTTGTACCATGCAAAAAAATTCAGCTAAAAAAAATTCAATTAAAAAAAATTGAAAAAATCAGCACTTTTTTGAAACTTTGAGGCCTGGGGGCACGTGTTATTATTTTTTGATTGAGCTAAAATTTTGCAAAAATCATTTATTTGTATGATGGAACAATTTGGGGGGGGGGGCGACGCATAAAGATTTCCAAACTTTAAAAATAAGGACCACCCTAATATACATATACATTAATAGTTGAAAGGTTAAGTTAAATGTTCAATATTTTTAACTGCCTAACTTTAAATATTTTTATCTTTACTCCACAACTGAATGAAATTAAAGTAGAAGAGATAATTCATTCACATTCTGAAACCTATTATTTTCTTAAATACTTTGAAAATTCATACTGGAAATAAACATAGACACAACAAAAAGAAACACTAAAACGAAGAAAAGGGCCTATTGAAAGTATTCTTTTTACATGAAAAAAAATGCATCGTGGGGAAAACATGGAAAAAATTTATTCCATAGATTTCTTTTGCAAATTCGTGGTACGTTGTTTTTTTTTGCCGTTTTATTTCTATTGAGTGAAGCAGTACATCCAAAATTGAACCCCACTGAGTGGAAAATTATACACTTCTCCGTTCGAGAGCTCTTTAGAAGATACCAATAACAAAACAAGATGCGTCTTATTTTATCAAAGCGATTTAGAAGAACACGAGTTCTTAACCAGTTTTCCGCACGCACTCAAAAAAAACCTCTCAGAACGCGGCGATTTAACTTCTTTTTTGGACCGGGCAAACGCAATTTGAACCCGCAAAATTTACATAATGAAATGTTTTTCCACAAGCCACCTCAAATCCTATTTGATTTCGAGCACACTTTGATGTCGTTATTATTCATAGGATGTCACTGCGTTCCTTATGAGGGGAAACGATGCTTGTAGTATCTTAATTGGTTTCTTTGGAAGAATCGTTCTTTTTTTTTCTTTTGGATTTGGAGTTAAACACGGTAGCTTAAGAGTCATTACGTGAAAAATGTTGTTTTATTTTGGCTGATTTTTGTAGAGTGGATGGGGATAAAAGTGGATTTGATTTTATTCACAATCGAGAGATGTCGAGGGTATAATAAAGATATTTATCCCTATTGACATTGCAAGCTATTTTGCTACTTATGCAGAAAACGTCATTTTAAAGGGATTTATTTTATATCTCTACATATACATAAGGTTAATGTAGCATTTATAAGTGTTAAGTTAAAGGTATATAATGTTTTATTTTGCTAGCATATTCCATAGTATACTCGATTTGTTAGATAAGCTTAAAGTGGAAACATTTATTCCTATTGCCTAGAAAGTAATCGAATACGTGGTAAATAATAAAAAAAAATCAATTAATACATTAGAAATACTTCGAAGTAATTTAATTTAATTTTTTTTTTTGATACATTAGTATTTAAATAAAATAAATGTAAAATAGAAGGAGCTCTTCACTTGTAGTTCACGCTTGGAAAAAATACGAAGTTTTATTCAAATTTTCATCCAATTTAGAAAGTGGCTATTTTTTTTCTTAGTAAATGGGAATTTTTAACAATGTACGAGTATAACTGATCAAAATGTCATTAAGTGATTTTTGGCGATTAAAATAACTATTATTTCAGAAGAAAATATAGTTTTAGATAAAGACACACTATTAAACATGGTCTTTTGAATCTTAAATAAAAAAGGTGCCTTTAAATATTAGTTAAGATTTTTTTCTACGACGAATTTATCATTAATTTAAAACAATCGCAAAAGAAGTCATGAAAAGGCGCAAGACTGGGCTAGTTCAGCATTTAAAAGATGCATAAATATACCAAATGACAAAGGTTTAGATATGATGATGCCATTATTTTTATTTCTTTTCACAAGGTAATTAATAATTCTTAAACAAAAGGTTTATCATTTGGCAGTATTCATAACCTGCTTTCAGTAAATTAAACTTGCTTTAATCTGGTTTAAAACTCTAATTTATCATTCATTATCATGTGCAGGTGTTTCTAGAATGAATAGAACTATTTAGTTTCCTGTACAGGAAGCGCTTTGACGTTTTATTTTGATGTTTTCTGACATGATATACAACTACTATTCGCAATATCAGTGCATGCTAAAAATCTTAATATGTAGATTTCAAAAATGTTTTATAAAAGGTATAACATACAGAATTTCTACAATATTCAAGATATTTCTTAACGTGTTTTAATTTATCATTGCATATGAATCGACGGATTTTAAAACTTATATTAATTTTCATTGAACATAAAATAGTAAGGCTTAAAAAAAATAAGCATTATTATTTCTATAAGCTGGTTTAACTCTGTGAACTGTCTCGTTACTTATAGCCAAGTGGCCTTTAATGCACAATATTCAATTACCGACACATTTTTATGGTTGTCATTGATGTAGTTGCATACGTATTTATATTTTTAATATGTTCGTTTACAACTTTTGGTTGGTTTTTCTTCCAAAACAGCTTGGCCATATTTAAAGAGGCATTTAGTAGAATAGAACCCAATTGAATTTTTTTTTAGTTTTAGTTTTTCCACGAAAGATATTTTCTAAGAACACTCTTTTTCAAATGAGTCTTTGAAAAGATTCAGTACACTACAAAATTCATTTACAGGATTCTGTCTATCATTAAGATACAATTCTTTCATCCAGGGAGTTTAGCTCTGCATTTTCTGAGAATTAGCATCAAAAACCTCACAATTCTGTTTCACTTTAACCGGAACTATGAAATTCTGAAAAGATTTCAAAGAACCATTCATTTCTCCAACAATCGAATTATCACTCTGATTCCATTCTTATGATGAGTCAAAAAATAACCTCTCTGTGACAATGCAAGACCAGCTGTTCGTAATGTGCGGAATTGAGATTTATGATTTATCCACTTTCTTCTTCTCGGCCCAGTTTTTCTCCTGACTCTTAAACGCTTGATGTTTTTTCATTGGCTTCGGATGCCGACCAATAACAACACGAGGAACACGGCTCCGGCTGTGTCGACGCTGCGAGCAGTGCTTTTTTTTTTGTTGCTTAGGTTTCAGAGATACATGAAAAGGGCGAGAAATATTGACTGAAAGTTTTTCTTGCTGTGTGGCATTGCTTCGGTTTATAAAGTCTGGAGATGATTTCGAGGAATGGGCTGCTGACAAAATCATCCAAACGTGTTGGATGTATCTGCGCATTGGCTTATGAAGAATTTTTATCTTAAGCTACATCGAAATCTGACGAATTATATCCTTTAGCTTAGTTTTATTAAGATATTTATTGCAGTGATGAACAAAAAAAGATAATTTTAACCCTTTACTTTCTAGACTACCTGAGATTGTCATTGAATCCAAAAGATAGATTATGAGGGTCCGAACTTAAAGGGTTAAATTAATGAGCATAACTTATAATAATATATCGCAATGTTTTTCTCATTAAAACAATAGTACCTTATTCATCGATTTCAGTGTGATATTTGGGTTTATGGGTCATCTATTTACTAGACTTTTAGCATAAAATACTAATGAATCGAATACATTCAGGTACAAAAATTATTTGAAAACATAACGATGATGAAAAAATTGGATTTATAAATATAAAGTAATGATTTATTTTTAAAATAACTTTAAAGTTGTATTTTAGACAGTTCATCTTCAAATGCTTGAAAGTTCATTTCAAGATTTCCAACGTGGTTGTCGTACTTTAAGATAGAACAGCAGTAGTACTATAGTATACGTACTGTGGTGTCAGTTACATATACAACTTACATTTAAATAATTTAATTAAAATTTTTAACGCAATAATCACTCTTTATACTAACTTAGTACGTACAATTAAGAATATTTATTTATCCAACTTAGTTATATCGATAAGAGTTTTTGGTGATTTTGTCTGCTTTAGGGGTACTTTTTTTATCACAACAGCAAGCAAATTTCCATACAAAATTCATCAAAGGTAGAGTGTACTTTTGCATGTAGAATACTATACTGTCTGTCTATCACAAGTTGAACTCTCGTTTACATTTCTGGCAACAGGACTCTTCTCATTCATAACGGTGGAAATTGTTGGATTGAATCATTAGTCCTCTTTGTTTATTATTTTAACAGTTCACTAATCCCAGCTTCTAACATATGCGTGCAACTACATCAATTCCAAGAAGAAGACCGTGCTTGGGATGACCAAATATTCCGCGAATAATCCACCGTCGGCTTTAATCCCTTTCAAATCATAATACGGTTTACCTCTATTTAAAATGAACCGGTCTTGTTTCTATAGCAACCGCCACAAGCAAACAACTAGGCCAAAGCTCAACTTGTGGTAGACGTACAGTGTTTAAAGGGTTTTACATTCAACGGCAATTATTTTTAAATCTAAGAATAAACCCCGTAAATCTATCTAAAAGCATTCTTCAAAGTTCACATTACCTTAAATCAGCGTTTCTCAATTTTACTTCAACACCACCCCTTGAGACACCAATAGCGACTTCGAAACAAACAGATATCAGTCTTAAAAGTGTAGTTATCACTCTTAACTTGACAAATGAATACCTGGAGCTGTGACTCGAAATCTAGAAACGATTTAATCAAACCTGGCAACCGTAGGTCCTGTCTCTTTAGATCTCAATTACCATCAGTCTCGGTGGCGTTGCTTTTTCCATCCCTTTCTCAGTGACTTTTTTTTTTAATTTTAAAGATAACGAAAGACACGGGTACTTACCTCCAGGAAGTTTCAGTTACAGTTAATTACTTTTTTATTGAAATCAGAAGCGCCACTTTGTTTTCTTAAGTGTAGTGACGTGATACTTTCGGCGATGCTTTTTAGTTAGTAGTTAAATGTTTCTGCCATTTTTTTTTCTGAATTTAGGTAATTGAATAGAATAGTATTATGGGATAATAAAGCTGTTTGCATGGAGTCTTTTTCCACCATTTGAATTAATTTTTAAGTCTTTAAAAGTCTTATTCCCCCTTCTTGATTATGAATAAATATTACTCCGACTTTTTTCTGTAAAAAAAAACCTGCTGGTTAACATCGACGCTAATGGCTGTTAATATGGCTGTAAAAATAATTTTTTATTTTACAGTTGACACAATTATTTTTATTTAACTAACATTCAACTGTATTCACTATAGTCTGTTCATTTAGAATTGGCGCCTGAAACAGGATCAAAAACGCTCAATAATGCTTCATAACGGTCATCACACAACTTCAGTGACCGATTTGTTTACAGTATTTTAACAACTTCTGTTTCGGCTGCCTTTTCATTGCAGAAGAAAATGCTTTCGATGATAATTACAATAGTAAATGCTTCTAATACATTTCGTCTTAGGCGCCAGTTCTAAATGAACAGACTATAACTAATTATAGGTTATGGTATGGTAAGAGTTTAATGGCACAAAACTCCCATTGGGGCATACAGCGCCAACAAGATAGATACTTAAAAGTTCAGGCGAAAAAGCTACCGTCAAACGCAGTCTATGCGTTGCTAATAAAATCTTTGTCTTAAAAATCTTCATACACAATAAAAATCATTAAAATTATGTTTGATTCATAAAATTGATGTCCTTTAAAATATAAATAAAATTTAATGATAGTTGTCTCCAAGGCGTTCAACTAGTGATGGATGAATAGCTCCAAATCTCTGCTGTCAAACTATTTCAAATCGAGGACATTCTGACATTATATGTTTAACTGACATTATCGTATTGCATGTCGGACAGGGTTGTAGTTGTTCTCCGTGAAAGAGATGCTTATGAGTGAAATATGTATGTCCCATACGAAGTCATATTAGTTTGACTTCCAGAAATCTATTTAATTTAGTGTCAGAGAAGCCTGCTATTGTAGTTTGTATGAAATGCAATTTCTTATCAAGTTCTTGGTCCCATGTTTCTTGCCAAAATAAGTTTATTGAGTTCTTTATGCCTGTGTGAATGACACAGTCGTTTATCACTGTTGAATTTTTTGCCGCTGAGTCTGCATGGTCATTGCCGAGAATGCCCGCATGTCCCGGTATCCAGCAGAAGTAGAATATGTCATATCCTTTCAGTTTTAAATATATGTTTATTATTTCTAACTAATAATAAAAAATCCCAAAGGAAGAAAAACTTTTGTGTGTTATCTGATGACGTCTAAGCCATGAGTTCGTATTTTTAAAATTTTAGCTCGTAATTTGGGAATTAAATTACTGTCATTTGTATGTCTATAGGGGTAAGTTCGGGATCAACTTATAGTTCGTGAGAAACGTGAATGTCCATAAAAAAGGGATTTGTTAAAACAAGGATCGACTGTAGTTGGTACTTTGGTATATTCTTTTATAAGGAGAAACATTTCAAGCTTTTGTTTCTTGGGAAGGATGTCCCAAAGTTTCTAATTTATGTAAATGTAAATTAAGTATGATGAAACTGTGTGAAAATTACCTGAGATTCATTTAACCAAAAAAGAACAACTCAACAAGGTGCCTGTTGCAGTTGTGCTTCAGCTGGCCATCTTCCACTAGGCTAGTAGCCAACAATGAATGTAGTTAACTAAGTTAAGGGGTGAGGTAAAACAGAACCCCTTTGGGAGTTGGTAGTGGTAAAAATAATACATAATACCTTTGTTTGGTAAAAATAATAAAGCAGTTGAGAAGAATTTTATTACAGAAAAAATAGGTCATTTGTTCATTGCGAAATAAGCTCCAAAAGTTGATATGTTTTCAAGGTTATCCATTCTGGTTGAACGTTTTTATAAAGGGGCACTGAGTCTTAGAACAATAGTTGTTAATAGTATAAGATAGTTTATATTAATAATAGTTAATAGTATAAAACATTTAAATTAATAATAGTTAATAGTATAACATATTCTATATTAATAACAGTTAATAGTATGGACTTGGACATCTAGTGTTTAGTTGGATCTAATTATCTAAAAATATAATGGTCATAGAGTTTATATAAAAGTGGTGTGAGCATTCCCATTGAATCGACTCTGAAAAGAGTTCAGGGCTTCTGGAGAGGAGTTGATGCCTTTTCGCTTGATTAGCAATTTCAAATAAAACTATTACAGGTATGCCATGCGCTAAAGCTTGGTGACAAAACGCGACGCCAAGAATGCACGCATTAGCAACACTGCATGGAATAAAAGCTCGACAGTGAAAACAAATTCAAGTAAAGACTTGCAGTTTAAGAACCCATATCTGGCAACAGGCAAATACCTGTTTTTTAAGGAAACAATGATTGGAAGTAGTATCGCTAAATTGTCGAACCTAACTGTAAATAAGCTTGGTTTTAAAGTGGAGATACCTGGTCCTTGCCCCAACGTCATCAATTTCTTCCCTGTAGTTGTTGCTATATCTCCTTGAGTTTTGTAATTAATTTTTCTTTCTTATTTCACCGCTAGAGGCGCTGTAAGCCATCTCAATGAATTCAACATGGTCACTAACCTGGGGGTAAACCTTTTCTTTCATTACCCATGACCTAAGAGACGTTGGTTCCCAATAATAACCGTAAAACGGACTTTTGAAACACCTAGTATAGAAATCTCACTGAAAACCGATTGAATTTGTATACCCAAATCCTCTTTTCCCTTCCCTCAAGAAAAAAAAGACATTGACCTCGAGGACTGCATCAGCTGGCATTTTCTCCTGAAGATACTTCCCCTTTCCTCAGTACTACATAAATTCCGATATGATTCCCGTAAATTCGTAACATCGGAGAACACACCTGACTCCGATTCCTCATCGTTCCCTACGGGTACGCATGCATAAAAACTGATCCTACTCTATAAGATATTATGTACTACACCATACCATAAGACTATACCATAAGATGAATGCCAAAATAGACTGATTTGGCAAATTTTCGCTATTTTGAAGAGAAATGGTTTGCGATGGGTTCCCAGAGAGTTTGATTTCATTTATTTATTTTAGCAAAGAAATTTAGGTATTCTTGCAGCATGCGATATATACTAGACAGCAACTTAAGTTGACCCTAAGGGCGAGCGCGCACGGGCGACTTTTGTCACGGTGACAAAGACAAAATTGTTGCTTTGGCTATTGAAACACTTGAAGAGTGATTGAAGAGTGCGCGCACTAGGCGACGTGACAGTTGGCCGATTGCCAAGAATTTCTTCACAGAGATCCATTGTTTTCTAGTGATATTTTTGATACTAGTAATCCTGGTCGCCGTGACTTTAGTCACTCGTGCGCGCCCAGCCTTAGACGCCACTAACAAACAAAGTAGTCCCTATTGCGGTGTTTGAACTTTGAGTGAAATGAAGAACGTCAATTTAGAATATATTTATCATATTCATCATTTTAGGTTCTCACAAAGCTAAAATTACTTTTAAATTTTACTAATTTTTTTTTTCAATTCTTATGACCCAAATAAATCTTGAAGTATCGTGGAAACAGTTTTCTTCATAGTATGCTTAATTTAAATTGCTGTAAGAAATACAAACAAAAATAAAGTACAAGAAATAAACAAAATTCAAAGAGGCAGAAATTATTCTTAGCTTGGTTTTCCTTCCCCAATCTACAATAAAGACCAGTAAAACAATTCCTCTCATAAAGAGCAAAAACATACTCTCCTCACGACGGAACTAGGGCGTTACAAAAAAATTCATAATCCCCTCCAAAAAAAAAGTAATTACATATTTTAAAATTACTCCTAAGTTGATTAACCCTTTAAATAAATCTCCTTAATCTATTAACTTCTCCCGCATCTCACGCGGTGTAAAAAGATTTTCGACGGCAACGGCATTAATATTTCGCTAAAAAAAGTTATTTTTCTGAAAAGAACGGGAATTTGGCGGGGTTCCAAAAGAATTTATTCGTTTCCATTTTTTAACCAAACTGCCAGGTGTTATGGCTCACCTCTACGGTCTTCTCGTTTCTTCCTACAGAAAGGAATATGCCCTGAATATGAGATGCCCCCTTTTTTCTTTCTCAGATGTCTTCTTTTGGAGTGCTTTTAGCCCGATGGAAATGCCCAACAGGGCATGAGGTAAACATAAATAACCCCGAAGTTTTTTTTTCTACCTCTGATGGGGAAGCTCATAAAACCGGTTACTCTTTTCTACGTTTAAAGGATTATGCGGTGTGTTCTGCATAAAATATACGTGGAATCGAAAGGTTGCATGGGAAATGGGTGATATTTCTGAGGTTTTAGTAGACTTTTCGAATAAAGCGAGTAAAGGTGGATTCACATACGAAATCCGCGATAAGCCCGACTGTGTCTGGCATTGTTTTTTCACGTTTGATACACTTACGTAAATAGGGGCAAAAAAAAACAATGATAAGGCCGGAACGCGCCAAACTTGAACTAAACAGATTAAAAAAAAAAAAATGAAATGTTTTTAATCATCATGAGTTTGATTTTATAAACAGAGAATTACTATAGGAAGAAAAGTACTACGGAGCATATTGGGAGGTGTAAAATGCAATGACATCTGGAGAAGAAGAACCGATTCAGAAATCTTTTAGATACTGTATTTAAATAGCCAGATAGTCGACTCCGCTTATTGTGATCACGGATAATGTTATCAATCGGATAATGTTATCGAAATTGATCGGTCCCTATCACTCTTACTTAAATTAACGCAAAATGAATAGTTTTATATATGATCAATATATCGCTTAATGTTATCAAAATCTTGTGAAATCCCCTAAAAACCTCTTTTTTTCCCGTTTGCAGGCCAATTTTACTACATAATCATACAAAATGAGTCATTAATTTATTAGTGTTATATGTTCCACTCTCATATTTTATATTCTGCCTTCTGAATTATAAACTACCTACAAAAGCCGAAGAAAAATAAAACTATAATAAAGAGAAATCATGGTAAAAAACAGAAATTATCCCGCATAGTCACTTGTATCCCTTACTTTTTTTCACGTAAATAAAAGGGCTAAAGTTTCGTGACCAGAAAAAAAATCTACAAACTTAATTACATAAATTTCTAGAGTTCCATTTGATCTCGAACATAACTACCACTTCCAACTGCAAACAATGTATGGTAAGTGACCGAAAAAAAAAACTATTTCGTGCGTTCCTGGCCGCAAAAATTTAATATTGAATGCCAACCCTTAAATGAAAAGACAAACCTGGTCGAGATGTAATTTTCCGGCGTTGGAGAATTGCAGTCACTTGTTTTCTCGACGTAGAATGCAGCCGGTTACTCGGTTAAGCCTTAATTCAATTACTCGCTGGTTTTTATTGACTTTTGTTCTTCCCTTAAATTTGTTTCAAAAGCCAGAGAGCGTCGGATTCTACCTTCCGTTATTTGTAAAAGATGGTTTACCTTTTTATACTGCTATTGTTGAAAGCTTTTGATGCTTTCGCAAATTTATGAAAGTAGAGTGTACTTACAGCAAAATGACCATGCTGAATTCATTTCGACATTTTACAGAATTTTTTTGGCCTTATTTACTGCTATTTAACCAGTAGTTAACCATCAGTCAAAGAAGTATATTCCAAAAATCAGAGTTGGCAAAAAAACTCAATATCATTCTTTGACAGTTGGTTGACCATAGGGGAGAGATAGTGGTGGAGTGAGCAACGGTAACCCTAACTAAAGAGTGACTAAGATACTAAGATGCCACTTGGTGTGCTATAATGCCTCAATAGATTCTACATACTGATACCATCAGTGTTATTCCTGGGATTTTTTTTGAAGGAGTAAAAATACTTCTTAACTTTTTAAGGAGGAGTGAAACTGAATTATGAGGAGTGAAATACGGAAATAGCATGAACTACATTTGCAGAGACACGAAAACCACAAACTCCCTAAGCATCAGAGCAATAAATGAAAAAATATTACTACGGCTGTATGAAAACACAATGAAAAAGTATGATAATTAGGGTGCTTTGGCTTTTGGCAATTGGCTTTGGCCAGAAGTCGGGCGAAAAAGTCTCTGCTGAGATCAGTTGGTGTTTTGAGTAGAAAAATATTATTTGTTGATTTCGGTGGGGCCCACGCGCTGCATTTTTTGCCCCCTAACTTTCCCCCCTTTTTCCCAATGATGGGTAATGACGTATTCGGGTGGATGAAGGCTTAAGGGGGCATTCACTAAGTGCAGGGGGACCCCTTTTTTCTGCCCTTTTTTTGTCTAACCTTCTAAACCTTTGTGAAAAATTCAAAGAGTGAAAATACTCCTTGCTAGTTTTTTAAAGAGTATTTCTGATTTTCAAAGAGTGAAATACTCTCTCAGAGGAGTTAAAAATATCTCTGGATACCATATAATTTTTTATCACCATCCATCTCATATTGAAACACACTAATATTTATTGCCTTCTACATAGTCCGTCAAATCTTTTATTTTAATTTCCCAGCAAAGCGCATATTCACAAACACTAAGCACAAGCCCTCCTCCTAACTCCTCTTCAGCAACAAAATTAATACCATCTCATTTGAAACTGACATCAAGACAGAATCTATTTAAACCCCTCAAAGAAAAAAAAATTCCGCAATACCCTAAAACAGAGCGATCTTTCCAATTCCATTCCCTCTCTTCATAGGGCCCGATTTCCTCCCCCGTGGAACGGATATTAATTAGAATTTAAAAGAGTTCATTTTCATCCTGAAGTATCGGATAGTATCGGAGTAATGACATCCTTATACCCATTGGAACTGAGCCAGGGTCGAGGAATTACCCTTGAAAGTTTAATGTCGGACCAGATCGACGATGATTTGGAAAGCGACAATATAACAAGAAGGAGAAGGCATGATGGGTAATGACGTATTCGGGTGGATGAAGGTTTAAGGGGGCATTCACTAAGTGCAGGGTAGTTATAATTAAACTTTTATTTTGAAAGTGATAGTATTGGAACAAATTTTCTTTGACTTGATCATAGGTCAGAAGTGATCGTGGAATTTTTTTTTTCGCTTAAAAATGATTTTGGCTCAAAATGCACTAGATAAAAAAATGATAAAGCCTTCTTTGCTTTGCAAAAAATGTTATTTTATGGTATCTTACATTGAAAAAATAAAAAAAAAACATTCTTGATAAAAAAAAAGTCCGTCTTAGTATATTTTTACTGAATTGATTTTATTTTATAGTTAAATTTTAAATTAATTTTAAATTATATTCTATTCATAGTTTGTAAACTGTCATAAATGCATTATGTATTATGAAGTGTTTTTCTTTTGACTTTTTAAATTAATTATTTCATTTCCAGTTTTTAATTAGAAATCTTTTTTTACAGGTATGTACCTCTGGATGTTCTTTCTACTTTGTATTATGCTCATCTTGAGTGACGGTAAAAAAATTTCTCCTTTTTAAATTATGTATTTATAAATAATATGCCTAAAAAATGTATTAGAAAGCTTTTTATAGGGTAATATTTATCAAAAACTGTTATTTTATTAAGATAGAGTTGTTATGAGTATTAAAAATGCATAAGACATAACTCATTACAGTTGATGTCAGTATTCAAAATTGAAACCATAAAGATTTGGTTAAAAAGATGCTATACGAGTATACAGGGTGTCCCGTAAATGATGTGTCACACTTCTAGGGGGGATAGTAGACACCTAGACGAGTCAGAATCACATAGGACTTAGGGGTCCCAGACCCAATCCCAGGGAGTTAAAAATGGAGCGACACCCCAAAACAATTATTGAAAAATTCAATTTGTAGAAGAACTGCTATTGGTAAAAATGTAATTATGGTCTCAAATTTTGCGGTTTATTATGATCTTCAAAATTATCTTGACAGTTTTCAATTTAAAATTTTTTTTATTACGAAAAAAGTTAAAAAACAGCAAAAAAATGTGAAAAATATGCCAAAACTTTATTTTGTTTTCCGAAATCCTTTCTTTCGATTTGATAATCTGAAAGAGCATAATTAATTAACCTTAAGTCCAAAGTTTCACGTAAATAGCATCAGTATTAAACGCTTGAGAGCCTGTTAAAGTTAGTTTTATGGGAGCAAAAACGGCTTCGGAAAACGAACGTTTAGGGACAATCTACAAGTTACGGATAGATGTCTGCCAACTTTCATTCCTCGCCCGATTTGGCGAGACAGGAGATGAGTATGAAAATATCTGAAATGCGCCAATTGAACAAATTGGCGGGATGAAAATTTCAAAAGCGTAAAATGTTGATTCTTAATTCTTATTATTTTTAGAAAACAAGAGATTAATTAATTTAATTAAAAAAATTTTTGAACATAAAGAACAAACATGATTTTACTACTGATTTTTAGGAACTATCGATCTTAAAAATCAATAGTATTATGAATTGTTAGAAATTATCTGATAGTATCGATAGTTTTTTATTCAATCGATAGTTGTGTTAGTTTTACAAATGTATCAATCATGCAAACAGCATTACTACTTATTGCGTTTAATGAGAAAAACTGTACATTTGATAACTTAGGTAAAAAAAACAGAAGAATCTATTATTTACAAACATGGTTCGTAAAATATCTTTTGTACATAGTGGGGATACGTCAGTCGGTGGATCCTCAATCGCTAGGTTCCTGATTTCGGGTTGCGATAAAAGGGTGGTTCCATATTAATTAAAGAATGATATAACAGACTTGCCAACCTCTAAAAGTCAAAAATCAGGAGATTTTCCATAGAAATCAGGAGAAATTTTTATCGATGTATAGCCCATCGCAAACCAATTATAAAGAGATAATATGTGCTCAAAATAAAAATTTAACCGTTTCAAAACCATACAACCATACTTTTTCGCAATCGCACTGTCCGGGTACATTTTTCTGAAGAGAGCTCCGGAATGGTCCTCCACACTGATCGGTAAATTATGCTCCAATATATATATATATAAGAATGCTGTAAAAAGGCATTCAGCATTACTTACCGTCTGATCATTCTGTATTACAAAAATCTTTTGGTTATTTTCCACACATTTCGCATTTTCCTTATGCATATTTCGAAAAAACCAGGAATTCCGAAAAAAAGCGGGAGAAAACCGAGAAAGCGGGAGATTTTTGGGGAAAATCCGGAGGGCGGGAGGAAAGAGCGAAAATCCGGAGTCTCCCGCCAAAATCCGGAGAGTTGGCAAGTATGATATAATAAGCAAGTGGGTATGCAGGGTCTCCCCTCAACTTCCGATATAAGAAATTTGCAAAATAAAAGAATGCAGGTTATTGAAAGTTATGACAAACCTAAGATATTGCTTATCGGACGGTGAGTGGATAGCCCCCATACACTTTGCTTATTCCCATTGACATTTCTCGATTAATAGAAACCAATCTTGTATCGCAATTCGAAATCACGAACCCAGCGATCGAGGATCCGCCGACTGACCTATCCTAAAGCAGGGGTATAATGAAAAATAACGACAAAAACTGTTTACAAAAAGTGTTCAAAGTTGGCATGGTGGTTCACTTTTTTATGGGATGGGAATTATTTTGAAAAAAATTAGTAAATTAATTAATTTACTTAAATTTTTGCCTTCGATTTCAGACCGTCACAGAAGTCTAGAAGATAAATGTTTATTGAACTTAACAAAACAGAGACTTAAGAAAAAATAAGTTGTAACTATCCCTTTTGCTAAACAAACATTGCTTATTTTCTTAGGTATAGTAACAATTTTTTCTTGAGTGTCTGATTTGATAGCTTGAATACATTTACCTTTAAGACTTCTAGTGACGATCCGAAAACTAAGGCCACACATCGCCAAGGAAGTTTGAACTATCTGAAGAAGCGTAGGTTGGCGAGGAATCTCGTATCGCAAATAATGTTGGGAAATTTGGCGAGCATCTATCCGTAACTTGTAGATTGTCCCTGAACGTTCGTTTTCCGAAGCCGTTTTTGCTCCCATAAAACTAACTTTAACAGGCTCTCAAGCGTTTAATACTGATGCTATTTACGTGAAACTTTGGACTTAAGGTTAATTATTTATGCTCTTTCAGATTATCAAATCGAAAGAAAGGATTTCGGAAAACAAAATAAAGTTTTGGCATATTTTTCACATTTTTTTGCTGTTTTTTAACTTTTTTCGTAATAAAAAAAATTTTAAATTGAAAACTGTCAAGGTAATTTTGAGGATCATATTAAACCACAAAATTTGAGACCATAATTACATTTTTACCAATAGTAGTTCTTCTACAAATTGAATTTTTCAATACTTGTTTTGGGGTGTCGCTCCATTTTTAACTCCCAGGGATTGGGTCTGGGACCCCAAATCCTATGTGATTCTGACTCGTCTAGGTGTCTACTATCCCCCCTAGAAGTGTGACACATCATTTACGGGACACCCTGTATATCCAAAGTAAAGTTTTCGTAATTTATTTTTGATTTAAATCAAAATTTTACGAGCAGAAATTTAAATGTTGGGGGGGGGTGTAATTTTTCCTTTACCTTTTAGACGTATGGGTACGTATCTGTTAACTATAATTAACCGGGTTTTAAGCTGCTCTAGACATGTTCCTTTTTCTCTTCATTTTGTACTGAGAAAACCATTTGCAATGAAGTGAATTTTTAAAATATGATACTAAAAATTATATCTCTTTTTATTTTAACACTCAGCTATTTACCCCAATATCCTTTCAATTTTCCATGTGATTTGGAATCGTCTTTGTGTAGTTTACTTTCCCTTGAAGTTTTTCCACTTCGGTTTAAAGACACCTTGTGTATTCATAATGTCGCCAAGGTATTTCTTCCCACGTCCATGGCTCATACAATCAAAAACTGCAAAATATTTTAAAATATAAAATATCTAACATCTGAATTCTTCACCAGCCAAAAATAATATCTCAAATATTCGAATAGTCAAACTTAAAAGGCCGACGGCTTTTAGCTCCAGGTCTATTGAAGATTACGAAATGATTCCAACCCATGGATCAACGAAAAATGTCTTGTCTTGAAAATACAACTCTACATTCTCATATCTATTCTTATCTAAAACTAAAGCTGAAGGAATAACAAGGTTAGTTTTAAAAGAGAAATTGTTTTCACAGGGAATGGAGAAATATTTTTTTTCTTTCGTAATCTAGGATATATATCCTTGAGCAGGGATTTTTCGACTACTGAAATTCTAGAACCAAAGACTTTGTGGAATCTATAGTTTTCTCTCAAGTATTTCAATTTTAAAAATATAACCTTCAAAGGAAGTTACTTTCAAATCATCAAATCATTTTGTTACATAAATAAACCAGTCGCTATAAAGAAAATGTTTTTTTTTTGTTATGTAATAGAGTTGTCTTATCCTTCTGTATTTTCTCTCATTATAATGAGATATAAAATAAAAAATGAGGGAAACCTCATTTTTTTATTTTATATTAATTATAAAATACAGTTGTTATTTAGTAGTTAGCAGTTATTTAATTCAGTCATCATTAGTTATTAACTGATTAAGCGACTGTGTTCATTATTTTTATTATTTTCAAATACATTTTGAGCAACCATTTTTTATTTAATATATTAATATGAAGATAGTTAATGATTTTACATTTAAAACTTTTTAAGTATCATCGAATTTCAGTTATTTTCCAATAATGAACCAAACAATTTTAGATAAAATGACTTACCTTAAAAACTGTCTAATAGTGCGAAATATTCAAATACCGTTTGTATTAAAGGTTATAGACAACAAGGTTTAAATTGAATAAAAGTTCTGCATACGTATCGAAGTAAAATCATGCTATTATACAAACACTTTTTAGAATGCACAAACCTAACACCTCTATTCCAACTTCAAAACAATTATTTCTAACTCAATTGTTGTGGGTGTCTAATCCATTTGCAGGCGTCGGTTTACATATAATTTATATATTTTACTTTAAACTTCTCTTTTAATCACGGTTAAAGTTTTCTCAAAAAAGTGGGCGTATCACTCATTTATGATAGTTGTGTAATCATTGGGGATTAATACAGATAATATTTTATCACACGTAAGATGTAGAAAGGATTTCTGTAAGCATCTACTAATGCTGCACTCATTTTGATAGTAAATGACTCTTTGTCGCTAAAGAAATAAACAACTAGAATACAATGTTTGGTAGACATGTCTGGAAACATCTTTTAAAGCTACCCTACACGGATAGTACTCTTTAATTAACTTTAGAATTCTTCTGCTATTAACAGGGTTTAAAGCTGCTGACATATTCCTTTTTCTTTTCATTTTGTACTGAGAAAACCATTTGCAATGAAGTAAAGTTTAATACTTGTCATGCAGGATTTGAAATATGTCACTTAGATTATTATGAGAGATATATATATTATTTTATTTGCTTAATTATTACTGTTACTTAAAATGCAACATTAACAACATTTTGTTGGGTGTATTTCAGCGGTTTTAAGTTTAAAATGTTAGTGAGAAGAAAGTTTATATATTCCTAGAAATTAACGTATCAAAATTTTAAAAAGAAACTTTTTCTAACTGTAAAGGTTTAAAGAGAGCAAATTTTCGTAATTCTAAAAAATAGTGTTTTTTTTTTTAAAGTAAATAATATTCACTGTTTGTTAATAATATATCCCTTTATATTAAAAAGCGTTAGTGTGCTTCGTCACCGTTATTTCAGAAAATTTTCACTTTGAGTAGCTAAACGATTTTACTGATATTTATTGCATAACACAAATTGAAAATCTAAAATTTCAGTTATTGCCTAACCCGTACGAATGTACTTTCTAGGTCTTTAAAAGATATACACAGCGATAATCTTAATTAATTAAAAAAAATAACTATAAAATATAGAAAATTATGACGTCATGAGTTCTTAACATGATAAGTATGGAGAAACTTGATGACATCCCAAAGATGAGTTATAAAACCTTACACACACAACAAATGCGAAAATCACTTTTGTAACACTAAGTAAACATAATGTAGACACAATAACTAACACTTCTACTCAAAAGCATTTTGATTGTGCGTTGCGATTGTGTTGTGTGAGATAATGTTAGATAGTGTGCGATAGTGTTGTTAAAGCGTTATTAAAGACAGAAATTATTGTGTTCATATGGTATTGCGATCGAAATTTAAGAACACTTTCAGATTTTACGCATATTTACAGCACTATTTTTAGAACACATTCCTGGAAAAAACACTTTTTCAACACTTGTCAAACATAATCAGAACATTATCACAACACAATAAAATGTTCTTCATAACAACACAACCGAAGTGTATAGTTAATTAAGGGGACAGATTCCATAATCGAGGTTTTCGCCAAATTTGGCGAAATCGGATCTCGCCAAGCTATTAATAACACTACATCTAAATCCCTGGTTATCGCCCAAATTTGGCGACATTTGGCGAAAACCTCGATTACGGAATATTACCCCCCTTAAGGCACAAAAAAGTGTTTTTAAATGTGTAAGAGTAAATGTTAAGTCTTGTACCCTTAATACTGGCTTGACCACACCATACTCCTTTCACCCTAAAATACATTTATTTCATACTCGCCCATTCCCAAGGCAAAATACAATCCCCAAAAATCCTCCTCAAAGGAATAATGGCGTCGAATAACATTTTTCATCCCGAATGGAATTTTTCTCGGCTTCATTCTGTCCACCCAGATGGCTTCCAAAAGGTGGGTTATGCTGCGTCGCTACCGCCACCTAATGGTCTCGAGACGCGTTCCGATGGCCCGTCTGGTCCGCAATTTCGAGCAACAAATGCTCTTTCTCCTGATCGTTTTTGGCGGGAAAAGCGTTCCCGACTCCATATTTATCAGGGGTTTTTGCATTAAGCGTTGGGCAGAATGGTAGTATTGTTTTCGGTAGGAGAAGATTGTGTGTTGGATTCATTGATTTTCAGATGGAGTTTTCCTTACTGCAGTTGGCAACAGCTTGTGGGTATTGTGTTTTTATCTGCGTTATCATCAGGGATCTTTTATAGACTTTATGACCTTTATTTTGTCTTATTCGTGTACTTCTATTAAGGTTAACTTGATCTTCTACAGTAGAGTCATATTTCGACTCACATAGAGTCACATCAGATCGGTTAAAGACCGCTAAAGCAATATTCTGATTAGAGAAAATATTAATTATCTCTTTAATTCCAATGGGATGAAATGAAAAACAAATTTATGGTGGATCAAGGTGGGTCAAGGGGAGGGGGCTATGGGGCTGCTAACCCCTTAGAATGAAACAATTCTTCTGCTTTTAGTAAAATTTCATTCACTAACAATTTTATCAACTTATGTTCACGAAAAATGTAATAATATAAATGTTAAGGTTATACTTTAAGACAAAAAAAAACTTTCTTAACCCTTTTTAAAATGCGAAAAATCATGCAAAAGGAAACATTTGGACCCTCACTCCCTTGACAATAATCCTGGATTCGCTACTAATAGTAGGGGAGCCCATGATGCTAAATGTGGATTTACTCGAGCGCGTCAGATAATCATAGGGGAGATACCTTGCATGCTTTTGAGTAACTCCACCAAATATAAGCTCTCCATGTTGGTGGGTTTGTTTAGAACAGCCCGTCAAAATTTGAAAGAAAACTAGTTACATGGACATACTCGAGCGCGTCAGATTGGCTACCAAGACAGTTTACAACTAGTTGAGCCTAGTTTCCTGGCTACTAGTCTATAAACATTTTGTTTCGTACATTTTTCTCAAAAAGAGCGATAGCGTCTTACCGGTTTTGGCTTTACTTTGCAACTTTGTAACCCTCTCGCTCCCTTATCCACCGCTCAAATCGGCAGATTTTAGAAAATGTACACTTTTTAGCTGGTAACTAACCTACCTCATCATTATCTGACGCGCTCGAGTATGTCCATTTAACTATTTTTTTTTTACAAATCTGACGGGCTGTTCTAAACTTACCCACCAACATAGAGAGCTTATATTTGGTGGAGTTACTCAAAAGCATGCAAGGTATCCCCCCTATGATTATCTGACGCGCTCGAGTTACTACCCAAAAACACTCTGGGCTCCCCTACTATAAATACTCAAGGTTAGTAGAATAAGACTAGGTTGGCTCTTCACATAGAGATGAAAAATTCAAAAGGGGCGTCAGATTTCATCCAGTGACGTCAATTGCAGCTCCTCCTTTGCCGTCATATTAGCCAATCCCTTTCACTCGGGTGGGACTTAGGGAGGGGCACTATGGATTAGGGACTTTTTCTTTGAGAGAGGGATATTTGATCTTTGGTCCAACAGGTTCATCTGTACGACTTTTCAATGTTAGGAATCTTTCCCCTTAATGATGCGCTATCTATTACGTTGTAGATATCGGGTATAGACTCGGAAAAACTTAAAAACAAGATGTATCCGGCATTATTTCTTGTAAATAAGTTCAAACTAACTATCTCTTTATTTTGAAAATCAATTTCGATTTACAAAAAACACTGTTGCCAATAACTCAGTAACAATACTCTTACAAGAATATAAAATAAAATAAATTTACTAGTGAAAATAATCCGTTCACTAGTCCTGTTTCTAGCGTGAGTATATTTAGTTTTTCAATTTTTGACTCCTTCAACAAGACAACTCAGTATTTAATTTTAGAAAGAAACTACTTTGTTGGGAAACTTGCCTTAATCGTTTATTCTTTTTACTATCTAGAAAACTAAATAATCATCATTTGATGCAGATTATAATTTTACTAGTATTTAATTTCAGGATTTATTTTCATAAAAAGAAGAAGAAAACTACTGGTTTATATTTTCCCTGTGTCTTATTTTTCTCCCTTTCAACGTAAGCAAAATCTCCGCGATTTTCCTTATGAATCCTGATTGGCTACTCTACGTCATAACTTTCACGCCTTTTTCATCCAGTGACGTCACTGGATGAAATCAAAATGAGAGCCAGATGGGCCCCCCCTGATAAATACTGTATTTTATAAGGAAAAAATTTACTTATACTAGCTATTTAAATACTATTAGATGTAATGTTTTGCACAAGCTTTTTGTTCTTTAAAAATTCTAATAAACGCGATCGTAAAATGTCAACTCTCCATACTTCTTTAGAATAAAATATTTTTCAAATGAGCATCTAGCACAAACAATAGTGGTTTTAAAAGGAGAATAAAATGAGCTACAAGGCATGAGAAATTCAAAGGAAATTAAAATCTACAATCTATTTAAATTTTCTTCTTCTAAATTTAACATTTTTGTTTCAAACATATAACTCCACAATGTAGAATTGCAGCCACTCTTAAAATTCAAAGTTTTCAATTTTAACTCTCTCCAGAAAATTCTCTCCTGAATCCGAAAACATGCTTGGATGTTCTCACAAAAATTTTCTTAATTAATTTTGAGATATTGTACAACAGAAACACGTGTAACAATGTGTCGTCAAGCGTGCCTCTCGGAAATGCTAGAAACACCATTTCCATGGAAACACACTCGCAGTGAAAACTAGTGAAACCAAAAATCTAGAGCGCCAAAGCGAAATGATTGTAAACAAGGCACGCGTGACGTCACAATCTGTTTCAGCTCAGACCGAAACGAAGCTCTTTTTAATTAAAAATAACTTAAAAATTAGCGCTTTCAAAGGTATATTATAATGTTTTCTGGAGGTTTTAAGCGATTCTGAATACATTATTAAGATTAAAAAAATTTACTGCAATTGTCCATTGATTTCTAAAAAAAAACCGCCATCAAATTCACCCCCAAAAATAGAAAACTACAACTCCAATCTACACCTCCGCTTCCCCAAATCGCCGACTTCAATTAGCCAATCAGGTTTTTCCCCCGCAATAGAATTCCATTAATGCCTATTGCCCTAATAGATTTCCTCCCCTGTAAAGATTTTTTCTCTCTACTTGTCTCCATCAAACCACTGTTCCGCCACCAACGGCCAATTAATGCGGTAAAACACAAAATCCATGGCCTCATTAGGAACGCGACTCGGACACATTACCGACCGGCGAATATCCGTGTAATTACATCGGTCTTCATTAGCTGCTGCTTTCCAATGAACGAATGAATGAATTTGTTACTGGTGAATGTAGAATGTTTTTGATTCGTTTACATGGAAAAGTGTCCCGGTGATTTGTGATGTAGTGGCTGCTCCCCACGCCCGTTGCTACGCGTAAAAATGTCTGTTTGATTTCTTTTTTTGTTTCTTACACTGAAAATGCGTGATACACTTTATTTGCAACACAAAAAAGCACATTGTAAACACATTAATTAACACTTCTACTCAAAAGCGTTTCGATTGTGTTACGTGTGAAAAAGATAGTGTTGTTAGAGACAGTTAACGGGTTTTTATGGTGTTGAGATCCAAATTTAAGAACATTTTCAGATTTTAAACATATTTTACAACACCATTTTTAGAATACATTCCTTGAAGAACACATTTCCAACACTTTTCAAACATAATCAGAACACAATGACAACTCAATAAGATAATAAAATGTGGTCCTTTCAGCTTCGAATTATTCAAGTTGCCTTGAAGACGAAAAAATTTATCTAAACTTGCTGGAAATTGGAGAACCTATCCTTGAACCTTTGGTTTCATAGCTTCTTCTTTAACCCACATAACCAAACGAGCCTTTACAATAATTCTTTCTCTAAATAAATTTAAATCTTTCGAACTCGGGATACAAACATATTAAGGCAATGCATAAGTTTTTATAAAATGTTAAAAATTGTGTTAGAATGCTTTGATTCTGAAAATTCTTTTTTGAAAACTTTCCGGGCGTGCATAGATAAAAAGAAAAATTTCATAACAATCGGATGAATGGTATGAAAATATTTTTTAAAATTTAAAAATTGGATTCTTTTGAACTAATAACATTTACCAGAAGTTTCAATAGTTAAAATTACAAGTAGTAAAATAAAGGAATGGAATAAAGGCTGAATGTTTACAATCATACTTTTAGAAGTAGTAGTTAGAAACTTTAGGGAGTATTGCGATTAAAATTAAATAAATTAAAATATAAACCAGTAGTTTTGAAAAAATACTTTTTTACTCTTTATTTTTGTCCTGAGAAATAATTTTCTACCTTGATAAAATTTATTATGCAAATTTTATTTGACAAACAATTGAAAAATTAATCATCGGTCAATATTGATACAAAAAAGGTTTTTCTTAAGTATTTTAAAATGTCTGTAATAATTCATCATACCATGCATATTAAAATATAGTATGAAGTACTAAGTATGATGAATAATTGGAAAGTTTTTAGAATATAAACCTATATTATATAATTCCCGTTACTTTTAAACAAATATTTGGTAGATAAAGCTTGAACGTAGGAGTTAAAGTTATTCCATAACGATTTTAAACTTTAAGCGAACTATAAAGCTAAATAAATTAAAGTTCTTTACTAAAAAATACCAGAAATTTTTAATCATTATGTAACTAAAGTTTGTCTCAAAATCATGAATATGTATGCTGTATTTTAGAAAAAAAATTAAAAAATTAATTAAGTTAAAAAGACGTAGTGTTTTTTTTTCAAACCTTTACTTTAAATAAACCTATCAACCTGAATACGTCCTGAATAAATTCAAGTTAATCTTTTTAAGTTTATCTTTAAAGAAGAAAAGGTCTTCAAAGCCATCAATTGATCTCTTTATAGTTACTTTAATCTAATTCACCTCAACTAAGTTGTCCATTATATGGTTAGTTACTACTAATTGCACTTGGGTTTCTCCAATTTTGTGAAGGTATTTTATACTTATTGGTCAATAATTTTTGAACTATTGACTTTGGCTACTACAGAGCACGAAAGAAATATCTACAAAAGAAACCCAAACATGGTTCACTGAAATTGTATAACATCATTGTCATTATTATGAGCAGTTTATGTGGTAGTTTTAATTACGATAACGATTGTCTTTACGATAACGATTGTCGATTTGATTGTTTCAGTGGGAGTGTTTTTTGTTGAATAGACGTTTCCCTTATTCTATCTACCAAGTGATACGTTTTTAAAGGTTGGTCCAAACAAAGATTTGATACGATTACTCCTGGAGTAGATATATCTTTCCCGTTCTATCTCAAGACCGAGAAAATCTGCCGTGTGATGGATAGCAGTCATTTGCGATTTCCACGACAGATAAGGGAAAAGAATCCGCGAATGAGATAGTTTGGTGACGTCGTATAAAAGGTGAATATATAGTGGAAAACGAAATGAAAATGCCCCCCTCTCTATCTATTATTGAGTACCGAATGAAAGCTGTTTTTGAATGTCATATTGATCACATTTTGATATCGGGAGCAGATTTTTAAATTCCCCATAATTTTAATAATGTTATTTCAGTTCAGATGCATCAAAACGGGGTACATTATTGCAGACTGGAAAACTAGTGGTATCAATAATGTTAAATCTTATTTAATCTTTCCTTACTTTGGAATAGGAGATTGCGAACAGGAGAGAAAATTGAGAAAGGATTACACGGTAAAGCTTATTTCAACCAACATTCATCTACTTAAAATAAATAACTTTTAAAACTGACAAGATTGACCATTTGTGTTTTGTAACATACTATGGGCGGGCAGTGTGCTTAAAAGTTATCACATACTATATTCAAAAATATATTCCAGGTATTTCTTTCAATTAAGTATACGTATGTATTTAAAAAACTATGACAAACTAAAACTGTTTCAAAAGTACTACAATTTAGTTTAAGAATTTTCTCACTAAAATATTCAATATCATATTTGTTCTTTGTAATTTCTACATTACAGAAAAATTTTTATATCAATCTAAATTCTTGTACTTTTATTAAAATTCTGCATCTTTCATTGGGGGTAATCTTCACTTTCTATTAATTTTTAAGATTTTGTGATGGGATGAATATTGATTTTAAAAAAACTTTAATTCCTCGAGTTATTTAACTTTTTGTTTTACCTTTACTTCACGTATTTCTTTTACTTTGAAACCCTTATAGTTCGCTATTAGATTTATTTAGTTTTTTTTTAAAGAAAATTATGGATAGAATTTTGGAAAATACTATGGTATTTTAATTAATTCAAATTAGATTAAAATTCATTTAATTAAAAGACCAGAGTATTTCTTTTCATTTGAAGTACGTAAAGAATTTTATAGCATTTTAAAAAATTTCATGACATTTTTTAAACTCTTAGATCTTACCTAATCTAAATATTTTTAGAGAGATTTAAAGCTAGGCAAAATACCTTTTACTTCTTTTATATTGAATATCATTAATGTTAAAGGTTGTTTCAACTAACATTCAACTATTTTAAATAAGGAATTTTCCGAACTCGAAGGAATGACCATTTGACCTTTGTAACACATCTTGCGTAGGTGTTAGTATAGACATATCTAATGGAAAATCATTTCCTTACAAGATTGCCTAATATTTATTCATATAGTAAGATCTACCTGTTAGTTTTATTTTGAATTTATCTTGATATGTTTCCAAATAGACAAGTTCGAGTGCGTGACGTCACAAAGACCCCAAAGACTTCCGACTATTTAGTTCAAACCGGAAATACGATTTATTTACAATGTTAAGGAATACACACAGGAATTCCTCGGAGTTCTTGGTCAATTTCCGATTGAACTCGTCAATAACACTGATAAATTTTTCTTAGATTATGATATAAGTATTAGGGTGGCCCTTATTATAATGGAGAAAAAAAAATTTCAATATTTTTTTGGGCACCCCCCTCAATTTTTTTCCTTTTACCATGAAATAAAAGTGTGCAAAAGGATTTTCCGATATTTTAATATTAACCCGTGCCGCACGGCGGTTGAAGTTTGAATCCCAGAGCGCGCCATAGTAACTGTGGCTTAATGTGGGAATAGCTTCTCCGCTCATTTCCTGAACTTCAGAATGACAATTTATTTTAATATTTTCCGCATTATTAAGGGTAAGGAAGATGAAAATACCACCTAAAAATATTATTAGTAGATAAAAGCAGTAAATTTAATAAAAAGGTAATTCTTGAAAATAAATTGTAAAAACATCCAATAAAATTATTTCACATTGCATAACACCAAACAATAACTACACTTTTAGATACAATAATTTTAAAAAATCCGTTTAATATTTTACACACATTTTCAATATAACATATTCTATATATCTATAACATTTATTAAATTCTATGTAATTAATATCTTAAAAAAGAAATAAAGAGTTTATTTATTCGGGGTATTGTTTTCCCTTCAACACATTGCAAAAGGTACTGTTTCTGCTCCTCATTTATTGTGAGAAGTCCATTTAAATTTCGAATTAGTTTTATACCCCTTTCAACTGTGTCATTGACAGCAGTCAAATTTTGAAATGTCTCTGGTATTTAGGTATGAAAAGTCATCATTCCAAAGTTCTGGATTGATGTTAAAGAAACTAATATCAACGTTCAATCTCTTAATAAAATTAAAGTTTTTTGGGAAATAAAGTCCTCAATTTTTCCCTGAAAAATAAGGAATCAATCCGTAATTAGGTATAGTAAAATTTTTATGTGTGAATATTCCTAAGATAATCAAAAATAATATTTATGGCTAAGTTAAAAAATCCTAATAAGATATTTTAAGTAAACTGATGCGGGCAACTTCATTAGGATAAAATAAAAGATGCATTTTCTTGCAGTATTAAGATTATCACGTTTGAAATTCTTGATTATGCGCTGTTTTGATTCCACATCGACGTTTTCATTATAAAAGGATGGAATGCATATTTTTCATTAAGGTACAACAAATGATTGACAAATTTCGTCACATCAACCAAAGAAATATTTTTGTTAATGGTCTTGTATTTCTTTAAAGCCTGTAATAATTTTAAATCATTTAACACTGATGGCCGATGGGTACTTTCTATCCATGCTATCACATAGATCTTCACAAGAAATAAACAATTGTTTTTTTTTAAACCTTTCAATTTCTGTTCTTTTAAAGCCAAATGGTTTTTAAACATGAATGACAAAGGATTTTTCCCACTTACAATGATTTTTTTAGTCTTGTGTCTGGCGCAATATGTCCTGCTATGGACATTTCACCATAAAAAAGTGAACCAACCAATCTAAACTTGAACATTTTCATGGAATAAGTGGCTTTAGCCATCCATCTGGCATGATGTAGAGCTAGTGGTCTAATTTTAAATAATGTTTCTGAAGTTCCCCATAAAAATTACACGCAATTCAATTACCTCTTTATAATCGTGTTTCCGTTCTCTTAGGGCATTAACAATATAATAGGTAGTGTCAAAATTGATATTTGATTGATATTTCCATCAAATATTTTTCACAGTCTTCCTTATTGATACCATTCCATCTTTCCCTTATTTTTTTTAACAAAGATCACATCTGGACTTATTTTAATTTGGACCGTTCTTACTCTAACACACTTCTTAATATCAATTAGTATATGTGATGGCGACATGTGAAATGCGTAGGCTCCGGTCCACATAGTGTTCCAAAATATTGACAGTACCATTAACCCATCCAGTGTGGGAACTGGTGGTGTCTGATGAAGAGCGAATTTTCCTAACTATAAATTATGCTAAAATTATCAAATTTTACAGTTTTCATGGATTTTAACAAACATCTTCATCACACATGCTCATTTTGTGATTCGTATTTCATCCTTTATTCATTATGATCTAGAGGAAGCGAGCGGACAAGCTATTCCCCTACTATAAGCCATAGTTACTATGGCGCGCTATGGGATTCAAACTTCAACCGCCGTGCGGCACGGGTTAATATTAAAATATCGGAAAATCCTTTTGCACACTTTCATTTCATGGCAAAAGGAAAAAAATTAGGGGGGGTGCCCAAAAAAATTCCGACTTTGAAAAATAAGGGCCACCCTAATAAGTATGGATATACTTAGATTAGAAAATAAGGGAATAACACCCTATATTGTATTCCATAAGATTTAAAATAAATCGTATTTCCGGTTTCAACTAACTATAAGTCATAACCAGAAGCGTTTTTGGGTTTTGTGACGTGACATAGTTGAACTCGTCTAAAATGACATAGAAAATAAGCAAATATTTTCAAATTTAATAAGTTTAAATAATTCGATTTTTTTTGTGTTACATTAGGTCTATCTATACTTGACAGCAACTTAAGTTGACCCTATGACGTCACTAACAAACAAAGTAGTTCCCATCGCGGTGTCTGAATTTTGAGTGAAATGAAGAACGTCGATTTAAAAATATTATTTTGTTAATCTCATGTATATATGGTGCTTTTTCATCACGATTTGCGCACCGAAACTCCTCCTGCAACCCAACAGGCTTTGTGTTTACCTATTTCTCCTTCCGCATTTGTGACGTACTGGGTTCAAGAAACATTGCTGTTGAGTATATAGTCATTTTATTGAAAATAATTTGTTTATTTTTTTAATTTAATAATTTAAGTAAAAACAATTGTTAAGATCACAGTTTACTGTCAGTTAAAAGTGAATGAATATCTTTCTAACACTTCAAGCACTGCTTGGAGTCCCACTTCATAATCTGCTTTTAATAACTAAAAACCAGTTTCTGTCCTACTTTCAGTTTCATTCAATGCCCATCTAAATTTATTTCTCGCTAAGACAAATCGTAATGATCCTGATCTCGAAAATAAATTATACTCTCTGTAATAAAATATCGTAAGAGGAGAGGATGGATGAATGTAGCATTAAAAGATCCAGTTTAAGGATCTAAAACTTGTTACATTGTCTTCCATCACAGCATGAAAGGAAAATGTTTGCTCTTGGAATCCTTCCAACTCCGGCAAACAAATCATCATCATCGTCTCTAATCCTCCATCACCCCTATTCACTCACTCAAGTCCATCCTTTCTTGTTTTGACTACTCAAACATTTAAATTCGAGATTTTAGCACATACTCAAAACGCCTGACGCAATTATTAAAACAATCTTCCGATCGATACCGTTAAAACTCCGTACGTGTACGAATTAAATTAATCCTCTAAATTCAACTCTCCCTCTCTCTCTGCAAATAATTACACAAATGAACAACAATAACGATAAAAAAAGAAAGCGCGCGAAAAAAGTTCCGAGAGCGTTCACTGGAGGGCGCATGTTGCCACCAGACAGAGGAAGCTACCGCAATTCCTTTGAGCCAATCAGGAGCGATCGGCCGTGCTTCGTTGAGGCGCTTTCGCCCGAAAATCAGATTTTCGGCTCCTTTTTGGGCAGCTGGTTATGGTTGTATGGGTCCAAAAATTTACAGTTTAGTTTTCGTTCGCTGGCAGTAGGAGCGTTGATCGTCGTCTGCTTTGTTTTTGTTGTGGTTTCGAATCGCTTGTGAATTTTTCTGGCTTTCTCCGCGTACTTTTTTGTTCTTTTTTTTTCTCGCGAGTGTGACTTTTTATGTGTGCACGAGGGAGTTATTATTGAAGAAGGTATTAGGTGAATATGGGAGAACCTGGAGCTGATCCATTTGATGATGAGGTAAGAATTTGTTTTTCAATCAAAATAAACATCTAGCGTCAATATTTATGTTAATTACATCAAAAATCACCTATATCATAAGAGTTGAATCTAATCCAAACAATCGTAAAGTATGAGGGAAATGGTTTTAAAGGACTGAATAAAGAAAATTTGAAACATGAGAAAATAGTAAAGGGCTGGGACCTTAAAGGAAAGTTAAGGTCTCAAAATATTAAAAGGATCCAATCTGATCTAAGTTTGAACTGATTCTAAAAAAAAATTCCTTGAACCTTTGATGTTATTTAATTGCAGTTAATTCCTAAAAAAAGTCTGATAGAAAAGCCTAATATGGATAAATAATCGTGTACCTCTTAACTTTTTAGTCAGTTTATACCCTAGTAATTTGTTGCTGTATTTTTCTAGTATTATTATCATTTTTCTAGCATGTGTTATATTTGGAGTTGAAAAAAGGTAAAAAAATAAATGGTATAGTCACTAAGCAGTATAAGTACTCAAAAAACCAATTTTTTCTTGTGGTGAAAAGTAACAGAATTAAATGACAATGGCATGATATAATAAATATTATGATCTTAAATTCTGTGGTAAATAGAGATTCTATAAGAAGGAGATCAACTTATTTTAAAACATCTCAAATCAGCTGGTTCGAAAAACGTCAGTTATGGATTGTTTTTAATTTTTTTTACTACATAAATTTTAATTTTGATAAATTTTTTAAGTTTTAATATCTATTTCATGGATCTTTTCGCTCATTATAATATAATCTTGTTGTGAATAACATTTGAAAGGAACACCAGAAAATAAGTTTTAGTGTTTTTATGAACTCTACTCTTAGAAACTTTTTGCTTTTTGTTGACGAATCAGAATATGTACTTGTAAAATATTTTACATTATCGAGATGTAGATGTAGCCTTCACAACTTTGAAAATTATTATAGCACTTTATGAAATCTAATTTATCTCAAAACTTTGTTTTGGACTTCCTTTGGACATCCTTCTATGTCCACGAAATATTTATTCCATATAATTTCATATTTAGTGTAAAGTAAAGTGCCAATTGTAATAATCTTTAACTTCGGATTATTTAGGCCAGCACACTATGTTTCTTAAAAATAAAAAAGAAAAACTTCAATTGAATCGCCAGTTTAAAAAATTGAATAAGTCCAAAAAATGGCAAATTGGCTTTTTGTGCTTAAAAAAATTTCCAAGCTTCACTCTACACACATCAGTGTCAAGCGGGGATAAATAACTACCCCCTATATAGGCACATATATAACATCTTAAATGTCTTTTTTTACCTTTTTTTATCCAGTGAATGTTGGATTCCATTGATATTCTTATAACTGCTTTAATGGCTCAGTTTCATAATACTTTTGAATTTTATTTGTCTTAATCTTTCCATTTCTCACTTTTGTGGTGTTAACAAAGCATACATATAATTTAATTGTTATTTCAGGTGGTGTTTAAGATTTTTTTTTCAGATGAAATTTCATAAGTTTAAAAAAGGGAATACCCAAGTCCATCAACTTTTTCCAACTGTACAATATTTTCGAACTTATAATTTTTTCGGTGATTGTTCTTTATTCTAAATAGGATATATCTATATTATATATATTCCAGTAAAAATTTGATGGTTAACAATGAAAATTCCATTACTTATTCCATTTTTTTTTTCTTGACTTTCTCAAAACTTGGGGTTTGGACTTATTCCCTTTATCAAACTAACGATGCAATAGAGGTATTAAACGAGCCCTTCAGTAAGTTAAGTACCACCCATCACACTTCGCACACTTCTCTCAAAAGAAGTCAAAACCAGAAATCACACCACCATTACTTAATCCCAAACCATCCCCTCTGACCCCCTTCACAGACGGAACAGACACCCAAACACAGAAAACACACATTACCAGAAATGTAACCGCACGAGACCCCATCACAACCCTGAACTTAATACGATACTTCAGAAGAAAAAAAAAAGTTCGATACCAGCAACGGGGTAAAACACCCTCCATCATAGATCCGTTCTTCCACAAAGAAGGACCTGACACACAATCGAGTGTAAGTGATGATTCCGAGAGGCTATACAAAATGTACCGTGAAACGAAAATAAGAGGCTTAGGGGCTGTTATTTGTTGCGAAATTCCGATACACCACCGGCGATGTGCCATCTTTCACCGATGGCGTTCACGACAACCCGGTATTATTTGTCGTTCAGTCCTTTTTGCTGCATTTCACTTTAGAAAGTTGAGGTGGGAATTTTTTTTTTCGATGTCGATGTATCGGAAGGGTGCCTGGTTAATCGTGGATTGTGAGGAGTTGGTTGGGTTGGGTTGGAGGTGAGGAATTACTTAATTATATGGATTTGTGTTCATTGATAGATAGTTATGGGTAAGAGTATGGTCTGTGAGAGTTGTATTTAGTTTGATTTTTCTTCTCTAAGTATCCTGTATCGAAAGTTATAATTGTAAAAGTCTTGTCCACAAAAACTAGTATCGAAATCAATGTATCTAATCGATAAGCCAAATATTGATAAAAGTATCGATTATTTCCATATGAAATTTAGATATTCTTCTCTGAATTCCACTCAATTTGTGTTGGGGTTGAAAGATTCTTGTGGATTACTAAAAAATAGGGTAGGTATTCTTGCAGTATGCGGTCTACCAGTTTAGTTAGCTGGATTTAGGGTAGATTAGTGACACCGGCAACTGAATCCATGTGTTTTCGGCCTTCATAATTAATAATATTTGATTCAAAAAACATCAGTTGCGGTGTCACCATTTACCCTAAATCCAACTTACTAAAATGGTAGATCGCATACTGCAAGAATACCAAAAATAGGCATCGTTTTTCTGAAAGAAGTACGACGTAACTACAAATGAAGCCATTTTTATTTTGGTTCAACAATTACCAATAACTTTTATTCGCATCACGTAAGTTTTTCTTATACCTGAATGCTCATGCCTCTTTACATAGTAGTGCTAAATAATTTAAATACACTACATGTTTTCAATTATAATTTATATTCTTTTTACTTTAATGTTTATAAAAATTTGGCCAGGATGAAAATTTGTGGCTTAATTATTAACATAAAACAATCCCTTAAATTTTAAAAACGCTATGTTCATTTTTGTCTAAGTAAAATTATACTAATTTTATTTCACTTTCCCAAATCTTTTTTGCACTGACTCAACACCATTATAATGAACAAAATATTTATTTAAAAATGTTATTTTTCTTTCTTAAAAAATATAAAATTTTCGATAGAAATACAGATTGAACTGTTTATCATATTTTAAAGATCACTTACTCCTATTTAACTAATCTAAATTTATAAAATAGTGAATAACTTTATGTTTTCAAAAAAGTCCTGTCGAAGGAATAAACTGAAAAGCAGTTAAACAATTTCTTTATTAAAAAAGTATTTCAAACTGTGTAAAATTAAAAAAAGAACTATGCATTGTCTTATATAAAATTAAAAATAAAATGACCCACATACTGAAATCAATTGAACAGCACATTCTCAAAATTACTGATAAGTGCAGTTAAATTAGTTTTCCATTAACCAAAATCATTTCACAAAGTGTTTTCAGATATTTCAATGCACATATTTCATCACTTATTTTAAAAATCTCTCCAATAACTCACAAAATTTCACGTTCTTACGAAACGATCATTTTAAAACACCTATAAAAACGAACTAGTACTAGGTAACAATTTTTCTGATGATAATAAGTAATAGATATCGCCAATGCCATGAATCATGCATAACCACTTCCACTATAAAGTAGTTTATCAGTCTAAGTGCAATAAAATTGCTGAAATATTACCAAAAAAAGAAAAAGATAACCAAAGTAACCTCTTCTAACTCGACGAGAGCCATCACACTCAGAATGGCCTATTCCTTTATCCCCCATGAATCACCAGTTCCTTTTTGATGACACTACTTGGGAGTAAGGGGGGAGGAGCACACTTGATTCTTGAAGCCCCAGAGAAAACTTTTGAATATTTTTAACATAAAACTCCGAAAGTCTCTCGTGATTTATCGTCCGGATGCCGTATGGGGGGCATCAGGAGGCCATTTATTCTAATTTTTTGGTCACGTGACGAGATGGTGTCCTCGAACAATGACAATCGCTTAGGGTGTTGGAAGTTCGGTTAGAAAGGTTGGTTTAGGGTCGCTTGCTTTGAAATTCTGGAGAGCGGTGTCCGTATCGCAAGTAATATACATTTCTTTTGATGGAGCCGCGTAGATAACTAAAGTAAAAGTTATTTTTCCATCAAAAAGAGTGGCCCGAATAACATAATGTTTTAAGAGGAGATCATGTGCAGGGTGTCCTTGCCCTATATTGTATTGGAGGGAATATGAGGGCAAGGAGGGGATAGTAACCGATGTTTAAAAATGTCATATTACAGTAGTATAACCTTGTTATCTCGAAAACAGATTTTCCCCTAGAAATAAAGTACTACTGTTACTAATTTTATATTTGGAGTAACCTTTTTATCACGAAAACTCGATACCTTAAATTTATTTTTGGGTCCCTCCAATTTTAAGATATCAAGGTTATACTGTTCAATTGTAAGGTTTGTTTAGCATCATTTGCCTGCCTCTGGAAAAGCCATTCCAGTAGCACGCAATCATTCATTCATTTAAGGGGGGAAATTATTCAATTTAAAAATATTCGTAATGATAAAAAAATGAATTAATTTACTGATAAATATACAGAAATAAAATGTAAGTTGGATTTCTAAAGGTATCTCATCAATAAACTTTCAGGTATGGTTCTTACCTGCTTACTGATTTATATTTTATTTTATTAGGTTAAGTATTGTAAGAGGATTTCAAATAAAAATTTTTTTTTTCTGTTCAGTAAACTGATTATAACAATGTTTTTTAAAGTGCGCACTTATTATAACCAAATAGATAAATAGATATTAATTTAAGCCAATAATAAATTAGGATACATTGTGTATAGTAAGTTAGAAAATAATAATTGACAAAGAGTCTGCTTTCTTTCTTTCTACACTATTTATTAAGCAGTTGTTAAGTTCTAAAATGTGTGTTTTTTTTCCAAGAATTGCAACTTGCAGTAGTAAAATTTTAGTACTGTACTAAATACCAAAACATATCTCAACCAATAAAAAATGACCTCCATACAAAAGTAATGCTATCTTATTTTACCAAAGTGTTTCACATAAATTAACATTTTTCTAAAGAACAGGAAGTTTAATTAGTACGAAACAAATCTAATTAGTGTTTAAACCCACAAAAAAAATTCCCTTCATGGAACGGAAGTATTCTCTTCAAAAATTAAAGCATTTAAGATCTTCGTTTTCAGTTCCCAAAACCTAATGAATGAATTACATTTTGTGGCTTATATGCATTAATTAATCAAGTCTGCTGAATGGGTAAATGTGATTTCATTATTTGAAATTGAACGGAGTTAGAGTCCAAGGATGATGATTAGCATAGAAACGTTGCTACATAATTACGAATGCTTAATTTCTTGCATCCTTTGAGGATAGTTTCCAATTTAAATGCAAACCGAGCAGGCTTATCCTATCTAAAGGTTTCATGTGAGATAAAAAAAAATACTTCAAAGTGAAGGGTATAGGAAATACTTATCCAGTAGTTTTAATGAGGTAGCTTTTACATTTTTATTTCATGACTTGCAATTTGCAACTTAAAACTTTGTTAGGTACTACTGAGCATCACTATTTAATTTTTGCTTTGTTAAAGTAGACAAAATCGACTATTCTACATTACGTTTTATAAATTAATACATAATACATAAATAATACGAATATTATAATTATAAATTTTAAACTTCAAATTTAAAATTAATGTAATTAAAGTAATATAATTATTGGGAACATAAAAGCAATCCAATTGATTTCATACTGATGTTGAAAAAATATATTTATAAAGACAAAGGATATAGAAAAACGTCTGTAATGTTAACCAGACTTTTAAGCTTAAAAGTATTGATAGTATTTATGATTACATTACTTAAAATGTTTAAATTTCAATGACTTTCATTATAATCATTATAAGCTTTTATGGAAAAAATATTTTTTTTATGCTTAAAAAATCGTTTTAAAACTATGTATGTTAAATTCGGCTGAATCTGTTTTTTAACTAAGGACAATTAATGTAGTCTAGCTTGAATTCCGCTATTTTTATGTGGAAACTTATTATGACGTCTATTATTTAAAACGTTAACGGTTTGTAATAAGTTTTAATTCTAAGTGCGTTTTACTTAAAACGATATGATACTGATTCTATTTGTAAGTTAACTTATGGGTTTATTACTTATTTGTAAGTTAACTTATGGCTATTTTAATTTAAATGAGTTAAAATTCTAGAATTGTTTATTTTCAGTTCTACAATCTACATAGTTAAATTTTTCTAACCTCCATTAACAACCTATCAAAATTTAATATTCCTTCCTGTTCTTCGTATTCTCTGATATAAAATATGTCTTTATATATTTTCATTTAAATTAATGTAAGAAGCTTAATAACATGAATCCATCTTGCAATATTTTCAAGAAATGAAAAATACGTATTTCGCATTCAAAATAATTAATCCTATTAACTATTATTATTAACATAAAAAATTAAAACATGCATGGGAACCTTATCCAATAACTTACTTGAATATTTTCCCCATAAAAACGGTTGGAAACCCCTTTTTGGAAAGTGGAATTTATGAGTATATTCTTTTCAAACATAAACTTCAAAAAATTCTTGAAAGCAACTTCAATGTAGTACGAAGAAAAATGTCAAGAAGAATCGCACTAGTCGTAATCTTTAGTGAAACCTAACCTAATATTTTCAGTTCCATCCTCTAACTCTATATGTTCTTTGCCTTTTCCTTATCGCCTAGAAGAAATAGTGCCTACCGGATGGGTTGCATGGTGTAATATTGAAAGCATAAGAAAACTATTTTTATGAAATTTATTTGAAACCCAACGTGTTTACTATACCCCGGGGGAAGTATGGCCGAAAGTGAAATGGTTGGTGTGTATAGGAAATAGGATTCTCAAAAATTGAATTCCATAAGTGCGATGATTTTATAGATAATGGGTTTTGAAAATGCATATTTCAATTTAAATTTCTGTGCGTTAAGTATTTGTAAAAGAGCGTATCATAGGAGAACTCTACAAAATTGACGCCTTAGATTTATACTATTCTTTTTAATTAATAGAAAGATAGCTTTTAAAATATATCCTTAATTCTACTTATCAAATATTTTCTGACCATTCCATTGTATTTCTTCGAAATAGAAAACTGGATAAATAAATTCACTTGAATGACTGATGTAAAATACACTTTTTATTGTTTAAGCATTATTGGGTACTTTAAAGGGTGCTACTGCGATTCGCCCACACGGAAATTTCCTACCCCCATTTCGTTGGCCTTACACTCACTAATCCCTAAAGCGAATATTAAACTGGAAACCGGGGGGGAGCAAAGTTAGCCGGACGCAAACTCCAAGTGTTCTGATAAATTCGAAACAAAATGTTACTTCAAAATAAAAACTATCCATATTATTTCAACTAAAAGTTTCGCTTTGAATTTTTTTTTACCATTTTGTCGCTTTTTCATTGAATTAATATTTCGATAATGTTCTTGTTAGAAAAATTCCTCTTCATAACTCATGGTTAAAAAGTTTTTTAAGTGATTAAAGAAACCTGAACACATTTTTCTATTGACTTCTGTTGCTTATGCTATTTTCGAAGGTTTAAGTTTACTTTTGTGGGCTCTAAAGACATCTTTATGCTTCTTAAAATATTTCTGTGAAATTTCGCAGGTTTTTTTTTACGATTCCTTGCATTATTAGCGGCGCATTTTGTCAATTTAATTAATTGCATTTTATTAAACCCTAATACACCCCCAACCAACCAACATTGCATTAATAGGTCATTTTTCATGACCCTAATTATACTACATTCTGTTATAGGCAATAAAAATTGAAACGTCCTCATTAAGAAATTACCATAGGTGAGCCGGAGCATCCCCATAATCGCAACAATCGAAAACAACTCACCGCTGGAATTCCAGCTGCCGAAATCATTCTGTAAATTGGGCTTCGGCGCAGCACTCATATTTTAAAGACAGTCACGTCATCTCCATTGAAGAGAGAGAGAGACACGGCACGTGGTTCAATTCCTTTCCGTAATCACGTCTCGGGCCATCTGGAGCATGGATTTCCAATAGTTGGGACTTCGATTGTCGTGAAATGACAGTTTTGTCCACGGTGCATATTTGTTCGGTCGAGACGCGGGATCTGAGAGTTATTATTGAATTAATACAGTAGTGCTTTGTGCGGTTCTCGAGAACAGGGTTGCGGATATTAATTTTAAGGTTTATGAATACTAGTTTTATTTCGCTGTGGTGTTTTGGTTTTCTCGGTGTGTCAGTCGCGCATATTTGTTGTGGAGGTTATTTGTTAGAGAAATATTCTCTGTATTCTGGTATTTAGTTGGGTTATAGAGGTAATTTCAAAAATCTGTTTCACGGCTTTCATTTCAAACCAACGTCTGTAACGTTTATTCCTAGGTAAGTGACCATGCTGAGAACTTTGAGACCTCTTACAACGCTCCTAGTGGCGAAATTAAAAAAATTAATTAAGAAATTAAAGGGGATAGAAAGAAAACTTCAATGAGAAAATTGTTTGGAATATCATGATATAAATTCACAGAAAAACAACTTCATGAAAATATCTTAAGTACTCGAGGAGATATCGTCATGTGGAAATAACACTTTTTCAGTCCTCAAAAAATAATTTGATCTCGGACTAATACATTAATTTAATACTAAAAAAAGCTTCCAATTTTGTTTAAATTCAGTAAAGCTCCAGTCTTTATTAAATTCACTATTATTTCTTTCAAAAATCTCTCAAAGTTCCTTTCAAATTTATAACGAAAGTTAAACAGCTTAAACAAACTCCGGAATAAATGCATGACCAGTTTAACAAAAAAAATAAAATAACTCTCAAAATATTAAGCAGAAGGGATTTACTTAACATTCTGTTTAACTGTGTAAAGAATAGTTAAAATCGTGACATAATTAAATGTTGCTTCGTGAAACTAGTCTCGTATGATACATGATCATCATAACCCCTCTCTGCTTTTTAAAAACGATGCTGTTCCAAAGCACATAGATCCCGAGAAGGCACTTTCCAAAACTTAAAATGCGCCTAATTAATTCACAGAAAGCTTAATTTCCTGACTAAAGTACAACTTTTATTCTACTATAATTAACTGAACACCCTTCAGTTTACGAGTAAAGTATTATCGGGGCTTTTTTTTAACCCCCTCGAAGGATTTGTTTTTCAGAAAAATCCCCTGAAAAATAAATTCCGATGTCAGAGCCAATAAACGACTTTGAAGGGGCATATATCCATGGCAGTTAAAATGCTAATGAGACATTTGAATAATAAATTAGTGTTAAATGGCCGTTTTGTGCCATCCCAGCCATGTTTAATGCCTCTTCGTTAGCTTGTTTCTTAAAAACGTATCTGTCTTGATTTAGGTCATCAAAAGCTATCATCGAGTGTAAGTGAAAGGAGATTTTGGTTCGTAAATTTCTCTATAAACATTTTTATTTTCGCTACCCTAGATTATTGTGTTTGGAAGAAGAGAAAGATTTTTTTGGGAGGTATTGGAGAATGTTTTTCGGTGTAGTATGTTAATTGAATTTTTTTTTGCTGAGTTTTTCATGCTTTGCATATCTTGTAGATAAAAGTAACTTTTAGGAATTATTAAAATTAATCTTAAATTTCTTTATTTTAAAGGATTATTTTTAATGTGGGGCTATTCGCATATATGTTCAGTGAATTTATGCTCTTATCATCTCCATGTCACAATTTATCGAGTCCACCATTTTGAAGTCCCATTATTAAAATTTAAACAGTCAGTAATGAAATCATGAAAACTTCCACGGCCTGAACAGTTGCTTTTTATTAATACATTTACCGAAAGGCCGTGCCTTTAGGATATTAAATCCATACGTTTCGCCCTCTGCTTCAGAGGGCTTCATCATTGGTAAAAAAAATCGCCATACGTCAGTGACGTGTTTTTTTTTCACTCAGGATGGATGCCCTCATGTAGAGGATGAAACTTATGGATTTTATGTCCTAAAGTCACGGCCCTGTAATATATAACCCGAACAATGTTATATATTACAGGAATATTTATATGCAATTAAATAATGAATTTAACAAACCGGTTTTATAACAGTTTTATGCCATTATGCGCCATTGTGAAATTACTTCACAAGCTTAGAGAGAGGAGGAGGTCTTGCATATGTGACAAAATATGCCAAGGAGGGTTCATTCTTTATGGTATCACACTTGTGAAACTGTTATTTCACTACTCCTACAATGCTGATAGATGTATTTTCTCCCTTTTCTTTGTCTTGGTTCATTAAAAACCAAGCAGAAAGTGAGGGAAATTTGTGTAAAATTTCAGATTTTAAATCTAACATAAAATTTAAAGTTTTCTTCCATAAATCCTTATTAAGAGTGTAGTTTAACCTTGGTTATCCAAAAAATTTTTATCCGTAAAACTTTACTTAACCGGTATTGAAGGTTTATTTAAATTTTCACTTTCACAAGATTTTAAATGACTCGTTTGACACTTGGAAGAACGAAATAAATTAATTGTTTATAGCATGCTTAAAAACATAACATTTTATACCTGTTTAATATCTAGTGATATTTTTTTTCGCACCTACTGATCGTTTTGAAGACTATTTTTATCTTGAATTTATCCGATTTCCAAACGAAAGTTTTGACATCTTTGGTCTATCTATGTGTTTCCTCTGATTGATTTTGTGTCGAAAGTTAATACATGCAGAAACATCTATTCTATATTATATTTATCTTTAATACTACATCATTCCTTTCTCACATCATTTCTCCACTGCATAACTTTAACAAATACCTCACAATCCATCTCACCGCATGAATTCCAAGCCATAACCACGATAACACACTCCCTCAATAGACGAACGGCCCTTTTGAGCATATATGCATCCGGGTACTGAACCACAAAATCGTCTGATGACGAACACCCCCTCTCTTGACACTGATCGATCATCCCCATGGAACGTTGACACGGATATATAATGCCTTATCCTTTAACCCCTTCTCTTATGGATACCTTATGGTTTGCAGTCCATGTAGCATATTGCCATAAATCTACCTCCATACTCTTAATAGTAGTTTGGGGCTTCGTGCTAACATAAAGGAGGGAATTAAGGGGGCTAAGTTTCATCGTGTAAGTCACGTCCAAGTAGGGCTTTATATTGTAGTACAGTCTACTAGGAATATTATAGTAGTGTGGTCCAATATCCGACCAATAATGAACCTATTTCCGACCACCTCACTTTTATGTGTGTGTTAGGGCCGAAACCAGACGACTTGCTTAAGAGTGAAGAGGCTATGAAACTTTGATGAAGTCTGAATTGAATCTGTTAAATATAATACATGTCAATCTAAGCTTGATGTTAAGGGCTTCTGGTTGCTTGTTAATGTCGTTTTAACTAATATTGTATCCGGCCTAATTTCGGGCTGTGTCTATTCAAACATATTTAATTCTTCGGCAAATTTTATGCAGTGAGGTTTTCATAAAACTAAATTTTGATGCGGTAAATATAACGTTTTTTCGAATAAGATACCTTACTTTAGGAACCCATGGTGTAGGTCAGGCTCGTGAACATTTTCCAACAGTAATTGACAATATACCAATTTCTATTAACTTTCTTGAGTGACAACACAAAGTTCCTTAACTGCTTACCGCCTAAATATCATTTCAGTTTCGTGAAGATGTTCTGGAAATACTTAAATATAAAATTTAATTTAATTATCTATATGTACCTACTGAAAAATTTAGAAAACTTGGAGGAAAAAAAGCTTTATATTTATCAAACAAGTTAAACACTTTTTGCCCCTATCATTGATCCTCAGATTATTATTCAATCGAAAAGTTTGAGGGACTAATAATATTTCTGTACCCAAAATTTGGAAATGAGTTGGTGCATTACACCTTTAAGCTACGTCCTTATATATTAGTAACGTAGAGTGTATTATTCAGTCTAGGCAGATTATAACAACTGAAACATCCCTTGACTTATGAGTTTTGTAAAGACATTTTGTAAAATCCTTCTCCCGGATTCGGGTCAATGGGTGAAGTACTATTTCTCTATCATCCCTCTTCGAATTCACATTTTCATACAAATAAAATTTTATCGGTAATTTTTTTAGAACCAAATAATACTCTTCTTTTAGTTATAAACTTGTTAAAAGTTATTCCAAGCTGTAAGTGACGAACATTAATTGGAAGTAATTACTTACAAGCAGAAAAACACATAATCTCAAAGCATGCTGAGAATATAACCCAAGCTCATAAGTATAAAAATTGCAGTTCCTTTATCAACGCCTCAATACTGGACCGACGAAGCTCCATCTCAATCGCCTAATTTCCATACAACAAATAAACTCGCTTAACGGACCGCACAATCTTGATTAAGTAGTATCCGAAACTCTTCAAGAAAGCCTCCTTTCAATACCTTATGCCTCCTCATAAGCATAGTTGATGGAGGCAAAAAGAAGAAAACGGCAAAGTTAGGCTTAACTACCGACGGCAGTAAACATTGATTTTGCTGGTTGGTTGGTGAGCTTTGTTTCGCAGCGTAAAGTTGAAAGGAATAGATGGATCATGGAGGCCGCTTTCCCCTTTGAAGTAACTGTTTTATACTAGACAGCAACGTTAGTTGACCCTATGACGTCACTAACAAACAAATCCCATCGCAGAGTGTGAATTCGAGTGAATGAAGAACGTTAATTTAAAAATATGATTATTTTGTTAAACCCATGTATTTTAGCGTCTTTCTATCACAATTTGCGTACCGAAAGTACTTCTAGCAACCCAACAGGCTTTTTGTTTACTCAGTTTTTCCTTCCGCGCAATGACGTCATAGGGTCAAGAAACGTTGCAGTCTAGTTTAACATCATTTGTGTTGGGTGTAAGGATTTCGCTTCGGGTATTTTGAATAACATAGGAATTTTTATATATGTTTATTAGATGGAAACAAAAAAAAATTATTAAATTAAGAAATTAACGAACCGAACAAAATTTGCCTCTTGCCATTACCCATACTAAAAATGTCTTCTTTGCCTTGGAAGACTCATAAAACACCAACTCCCTTTATTAATTCTTATCAATAAAACTTGGAAAGTCTTTAGTTATATAAATAACATGTTATCTCTAGGCATATCGAATTGGGGAAAATCAAAATTGGGAATTGGTCAGGGTGAAAAGAGTAAGATCGAATAATATGTAAGGAATACAATTTAATGCTTTAAGGTCCCTAGACTTTTCACAAGTCAGAAAGCATTGCTATAAGACTTTCGTCTATGGGGGGTACTCCGTACATCTTTATGCTGACCATGTTGGGTCGACAACCGATGCACTCTCTACTGCCTAACCTCCCCACGATCCTCCTTCTGCCCGCGGAGCAATTTCGCAGGTTATCAAAAGTGAGCGGGGGTCCATAGCACCTGGAAATTTGAATATTTATGCCCCTTTTTTCCCCAGCCTAATGAAGCTATCAGTTAAATGGAGGGTGTCGTAACGAGCCGTAATTAATAGAGGCCTGTTAATGCGAGAGGAGACTTTTCAGATTTTGTTACGTAATTTAAAATTCCAAAATCGGGATTTTCGATAAGGCGCTTTTATAAAAGTGTCTGTTGTGATTAGACAGGGCATTAATGCAGTAGCTCTTTAAATACAGTTTATTTGGGGGGATGTGTTGAAGTTTCTTTGAGGGGGAGAAAGTAGGAGGGAAACGTTGAATAAGTGTATTTTTGGAGATGTTTTTTGAAAGCTTTTGTATGTTTAAAGGATTTTCATCAATTCATTGACTAATTTTAGAAATGTTTGAGGTGTTTAGTATTGAAATGATACAAATTGTGTTCAAATGGCTAAAATGTTACTGAAGGGAAAACCTGAAAATTCGTTTTTCTTGTGTAGAGGGATTTTTTGCAACAATCTCCAACAGCTTTTCATTGGAGTTAACGTGTTGTTGATACTAACGTCTCAGCTAGGTTATTTTTTAGCTTTCTTTGTAATATGTTCTTTATGACTATTATAGTGGCTGTCTATCACAAGATGAGCTCTCGTTTACATTTCTTACATCCATTCGTTTAGTATGGCAACCTGGTCTTCTATGGCAACCGTCACAACCAGACAACTAGTCCAGAACTCATCTTGTGATAGACAGACAGTATAGAGCTATTATTATAATTTTTTTTTAATTTTAAAACTGTTTTATTCAGAAATCTTTATTATGTTATAACAAATCGGAACTAAATGATATAAAAACCTAATAAAATTTGTATCATTATTAGTTAGTTAAATTTCACTTTATAACCCTAAAGTGCGTTTTAATGAACAGTCGGTTTACAATTTCTTTGTCCAAGTTAATTAAAAAAGTTGTTATCAAAAACAAGTAAAAGGTTTTAAAATTAAAGTTCTAGTTTAGTTACAGATCTTTACAGATGTATAGAACCTTTACAGATCTGTAGAACCTTTTATGTTAGAATCCCTGTTCAGTTTCTTATGGATCTCTGTACCTTTAGGATAGAACGTAATCAGTAAGTTGCTTTTAGAAGAATAACTGCTAGACTGATTTCTTACCCATAGAAATGAACCTTTCCTGCTAAGAATAACGAAGGACTTCTGAAATAATTCCAACCTAAATTTCTCTCAAAACGTTAACACGCCTCAAGCACATCCTTTTACAATTTGAACATTCATCTCTAAAAGTTAACTCGAAAATCTAAAAAAAAATAAGAAGAATAACTTCTCAAAAACGAACAAACAACAAAAAAAAGCCCTCCAGGCAATTCCGGCAGTGCCTTCCACATTCCTCGCAGCACTTAATCGAAAATTATGAACAGAATGGAGGAAATAGAGAAAAGTTTAACCACTTAAAACTCTTAAGCCAGAACACCTGCGCCTCGCGAAACGCAAATTGCATTCTATATCCACAAAAGAAGCCGGAGCAACAATGGAGACGGTTTTTGGCCCAATGCCCAAAACGTTCTACCGTCAGAAACCTGGCAGATGCGCCACTTTCCACTCGTTAATTGTCGTTAATCGCTTCCACATTAATTACTTTCGCGTTTTATCCCGTATTTGTCTTTCAAAAGTGGCAACGGTTCGGCATTTTTCGGCGGGGAAAATCCCATCAGCCAATAGATCAATGCGCTATGTAGCTTTTAGAGAAGGAGGAATCGGTTCAGGCCTTTTCCTGCTTAGCTTTTCGGATTTATTTTGAGAATAGGGCCATTCTTGACTTGTTCGGAAGCTGGCTGTCAAAGTGAGACACCTTTTCTCTAAGTGATGAAAAGTAGGCACGCGTAGCCTTTCCCGAGAATTCTCGTTTGTCAAACTCTCTTCCGTTCGGATGATGGGAGTTGAGAAGTAGGGAGACTGATTCTCGAATACCATTAAAGATCGAGATAGAAGTATTTAGATATAGTTTGGGTTAGGGGTTTTTCATGAAAGGAGTTTCTAGAATGCTCTAGCCAAAATTGAATGCATCTGAAAATGTTTTAGAATCTTAAAAAATCCTTTTTCCAGAAGATATGAATAAATTTCAACTAAATAATTAAATTTTCAGGTATTTTATATCCCTCTATGTCACAAGTTGTCCCATTTTGGTGACTCTCTCCTCCTCTATTATAATGTTGCATTAATGAATTTTTTTGATTTTTTTAAAAACTTTAAATTAAACTGTTATTCTTATCGAAACATTTTATTGTCTCAGAAATTAGTTACTATTATTACGGCCATATATATTCCCAGCCATCAGCGTCGGTGTTAACCAGCTGCTAAAAAAAGAAAAATAAGATTTTCACTGACTCTGATTGGTGGAATCCTTCTTTGACCAAAAATTAAACACCCACGCTGACGGCTGTTACAGTAAAACCGCGTTTATCTAGACTAACTGGGAATAATTGGAATACGAAAAATCGAAAATTCGGGTCATAAGCAAAATATCTCCCTAAATAAGCAGACTTACCATTTAATGCTATTAAAAGAAGGTATGTTTTATAAAACAAATTACACAGAATTTTTTCAAAGATATTGAAATACTATATAAATATAACTCTTAAAACAAAGAATCGGTCCACTGTCTTCTGTTTCAAACATATGTATAAGCCGGAGAAGTGACGATTCACTGTATTTATAATTAAAATATAGCAGTGGGAAATATTTACTTCTTTTAGCATTGTAAAATTAGTAAAAAAAAAAACAAGTCACAATGATCCTCTTGCCACACTGCTCCACATTTCTTGAACTATCACAACTGCATAATACTAATAAATATCTGCTTTTAATAAGCTAGGCAGGGCTTAGAGCTTTGTTTTTCCCAACTCCATCTCCTTACGTAACAAAGATATCCCTCAATTTGGTAAACTATCTATTTACTCTAGTGAGATGGAGCTCGGGAAAATAAAGTATTCTAATAGAGAGGAACTCGATGCAATTGGATTGTTATCGGTTTTATTTTCAGTTAGAAAAAGGGAGATAGCTCTCTCGAAAATGTATTTTTAGTTCCTCTCTTTCAAAAGCTTTCGAATTCCAACTTGTTAGTCTCGTCGTTCCAAATCAAATTCCGTTTCTCCGATGCAATTTATATCTCCTCTATTTCCTTTTTAAGACCCTTCCTTCCAAATCGTCATCGGAGTACAATCCCCTTCAAATCTGATTGAACAACACCGAAAAAAAATTTCAGGTGAAAAAAAAACCAACTCAACCCAGTGGAAAAGAAATTCTTAGAAGTATATGTCTTTTTAAGCCTCGGCGACCTTGAGATCGACTCGACTCTTCCCAACTTTTTCCACTTGTTCTTTTCCATTGATCCCGCCGGCAGCAGAGCAAACGATGTTATGTGTTTTTATTTTTTTTTCGGTTCGCTTTTTATCATCCTTTCGATTCTTTTCATCGTCATCGAAATGCACCACGTGACCTCCTTCTTTCCGAGCATCTTGACATTGCTGGACGATAAATTGCAGCCTCTCGTTTTAGGGTGGATTCCCATGCTGCAACTATGCGACGTGATCGGTGAAAATTTCCTATAAAAAACTATGAATTTCTTAAGTCCATATACGAGTTATACGAGTGATTTGGGATTTTAACTTTTACCCCTAAAGGTAAATGTTCCGAGAAAACACCCGTAAAGGTAAAAGTAAATGTACGACCGAAATGAGAAACACGAAATGGACGTGTTCCAATTTTTTAACAATCTAGACTACACAACTTACGAAAGCTAAATTTAGCATTGAGTTCATTCTACAAATTTCAAGAATTTTAGATAGATGCATTTCTTCATAATATATCATACTTTACTTTATAAACTGGGCAAAACTTGTGATTAGTTTTGAAAAACCTAAAAACGGATGAATATGTAGCAACATTTTTATTTATTGCTTAAGTATGTAAAAACATGTAAATAAACCGAAATAAGTAAAATAAAAATATTCTGAAATTGACCCGAAATCCCTTGAAACATGTAATATTTCAGAGAACCCTGCAATATCTGAAAAGATATCAATAACAATCCTAGCAGGGAGGAGGGGGTCTGGAGCGCTTAGACCCATCGGTCTTTTATCTCCTTTCTAAAAACTAAAACTTAACTCACTATTAAAACTTTTTTTTCCTAGATCTGCCCATTAATTAAAATTTATAAATTTAATGATTAAAAAAAACACCTTCAAGTTAGTTAATATTGAAGTAATAAAAAAGTTACAATATATTATTAAAACAAATCAGAAGGATAAATTAAAATATAATGTTAATTAAAATATTTAATTCTTTTTTTCATTTAGTAGTATAAATTATCTAATCATCTTGCATCATTCCTTATGCTCCAGAACCCCCGTGCCAACTGAGTATGCGAGTATTGTATTTATTTGAAAACTACAAAATATAGACACTTCAGCTCAAATTTAAAAAATGTAATTAATAACTTGAATGGAAATCCCAGCCAATGATGACGTAGCTTCTACTTCACACCGCCAATAGCCAATAGAAGTAATTCTACATCGATAATAGAAGAAATAGAGATAATTTTCCACTGACTTTCCGGTCACGTCGTATATAGTCGATGCATAAATTCCACCCTTAAAGAAAGAAAGAAAGAAAGAAAGGGAATAAAAACAGAAAGGATTCTTCTCTTCTATCTATCTCATTGTGATGGACACCCATGCTAGGAAGGCGTCCATATGCGTTCCTTTCAGAGAGATTTTCTGTGTTAAGAGTGATTTATAAGGAGATCGCGTCTGATGCTATCTCGCGAGTATTCAAGAATAGGTACCCTGAAGACCGACGTATTTCTTCCCAGGTCCATTTAATCTAGCAGAGGAAACCGCGGTATGTGTCTGGGAGATAATAGGTGTTTTTGTTTTTTTTTTTTTTTTTTTTTGTTTTTTTTTTTTTTTTTTGTTGCTACTGATAAAACCGTGAAACCAGAGAGAGAAAAAGAAACTGGAAACAAAACCGTGCATACAGATGGCCGTTTTTTCGATGGTTGGTCGCGTTGAATATCGATTACTATTCGTCGAGCGTTCACGTATAAAAAAAAACGATTGGGGGCGATGGGGAAGTATGCGAAGTTCGGAAGTTGAATATCAATGATTTTAATCAGCAATGAAAAATAAATCGGAGGGATATTAAATAAATTATAGTATTAAGAAAGTTTAGGTCAGTGGGAAAATTTTTTGTGAAGAATGCGGAATACTATAACAGTTATTGCAATGATCTGCATAAAATGACGTATTTTTTATCAGTTATTATATAGGAGAACGTAAAGAGATAAACTACAAAATAATCAAATTTCAAAGAATATTTTCCATGTTAACACATTTTTCATCCATTTTTGTTTATTAGGCTTTTTGAAACATGTTTCCATCTTAACAAAAGATAGGTATTCGGTTGTGTCCTGATTTTGTGATTTAAAAATCTATAAATGCCTAATGTATTAGTTTGGCTGCACATTTCTCTATGATGCATTTTCACCATGTTTTATCCTTAAATTGATATCATGTCAAGGACGTTGAGTTGAAAGTTGAAACATATAATTTGGTGTTATATTTTACCTTAATATTCGTACGTAAAATAAGAAATACATATGAAATATGACTACTTTGAAATTAATCATAAAATAAACAAATAAGAAGTTTAGGATTTTTTATTTCAAAATATTCTATTTGAACATTTTTTATATTTTAAAGTTATATTTTTAAGATGTTGGATGTGATTTAAAACTTACACATTTATGTAATTCGCAGAAAAAACATATTGAAATCGATAGATAATGTTTTGATTTTTGTTGATTTTAAGCTAATTCAAATAAATAACGGAATATTTATTTGATTTATTTTATTAACTTAATTATTAATCATTCGCAACAAAATTCTAGATACATCTATGTTAATAAATGTTTCTTTCCAAAATGTATGTCTTGTCCTGAAAGCTCTACAGTATTGAGAATATCCTGAAATAACAACTATACTTATAAGTTTGTTTAAACAAAAATAAAAGACACAGGAAAACACACAACTTATTCAAATAAAGAAAAACCGATACTGCATACTTTCCCTGGTGTCCACCATTGATTTGTAGATCGTGGCACTCACATATACACTTAGAGATATTAAAAAGTAAATAGAAATGTTGATCACGAAATGCATATGTTTGGTTTGTGTATAAGATAGCTTCTTTTGACGTAAAACGGAACACTTAACTGTAATCATTGTTTTTGTAACTTACCATTTTATGCGACTTTTATGTCGTTGTCTAGGAGTTTTCAAGAAAGCAGTGCTATGAATCTAATACAAAGAATTCTAGTTAAACAATTTTTCACGTCCTTCACATCTTTTCTTAAACTATTATTTATTTAGCAAGATAAAATATAAGAAACATCGTTTATTTGCACATTAAAAACTAAAAGATTAAAAGAACAATTATTGTTTCGGGGATAACTTCGATCCTCTTCGACAGTGATTAACTTTTAGTTTTATCTTTTAATCTTTAGATCTTTTAATCTTTTAGTTTTTAATGGGCAAATTTACTTTGTTTCTTATATTTTATCTTGTTATAAACTTGCATAGTGGATTTTTAATCTTACTATTTATTTGTTATATTTTATGCATATAACAAATAAATAGTAAGATTAAATTCATTAGAAAAATTAAATCATTCATTCATTAAAATTCATAATACATTCTGATGCATCTAGAATGTTTTACAATTTACTGGATTCCTTAAACCCTGAGTAGTGCCCAATATTTTTAAAATACAAATATGATTATAATACATTTTATTTCTTATACCTAACTTTCATTGAATATAATACATTTAATAAATGTCTATTCTCAAAATTACGTAAAAGATTACATGCTTTTATAAATGGAAATGCTATTATTTATTATGATTAAATAATGCTTGATTCTTATAAAATAAGACATTTTTATCATCAATAATGCACTAATTAAGTTATACCTATCTTTAGAATCCCTATTAAAGGTTTAGAAATTCAGCTAAATATTCTGTGAACTTCTATCCCCTATCCTCCAGATTCCTCATTATACGCGTTCTACAAATTCAGCTATAAAATCCTCGAAACTTTTCAGTCGGAAATTAAAATCGAGGGAAATTATTTAGTTAGCCAATCAAGTTGAAGTTGCAAATTTCCGACTGCAAAATGAGCCCTTTCGTCGTGAATATTCTTACGGAGTTAAAATCATTCAGCTGTTATAAAATTGCAATAATCAGGTATTTTGAAAGCAGCTTTTCAGAAATTAAATATACTGAATAAACTGAGTTTCAAATGAGTTTTTACTTTTTGAATCTTTTGAAAATCTCATTTAAGTTTGCATGTATTATTCAAACTAACATCATTATTGTTATTTTGCTATTTTTAATATAAAATACAAAGTGTTTTTGTGCTGTCTTAAAATTATTAATCGTTGAAAATATGGTAAATTAATTAAAGTGTATTTCTTGATATCTATCGAGCTTTTGTGACCATGACTTTTTCTTTTCGATTCGAGGACTTCCTTATATTGTGTTGTTTGTAGTAATACAAATTTAAAGCCCTTGAGATTTTAGAATACAATTATTTTCCAAGTTAACGTACGGAAACTACTAAAGTTAAATTAAGTTATTTACATTTCAGCCAAACGTGCATATAAAAAATCAAAAATCTTCGATTATCAATTACCAGTTTATGTGCAGTTACCATACTAAGTACGCCAAAGAATAAAAATCCCAGATCATAAAGATTTAATAACATGATAGAACGATTAAATATTGCCTAGTAACTTTTTAAGAGATATAAGTAAATATTCAAATATTTTTTAAAGTTATAAATTAACACTTCTCATCAGGAACATATGTGGTTATTAACTCTTTTTTACCTTTAGGGCATCTTACGGGAAAATAAATAAATCAATTTTCGTCTCTGATTAATATTTTTTCCTTTTTGTGATAAATTAAGCTTTTTACAAAAGAGTGGAGTAATTAAACTTTTTGTCAAATATAATATTGAGCATCTTTAGAAAAAATTTATGAAGCAAAAAACGCTTTGATATAGTATCTACAGTTTCAGAGCTGTGTTTAAAAACAAAACTTTTTTGGTATTAATAATTTAAAACCATGATATTACCGTCCAACTTTACCATAAAACTTGATCATCATAGTATCATACTGCATGTGAAGTTTTTTTACAACATAATATTGCACTTCCTTAGTTCATGTTCATCATTTTTATTACAAAAATGTTATAAAAAATTTTCCCCAAAAATGATAAGTCATCTTCAGCAAAAATACATAAACAAAACTCCCGTTGATACAGCCACTACACTCTTAGCAGATGTTAACAGACCATAACTATTTCCATATCAGTGCTTTAAAACCATCTCATAGCTCAAAATGAAACCGTCTAACTTTACCACAACACTGTAGCGCCATAGCATCACGAAACATCAAGTATCTCCCTAGCAAAAATTTTATTTCCTTAATGCATGTGTTCCTTACACATCTACGAACGAGGTAAATGACTGGCTGGCTCATCCCGGAATTTCACTTACCCTTCCATTACCTTTGGAGTATAAACCTTAATGTACGGCCCATTAAGGTCTGTCATAAAGGACGTATGGAAGTACGAGAAATAATTTCGGTGGGTCTTTTTTACACGTTTCTTCCTGAAAAAAACCTTACTCCATTTCCAAGACTATTCGAGTTCATTTGGAGTCAGTGTTCTTAATGGGGGATGTCATTTATTTGTCTTTTCGTCAAGTGTCGTTCTGGAATAATGTTAGAAAGTGTCTCGTTTTTGTACGGAAACATTTAGTAGTGCACTCACAGAAAAGAGACACATTAAAGATGGAGTTTTATTAAATCCGTACGTATGGACAAGAGTTCTTAGCTACCAAAAATCAAGATAAATTTTCAAATTGAAATTGTGTTAATATGTTATTTCATTCCTTCCTTCTTCATTGTTACATATGTCCATTTTTTCTGTAGTCATCTTTGTCTAATCCGCATTTCTATTTTCTAACTTGGTTAAGTGTTATTGCACATTGTAATTATTTTTTGTCTGTCTGCGTATTTATTTTACTCTGATTCTCTATATTTCATTCTTTTTTTAATACTTTCGCCTCTATACGGTATGCAGTATGATGAATACTTGGCTAGAATGACAAATGAAGTATTTTTAACACACTAGTTTTGAATAATATAATTTTTAACAGCATTATTTATGGTCTATTTAATTGAATAGAAACTTTCGGGAATACTATTAGAAGACAATGAGGGAATTGCACGTTTTTTGTTTTAATTTTATTATGATAGAGGATGAAAATCCATGAAAAATGACGTAAAAATTATTGAAATCGGAAAACTATTCCCCAAGATATTAATTTTTAAAATGTCGTTTCCAGTATTGGCGGGAAAAACAGTAATTTCGTTATGGCTGCTGTGTGACGTCACAGCGCTTGGACCCACTGGTTTCGCCATGTTATTGTATGCTTAGCTTGCTTCATTCTGCTATTCTTCATAAAGTTTTAACTAAAAAAACTATGATATTTTAAAGACACATACAAATATTTTTTATAAAAAGATTGGCGTTTTGTTTTTCAAAAAATATTAATTGGTTTTGGAATAATTAGGATTCAAAGTTTTAATTTTTACTTTTTCTGGCCGTTCACTAGAGAAACAGACGAGTTTTAAGCGTGTTTTGGTTTTATGATAAGTCTGATTTCTTTTATTTTCAACAATTCACTAGTTTCGACGGCGCTGTGACGTCAAATCCCGTTTTTTGATCACATGACTTTACTAGTGTTTTGGCAAAAATAAAATCGATTTTTAAGTTATTTAAAACATATTTTTGAACTTTAAAATCTGATATTTGAGAGTTTTAAACTATAACGCATCAAAAAAGTGTAAAATTAAGCAAATCCCTCACCTATGCAATTCCCTCATTATGTATTGAACGGAAGTATCAGAAAATCACCAAACAACCATAAAACTTAAAAATTAAATTAAATTAAAAATTTTAATTTTTTTAAACTTACGCCACTTTTATTCTAACCAAATCATATCAACAAACATTTTCCTTTTTAACAAAACACACACTATCTATTATGAATAATAATTTAATTTTCTCTCTTTCAATGCATTAACCGTCTAGTAAGGATAATATATTCTTATTTAATAATGGATAATGGAATTTTTTACACACTGTGTGATTTAAATGATTAAATTACACAGTGTGATATAAAATGAATGACTAATGTAATTTACAATAATATGAATAATTAAATTACACTGTGAGGTATTGAACAATGGGGTGTGGGTGACTCAGTGTAGTAACAGTTTACGATAAAATGTTTACAATTATATCAACAAGAAAAGTGAATTTTTTTTTTTACATCATTTATTATTTATTTCAAAAAATTACAGTCAAAACGAACAAAACAAGAAAAATATCCATATCACCTGGGATCGCAGCGATCCATGTAGGTGAACAAAACATGCATAGAATAATTACAAAAAACTAAAACGTGAAGTTATGAACTAAAGAGAACAATACATAAAAATAATATAGGAACAGTATAAATATAAATGTATTAACAGGGGTGGCAAACAGGGTGTCTTAATTTACGGGTTTAATATCTGTCATAAGGGGGTGGTGCATAAAAAATTTCATGAACTGTTTTAAAATGATCTATAGTAAATGATAAAATTACTTAAAATTTGCTGAGTAAAAAATTAGAAAGTCCTTTAAAAATTAATACAAAATATAATTAGAAGTACTTGTAGAATTAATCAAAGCTTTTTTTTAAGTAATCTCAAGTTTTATGGAAAATTTATGTCTGTTAAGTTTGTAAGTAAATTAAACCTTCTCAAACGGCATTTAACGTTCAAATCAATTTAACTTTCCCGTTTTAATAATGTGCTTAATATTTAGTTTTATTTCAATGCGTTTATAATTAAGTGTTATTTAGTTGATGAGAGTTAATTAAAAAGGCTTATATTAGAATATGGAAGACTTTTAAATTTTATATAACTTCAAATACTAACCCTATGGGGTTTTTTTTAATTTTGAGATAAATTGAATTAAAAGTTTTCACAAAACAAGAATTAAAAAAAGTTTTTAATTAAGATTTTCTTGAAACGAGACATCATTAAATTCATATTTATTAAGTATTACGTATTTACGCATTAAGCTTTTCACATTAATTGAAAATATTTTCTGTACTTTTGAATGGAAACAAATCACTAATTAGAAAAATTTGCTATAGTTTATTACATCGTAGAACTGACTTCAAATCCATTTCGCTTAATATAACTGAATATAGGTTTTGCATCATAACTCATTAATTTTATTTATAAAATGTTTGTAAATATTAACTGCTTAGATATAATTAATGAGAGTATTCATTAGAAGGTCTTAAGGTTTTTTTGTAATTGCAATTATTATTATAAAAGTATGGTTATTTTGATGTTGTATAGTTTCAAATTAGTAGGACAAATTCATAATGTTTAAAAAACAAAATTAATTGAAATTTAGATTTGTAGTTACGTCTAGAAATGCGAACCAATTACGTAATAATTATATTTTGTATCATGTAATTAGTTGGAAAAATAGTTTTATTGATAAATTAATGCATTTAAAAATAGTATTAGAATGTATAAAACCATTCTTCTTTCCTGAAAAAAAAAGAAAAGAAAGGGATATTTGAATTTGTTTAAAAGTACTGATTGAAAGATGGAAAATAAAAATTTATCGATGTTTAATTCAAAAAGTGAAATAGGTTTTTCTGTTGAAGTGCATAAATGGTAATGCAATTGAGGTTAATGAATAAAAATTATGATTATATTCGATCAATGAAGAAAACTATAATGACCGAACTAAAATTGAGCTCAAAAAATTTATTTAAATAGTTTTTCTGATTTTTTATTGTATGTTCACATTGTTTTCTTCATTTTTAATTTTCACTTTTTTTCTTGTTATCAAAACATTTATTTAGTAAAATATAAGTACGAGTACTAAGTAGGATTGTTTAAGTATAAAGTGCTTAATTTCATACGATTTGTACCATGCAAAAAAATTCAGCTTAAAAAAAAATTCAACTAAAAAAAATTGAAAAAATCAACACTTTTTTGAAACTTTGAGGCCTGGGGGGCACGTGTTATTATTTTTCGATTGAGCTAAAATTTTGCAAAAATCATTTATTTGTATGATGGAACAATTTGGGGGGGCGACGCATAAAGATTTCCAAACTTTAAAAATAAGGACCACCCTAATCTACATACAATATTTCCTTCATTCACTCAATAAAAATGGATTGGAAGTTAAATGGATAATTAATGAACTTTATCTTTAATCTCAAATAAGCTTTGGTGTGCTAAAAAATGTCATAAAAAACTCACACAACACATACTACTAAATCAATCACAATTTCTTGAATATTTGTTTTCATCCTTGTGTTAATAAATTTAACATATTACTATGTTTCATTTCCAACGAATATTTGCTACATCCATCGATCAGCTAATCCACCCAACAGACAAACGCACCCGTAACGGTAACCGCGAACAATACGAGAAACGGAAACCCTCCCCTCCTTTCCGGAATCCCGAATTTGTCTCCCGTTTCAACAGCCACATTCCGAAAGCAGCAGGGAGTGTTGACTTTTCCTGGAATTATTCCAGATTTCCCAAAAATCCCAGGAACAGAATGGGTAATTGCCTCTAAGCAGCGAGAGTACCGTTGGAAATTAATAGTAGTAGTTGCTTCCAGCAGTGAGAAGAATTACCATGCTACTAGGACTCTTATTCAGACAAATTCAATCGCATAAGCAGAAACGCCGGACGCATAAATTATTACATTGGGATATGCATGTATGTGTGTGTGTGTTTGGATTTGTTACGGCAGCTCGAACAAAAGTGTTATGGATTGAATTGACGGTGTGTTTGCCGGCTTTGTTCGTATTGTGTGTATAAAAATTTTGTTATGGTAATCAGTGCCATGTTTGTTAGAAGTTATTGTTGCGATGTCTTTGTCGTTTTCATTCCCTAATATAACTTTTAAAAGTGAAAATAGGGATCCAGGTAGCGAAGTTTTGTTAGGTAACTTTTGGAAATTATTAATGTTTTTTTATCAATAGCTTAACATCTTATGTTTTGGGTTGAATTCGCATTTACTTTTTTTGAAACATTATTGTGTTAGACATTTTTAATGATATGGCTTATGTGAATAAAATTAAAGCCCTGGATGAAGCTACATTACTTTGCTGTCCAGGGCTTTAGGTAAAATAAGCTCCGAGAAATGCAAAAACATATCCCAAATCATTAATGAATGATTAATGACAATTTTCTACTTTTTAAAAAGTAGAGTTTTTCACTTTAAACAAGAATTAATATTTCACTGATGTGGAAAAAAAATCAAAAATTTTCAAAATAAAGCTGTTTATTTAATTTTATATGTCCATCTTTTTGAACTTCAAGGGAACATGTTTTAAAATTATGAAAGGCGTCTTTTAACTTAGTTTGAACCAACCATCTATCTTTATTAAAGATGTCAGTTCACTTTTACCAGCGGCGTTAAATTTTAAAAGCTAAATTTTTGGAACATTAGAAACGTGGTAGTAGCTTTTCTTGCGTTTAGAGTATGCTCAAGGAAAAACAAAGTTTTACAGGTTCAACTTATAATATGCAGAAGTTGTTTTTCTCTCGTTTAGAATATGGCCAAGGAAAAACAAGTTTTACAGGTTCAACTTACTAGACCTGGTGGCTGCTTTTCTTACGTTTAGAGTATGCTCAAGGAAAAACAACTTCTACAGGTTTCGTTAACTTGAACTTATTTTCCGGGTTTTCCAAGCGAAACAACTAAAAATGTAAATTTGTTTCTGATATTATTTTCAGTAATTTTTTTCCAGCTTCATCAAATGCTATTTCTTCAAGCCTAGGCATCATTTTTTCGAGCAAAATAACACTAATTAATTACTTTGTAACCCCCATATAAGCTTAAAAATGAACTTTTATATCAGGTAGAGAATAATCAGGTGAAAATAATACCTTTATTTCAAATAAAAACACAAAAAATTATCATAAAATTAATCTCAAATTTCTAAGGTAAAATATAAAAAAAGATTTCTAAAATTTGAGTTGGGCAATTCAGTTATTATTATTATTTTTTTTTTTTACTTTTTTATATGGACAAGGTTACAAGTTACTAATTAAAGTTGTATTGTTATCTTTATACAAGTAGCATAATTTGATTAAATATTAATTAAGTTGTACTGTCCAATATTTAAGAAAATATTTTCTATTTGATGTTGAGTGTAGAGTTTTTCTTTATTTTAATCGCACCATCTGAAAAGAATTTCGCATGCATTCACGCGAAAGAAAAATTCACATTAAGTTCTTAAATTACACTTTAAAAACGTCCTTTCAATTTTTACATTTGAATTTTTTGTCTTCTTTACTTAGTTTATTTATCAAAATATTTAGATAAAATATAAAAAAAAATTTAGTTAGTATATTTTCATTTTATCATGTTTGAGAGGTTTTACTATGCTTATTTAGTACTAACTCACCTTAGAGATAATTTCCTATATAGCTACTTTCAAGTAGCTATATAGGAAAATTATTACTTCTTATTACTTCTAAATTATTACTTCTTAATTTGTTTCATGATCACATATTTACTGTTTACCTATATTAATGTGTTATGTTTAATTCTAAAATCAATATATCACACTTACCTAACCATTTTTTTCCAAACATTAATATCAGAATTTATATAAATCTAATAAATGTTCAACAAAAAGCAGTTCAAATCATATCATAGTCAATCCTCGTACCGAATTTTAATTATTATGAATAATTTTAAAGCACACACATACACCTGGCGTTTCAATACCTATCAGAAAAGTATCTTTTTACTGTTCAATAATTAAAAATATCTATTTTAATCAAAATGCCTATTTCCTGTAAAAGAACCAAATAAAATATAATTAAATAGTTAGAATCCGTCATTAAAGCTGCAAATAAATTTATTGAGAAATTGATTAATCACTTCAAAATACGATCTTAAATTATTCTGAATGATGGCGAACCTCTAAAGGTTTAAATTTGAGTAATAAATACGTCATTTCTAGTAAGTAAATAAGCCACACTCAACCTAATTCATCAAAAACTTCCAATCCCCATCAAAAATCTCCGAATAATCTGATCGAAACATCAACAAATCGTATAAAATTCCCAGAAACGAACTAACTAGACGTCCATTCATGCCTTCATGAAACGAAACTTCGACGTCCGTCAAAACGCGCAGTTGAATCCAGTCAGCAGATGAATCCGCATCAAACCCGAGTTGTTCATTGGTCCGTTTAAATGCGAGTTTCTCCGGAGCGCACTTTCAAAAACGCATCAGCCGTTGGAATGCAAATATCTCATTGATCGAATATATTGTCGGGAGGAAGTGATTAATCATACTGTGGTGAAGGAATTCGCAGCGTAGAGTTGGATGTAGTTGAGTGGCCATTCAACCTCTCTTTAAAATAGTAGCAAACGATTGTTTATTTACTTAAGAATATATTTTAGCCATTTTTTTATTCTTCTGTGCGAACTATATTGTGCTTTTAACAGAATAATCTGTCGTCTAGGGATTTTTTTTTTTTTTGTATTTTTATTCATGTCAAGTGTTACCGTAATTTTTACTTTTAATTAAACATTTGAAAAAAAATTAAGCCCAGTAATATTGTTGTTTTATTAGAATATTTCATCAAAATGTCAACATCCGTTACCATCCATACTGTATCTATGGTAAGAGATTCGGTTATTCCTGAGCCGTTGATTTTGAAAGTTATATTAATTCACTTTCTTCTATTATCGTTATATAAGTTTGTTTCAACTGATTTATCGTTTACTTACATTTAAAATTCATAAACAAAGGATAAACTAAAGTGTGTTATTAAAAATGCATCGGATTATAATAGTTTGAGTCAACTATTTTAGTTTTGTGTGGTACCAGGGACATGATGTTTTGTATTAAAGAGTATCATTTTACCCTTAATTTTAGGAAAAAAATGTATCAACAATTGCTTTTCCTTTCCACATATTTAAAAACACCTATGGTCATTTCTTTAAGAAATTACGTAGTTTGAAAAAATCTTTTTTAATTCTGATTTGGGGGGGGGGGTAAGCGTATGGTGAAAATGGCCCTTTATCATTTGAATTCGCACTCAACGTTGTTGTTGTTGTTGTTGCAAATCTCCTTTGTTTAGCAACGCTAAACCAGGTCCATGAATTCCATCACTCTCAAAAAGTCTAAAACCAAAATTGGATCCGTCAACAGATCCAGCCTGGACAGTCCCAGGCAATCCAGAATATGGTCAGGAGTGGCCTGATGGTCGGCACACTTCACACAGGCTGGAAAAACCTTTTTTCCGTTGGAATACGACATTGATCTTAGGTGTCCACTGATAAGCCTGGTGATGGTCGTCTGGTCTCGCCTACCACACTTGAGTAATAATGCACCTCCTTGGCACTTTCCCTGGTACCAATGGTGAACAGGTGGGATGTTCCAGGAGGACCTTGAATCTCTTTTAGCTCTTGGCACTCAACGTGAAGTTGTTTAATACTTCCACTAACCACATCTCTTATTTAATTATGGATTTAATGCAAAACTCTAAATTTATACTACGCAGGTTTTCCGTCCACGCAACCTCTAGTTTGTTCTTACTTTATATGATTTGTGGAATATCTATCTACTCTGGTAAGACAGTTTGTGGATTTTGAAACATGCCAAAGAGAATCGTTCGCACTTAAATAATTATCGAAATACACTTGCATACTGATGGGTTATTATGTAGGTTAGGAAATTTATGTTCGAGTTTAGCCAGTAACGATTATTATTTCAGCTGAATGAATTATTCGTTCGTTTAGAAACATGGATAAGACGGTATAAAGGATTGAAAGTTTCTTAAATAAATCAATGAAACATTGATAGACTCGTCCTGCCCTTTTAAATTTATTTGAATGTGAATGTTTGAAGGATTAAATTTTTAATGATTCACTGATTTTGATGACGTAATTTGATGCAAAATTGCTTGTTATGTATAACTAAATGGATATTAAAACCTTTCAGGTTTGCATTTGATAAAAATAAGACTTTTTCAGGAAGTGATTTTGAAAAAACTTGTCTTTTGCTGACATATAAATAATTTCAATCTAAGTAGTATACTTTTTAAATCACGCAATATGACATTCTTCTTTTTTATGCCCAATAATTTATTTTCAAAAAAGTAGGTTACGACTGAAATTTTTGTTACTTTTAGTAATTTTTCTATCACCACAATATTCCATTTTTACCAAAATGAAGCATATGTTTTTTAAAATTTTATATACATAATCTTATTGATATGATGTGTTAAACGCATAAAACTAATTAATTTTAAATTTTTAACATAAAATTAAGCAATACCAAATAATTTTAAAATAGAAAACCTTTTTCATAGTTGGCTCATAAAAATACCAGTAAAATATTCTATGCTTCACTTGTCTACAGAAAAATACTTAATTTTCAATTTGAAATTTTATTGGTTTATTAGGCTGATGTAATTCAGGCCTCGTGTTATTATCTGTTTGTGTAAAGTAGTTCTTAATTTTCCGAAGTGCTCATAGACTTTTCACCTTTCAAAAGTTTAAATAATAATGTTCTATTTTATGTTCTCCTTTTTATAACTTTGCTTATATGAAACGCTAACCACACTTATGAAAACACTTCAATCAAAGTTGTGATGAATAATTTAAGAATATTGAGTGTTTACTGATCATTATCCTGATTCTTCAATTATTAATTTTCCAAAATCATCTGTAACTTCATTAAAAACTCAGAGATAACCAGAGAATAATGAACCTATTAACAACTAATTTATCGTCAATTACTTTTTGAATACCTTTCTTTTTTCCATTCATCTGTGAAGTTTTGTTGACACTTTTAATTAAATTAAGGCTTGAATAAACTATGGAGTAATTTTTCCTTTATGAATAGAGTTTATCCCCAAGAGCTAAACCTAATCAAGTGTGAATCGAACAGAATTCTTATTAAAACACCATTGTATCCCCACAAAGTAAACACTTGACCCAGATATCGACCCAAACCCTTTTAAGCTTTAATAGAGAAAAGCTTTGTTTTATCATCAAATTAACCGCAGAGCGAAGAAAAACCAGAACTCATTTCTCTTTAGTTTCCAAAGCGTGACCCGAAGCCCGCTCAGGTCACGATAGCGGACAGTTAAACAAGAGATTTAACCGCCGACTTAACATCTATTGCGAAGGAATTTCCTTTTCTAATTCTTTGTGCCGCGAAGAGGCGCTTGATGAGAAAAAAAAAACCTCAGACCCCTTGCGTTTGTGCGCCGGAAAATGGTCTTCAGCAATCGATGGTGGAAGATTGTATCGTTATTTTTTGGGTTGCGTCACGAACGAACTGGCGAAAGAAATGGTTGTTTCTGGAAGTTGGTAGACTAGGGAAAGAAGTGCGGGTCTTAATGCTTTCGGATGCGCTCTGATTTGGCTTTGGTTGGGTATTTTTCTTGATTACTTTGTGAAGGAATTTTTTTTTTGAAGACTTCGATGAAGATAGAACCTTTATCGTGAAAGTTTTAAAATGAAAACGAAACTTTAGGAAAATTGGGGAAAAAACTGCTAAACAAATTCTACCTCAAGTTTGTGTCATACCAATTCTGTCTATGTTGTGTCTAGTGTCTAATTTGTATGTTGTAACGAATCTCGAGATATTTAGAACATCGGTTATTCTTAAACTGAAGAAAAAATAGGTTCTGGTTGTTGTAAATTGATAGACAAAAAATTGCGTGAGCATATGGGTATTAAAACGCAATGTGTGATATATTGACTCAAAACAGTTTAAAACTCAGTAAACTGCCTTCATAAAATTGTGCAAGAACTTTAAATAAAACCTTAAGGTAGGAAAAAATGTTTCTAGTGTAAGGAAAAAAATTTGAAAGTTTCAATATTTAACATGCGAAAACCGTTGGACCAGTTTTACAATATTATCAAATCTCCCTCCCTAACAGCCATATTCAAAGCCATCAGCGTCAGTGTTAAATCCATGGACAAAGAAGGATTCCACCAATCAGAGTCAATGATGACCTAATTTTTCTTTCTTTAGCTGCTGGTTAACACCGACGCTGATGGCTGTGAATATGGCTGTTAGTCCATCTCTGCATATAACAAGCAATACAATATTTACGAAAACAACATCATACACTGCATACAACCCTCATTACACCAACCTGCGAAGAAACTTACAACAGGATATCTTCTCTGCCAATTTAAAGACTTTATTGTGTGAACAAAACCGCCCCACTACCACTTCCATTTTCTGAAAAACTCTTATATTAATGTATTTTTAACTCGAGCAGGACACCACTCTTGAAAAAAAGGGGGGTAAAAATACATCACTGTCAGTGAAATCTTTTCACTTTAAGTAGTACCTCTATTATTTCTAGTGGAAAAGAAGGGTGGTTGGTTTCTGCTAACCCTCACAACTGAGCAGTATAGACTGCCAGAAATGTGGAAAAAATCTACGGAAAGGTTCGTTTTTCTGATAAGAAACGCGTAAAAAAGGAATTTCTCTTGTGGATAATAAGTTTTGTTTTGTTGAAATGTTATTGAAAAGAAACATTTATAGTAAAAGGGATTTGATATCGGGAAATATCTTATATTAGATATTAGTGGTTCGGTTGAAATCTTTAGCTTATATGAAAAAATCCTGTTACCTAATTGGAAGATAATGCGTTTTTAGATTTATCTTTGAAAATATATCTATGCTTCTTAACATATTTCATTTCTTGACTATTTAAATGAAATTTAGACATACTAAAATTTCTATTACCTTGTTTTACTACATAAAAATCGATTTTTTTAAAAAAAGATCCATCTCTGAATTCTATTCCTCACTTGATATTTTGGTATTTTTCTAGGACAATCATTTTAGTTAAGCCATATATTACAATTTTTATCGCATTTGACTTACAATACTTTTCATTTTTTGAAGTAGAATTTCTTGATATTATTTCTTTAATAAAAGTAATTTTCGATGTTATTAAATGAAGAAATAACTGTTATTGATAGTAGATATTTTTAAGTTTAGCAGCCAGAGATATTTTTAACTTCTCTGAGAGAGTATTTCACTCCTTAAAAATCGGAATTACTCTTTAAAAAACTAGACAGGAGTATTTTCACTCTGAATTTTTCACAAAGGTTTAGCTTAAACCTTCAGCCACGGCATCCTAATTATCATACTTTTTATTATTTATTGTTCTGATGATTAGGGAGTTTTGATTGATTGAAACCCAAATTAGCATCCTCATTTTTTTTTTTCAATTTCATTTTGTCCATTAAAAAGAGCGTTATTAATAGAAATTTTGTCTCTGTATATGTAGTTTATGTCATTTCTGTATTTTACTCCTCATAATTGAATTTCACTCCTCCTAAAAAAGTCAAGGAATATTTTTACTCCTCAAAAAAAATCCTAGGAATAACACTGTTAGCAGCATTAAGTACAGACAAAGAAATAAGCTAAAAATTATTTAAAATATTTCTATTGGGATTCTCATTTTGTTTAGAATAGTTGATAACTCAAAACGTTGTTTCAAAATTCTTTACTTAAAGCTGTAAAAGTCTGTAAGAATATTTTCAAAATCTTGATGGGAATTTATTGTGTTGATGTTGTTTTCTTTAATTAAAGGTTGTGATTTATTAGTTTTATCTTTTAAGTGACTTAAAGCGCTCTTATATTTTTTTTTCTAACACCCGTAATTTGTTAGCATCAAAAATGAAATATATTGAGCATAATTTAAAACTCTAATTACATGTTCCAAACTTCGTTGAGGAAAGTAATTATTTCTTGTAAAATATTTTAAAGTAATTACAAATGATAAATGGGCGCATTATTTAATTGTTGTTAAAGTTAGATTAATAATAGCTCTCGTCCATTTTTTTTAACAAAACTGTAATCTAACGACTTACATTTTCTTCAAAGACGAGAAATGCTAAGTAATTATTATGTTCTTTAAAAAATATACTTATGTAATATTAATCCATTAGTATTAGCTACGTTTCTTTGATTCGGGTAAGTATTGAGAAACTAATTTAAAATAAATTTAATTCTTATGTTTGAAAGTTAAAACTTTTAACATTATTAAATGATAAAGTTAATAGTCTTATTGCATATTTCGGGGGGGGTTAGTTTTTAAAGCGTAGTGGTAAGGAACAAGTTAAAAAATGATATCAACAATTCTTAAACATGTTCAATTTGTAATCTTTATTAAAACATAGAATTTTTAGTGTATTTTTAACTAATAACATTGGGTTATTAGCCACGTGAGTAGGCTTACTACAAATGAGCTAAATTTGAGTCTTTCAAACTCAACTGAAGGATTATTATTCGAGTAAATTAGATCTACTTTTCGTTTTCCTTTTGATTATTGTTGGTTTATAAATACAAGCTCCTAAATTTCATTTATTTTACTATGGATTTTCTGTTCTTGGCATCTGAGTTGGGACTCACACTACCTTTGCCTGTTTTGCAAAAAACAAAAAATATATCATAAAACAAATGAAATTTGGAAGCTTGTTTATATAAATCAACCATAAGCAAAGGGAAAACCAAAAGTAGATCTAATTTACTCGAATAATAATCCTTCAGTTGTGATTTAAAGATTAAAATTTAGCTCATTTGTAGTGTGAGTCACGTATGGAATTGCCCCATTATAATCTTTCAAAATGTCTCCTTGGTTGTTCATTTAATTTTACAAAAGATTTTACCTCCAACGACGACTGTAGAAATACTGTGTCATAAGTATAAACCTTGGTTTAATTCAGCAAATCAAGTACTTTCCCAAAAGTATTTCAATTGAGTAATCCAATATCCTGTGAAAGTTGTAGCAGTAGAATGATTACCATTGAATCTCATTACTTTCGTTCGTGCAACACACATACTTTATTCCCGGTAACTGAGCTAGGTTTGAAGATTTATACAAGGAGATATTAAGCCACTTGGACAGATCCCATGGGTGGAATTCTTCGCCACGTGCCAAATTCGCCTACAGAATTGTCATGAGGCATTACTCTATTCAATGAGGGACTGAATTAATTTCGCTGGGTCGTAGGTGTTTTGTTTCTATTTATAATATCAATTCTGTTGTCCCCACTCAAGACTGATGGTTTCAATTTTTTTTTTGCTGCGTGTGCTATATGTATCTCTCTATTCAAGGTCGAAAAAAACTATCACGGAAATAACCGATGGTCGAAAAACGTAGAGGTTTTATGTATGGAGGGAGCTTCGGTAGGAAAACCCCCAGTGCCAAACACAGACTCTTCACAAAAAGTCCAAATTAATATCAAAAATGGGTTGAAAATTTGTTTTCAGGAGTGTTTTTGTCATTTTGAAATGGAATTTGCCAGTTTTGGACCCATTCCATAAGTTATGAATGCTGTGGTTGTACTGAAGGCTCTTCATTTTCACTAAATCCCATTTGATTTTTCACAAAATTCCATTTACTTTCACAAAATTCCTTAAACAGGACCCTGGCAGAAAAACCTGGATGAACCCCTGGTTACCTAAATGTAATAGGTTTTCATGGTTTTGCCAAGATAGGCTCACAATCGCCCAGCAGTCGCGTCATGAAAACACGCCTTTATTTTTCCCTTTTTGTCATGTATTATCCTATTGTTTAGGACTTTATATTACCGATATGGGGCAATCCTAGCAGAAAAATCTACAAACGTTTTTCATAATTCAAAACTGGGCTAGCCTGTATATAGTATCTAGTAAGCCGTAGTTGGGAGTAAAGATTTTAGCCATGGTCTCTAGTATGGGTAACAAATGGTCTAAGTTCTCTCTGTATTAATTATAGCTCTATGCTCGGAAAACCGTTGTTTGTTGTTCTTCAGAAGTCAAAGCTGTCACGAAGTTGACTTTGACACGCAGTGTCTCGGTGCGACGTTAAAAGCTGAGAGTGCACCGAGCATTGTTTTGGAATGCCGGCCAAAAATTGAAGTGTGTTACGACGACGTAACTTCGTGACAACCGTAATGAGGTTAGAGAAATATAAAAATGTACTTAACACGGGCCTGCCAAATGTGCTCTTACTGTAAAAATCATTCGGCATCTTGTGTCGATCCAGGTCCAATAACAATATGACTAAGGGAAATAATTTTCTATATTGGAAGGTTCTGAATTTGTTTCCAAATAATGGTTGTAAAAGAAAATAAAATTTTAAAGTTCTGCTTAATTTGGATTGCATAATAAACATTTGAATTTTTAGGGTTTTTTTTATTTTGTACAAACATTCGTATGAATAAAACTGTTTACTACAATTTTAATCATAAATGATATTTATAAAATTATGTAAAAGCTACTGATATGTGTCATTAAATTTTAGTTATTCAAAAATTTAAACTGTAATTTCTGTGGAGATAAAAATACGGTTATAAATGTATTATTTTGTTGGTTTAAATCATAATTACGAGTAAAAATATAAGTTTAAATAATTTTAATAAGTTACAAAATTTGTTTCAAAATTGTATAAAAAATTATATCTTATTAAAAAGTCTTCAAAAAGACATAAAATGTTTAAATTATGCAAAAAAATCAAGTTCTAATGTTGAAATCGCAGAAAAAAACACTTCTGTAAAATATAGAGTGTTTTCAGGTGACGTCACAACCGGTTATTTTCTTTTAACTGTGTACCTACTGTAGGGCTTTTAACTGTTGCTAAGACCGTTGTTTATCTGTTGCTAAGACGGTTTTTTGAAATGGGATCACGTGATTGCAAATGCTCCAATAGAAGAATTCCACGGCTAATCGTTTTCTGTAACTGTTAACCTCTGTAGGGCAAAAAACTGTAACATCTTCTGTTGCTAAGGCCGTTGTTAGGTCCGAGTCATGTGATTGAAAATGCTCTATAGAAAGTAAATATTTAGTTTAATATACATTTCACATTTATGTTTTTATAATTTAAAGGATTACAATTTATAAGTATCAAAAAGTTCATGGTAAAGTAAAAAGTTAATTGGAATTTTAATTCTAAAATTAAATTTTTTATTTGCTATTATTTGTCTCAAATCTGTTTTACTGCCTTTCAATTTATACCGATTTACTCAAAACAATTTCAACTAAATTAGTTGTTTTTTTTTTTTAAATTTCTATGAAAAAGCATTGAAAAGTCTGTACTAACACCTGCTCTTAAATGTGTTACATTTTTTTAAAGTTGGGGATTTTATTTTGTAGTAGTATTTCGCTAATTTTTAAGTCAATACTTGACGTACATGGTGCTTAAAAAAAAACAACCCAGGACTATGTCCCAATCGTTAAGATCAATTCGTCTGCATGTTCTCTACCTACTAATAACTGCCATCCAGGCGCTAATATCGGATTCATTCATCAAATAGATGGTTGTGTTAACAACATAATTCTTCTAAGAACACCGTGAGACCTTCCTTGATGCTTCAATTGATTAACGGTTTCCGATAGAGCCTAACTGAGTTGTCAGAAACGCATCTTGCCAGAAATATCGGTTACTATCTCTTTTTAATTGATGACAAGACTTTATTGCTTTTATGATTCATTTTATGAATGAATAAAGTACGTTTATTCGCGTACGATGATGTGTTTATGATAGTAATTTTGAATTATTTCCTTTTTTGTCCATTCAAGTTATTAATGTGCGACATAGGTACATTAAAAAATTTTATATTTCAATTCTTTTTTATTTTATTTTTTTAATATCTATACCTTTTAACAAGAAAAAACAATAGTATAAGTTTATAAGCTTGTTACTTTGGAAAATAATTTAAGCTCACTAACTTGTTTAGATTTTTTTATTAACAACTCCCATGTACACAGCAAAGTTCAAGTTTTTTTTTCATGTCATTTCCATGTCATTTTCATGTTTGTTTGTGAAGTATTTCTAAAGAATATTAAATAATAGAAATAGAAGTATAGATGTTGGTGTATTTAAATTATGAATACCGAATTTCCTTCGTTAACCATCAACATTTTATTTAACTCATACCAACACGAGTTCCTCTCTTCATGTTAGTTTTTTAAAAGCTAACGTTCGGATGAATATCGATAGAATACGAAGACAATTATTTTATGTTTGGTTTTTTAAAACCAAGAATATTATGAAGTAATAACAGGCACAAACGATTTCTTCTTATTGGGATTACTTTCGAATCCCCATGTCTTATAAGGGGCCGTTAAAATATTACGTAAGCAAGTTTTTGGTCATTTCTGACCCCCTAACCCCTGGGTCAGCAAAAATAAGCAAACCGCAAACCCCCCTCTCATAATTACGTAAGAAAACTGCCAGCCCCTGCTTTGATCTATTTTTGTACAAATTCTTAGATTTCTGAAATTCATTATTCTTCATGAACACTTAACCTATCGTTAAAAGCTTTCCTTGTAAAAATTGCTTAAGTTTTTTTTCCTAGTTCAGTTTTTTTTTGTGAAATTTGTTTTTGGTTGAATTTTTAAATTATTTGCAGGAAACAATATATTTTCGAAAATGCAATTTAGAATTCAATTAGGCAATTTCAGAAGAAGAAACGAGAAACGGTGAAAAAACTCCTCAGCTCTCGTCAGCCATGTTGTTCCAAGATTCGAATCGTATGCGGATTGCTTTTACACTTTTTGTGGTCCGTTAAATAGTTCCAAAAATCGAGAACAGCTACTTGTTACCAAAAAAAACTCCTCAGACATTAATATATTACGAAAGTAATGGACATCTAGTTTTAGCAGAATTTTGTTTTATCAGTGTATAATTAATTGTAAGGCTTTGCGACAGGAGGCGTCAGCAACGCACAAATGAGAAACGGTAAGTTCAGAGCTCTCGTGTGAAATCTCCTGTTTCCGTATCGTTTCCATCTCGTTTCTTCTACGTGTTTGAGGTTTTGAATATGGGCCCAAGTTCTGAGGCACTAGAGTCCGAGCAAGATATTTCAGTTCAGAGTGGCACCCGGTTGTAATCATCGGCCTATATTTCCAGTGGAAAGGATTGAAAGGAAATTGACCGTAAAATTTATAAAGCATTGGTTAGTATAAAAGCAAACATCTTTCATAATATTATATCATTTAAATAATATTTAGTTCTTCATTACAATTTCGTATAAGTATTCAAGAAACTAATATAAAAAATGTTTTTATTTTTAAAAAATGAGTATTTTACCTTATTTATTTAAGTCCGGAATGTAGCAGATATAATTTTTATTTGTAAACTGCAAATTTAAAACCGAAAGTTGAAGGAATCAAGCTTACAAATAAAACAGGCATGAGCAAATATATTTTATTTCTGGTATGTAAACATTTACTAGTAGAAATGAAAATATTTCAGGTAATTTTACATTAATCAGGTTTAATTATAAGGCTTTAAGTTTCTATTTTTAGAATTTACAAATAAAATTATGGAAAATTTAAAACTAAATATTAAACTGAAACAATAAATATTTTAGCTAACACTCTAGAAAGAAATTCAATTATAGTATCACCATGCCTTTACTGTTTCTTCACATTTTGTTAAATCCCCAGCGGCGCTGTTTTGAATAAATGATATTTCCTATTTTATATTAAGCTGAGTATGAAAAAAATGCCTAAACAATCTAAAACGTCAGTTTTTCCAACGAATCCAGCGATTATCTCTAAAGGATAACCATAACTAGATTTAAGAGCAACATTTTCAACATAATAAGCATTAACTTTTGCTCTTGAAAATAAATTAGTTTTCTCAATAATTAATTTAATAAAAGATACCCTTTTCATACAATTAAAACTATTTCCGAATCTGTTAGAAATGCTGTTCATAATAATAGTTATTACGTTACCTACAGTTACACGAATGTATATTATTGTATCTCAATCTCAAAAAATCTAAAATCTAAAAAATCTCATCAAGGCACCCTACGTAACTCATTCGTACATCACAGCTACTATTATTATGCCCAACACCGCGACAAAATTTTATCAACGCATAACTCCGCCTCAATAACCCACCAAAACAGTGATGAATGTACACCGCACCGATTATCGGAAATTATGCACCTAGCGGTTTTTCCACCCCGACACCTGCTTAAGAGGAGAGGTATTATAAAAAGAATTCCGTCGTCATTAATTGTCTTTTGTGTGGTCATTCAATACCACGTGCGCGAATCATTCATCAGGGAAAGAAAATCGAACGTACCCCCATTTTTCTTCTTCCGATATATCGGGGAAAATTCGCTTTTTTCCTCTTTTTGAAACAATGAAAAACGCGGCGTAACGGTTTCGAGTTATGATGTATGAGGGTTCGCATTGAAAAATGATGTTGGAGCGTAGTGTGTTTATGGTATTACCCGGGTAAAATTTAATATGAAGGGGAAGTATATCTAAATAGCGCAGCGAATTCCCTTTCATTTTTTCTTCCAGTATGAATCTAGTTTTGACTGTATATTCCTGGGTGAATAACTGAATGTATTGAATCGTAAGTTATTGTCAGGAAACTGCGTATTTGCTTGTAAAGCACTACTTGACTATTTATACCTACCTATAAATAGAAAACTGTTATTGGAATAGTAGTAATGTAGTTAAATTTTTTATTGTTGTTGTAGGGTAGGTGGGTAGGATAACTTAATGTATTGCATTGTAAGTTATAGTCTAAAAACAATACTACATTTATGCTTGTAAAGCGCGCTACTTAGCTATTCTTATGTGTTATATCTATATTATTCTATCTATATTCTCAGATAGATCTACATTCTACATTACATCTTAATGGAGAAAACTCTTATTAGAATAGAGATAGTAGTAATATTTTTATTACTTTCTAAACGTATAGTCTAAAATCAATACATTTCTGCTTGTAAAGCACGCTACTTATACTTACTACTACTTTCTGCTTGTAAAGCACGCATTCTTATATTACATCCAGGGCTTAAATTGCACCGGAGGGACGCTCCGGTACTTCTTGATTTTCAGTAAATATTTACTGATATTTATTTATTAATCAGTAAATATTTGAAATGCTTAAATAGTAGCTCCCCGGTATTTCTTTGGTTAAAATTTAAGCCCTGATTATATCTATATTATTCCATCTATATTCTATATTAATGGAGAAAACTATTATTCGAATAGAAATAGTAGTACATTTTTAATTATACTGTTATAGGATTGAAAAAAAAGTATTTCATTTCCTTTTTAATTGCACCTACAGTTTAAAATGCAATTCAAAATTTACTCTAATAACTTTTAGGAGGTGTAGAAAGTTAGGCCATAAACTCAATCATAAGTCGAAAATATTTACCACTTGACGGACACAAGCAAAAAAAGTTATTTTAAAATTTAAAATAATAAAACGAGTTAAATGTATTTAAAAATGCAAATTTGATTCCAGTTATAAACCCATGTCTTCATTTGGCTACTTGGGAGTGGAATCAAAATTATAACGTTGATATATTTGATTTTCTTTATTTCAAAGTATAAAGGATAGTTTTCTAATATCATTTAATAAAATTCTTACATTGAATTCCAGTGTTCGTACATATGAATTCATTAGTTTGGGGGTGTTTCAATTGTGTCCATTTCACTTGATCCTTCCTAGATGGCGGCACTTAAGAGAAGCAGTTCTTGGAGAAGAATCGTTAATTAATGTTGTTTAATTTTAATTAAAAATGCATTTAAATGTAATTCTTGTACTACATGAGTTTATATACGGTGTCTAGTTTTCTTTAAGATGAACTTTTATTCAAAGTAAAAGAAAACTCCGTTTAATAGTTTACTCATTATAATGTATATCAAGTATTATTTTTTGTTATATAAATATTTTAACAGAAATTGAAATTTCATGCAAAACACAAATAATTTAGTTAGTTTAATAGTAATCCTTATGTTCGTTTATTGGTTCAATATTTATTTGCATGTTCACTCAACCGTTTGATAGATGGCACCACAAAAATTAGATAACTCCAGTCTTAATTTAATGATGATAACCATTAATGATATGCACTTAAACAAATTTAAAAACTTAAAAAATTATTGTTAAAAATTTCAAAATAAAATAGTGACTGTTTTAAGGTCTGATGTCCTTTTATCGTTATCATGTGTTGATAGGTGTGTTTGTAAAAATTTTATTTTTCTTAATTTAAAGAATCGTTTGAATGCAAAAGATAAAAAACAACTTTTTTGTTTTTTAAAGGAGTGAATTAAAATTCCCTAACAGAACTACTTCTAGTTTAAACACTCTTCCCATTGTGTTCTATGACGTTAAGAAAATTTGAATTGTACTTTATTAAAAACATTTTTGTTTAAGTTATGTCTACTATTACATTTTTGAAAATATATAGTATACTAAAAAAGTACTATTTCGATGAAATTGGATATTTTTAATTTAAACATTTTAGGCCGTTTGTGAATTTTATGCACTTCTCAAAACCTTTGAAATAAACTGCTATTTTGAAAAAGGGGGAAAACTTGACTTACTTTATATTTTTAGTAATAAAAATCATTGAACCAACAGCTCTTAAAAGGCAAACATCGAAGACAATACGCATATTTGTTAATGTTTATGTTTTCGGATCACACTTTATTTATTTGGGAAATTATAGGATATTTGTATACCTACAAACCTACATCTTTAGTTTGTTTAATTAAATTATTAATTGCTAAATTTCAATCTCTTCCTCATACTCGTTAACAAGGATAAGAGTGTTGACAACATTTAATCCAATATGTTACGGGCAAAGTGATAATTAAACCGGGCATTATTAATAATGCCCAAAAGGAGGGCGGGCAATGTGATAAAATCAATGGCATTTATCAATGAGTATTTATCACTTTTCCTGAAATACGTGGGCATTATTAATAATACCCGGATTTATCACATTACCCGTGATATATACACAATTTTATTGGGAAATTTTGAAGGAAATTTCTCAACTAAATATTCCGTAATAACTGCTATTTAGTGTTCACAAATAAATAACTATCACAGAATATAAATTCTTTTTTAAACGAATTCCCTCGAAAAATAATTTTCAAATAACTCTGCCTCTAATTGACTCTCAAAAAGACACAATAACTGAAATAAACCCGTTCTTTTCCTTCTCTCTTCACAACCCTCAAAAATTTCCCCAAAGAAAAATCATTCTCACATTCTAAATTATAACGAAAGAAACATTCGCCATTCAAAGCCATTCTTTGTAAAAAAAAAAAAAAGCGGAAACAATACGGACAGATCCGCCACAATCGCAGCCGCACAAACCACCCTTCAGTGCTCAATTACAGCGCGACGCGAGCCGACAGATGCCAGATTCAGTAACGCAGGGATGAAAAACGCGGAGGCTGAGGCTGACACGCCATCCTTCCTGAGAGAATAATTCATACGGGATCCCTCTCTCTGTGAGGTAGAGTGGAGGGAGAATAGATTGAGAGCGCTTCGAAACATTTTTCCACTGCAGAGTGGAGTGTGTAGAATTCTTCTGCCACCCGAAAGCAGGTTAAAATTGATCTTATTCAGTGGTTATTAGGATGGTTATATAGTATCTGTACCAGGAGAGGTAACATACTGTGTGTGCAGCATATTGTATAAGGTAGAATCCTAATATATGGGTCAAGTTGTAGTTGTCGCTCTCCTCTATAACACACATTTTATTTCCCTGTTTCTCACAAACTCTTTTAATACTCTTCCGTCTCTGTTTCTCTGGTCTTTCTGTTTATCTTAATATCTATCTTTGTTTACTTCACCTCTCTCCACTTTGCTCTCCAGGTTTCTCTTTAGATAGTTCTCTTACTGTTTTTCTCGTTTTCTTTCTGTCTTACTGTTTCTCTCTACATGTGCTTCCTCTCTCTCTCTCTCTCGCTCATTTTCTCTCTTTTCCTTTCTGAAACTAACTTTTACTCTATCTCTTTAATTTTTTCATAAGTCAATTTCCTTTATTTATCTATGGCCATCTTGACTCTTAAGGCCAGAGAAGCTCGAAATCGTGACGTGAAAGAGTAGCCACTTTTCATCACTTTTTGTCAACAGCTCAGCTCTGTTTTGAAATCTTTTAAGCCTCACGGCTACTTAAAAATCCTATTTGAAATAATGTTGATGAGGGCTCTGATTGATTTGCCGAAAGAATATCATTCCAAATATGACCATCTCTCTCTATCTTTATCTCTATCCTCATTTCTTTATCTCTCTCCCAAACCGCTCTTTTCTCATTTGTCTCCTACTCTCTTTCTATTATCATTTTCTCTGTCTCTTCTCTCCCAATCTTTCTCCATTATTTTTTTTTGTCTCGCTTTCTCTCTCTCTCCCCATTAAATTACTATCATTTTCTAAGTTCCCCTTTATCCGTCCGAACTCTATCCTCTTCCCTATTACTTCATCTTTCCCCTCTGTTATGCCATTGATTGCCACTCTCCACATTCACCATGCATGGTCACTGACAACGTTCGCTCTACCTCCCAGCCACACCTACGATCCTCCAGCGCGAGTTCCCTTTGCGCTTGGGAAATGAAAAACCGGGCTGTGCGTGGTCACGGAGAGTTGTTTTTCGCTACAAAAACCGAGAGAGATTGCTGGTTGGTTCAGGTGTATTGTGTGTGCGCCTGTATCTCCTCATCGCTCTCTTTTTGAGGGGTGTTTTTCGAGAGAGAGATGTCATATGAGCTTTTTGACTGTCAGGAACACGAGTTTCAGTTCCGTTGAGATTTATCATTCATTGGAGTGGAGGGGCCTGGTGTTTTTTTGAAGGTTCCATTTGTTTTTAGTGTCATTTATAGGAGAATGTGAAAGATTTAGAATGGGATAGAGGCATGGTTTGGCGTATTTTCAATATTTTACATGCCTAAACATTTTATATACTGTTGTTGTTGCTGTCGTGATGAATTAGTGCATAAATTACTTATAAATCTCAATAAAACACGCAAAGAGCTCACAATAAAACATAAATAGCTCACTATAAAATATAAAAATAACTCAATGAATATATGCAGTGAATATATGAATGAATTTATGCTTATACATCATATGCAGTAATTTTCATAGTCATGAAAACACACTAACATAGAAGTTATGTAGCATTAATATATCGATGAATTTGAAATATTTTACCAAGGTTTGTTTTGAATAAATGAATGAAAATACAAAATATAATTAGTTACTTATAATTTGGGTGTTTCTAAATTCAGCAAAAAAAGAGGAAAGTCAATAAAGTGAAAAAGGGAAAATTTCAGACCCCCCGTTATTGAAAATCTTAAAAATGTTAATTAGGATTATAATCGATATTTTATCACCTAAAAACTTTCTGCCCAGTAAGTCTGTACTTGTACAAAGTATTCTTTCTAAACTCTTTTTACATGTTCTAATAGAATATTTACGTAGCCCCATACATGTTTGGAATGCAAAACTTTTGATTCCTGTTTAACTATTTTTGAAGTTTGAAGGCATTAAATTAATTACAAGAGTCGACTTGGACTCAGATTCTAGGATTCCGCTTCATTGTATAAAAAAAGACTACCATGCAAGTTCAATTTATGATTTTAAACAAATTTCTTAGCTTTTCCTCATGTTCTTCAAAATTTCGCTTAAAACCAAATAATCTAAGCTTACACAATTTTTAATACTTAAGACCAAAACATTTAAGTAAAAATGTTAAATTTTCCTTTTTTAATTAGTTTTACCAGAAATTTGGAGTATCTGAAGTTAAAAACACACTTTCCTCATTTAATATATGGAAATCCATCCTCAACTCTATAATAACTTTCCACAAATTCAAAACCTTTTCATCCACATCAAACCAGTTTTCGAAACACAATGGACAATCCTTATCATCAATTCAAAATCACCCTAATTTAGAGGGTAAATTCCATCATACATGAATACGAAAAAATAACCCTAACCCGCCAACCGAAAACCCGCTTGGGACGAGGGAAATGTTCACGGATTATTAAATGTCTTCCTAGCGTCCCATAAAAATGTAGATACTCATCGGATGATGAATGCGTTGTTAGTAATGGTATTCATGTATTCCGAAACTCCTCTGCGTTCTATCCGTGTTGTTCAAAAAATAAATATGGATTATTCTAATATCGCCTGTCTTGTGAATGTGGTTGGTTGGAGGGTAAAAAAAGAAATGGGATGTCTCTTAACTGGGGGTTTGAGAGTATTATCGTTTTAACTTTGGTGGTCAGGGGGATGTTGAGAATGCAAATTTTTGGGATTGTGTAATTTTTCGGTGTGTGAATAGATGAGGGAATTTTGTGGGGGAAATGTTATTCAAAAATGTGTAAATAAGAATTGAAGTTTGACGGACAAGTTATTTTATCTTTATCGTTTTATGCGAAATTATTTTAAAAATGTTTCTCGAAAATTTTTTTTTTGTTTACATGTATAAATATTGTGGCAGTTTTCATGAAAATGTTGTACTTCTTAAGTGTATTGAGAACATGTTTCGAACTTCATTATAGGGAAGTATACACTGAGGAACACTATAGGAAATAGACGAAACTTTTTCAGGCGTTTGTAAACATGTTGCATATGTGTACTCTAAATATGTAGTCTTTATATAAGAGTATAAAGTTTAAAACATGAAATTTAAATGTATCTCAAGAATTTCCTCTCTTCTTGAATGCCAAGATAGGCTGACAATCGCCAACAATCAGCAGTTACGTCATGAAAACACGCCTTTATTTTTCCTTATTTGTCAGTGTGTTATCCTTAGTGTTCGGCACTAGTTTACTAGAACTAGTTGCAACTAGTAGTTAACTACTGATCAACTAGTAGTTTAACTACTTTAAGTTTAAAGTAGTTCAACTATTAGTTTAACTACTTTTTTAATTAACTACTAGTTAAAACTACTTTCAAATTTTCAACTACTTCAAAAAAAATTATTTACAATTTAAAAAGATATTTAAAATTTTTATCAAAAGTAGACTAATTAAATACCATAACCAGAAAAAAAGACCATTTTGGCGCGAAGTAGGTGATAAACGTTTTTTGTGACATAGAAGAAAGATGTATTAGAATTTTGCCAAAAAGTAAGTTATGAAATTAAATAAACTAGTTAACTTGTAGTTAACTACTTTGGGAAATAGTTAACTACTAGTTGCAACTAGTCCCAGGAAAAAATAGTTAACTACTAGTTACTACAATTTCTCAGACTAGTTAGTAGTTGGTAGTTAACTATTTTTTGACCACTAGTTGCCGAACACTAGTTATCCTATTGGTTGGGTGATCCAAGCGGGAAAAGTTGTCAAATGGTTTTCATTATTCAAAACTTGGCTAGCCTGTATAGTATCTAGTAAGCCGTGGTCTATAGAGTATTTTCAGGTGACGTCACGACCGGTTATTTTCTTTTAACTGTTAATCTTTTGTAGGGCTTTTAACTGTTGCTAAGGCGGTTGCTAGATGACGAGGTATCGGTTGTTATGGAGATTGTGACGTGATTACAAATGCTCCAATAGAAGAATTACACGACCAGCTATTTTTGTAACCTTAATAATAACCTTTTGTAATTTTGTAACCTTCAAGGCCGTTGTTCGGTTCGAGTCATGTGATTGAAAATGCTGTATCACAAGATGAGCTCTGGACTAGTTGCCTGGTTGTGGCGGTCGCTATAGAAACAATACTAAACGAGCGGATGTAAGAAGTGTAAACGAGAGCTCATCTTGTGATAGACAGACAGTAAATCGTTCATTACAAAATCAACCAGAACAATCTGTAAATCATACGCGTTATTGATATCGCTCAAAGCATGCTTTGTTTAACTGTCAAAATCGATGAAGTTTTTCATTAGATCTTCAGAAAACCGATGAGACGGGAAACAAGTTCCTGGTTTTTCATCTCCAACTCCCTCGTAATTGAAATTCCTTTGAGAATGATTGAAGCCCTCCGTCACACAAAGGAGAAGAGATGTTTTCTTTTATAAAACAGAAGAAATAATTCTTTTGCGCCGCGAAAGATGAAAGTTTTCAATTAAAGTGGAAGCATCTGGAGCCGAGAGTATTATTTGCCTTTCGCCAGATTAATATTCTCGGTGCGGGGATAATCTCATTTTGAAGACGCTTCCGAGTGTTCTAGAACGTTTTTAGGGCAGATTATCTTCCTCAGAGGAATTTTCCGAAACAGGAAATGAGGATCGTAACAATCGTTTGTGGGGTTGAAATTCGAAATGAGGAATTCTAATTTCGAATTTTCACTTTCGTATATTCAAAGTTGAGTTATTCGATTCCTGTTCATAACAGTTGGATTGATTTCTGTACTGTGGAATGAACTTTGTTATAAACTGTAAATTGCTTGTCTCTATGATAGACATAACAAGTTGTATGCGCCTTATTCATTTCTTTGGGTAGATGGGGATCTAATCTTTTATTTCTGTTATTACTTTCGGTGGAATTGATATTCCAGACGCTCAATATGGAATATGAATTCCACAATTCTAAAAGTGATGTGATTAATATATGATATAATATAGTAAACTCTTTTCCTAATAGGAGCCTTTCAAGTATTGCGTATGCATGTTTTGGTATTCCCCTCTACTCTACTTGTCTATAAAAATACATAAACTTAAAACACCTATCTCCCTTCTATAGTTTCATAAGCAAATTGATTAGCTTCCCAACTTTTTCTTACGAAACTTTTAACTTACGTCAAATAAAACACTCATTTATCAATATTTCCATTTTTTTTCACAAATTATTAGGGATTTTAGAAAAAGGGCGTTTTTATTGTCTTATATAAGCATCGCTCATATTCCCTTGTCCGCAAAAACTGCCAAATAACAAAACCCCTCCTCATTAGGTTACGCAATATGGACCCCTTAGGGTACTATTATGCTGTCTGAAAATGTTATGGTGTTGTTATTATTATTATTATTATAACTATTGATGTTGATAAAAAAGGCATTATAAAAGAATGTTAAAAAGCATAGTAGGTAAAAGTATCCAGCCCTTGTAGCAAGTATAGGAGGAATTCTCAGAAAATATTAGTCTACCTCTAATTATTATCATTTTGATACGCTTACGTAAAACACATTTTTAAAAAATTTTGTTACAAACAATAAATTTTTAATTTAAAATCAAAGAATTTTGTAATAGTTACGAGAGTTTTTGTAAGTTACACAGGTTTTTTTCACACAAAACGTGACTATTCCCCTCCCTCTACTTTATTCCTCTCATATACTATTCCATCTACTCTCCCAATCCTCTAATACTATCATTTACTCCATTTCTCATATACTACTTCATTTACTCCAATCTTCATACACTATACTTCCTTTACTCCATTTCTCATATATTACTTCCTTTACTCCATTTCTCATATACGTACTACTTCCTTTACTCCAATCCGCATATACGTACTAATTCCTTTACTCCATTTCTCATATATTACTTCCTTTACTCCATTTCTCGTATTCTACTAACTCCAACTCACTTCCTCTTTTATAATCCCTTTACTTCATTTTTACAACAATATGAAATCACACATCAGCAAATTCTCCCCAAAAAAGCATATTTACTGACGCATATCACAGACACGATAACAACTCTCCATCCCACCCTTCCAAAGACCCCCCTTCTCCTCCCTAATTGTCCATTCCAAACGATCTTCTCGTTAATTGCTTTTTTTCCTTTCCTTCATCATACCCGGGGAAAAGATTCTATACTTAGCTCACTTAAGGTACTTAGTGCCTCCAAAAGAAGGGAATAAAAGAAACCTGTTAATCTCGAGAGGGCTTCAAGAGTAGGGAGGCAATCTTCCAGCTGAGGGGATCGCCTTCGAAAGAAAGACAGGGGCGTCTGCCCCCGATTCGGACACGTTTTAATCTGTGGAATCTTTTGTTGTGTGTGGTGGCCCCAGGGCTTTTGAAGCCGTTTCTGCCCCCTGCCGCCTCAGATTGCGTTGAAGTTTCGGCCGGTTTAGGGCGGAAAGGGCTTGAAATGACCGATCGATCTTTATTTATATGCGCTAAGTGGTGTTTTTTAATGGGCGTGATTTGCTTTGTTGTTGGGGGAGGAGTTTTTTTGGGGGAAGGTGGGGCTTGTTGTAAGTCGTGTTGTGATTGATTGTTAGTTAAGTGAGGAGGAGTTAGGATTTTTTTCTTGTTAGTTAAGCTTGGTGGTGTTGATGCTTAGATAATTTTGAGTTAAGCGTTCTTTTTTTTTATTTTTGAAAGCTAAAAGTGTCCGATGAATAAAAAGTAATGAGTAAGGCTGTTAAGGGCAATTTATCAACAAAAGAAGAAAATTTGTGTTTTAATTAGTTGTAATTAATTAACGCAAAAGCTTTGCTTTGAATTATCCCTGCAGAATTTTCAGCATCTAAGATAGATAACGAGAAAGTAATTTTGAGCAGTCCATTAAACAATTAGGTAATTTTCCGTTATCCCGGTAAAAATTTCCAAGCATTTGTAAAAGCCAACGGTTAGAAATATTGCTCGAAATGGGCAAACAAACCAATTAAAATATTCAGTTACTATATCGATTTTAATGTCGAAAATTATTGTTATTCAAATATTTTGCTTCCAAAACAGCTTGTCGATTTCTATCCGGATAGATAACGGAATTATTGCATGGACGATTGTTTCGGATATCTGTAATGAAATGATTATCTCAATTATAAAAACTTTAAAAACGTGGCTTAAACCTTAAACAATATTTGAGTGGATCCAGGAATCTCTGATACAATGGCGTTCTACACTTAGGTTTTTATCTGTGCGTTTTTAACGTAAATCTTAAATTTTCAAATTAGATGTTAGTCGTCTTGCAAAACACCTGGCTTTTTTTTACTACATCAAAAGTACCCCAAAATGCTTTCAAACACAAGTTTGAGACTGAGTCCTTCATCTTTACCGCAGGTAAACGTTAAATACCAGAAACAATCTCCCACAACTACCTCAAACTTTTTTTTCTCCACCGCTTTCTCAACACTAATACACACTCCCCCAATCTGCAAAAGAAATATATTCACTAGTTCCACCAAAACACTAGACAAACAAAGGATAAGACAACACAGCAGCAGCACAATATCCCTTTCAACAACATAGAGTGAGGGAGAAAAGTCCCTGTTTGCTGTGTCAACACACAACATAAAGTTGCGGAGGAGCGCTTCGGCATCAGCAAATGGCACTGATTGTTTAATCGGTGGAACTTCTTTTCTGAATGGACTCGCTCGTTTGCCAACTCTCGATGGAAGCGCCGCTTCCAATTTTTTTTCTTCTGTTTATAGAAAGCGAGAAAGGGTTTTGATTGATTTTTTGAGGAAGGGTTGTGTGGGTTTTTAACACTTTCAATGCGTTATTGGCTTTGATTTAAGACTGAAAAGGAAAAGGTAGTGTGTGTTTGAAGTGATGTAATGAGCAGAGTGTGTTGGTATTTTAAAAGAGATGAAACGATGAAAGGCTATTTTTGGGACTGTTTTTATGCACATAGTCGGTGCAATGCTTATATGTGTGGGATTAAGAGAAACTTGAATATCAAGGGAAAGAATATTTTAGGCCCTTTTCCTATTCCTATCAAATTGAATAGGTATCTGTTGCTTTTTTGTTTATTTCTAAGCATTGACAATTAATTAACGAGGAAATCACTTCTCCCCGAGAGTTATATTGCACTGTGAAGATGGGCTGTGCTGGGGTAAAGCTAAAGTGGATTCGTACCGTTCTTCCTCTTGCGTCTTCACTTGATTATGTTTAATGATATGTTACCTTTAGTTTCTATCAAATATGTTTTAACTTATTTTGTATTAAAAGTTTTGGGATACTATTTAAAACGAACAAATCTTATGTAGAATTATTTGGATAACTTCCTACTATAAAAAGTAATTCAAAAGGATTAGATCAATAGGCTATTTCCTTAAATATTCCCCCTACAACTACATTCTTCAAATTTTTAAGTTGCATCAAAAAGATGACAAATTTGATTGTTTAGGTTGCATTGGTCCAGTCTTTTTGAATTAACTATGTATATAATCTTAAATTTGAAACTAATGTTACTTTCATACAAATATCAAAATAAAGTTCGGTGCAATTAAAAATATAACTGAAATTATTTTCATTTTTCCAAAAAAGTTTCAATGAATAAAAGCTTTTGAAATGAAGCTTTTGAGAAAAACATCAGAAATAATCAGAAATTAAATCCGAATAATGAATTTAAATCCAATAAATGATTTATCTTTCACTCTATAAATGCATTTTCTAACATAAAAACATAAACCATCTCGCTTAATATACTGCTATATTCATCTCTATGCTTTATATAAGGGTTATGTAATATCAATGCTTACGCTATCCAAAAAAAAAAAATACTAAAAGAAATAAATAACAGTATAATTCAATACATATCTTAATAAATATAAAACTATTGGAGTTTCTTTATCCCAAACAATTTATACCTATTATTTTCTGTCATTAAATACGATTTTAATAAAAAAAAACTAACATAAAAATACCTATTTCATGATGACACGATTTTTGGTTTTGGTTACTAATTAACAATTTATGAATAAAACTAAAAGCAATAATACCAGAAAAAATGGGTTCATTATTTTTTGCTACATGTAGAACACTATTACTTAAATTAATGTAAAATAAAACATTTTCAATTACACATAGAATTTTTAAACTACATCTTTATTATTTATTCCCTTATTATGTAATGCATGTTTTCTAAACATAATAAATCACTTCTCTTTAAAAAAAAATTACATGATTATTTTTAAAGTAGAAAAGCAATTGGTTGGATGTTAAGTAATATCCTGTTTTTGTTAGATGAGAACAAAATAATCTCCTGAAAATAATGATATTTCAGTGTAAGCAATTCTTTATAAAGCAATTTAAATTACTGCTTAATTAAGCTTATTTTTAAGCAATTCTCCATGAAGAATGTTCAGGAATCAGTAATGTTCTTTGTATATTACTGAATATTCAATAACATAGAACGAAGAACATGTAAATTTATAGTTTAAGTATAAAGTTTTAAGAAAATGGAGAAAATGTACTTTGATCTTTAATTTCCCAACGACTACTTTATTTGCTTTATGTTCACCAGTTTTTCATTATGTTTATATGAATAAATTGGTTAGTTTTATTAATGAATTTTGAATGTATGATTATAATTGTTCTTATACATGTTTCTTTCATTTTAGGTAAGCTTCCAATTTGTTTTTGCCTTTTATAGAGAAATGCTGTGTTCGTTTTGTAAGTACAGTAATATGTTTTATACCTTACGATTGTTTTGCGATTGATTTTTCTACATGATGTATGTTTTGACTCAATTCAAGATACACTGAACGATAATTAGGTATCAAATAATATGTCTTTGTGAGAGAACTTTCAAAGTTCGTCTTTTTAGTGACCATGCCTAAAAAAATTTCTTAGTCATAATTTTAAAATAAATTTTTACTTTTGCTTATAAATTTTTATAAACAGCTTCATCTAAATTATTTTTATTAAATAAAAAGAAATGTGTCAAATCAAAATAATAAAAGTGTCAAATTAGTATGAAATTACGTTCATATTAATCATAACGTTTAAAAAAGTTACATTAGAGTCGAGTAAAAAAGTGTGTCTCCATTTTGTTTAATATTCTGTTCATGTTTAAAAAGATACTATAGATTTCGAAATTTAGATTTTAACAAAATCATTCCTTCTTTCGCATACATATTCTTGTCATTAAATTTTTTCAGATCTCATTTAAATCCATTCACTGTACAAATAATAGTACTTATCTAAACCCTAATCAAATATTTACTTTGGTTTTCCTTTTGACACGGCCACTTCAGTAAAAACTACTTTTGAGTAATGTTTTGACGAAGTTTTTATAATGACTCTATTGGTGATCTTCTTATGTCCTATTATTTGCACAAATTTTATTTTCCCCACTCATACTCATTTATAAATATGAAAACATAAAAAAACTGTTATTAAAACACCATTTAAAAACCATAGCTCTTATAAATTCCGTTCTTCAGTTTATTAACATGTCACACTAAAGGTCCTCGAAAAATAACCACCGCTAAAAAAAAGAACAGCTTTATTCCACAAATCTATCTTCAATGCCCCTGAAAGAATCCTATTCATTCATTCTTTCACAGAAAAAAAAATCTTCATAACAACTCCAACGATGCAAGAGGATAAGAAAAACGAGGCTAAAAAGATTTCGCGAGGGTCTTAATCGAACCTCCGCCATCTTTGAATCCACCGCCGAAAAAGACAAACGATACGTTCGATTGGTGAAATAAAAAAAAAACCCTTCCGCGAACAATTTCGTCCCCGTTTTTCTGTCCTTAATCTCAGTTTTTTTGTGTATTATTCAAGCCTTGATCGTCTGTCGTCCATTCGATCTCGAGGAGTTATAGCTCTGCCGTCAACAAACCGTGAATGACGTAATTTGTGGAACGGGACGAAGAGTTGAGTTGGTCTGTGAGTGATGGAACGGGGATTCGATTCCGATGACCGAGTGATTTGGGGACAATCGATTAGAGATTCGTTCTTTCGGTGGGAGGTTTAATGACATTTGCACTTTTTCATACTTTAAAAGGGATTTGTTTGGAGCCGAATTTTTTTTTACCACTTTTGTTTATCCATAGATAATCCACAAACCAATGTGTAGCCACAGAAAAATCTTACTCTGCTACAGAGTAATTTTGTATTGATGTTATCATTTTTTCTTATTATTTCTTACTTTCTATTGGAAAAATCAGCACTTTTGTGCTAATAAATCCAAAAACAACCTTAGAAATTGTAAAAATCTATTAAAAACTATTATAAATTTATATTAATAAAACATTTAAAATGCTTAATTCATATCAATATATCTATGCTTGAAAGATAGTTTAAATTGGGCTACTTTACAGGGAATTCTAGTGTAAATTATTAAATATTTCAAAGCGTATATAAACATTTAATATTGAATGCATTTTATGATAAATATATTTTCTGAGTTTAATATTAGGATAATAAATTTAAATTCAGAACAGTGCAGCTATTTCTAATGCCTCACAATATATTTTATTTTTAGACCAGCATGATACTATATTTACATAAGACACATTACAAGATGTCGACTAAGTTAATAAGAAAATCGACCTTATGTTCATAAAGTGCAATAATAAATGGATGGCTCATGATAAAAACTCCACTCCAGAAAGAAAATAATCGTGATAAATAAGATCGCATACTTTAAAATAATAAACCGTATGGAATTTATCGTTGCACAATTTTCTACTTAAAGCAAAAATTCTTTATTTTTTTTCCTTTCAAGAAGAAGAAAAAGGCACTTAGCGTTCTTATAAAAGATGAAATCACTTAAGGTGTCTTAGGTTTGGAAGAAAAGGTTTTACGCAATTTATTTTCTTATACTTTTAGAATGAAAAACGTTTCTAAAAATTTTTTCTTATCCTCTGATAGTATTTTATCCCTAAAGTATATTGTTTTTCATTGTTGAACTGATGAAAATTAAAGAATTAATGAATGACTTTAGTTTTTAACATGTCTTTTTACAAAGGGCACCTCTAGTTATTGAAAGAGATAAAACTACATAAAACAATTTTTTTTTAATTCCAAAAGTTTTTATGCAAAACATAAACATATAGTTTAAAGAAAAGAAATATATCTGTCTTGATTTTTTTCTAAACATTTATATTTACTCACCCATGCAATAAAAAATTAACTACTTGGCACAATTAAATTTCTGTTACCTTGACCATGAGTGTCAATGTTGTGATCATTAAGTGCATTTTCACACACGTATCAACTTTTAGTAATGTATCAAAATGAAATAAAAGAGACATTCGTTAATTTTTTTTTTAAAAAATGCCACTTTTCAAAATAAACTTAATCATATCAAAATACTACCTCATCAAAACTCAAGTTCTTCTATATCTTTTTAAATAAATAATCAATAAAAGAAAAGACCCCTATAGATTTCAGTCGTATCAGATATTTCTTGTCAATCTGTTTGGGTTTTCCCAAGTCAGATTTTTTCGAGATTTTTTGTCCAACATTTATTTTTTTATAAATATATGTTTAAAAATTTGTATTGATTAAAAAAGTTATCTTCTCAATGAATAGTTTTCACTAAGCAAAATAAACTCTCATTTTTTAAATTATTTTACCATTTTAGTAACATATATTGTTAAAAATCTTTGTGTTTTTAGTTTGATGTAGGTATATCACATTACGTTACAGTATTATTTTGAAGTCGAACTAATCGACAGTTGAAATTAAATTAGGTAATTCATAAGTTATTTCAGAATGAAGGTACTGATATAAAACGATGAAGTATCTTGAATGAAATATACCCTGTGATTCATATAACCGTGCAAAAATTATCCTATTGGAATATTAGTGTTTTAAAATTGTCATCATTAGACTAAAAGTTTTTCCTAAACTAAACGATTATAAACTCTGAAATCCGTCACTAATTTCTAATACATTTTGTATGAAAATCTTTTTTTTAAGCAATTTTCAGAAAGCTGCAGTAAAGTGTTATATTTTTTAAAAATTACTTTCACAGCCCTTTATATTATCAAACATTCTTAATAAAACATTCAGTTCCTTCTTAAAAACAACAAATATATAAATACAGAAACTTTATTTGTATGCTATGTATTACTATTTTAACAATTTTTAATAAAATCTGTAACTAAGTTAAACGGTACGAGAAAATATTAAGAAAAGCTCAGTAGTATTCATAATGAATCCTAGAAAACGCAATTTTAATACTTTCTTTTCAAATAAATAAGTTCCTAATCGGCGTTCCCTAAGTGATTAGGACTAGACTACCACCTCAAACTCCCCCCTGCACAAGTTGGTTCGCTGTCTTAAATCGATTACCATAATGAACATCGATGCAGTAGAGTGAATTAAGTGGTTAGGGAATATGTGTTTACCTTGACTAAAGCAGTATGTGAACTAGGGGAACCTAAGTGCAAATTTCCCCGCTCTGATGTTAGCGTACTGAGGGTTAAACTTTTATTTGAGCGATCGATGAATCGATTTATTTCGTTTGAAGAATCGAAAATAACTAAGTTTTCTGTGTTGAAATTGTTAAGTTTCAAGGTAAATATATACTCATTGTTGTTTCGAATAGCGACTTATGTGTGTGTGTGTCAATGGATTTTAAAGTTTGAATATTACGATGATCTGAAGCTAAGAAACGTAAGAAAAATGTAGATTGTTAAAAGAGTATAATTTTCAATTCGACTTTCAACAAAAGATGAATTGTTAGATTATTCTTTAAAGTTTCTCTATTAAGTCAAATATTTATTTTAAACTTTTATGAAGGATTGTGACACATTTGCTTTGAGTTTTAATTTATGCCATAAGGGACCATCCAAAAATTTCTTATTACATAGAAAATTTATATAGCTCCTCCTCCATGTCACAAGATGTCATGAACCTTTTCTTTGTCACACTATTGCGTTTTTATAAGACACGCTTTTGACATTTTCAATTTTAGTCTAAAGTTATCCACTGGGAGTTTTTTACTCTTCATTTACTTTGTTTTAACTACCTTTAATCTAAGACTAGGCTGAAAAAGAAAATTCACCTTCATCACTGTGACAACAATAAAAGAATAGCTTTTTAGAATGGTGTCTCAAAGTTTAGACTCACCCTCTCTATATGTTACATAATACACTAACTCATTTAATTCTACACGTGTGAAGAAGTTTGGAATAGCCCCTAACCTCGCAGAGACTCAGTTAAATTAACATTCTGGAAGTAAAAATGGGAACTTTCGAAATAAGTTATAAATATTTTAATAGACTTATTGAAATAGTGATTTTGGCCGTAAGAATAAATTTATAATACATACCTACAGAGGATTATAATCGCAAAAAAGTAGGTTATTTTAAAACCACGTTTTTTACTACTATTACCTTTTTTTATTAACGCATTATTTATTTATATTTTTTTAATTATTGATATTCTATTAAAAACGTTTTATAAGCACAGAGCTATAATAATTTCAATAAATTTTAAAAGTTAGAATCATTTGTTAAGTTATAGTTACCATAGTTTGTCAACATGTCAAACAACTAAAAGTTCTTTAATGTTTCGTAAGACATACTACTACCTTTAACATTAGCTTGTTTAAACAAAACAAAAAAAACCCTCATCACTACAAACTTTCTGTCTACGCCATCAATAAATAAACCCTTCCAAAAAAACATGCTTGAATGGCTTCAAAAGTTTAAATTGCGCGTTACAACTTTTAGAAGCTCATAACTACCTACTTCAAACGCTGTTTGCTTACAACTACCAAACAACACACATAAAAAGATTCCGCAAAAAAAGATAAAGAAGCCTCTCCTTGGCATTTAAAGCTCCAATCGCAAGCCCCATTTAGGCAAATATCGAAGCGATCACGCTACGGTAGATTCCCTTGATGTCGAAAATCCCCCTATCGGGATAAAAAAAAAGAACTTCAATATAAAGCTGGACGGAGGAACTGGAACTGGAAATCGGAAAACGATTAGGTTCCATTTTATGCGTCCATGTCAATTTCCAACGCATCAATTAGCATAAGACATTCCCGTTCGTTCATCCTCGGTTCCGAAATTCCTCCTCTACGGTGAGGTAACTTAGTCGATAAAAAATGCCGGAAAATAAAAATAAAAAAGAGTCGCCATTTCTTTTATTGCGATTCACTAGACCGCAATCACCGGGTATGTCATTAAAGAAATCAAATCTAACGCAAGAGATGGTATTTTTATCGTACTTGTTAACATCTTTTTGCATAAATCATTAGGCTTGTTCTCGGAAATGAGATGTTCAGAGAAGTACGGTTGGATTTTTACCATTGTCTGGTGCTAATAGAATGTCGGAGTTATTAGAATATGGAAGGTAATCGACCATCGAAAATTAAACGTGTATGAATATTTTTGTGATGTGTTAAAGCAAGAGGGCAACTACCTTCTGAGGTATTTCATTGAACCCTCATTATCATTATTGAACCCGTATTTCATTGAATTGTGAATCATGTATTTTTTTAATGTGAAATAGTCTACAGGTGTTTTCAGGTGACGTCACAACCAGTTATTTTCTTTTGTAGGGCAAATTTTCTGTTGCTATGGCCTTTGTTAGGTGCGGTGATATCTGTTGCTAAGGTGCTATCTGGTGCTATCTGTTGATATAACATATAAGTTGTCTGTTATAAAATATAAGTTGCTATCTGTTGTTAGGTGTGGGGTCACGTGATTGCAAATGCTCCAATAGAAGAATTCCACGGCCAGTTATTATCTGTAACTGTTAACCTTCTGCAGGGCAAAGCGCCTGTTGCTAAGGTCGTTGTTAGGTCCGAGTCATGTGATTGAAAATGCTCTACTGGCGGTTTTTCCCCAAACTTTTTGGACGTTTAGACTTTAATGCATTTTATTTGTTGAGAAATTTTTTTTCACCAAGTTAAGATTAGGATTTAATATATTTAGGGGGTTGGGAATATTATAGTTTATGTTGGGGCATATTATTTGCCTTCTTTTATGAAGGTGGTTTTAAAATACCTGGTGGTATTTTAAAATACCTGGTGGTATAAAGGTGGTATTATAATTTATTTAAAAGGGCTAATACACTTCACAGAGTACAACCATTTTAATAATCCTATTTACCAGTCTTCGAAAAGTTGAAACCCCCTTTTAAAAACAAGTAGGTATTGCTTTATAAAAGTAAAATATACTTAAAGTAACTCATAAAAAGAAAAGGTACACTTCTATTTTATTTTGTAAAGGTTTTATGTTTCTTCTTCAGATACCCTTCTACGTATAAAATATGCAAACATCATTTTATTTATTTATTTAAATACATTGCCAAACAGAAGTGAAATTCCAATTACATGAATTTTATGAAAATATTGTAAAGTAATACTAACATTCAGTGGTTTTAAGAATGTTTAGTTTGAAGTAAAAAAAACTCCTTTAAACTCTAAAACTCATTAATGATTAATAGTTGGATTTGTAAACATTTTCAACTATTAAAATTAACTAAATTTCTTATTTTGTTTTGTATATGAAGTGGAAAATAAAGAACTTGTTTTCTATAGGGTAGTATCTTTTCAACGAAAATTGTGTCAAGACATGGAAAAAAATATTTGTTTACAAAAGTAAAAACCAATTCAAATATTTAAACCTTGTTCATCGCTCTTCCATAGCTATCAAAGACAATTTTTGTTTTTCAACCCATTACTTTCAATAATTAATTAGGCTGATCTAAAACTCCTTACAACAAGAAAAAAGTTTTCTTAAAACTTCAAGGCAAGCTTGGAGACTTTAATTAATGAAAACACGCTTCTAGATTGAAATTGAGAATTATTTTTAATTTTCCATTGTTCCTTGATAGGCGAACTTGTTTGTTGAGAGAAAAGAAAGTATAAACAAGTGGGAAGAAGATTCCATTTAATTATTGCAAATTTGTTTTTGAAGGGTGTTCTAAAATAGGGTTATGATTTTGGTTGAGGTCTACTGAAGTAGAAAGCAAGCAAATAATATGCGTCCTTGTAGTTAATTTTGAAGCCTTTTTATTTGAATGCTTTAATACGCCATATTGATGATAATTGATAAAAAATAATTCTGATACTTTATTGTACTAATTTATTATTTATTTTATGAAGTGTTTCTTGGTAAATTATTTTAAATGAAACTTTAAAAAAGTACACAACAAAAGGGATTTTAAGTAGCCGTGTATTGATTTTTTGACGTATGTAACTATCAGAAATTATGTGATTATTTGTCTATTCGGTCTAAAAATATTTATGAGCACATAAATGTATTTAGTATGTAATTTGTACTATTTCTTGTACATATAAAATCAATAATATTTAGCAATACCTGCAATCAAAATTATTTTGATAGGAAAGTACCATTTTTTGCTTTTAAAATCTGATTATATTTTTTTGAAAAAGAGATAGTTGGTTAAGTAAATAATCTGCTCAGTTGAACAGTAGAGTAAGTTAAGATAGGGGAAGTTGATATTTTTTTTTATGTCGCCTCTAATATTCATGTAGTTATGGTGTTTCTTAGGCTGCTCTTACAAGACAATTACTTATGATCTAACTAGTGCAGTAACAATTAATTTATGTGAAAAGGTTTCCAAATCTTCTTTCCACTTACGACACTTTAATTTTGAGCTGATGTGTGATGAGGTAGGGCTTATTTAAGGCAAGGTAATTTGTAATTAAACCTCCCTTTCTAACTCTTTTGATGTTTAAGTGAAATAAAACCCTACTTTTTTTCCACAAGCAATTCACTGTTTGATTAATACAGATTCTATACTGTTCTAATCATATACTACATTGCCTGTAATTCATCAAATCCTCTAATTAGGAATGGTATTTCAACACATTGTAAATCTGTAACAATATAAACCTCCATATTAGTTACATAAGGTTAAAACAATAGTAACAAATCCTTTGTCTAAACCGGAATAACGTTGTTAATGAACCTAGTTTGCCGTTAAGCCATTACCTTTGAGTCTTTCCAAAGCCTTCCTTCAGGATCATGAACTAATTGATAGGACGGAAATAATCTCAGTTTATCCGATTAATATTACAGTATACCTATTAATTTGTAAGAAGACAAATACTTAATTAGTCCTTTCCAGCTTCGGGAAACAATTTACGTTGTTGATACGATTAAATGGAAAGTTACGGAACGGCAAATGAGTTATGAAACCAACGTAATGTGATAAGCTTTTGGAATGAGTAAAGTAACAATAAGATCTGTTCTTGGGAAAAGTCGGTAGGAAGGATTTTGAGGTATAATTTTGTGAGTTTATTATGCCTAAATGTTACTGTTTCAGCAGGTATTTATTAGAAGAAGACTAGAGTTAAAATGTAATATACCTTGGATAAATTACTAAGAACATAGAGGAGGTTCCCAAGGGTTCTGATTTATTCATACTTAGATACATACATGCATTTAAACAAATAACAGATACCCTAAATATATGAAAACATCTACGTTCTAGACTCTAGAGAATATCTAAACGTTAAAAAACACCTGGCTTTTTTTTAAATACATAAAGAGTGGAAGTTAATCTGTACTTTCTTTAGAATATCTTCTCTAGAATAGCATTCTTAGATAGAATATTAAGAACTTTCTTTAGAATATCTTCTCTAGAATAGCATTCTTAGATAGAATATTTTCATTCTTTAAAATACAAATGTGATTTGGAAATCAAAGAAATAGTGTCATTCAAAAATAATTGTTCAAAATTAGTAAACTATGTTAAAAAGTATGGATATTTTTCGTAAGCATTTTATAAAACCAAAGCATTCTTAAACTTCAAGCATAATTAAAAATAATAAAAACGCACTTAAAACATTAAATTCAAAATTCCAAACATTAGATAACTATATATTTAGTTTTTTTAGTTTTACATGTTGTTGATGACTGTCTAATTCTGTTCACATCCAACTTTATTAAGTATGCAAAGTCATATAAACTCTACAATGTTCTTTTAAAGAAATATTCAACCACATTAAAGTGTGCCATTAGCCCCCACAATGAAAAAAATTACAATTCTAGAAATAGTTCTTCACATGTGCAGTTCAATATTTTTTCAGTAATATTTTCTTATTCTCCAGTATTTGTAGAATATAAAACTGTCTTTAAATAAGATTAGGCATAATATTCTTAAAAACTTACAAAATAAAATAATTTACTGAATTTAATACTTGCTATGGCTTGTAGAAAACAAACTTGGCTTTCTTATGCTCATCAACCACCTGTCATGACAGATATATTCCATGCTGCAAATGTTTTCTAGTTCTGTACCTAACCGTGATGTATAAATCTACTTTACTAAAATATTTATACAGTCGACTTCGCTTATTGAAATCACGGTTCATGTTATAAATGGGATAATGTTATAAAAATTGACTGGTCCCGACCACTCCTATTTAACTTAACGCAAAATGTATCATTTTATGTTATCAATATATTGCTTAAAGTTATAAAAATCAAGGGAAATCCCATAAAAAGCTCCATTATTTCCCGTTTGACGGCCAATTTCATATAAAATAGATAATCGGTTTAAATACGTCAATTAGGAGAACATAGTTGTGATTTTAAAGCTAACACTCGTGTTCTACTGTTTGAAACTTTATATCAAATCGCTAATTATTTTATCGATCGGATATTGTTATCATTCTACACTTGGACAAAAGTGACCACAGTAAGCGGAGTCGACTGTAATATGAAAAAAAAATCCATTTGTCCCATTAGCCCCCACGTTTCCCTTCGTATAAATCTACTTGTTATACCAAAAAAAAGGAATATTTTAATTTAAACTAGCACTCAGACACCTAGAGACAAAAAAATCTAATCACTCAAAAGTTAATGTTTCAAAAATACCTGACAAAGTTCGTCAAACCAACAACTTCCGAAACATAGAAACCTAATTTATCCCGAAAACATTTCCCAGTCGAACTTCCCTATACGTCTCTTGTCGAAATACGACCTCATCCGCGCCGAAAAAAGGTGGCGGGAAAATTGATTCGGCCCCGTAACACCTTTACCTTTCTCACTCGATAGAGTCCCTGAGTACCGGGCCTAAGACCGTAAACCAGTCCAACGTCCCGGTAACGCAGTGTGAGATCTTGAGTTCTGGAGTTCTGGTAGATCGTACATTGTGTCTGCTGGCCGAGACAGAAAAACTCGCCTAGCCTCGTAAAAACGGTGCTTATTGGGAGCCGGAATTTCGGAGTTCGGGATTTGCAAGGCGGTGATGCGATAATGGGGGTTGATCAGTGATTTAGAATGGAATATTTTGCGTTTGTTTTTCTTGTGTGTGTTATTTCTTTCCCTATTTTCTTCTTTGTCACATTCTGTCTTCTATTCTCTTGCTTAATCTTTCTTTTAACCATCCTTGCATTTCTCACTCTCAGTTTAAAACTTTCACTTTCTCTAATCGTGTCTAAAATATTCGGAAATAAATATAATTAATATAGTATATGTTACGGGCAAAGTGATAAACCGAGCGTTATTAATAATGTCCGAAGTGAGGCAATGAGATAAATTCAATGGCATTTATCAATGAGTATTTATTCCTTTGCTTTAAATACGCGGGTATTATTAATAATGCCCGGATTTATCACAGTACCCGTAACATCTATAATATTTTAATTAATATTAGTTTTTATAATTTAAATGCAATCCTATTATGTTTGAAATTAGTACAGTTTTCTTCATTTGTTTTCTTACTGGTTAAAAGTGATGGGAAATAGTTATTAAAATAATAGTTTTAAGTCATTTAAAAACAACAGTAGGGTATTAAATTGTTATGCAAAACAGTTGTATTTCAGACCAACTATGAAAAAAGTGTCAGAAATGTTTTTCCATACGGTGTGTAAATTATAAAACGGTTTGAATTACCTGTACTATATTTATTTGAAAGGAAGTTATAATATTAATAAATATGGTCCCCCGAATAATTACAAACATGCAATATACCTAAATGTAATATAAATCGAAAATAAATTATAATACCTTTAAAAAATAAAAAATTAAGGGCTTGTGATCAAACTAAGAATTTATACATTTACCTAAACTTAACTTGATGTTAACTACAATTTTTAATCCACATTAATGTACTAAATATAAATTGCTTAACCTGTTCCAACACACGTTTTCTTTGAATATATATTAACCACCCAACAATATAACATACTTCCTCTGGAGATTTATAAAGTGAGCAATTTAATTCCAGTTTTAGCGTTTAAATATTGACCAAAGGTGCAATCAGTCAGGGTAAACGTAGAGCATATCAATTAATATTTCAAATAATCCTTTCGGGATATCAATTTTAGGTAGACGCTAAACTAAATGGGGCTGCTTATCATAACATCTGACGCTAACTACCTAACTAGGCTGCTTGGAAATTAATGTGACTTTTGGAACAGATTCAACGCGTACGGCTCTATCTATGTTTCAGAGGCATTTGAAATGAATTGCATTTTCCCCTTAATTGGATATAAACCAGTTTTCTCAATGAAATAAATGATGCGGCGATTGCAGACAGTATTTCTTCCTAGAATTGTTTCTTTTAAAACATTTTAAAACTGTGCATTTTTTATTTTTAACTAGTTTTAATTCATGTTCTGTGTTGAATGCTAAATAAAATCTTTTTTTCTTCCAAATAACGCTAAATAAGTCATAAAATAAGCGACTTAATCTTCTTAAGAATATTGAAGAATGAATTAATATTATATACATTGCATAACGTAATTTAAATATTAATATTTAATAGTTTGTTGTTGTTGCTATACTCGGATCTGTCTAGCAAGACTAGACAATCCCCATGAATCCAAAAACGTCTCAAAAGTCTAAAAGCAACTGAGGGTCCCGGAGAACTTCACATTTAAAATAGTTTGTTAAATGCAAATAAAAAGTACATTTCAAAAAACTTAATCTTCTTTAGTTTTAAATGTTTAAATAAAGGGACAGTGTTTTTAATCTTTTGTTTAAATTTTTATAAGTGTTTTTACTAAAAATGTGTTTGAAATATTTTCCCCTGTCACATAAACTTTATTTCTTATTTAAAATAAGAATATTTATAATACATTCAAAAGTATTAATTGTTGATTACTACAAAAGTTTTGAGCTTTAAAACATGTGACGAAGTTTTAAAATATACATAGAAGTGACTTTAGATTTTCTTAATACTAGTTGATAATAGTCGTTGAAATATATAAAGTTATTTTGTCAAGAAAATAAATAATAATTTAAAAATAAACATATTTCATGTATTCTACTACAGAAAATCTAATCAATAAGGATAAGAAACAACTCCCAGTTTTATCAATAAAATAAGTAGGTAAATATGTTTTCCAAGTCTTTCCGCAAAAATTGCGCATCTAAAAATATAGCTTCAAATTCCAAAAATGCTCTAAATCTCTCCCGTGTTTTAGAGAGCTCACAAGAAAAAAAATCTTCACACCTCACAAAAAAACCTCTCGGTATCTGGCAACAAGCAGCAGACTCGAAGCAGGGAAAAGGAGGGATTTCTGGCAACACCCCAAAATCGAATATTAGATGATGAGAGGAGAGAATAACAGGCTCTGGGAGGGAGGAAAAGCAATACGAGAGAAACTGTTGCTCGAATATATCTTCAACAGGTGAACCAGAATGGGATGCAGCAGCGAAAATCACTACTTTTTTTGCTATTACTTCTTGGGAAGTGTTTCAGAATGCATGTATAGTTTTGTGAGAACCGAAATTGGTAACGGGAAATGTAGAGGTTGATGTGGATGATGAGGGAAATGCATAATAAATTAAAGTCTGAAACATTTGGCAGGTTTTTACGTTTTAGTTACTTTTTAGGTTTTATTCCCAGTTATAGATTTTTTTGTTAGTTATTGATCCAAATATTTAGAAAGGTAATACAAGTATAGAATTTCTACTTAAAAAGCGATCCAAGGAAAAGTCACAATTTGAAAATATTTTTCTTTGTATGAAAGCGTTTGCAACCGTTTTTGATGAAGTTTTCCTTATTAATTAAATTATTTTGTTAATAATCTTTTCATTGTTGTAAGGAATTAATCTTTATTGTTTACTTAAAAAATCATTTAAGTTAATTAAATAACATTAATAAAAATTATTCAAAAATTTATTTAAATAAGAATAATAAAATTATTTGTAAATTTTTAATTTATTCAATTAAAAATTATTAATTTAATTATTAAAAATTATTTAAATATTTTTTGAATTGAATCGTTTGAAAAATTAACTAAATAAGACTTTTGAGTAGAATTAAAAAACATATTTACTTATATCTCTTTAATCACACTTTATTTATAGTAGTGTGCGTTGGTTAATAAATACTATCACATAGTTATCAAACATAAAATAATGATTTCAAGACAGGACTACTTCAATTTAAAATCAAACCTTATTGGAATTTTACGTATCTTGCATACTCAAACACAGACTCTCTCTTTGGCATGCAAAGAGAAGAATATACTCTACATTCAAACCCACTATAGCAGAAACCTAGAAGCTCTCTCGAAAGTTACCATCTTCTCCCAAAAGCTTAAATTTCTGGCATGAAAAATTCTGCCCTAGTATTTTCTAATGCCTTTGATGTCGAACTTATCTGAAAGATAAGTATGCGCATTTAGACGTTGAAGGGTTTGTAAGAGGCAGGAATAGGGTCTTGCATCTTTTCCCGATCGCTCGCTTTGAATGCAGGAAATAAAGTATTTCTAAGGTTTTATCATTTCTTAGGGGTTTTTTTATGTTGTGTGCTTCTTTTTTCTCGAATTTATAGGTGAGATATTAAGTTTTCGAGTAAAAGTTGTTTGAAGTGTTCGTTTTACTTAATGTTTTCCAGCTATTTTAGTTTAGTTTTATGATAAATTTTAATATTTTAGACAATATTCTACAATTTATTTGTTATTGAAGTAATTCGATGAATAGTAAGTTACTCAAGAGGACCATAAACAATATTAAAATGAAGTGCAGTCTAATTTTTCCACCAACAGTCATTTTATCATGTTACTGAAACCTATTTTTAAAAAATTATTAGGGGGGTATTTTGATTATTTTTTAAATTTGAAATCTTTTGAATTGAAAGTATTTAATTTTCGTTCGAAGTATACAATACTTTCTCTTCTTCTGTATTTTGGCAAAAGTTTCTGGTTTAACTTATCTTTGTCATTTGTTGTTAATACAAAAAGAAATACAAATAATGCTTAATACAAATACAATACAATACAATATACTTAATAAATGCGATACTTAATACAGAAGCATAGGCATTCTCTTTTTAGATTGTATTAAAAGTGGGATATCATGTGCCAATTAATAATTTAAAAAAGTATGAAACCGAATTTTTTTAATAAAATACGCGAGGTACCTAATTTTTTGCCATTATAATATTTATAAAAACAACTAATGATAGCAGAGTGATATAGCAATAACTTCTGGGCTACCTGACCGGTCGCCGGGGTCACAGGGGAATAGCAGAGTGATATAACTAATTTCCTTTTATTGAAAAATACTCCATTAAAAATTTAGTTAAAACTCAAACTTTATGTAAAAAGTTAATCATTATTTTTAAAGACGTTTTTTGTTAGAATTAAATAGTACCTATTTACTTGCTCATTCTAAAAAAGTGTATTTAATTCGTATAAAAATTAAATTGCACATTAAAAACAACTTTTACTAAATCTCTATACAACTTTAAAACTTCTATTATTATCCTTTGCTTTACAACAAAATAAATCTCACACACTCTCGAATACTAAAAACCCCTTTTTGTTACGGTCGCAGTTAGACTAACAGAAATTCCCGTTTGCTTCGCAGGTTTTAAGTGATTCTGCAATTTAAAACAAAAACCAGTTTAATCTTTTAAGTGAAGATAAACCCTCATGGCCCGCCATGGGGAAGATGAGATTCCGTGGTACTTTTTTTTTACCTCTAAATCTTTCATCAGTCAGTGCTTCTGGACCCCATTACTTTTGTAAAAGTCTCACTAATCAAAACAATCCCAACTTAATCACTTAGCTGTCTTCGCTCATTCGTAGATCGTTAGTCCTTTCCCACAATAAATCCCCCTTTAGATGTGTTTCGATTGTTTTTTACTTGGGAAATAAATGGTGATTGTTGAAAATTCAGCTGTATATAGCTGATGTTCTTAATGTTCTTTGGTGATATCAGGTTGTATTATATGCTTAAAATTAAATTGATAGTTGGAGACAATCAAAATAATTTTCATTACTTGGTTAACTTTTATTGCAAATGTAAATATTGTATAAACATCAGCTACTTATTAGTTGGTTGATAATTCTTGATGCTTCTTCCAGCAATAACAGGTCATGTAATACCATTGAAAGTGAGTCGATATTTTGAGACTACGAATTAGTTTGAGTTCGGTTAAATTTCTTTATTGCAAAATTAATCATTGTAAATACAAGTATTGTAAATACATATACAAATCATTACACTGCATATTTGGTTAATAAATTCCATATGATGTTCTTAAGAGATAAAAGATCGTGTTATACCATTAAAATTCGATCAATATTTTGTGGCTATCCAAATGATTTTCGTTTGGTTAAATTTGTTTTATGTCAAAAATTAACAATGTTAACATTTTGATTCTTGTATTGATATTTTTAAACTTATGATGAAAACTCACTTTATTCGTCTAAAAATGGGTGTTTTTTAATATATGACTGTAACTATCCATGAAATCCAGTAATGAATTTTTACGAGGGTCTTCAAAACATTAAAGATAAAGTATCCATAATTTTACTATAGTATTCCTCCATTTTCTTTAACAATAATAACAATATTTTTTGTCATTCCTTTTTTCCCATTTTTTGAAAAAAAACAAGCAGTAAGAAAAGAAAAAAACATATTTTATTAGTAGCCAAGGGGTTATTTGAGTATTTATTTCACTATACCTGGAAAACTCTGATATTGTAAACAAGATATCCCCCCATTTCTTCTAAAAACTTCTGATTAAAGATGGTACTATTTTTTACGGACAATTTGTATGTCTAATATTTTTCCTTGTAAAAAGTTCAATTTCTTTTACATCTGTAAAGAAATACATGATGCGATTTTTTTACTTAGTATAACACTCCTTCTAGCAACCCAACCAACTTTCTGTTTACTCAATTTCTCCTTCCACGTAGTGACGTTAAGAAACTTTGCAGTCTAGTATAGTTCAATTTTTTTATTCATCAATAAATGAACACATGATGCGATTTTTTACTTAATATACATTTTTAACTGTAGGAACTTTAAATTAACTGTAACATTAATGCATTAACTGTTCGCTTTAACCCTTCACACGCACCATATACTATCTCCCTCCTACAAACAATAATAATAAACGCATTAGCGCACTCAGCGAGACTCATACATCATCCCCATCCCCAAAGTCATTCCGCTTATCTGAAGAAGAAGAAGAAGAACGCGAGACGAGATTTCACACAACACACTGGAGAGAGAAAAACAACAGGGTATCATCCATCCCACAGCACATGCAACAGCAGATCCAAAAAAAATTCTCTCTCTCCAACACCCCCTTTAACCCCTTCCACACTTGTTACGCCCCGCCAATCAGCGCCCGCCTCCCGGCATTCCCCTGGTCTTCTCCGCGAGATCGAACAGCTGCATCAGTTCGCGAGCGGTTCGCGGTGTGTCCGATCGTCTGCGAACGTGCGTCGTTCTTCCGAACTGGAGTGAAGTGAAGAAGAGGGAATTTCGAGAAGGGATATTGTGTGGTGCATTTTTGCGATGGAGGAAAAGGAAGGGGTGTCCGTGGCGAATAATTCTTCGGAGCAGCCCCCCGAGAAACCCCCCGTCGCCCCCCCTTTGGAGAAGGTGGTTGCTGAGGTTGGTCGTTATGTTTTTTGTTTGTTGTTGACACCTGTTTCCCTTTTGCTGCGATTTTACAACCAGCTCGATCACACTGCACTCGTTACTTTTGCTGGTAGCTCATGGTGTTGCTTGACATTTGGGATGATAGTAAATATACGGGATAATATTATTTAATATCGTGTAACTGGTATCGTATGGGGGTAACCCTGTACTTTGGTGGTAGCTCATGGTATTGCATGAGACTGGGACGATATTAAATAGACGGGATAATATTCCTTAATATCGTGTAATTGGTATCGTATGGGGGTAACCCTGTACTTTGCTGGTAGCTCATGGTATTGTTTGACATTGGGAAGATATATATCCCCTAATATCGTGTAACGAGTATCGTATGGGAGTACTTGATGGGTGTGATTCCCATCAAGTGCAAATGTAACTACAAAATAATAGGTTTGTATTCTAATACCTTAGTAGAATACGGAATTCCTTGTAATTACAATGCTAAATATAGTTTGCTACTGAGTTAATGGGTAAAATTTAACTGGTTATGATTTCCAGTAGCTGGTATGACCAGGGCCCGATTCAGATAATTTGCTATATAGTAGTAGGCACACTACGCAAGAAGAGGGTCCCATTTGATACTACATCATGATTGGTATTCATCACAAACACAAATTTCACTGCACACAGTAATTGGTAGTTATGTTACGGGAAATGTGATAAATCCGGGCATTGTTAATAATGCCCGTGCGTACAAATAATTAACAATTATCAATTAACAATTAATTAATAATTAACAATTATATTAATTACATTCAATTTATCACATTATTAACAATGTGATAAATTGAATGTAATTTATGAATTAAATTTATCACTTTGCCCGCCTCCACTTCGGGCATTATTAATAATGCCCGATTAATCACTTTGCCAATAACAGTTATACTACTAGGCTGCTGACTATTTCAAACGTTTCGCCTAAAAAGTGTGTTAAAACCATTGAGTTTAAACTTAAATCTCGTCTTTTGGTAAAAAAAAAAATTAAAATGCATTCCAGAAAATATGAAAAGCTATTTTTATTTTAAATTTTTATTTACTTTCAAATTTTGGGGCTCTTAAATTATGAGGCCCCTAGGCCCAGACCTAACAGGTCTAATGATAAATCAGGGCATGGGTATGACTTGTACCTTTTTTGCTTGTATCTTGGGCTGCGATGACAGTTGTTTTCTATCTGAACAAGATTGTTACTGGCTGATTCCTTGAAAATAAATTTATAAGAAGCGGTTATTTTTTTACTTGGAACAGGAAAAATCCAATAAGTTGTTTCGAATGACTGAAATAACATAGAAGAAAATACTAGTGATTCCCTCTCGTAAAAAAGTGGTATTTATTCTATTTGTTGACACCTGTTTCTTCATGCCTCTAGCTAGAGTCTTGCTGTGATTTTTCGAACGGTTCAAGTACATTGCCCTTCCTTTTGTTACTATTGCCAGTACCTTCTTACAGCCCACGAACGATATCGCTTGACATTTTGACGATGTTAAATAGACGGAATAGATCAGTTTATCGTGGGCTACTGAGGTATAGAGTCTATTTAGTTAATGGTTCTCATTAATAATATGCATTAGTGTTCGATTTTAACCAAATGACATTGCCAGCCAATTCCTCAAAATGAATAAAAAAGCGACTGAGAATAAGAAAACTTGAATTACTTTTTATAACTGAAATGACTTGGGTGAGAAGCACCTGGTGGGATACCCTGGAGAAGGTCTTTTATTTGTTGACATATATTTCTTTGTTTCCTTTCAGTATCTCGCTGAGACATCGTGATGAGAAACGTTCGTAATTAACCTTAACTTTCCCGGCTTTAAAAGCTGTCTGGGGTTGCAAAAATGCTTGGAGTTTGAAAAATTTGTGTTTTTTACTGACTTATGTGTTCGAGGGTTTTTGTCTTAAAGTCAAAACCTTTAAAGAAGCTTGCACGTGCAAAAGGAGAGACTCGATTTTAAAAAAATTCCATAAGAAGCATTTTTAAAAATTCGTGTTTAGACAAATATCCCTATAAAATCGGAACCGTCTGCCTGTAAGTGATAACCATTTAGTTTTACAAAAACACTAGATAGTCTGTTAAACTGTTTGAACTTCATGAAATACAACTTAGACTAAACACGTAAACATAGCTACTATCTTAACACTTCCAAGAACAGTCTAAACAAAAAATAACCGTGCTATTTTCTACTTTCCAGTCTAAACTTTTCAACAAACTGTAGAACGCGGTTATAGTTACCGAAACCTGTATCAGAAACAGTTACAATGCCCCTTCTAATTTAATTGCTTAAATTGAAGAGCATTGTAATATTTTGATAAACGGAAAAGGTAAAACTAAACTAATAAATCATTTAAATAAATAAGTTTATAGCTGTATGTTATCTACATAATTAATAGCTGATACTTGAAAATTTTAGTGACTGTTTTCTTAACAAAATCTAGGAATCTTTAGGCATAGCAAAGAAGTAAACATTGTCCTTTATTCAATCACAAACAATATTTTCTCTGTTTTCTGCGTAAGGATAACATTGAAAGGCAAAAATACACTTTCTTTAAAAGCATTTTTTCTTCGGGAATTAAATTTCTCCTAAACTTTTTATCACAGCACGGGAAATGTACGGTGAATGTATTGTAACTCAGTTATTTTCCTCTGAAAAAGCCTAAAGAGAATAAGAAATGAAGTAGATAGTTTTGGCAGGTATCCAAAAAGGAGGAAGTTTTGAATCTGTTGAAACAGTTTCAATCGAGGGTATAGAATAATACACTTTCAGAAATCTCTTCGTTGTGCCCCGAAGTGAAGAAAGTATTTTTCTATCATCATATAAGAATTAGTAAGCATTTTTCGTTTTTTAACTTGTCTTTATCTATTTATAAGTTACCGTAATAGTTTAAGGAACACGTTAAGTGTATGACTAAAGAAACGATAAATCTCTTACGGCCATATTCACAGCCATCGGTGTCGGTGTTAACCAGCAGCTAAAGAAAGCAAAATTAGCTTGGTGGAATCCTTCTTTGACCAAGGATTTAACACTGACGCCGATGTCTATGAATATGACTGTTATGGTCTTTTAATTCGTGTCGTTCAAAATAAGAATTCTGTCAATCTACACGCCAACTAGTAACTAAAGAAGAGAACTGAAGTAAACAACTGTTGTAAATGCTTCGATTTAAGTTTGTCTATTTCATTTATTTTGAATAGAAAATGTTCTATTTAAGATAAGGTATCTTTTAATGGGGAGGGGGGAAGAATTTCAATTGAATTATCTCTTTGGTGTAAATGAAATAGTATTGAGGGATAACCTGAAGTATTCGTTATCTCCATTTTTCTCTTAACTCAGTCAAACTGCAATGTTTAAAGCTTTATATATTTCTTCTTTTAGCTTTACATAGGTTTTCAATCGTCAAATTGCTTCTTTTTTTTTTTTCAAAATTTTGTGTTTAATTTTAGTATGTCTTGGGCCACATGATCAAGTGTTTATTATTTATTAATAATGATAAAAAAAGGAATTAACTGAAAAAGGAATGAAGGATATACTCCATAGAATTTTTAGAATCGCTGTGCTCTTAGTGATTAAGTTTTCATATTTCTATCTATATTTTATTTGTCAACAGCTATGAATAAGTTAATGTGAGGAGGTTTCTTTAATGACTCCTATTTGTAAACACACATTTTTGCAAATTTACGATTGCTTCTGTAACGATAGAACTCGTTCTAGTCCGATGTTTCAACTCCCCATGAAAAAAACCCTAGTTTATTCCACAGTGCACTTCTCTAACGATCTTCTTCCTTCCTTCTTCAATCGATTTTCCTTCTTAATGATTTCTTCTTATTTTTTTAATTATTCCCACTTAATGACCCCTTTCGAGGCAACTCCGCTTCTTTCGAATTCCTCCTCAGGGATGGATATCCCACCACCACCCTCCTTTTTATTCGCATCAGAACATTCATTTGCAATCACTGCCATTCAGAACATTTTTTTTTTATTTGCAAACGATTTTTTTTAGTTTTCTTTCTGTTGAGTCTGTGCGGAGATGTCAATAATATCGTCGAGAAAGGAAGGCCTGGGCCGTCTATAGGAAATGGTTTGTTCGAAGGAGTATAGGACAGTAAACAATGGCCAGCGGAACCACTGGGAGAATTCGGAACGTATTGTGAAAGTTTTTGGTGACAATGTCTTGAGGCAAGAACTGGAAATCTTTTCGGGGTTTTGTGTATTTTTTTTGTTATGTCTCTTTTTTTTATGCCACAATTGTTATTGTGTTTCACTTTAATACGAAGATTTTTTTCTGGGATTTATTAAATTTAACAGAAAAACACAAAAACGCATGCAAAAAAAAATTTAAAAGCTCGCATGGTTAATGTTTGATTGAATGTTTTCATAAGCGTAATTATTCAGCAATAATATGAAAATACAGTTAAGTAAAATATATCTGAAACTTTTAAAATTAGAGTATTTTAAAAAAATTTCAAATCAAATTTAGCCTGCAATGAACTGAAACATAAAAAAAGTAAAACAATAAATAACAATAGACGACGGTACAAAAATATTTACTAGAATATTTAGTTAAAAATGGTAAATATTTTTAAGATACGATTTACTTACTAACATACTATTTGAAAGAAGACCTTAAGGTTCTTTTTTGTATTGCTTAATATTAATATCTTTAAACCTGAAATGCTATAAGTATTGAGTATTTTCTACTTTTTCAATTTCACTTTCGTGGTTTTTATGCCAAAATAAAATAATACAACTTATAAGAAATGTAGATGATTTAAAGATATAAATAGCTCTGTATTGAAATTTCACACTGATTGAGGATATGTGATTTTTCATAGTAAGAAATACGTCCGAATGCTTTGTTCAACCCTATTTTCTGTTGTTTGGGATGAATAATAGGCATTCTTACTTCTAAACCACGCAAAATGCATTCCTTTTCAAATATTCTATCATTATTTCCCACCCTGAGGATGACTTCATCATCAATTTCTGGTGCATTTTGCTCATTCCTGACATATATGTGCGATATGCGGCAATAGATTTCTTTCAACTACCATTTTTTATATTTATATCAGGGTAACATTTTTTCCGTATTATAATTCCTTATTTTATTATTTCGTTTGGACAATTCAAGCATCTTTTTATTATTTTTATTTGATAGAAGTGGTTGAAAAAGAAATTTTGTCGCAAAAATTTTTCGATTCTGATGCTTAATTATATTTTTATTTAATTTCAAAGTTCGTCTTTAGAAAAAGGGTGCGAAAAGGGCTGCTATGTCACAAATAGTTTTGTGACGTCAGTTGGAATAAAAAACAGTAACAGCCAATCAAGCCATTAAGAACATTCTTGATTGGCTGTTACTAGCTTATGTAATGTTTGTTTGTATCAAATTACGTCATGAGGGAATTTAGCTCACAATTTAACTCAAATTTAGCTTTTCCTATTTTCAAATATCTAATTAAATAATTTTTCTTTTTGAAACTTTTAATGCTTATTATTGAAATTAGAACCGTTTGTTTTACAGGAAAAATGGCTTTATTTATATTTTTAAAAATACGAGAATTGTCCATTACCTTTTGCGTTCTAAAATGCTTGCTTGTAGAATTTGGAGTAAAGCTTGCTAGGAACAATCTAGATGTACTACTGTTAGCTAATAATAATTAAATTGTAATTATAAAAATATTCAAATAAATTTAAAAATTTATGCGGTTAAAATCCAAGAAAATTATTTAATATGTTTTATTAATCTGGTTCTTTGAATAATAAAGTAAATGTAACTTAGGAACTTTATACTTGCTTGGGTTTTTATAAATATTTGACACCAGAAAGAAAATAAGAGTTAATTTAAATAAGAACCTTAAATAAAACATTTGCTTGATTGCATTAAAATTTAGGTAACGTTACATTTAATTTAGATCCCACTGGTAATATTTGAAACAACTTCTGAATCTCAAGAATCCACAAGCAATATAATGAACCTTTTAAAATCAAATGAATGCTCCATCGCTAAATATAGATGCGAAACGAATGTAATTCCTTTGAATCAGAACAACCATAACATTTCTCAAATGAATAAACAACCGCCATTTGCATATACTTTCAGGATATTTCCCGAACAATTCCCACCATCCCGCCTGTTTTGAACAAACAAAGAAATTGAACGCTATTCATTTGGGTTTACATGGCTGGGATTACGCGACGCGGTCGTATAGCAGCGTAGAAAATTTCTTATTGTTTCTCTCGATTTTGAATCAACGTTTCCTATTGTTCTCCTCGATTTTGAAACAACGTTTCCTATTGTTCCCCTCAACGAATGAAAAATCTGGACTTTCCATTGGTTAATGACTCTACTACGTAGTCAATACTTGTTTTAAGAACTCCCATGGGATACAAAGTAGTTCGTAACACAGAAAACCGTTTTAAAATGGTATAAATATTTTATCAAACTTCCTTGCTTCAGAAAATGCAGGTTCTTTTTAGGTAATGTAAGTAGACAAGAATCTTTTGTACTCGTCAAGCCAATGCTCAGCTCACTTCTGATTGATTGAATGAAATCACTCGATGATGATTTTCTTTTTATTTGAGAACTTTAACCAATCTCGTTTGAGATGAGGAACGGCCCAACTGAGACTACAGAAATTATTAATAAGTAGAACCACTTTGTAATGATTCCCGATATAACGAGAGCCCTTCGTTACAACTACCGGTAGTAAAGTACCGATCATTTTATCATAGGAATAACGTTACTTTTAATTCGCTACAGCGATATGAGTTAGCATGAGTTTTTCGTTATAACGACCCCCAATTTCAGTCAGAATTCATATATTTTGTACAGAATACATTTTGCACCTGGGGAGAATGTCTCCTTCCAGGTACTATATCAATATTTATTCCTTTGTTGTTTTGATTGTTTTTTAATGTTTACCTTATGTTGTTCAGGTTCGTAAACCAAACAGGTTCGTAAAATTAAGAGTCGACTGTAGTACCTACTTCCTCATAAAAAATTATAAGCGTTGCAACGATCACGTCGTGTTTTCGTAGCCATACAAATTCCCCCTGCCGCCAGTTTGATTGCCTCGACTCGGAACACAGCGATAAAACAACGGAAAACGAACAACAACAAAAACGGAACATTCTTAATACACTTCCTCCCTCGGTGTTAACTCCTTCACACGCTTCCGCTTATAAATATTCATATTTTTGTGTATAACAAGCTAGTATACTCTCGAGTTTCGCGCTCAGAAAAGCAATGTTCTAGTAGGAAATCGATCAACTCTCGCAGCTATTAAAGAATGCTTGGAATTTCTTCACCCAAGAAAAGGGTCCGGTCTTGAGCTTTTGTGGAGAGTATAAAAAACAGATTCCAGTTTTTTTTTCCCCTTATCAAGTATTCGCTCGAATCTCTTCGCTTTTCGGAAGTGCTGTTCGGGATGGGAATGCTGCATCCCTGCTGGATGAAATGAGAATAGTTCATAAATTTCGTTGTGTTGGTGTATATTTGATTTCCTTTAGTAGACGTTGCTGGAGGTAGATTGATTATGTAGTTTTTATGGTGATCAACTATGTGAGGAAGTTGAGAAAGTTGCTTGATAACTATAACTGGTGTATTTTTTTAATATAAAAGAAGGCACTGTCTATTTGCCCGGTAGATATACTCTCTAACTCTAGTCCTGTTTACCCGGCACTTGCCCGACAACGGTTCTGATTGGAGCGCCGGGACCGCGAGAACTACGGCACATGCGCCAACTAGTGCCAACTGCCTGTTTTAGCGTCCAAATAGACACTTCGATAAAAGAAACGTACCTGTAATTAAAATAGTGTTGAAGGATCAACTATGTGAGGAAGTTGCTTAATAAACTACAATTTTTGTATTTTTTTAATGCAAATGAACCTTTCTACACCTAATACTGTACACGTGTAATTCATATGCTGTTTGATCATCAACTATGTGAGGAATTTCAGGAAGTTGCTTGATAACTACAATTAATGTGTTCTAGTGTAAGGAACATTTCTTTACCCGGTACTCATATACTTGTAATTTTATGAGGAATTTAAGAAAATTTCTTGATAACTAAAGCTGGTATTTTTTCTAATATGTGTAAAAGAAACTTTTTACACCTACTAATACTGTTAGTCTAATGGAGTTTGTTAATCAATTATGTGACGAAGTTTAGAAAGTTGATTGATAACTGAAAAAGATAATTAATTTTTTCAGTTTTAATGAACCTGATGAGACCTAATAATGTCATATTTATCTCATCCCTGTTTTTTGCTGTTTATTTTTAATTGAGATGGCTTATCATAATTAGAAAACTATTTTCTATCACTGAAAGATTCCCTTTTTCTTCTTTAAAAATATAAATGTTTAGTTGATTAAATGTTTTTGGGATGAATACTTCGAAATAGTTCGACTTGTTAGTTGAAAGTTTTCGTGTAAAAGTACTGTCTGCACACATTTTCATATTGTTTGAATGTTTACAGAATGTGCAAAACAAAATTTAACATTCCTATTTTTTTTTATAAAATGGGTGAACCAAATTCAGCATATATCTCGGAGATTTGAGGACACTATTAGGACCACAGATGCTACGAAAAATTATTCTGTATTATAAAATGTGGTTCTTAGTACGTATTATCCCGTTGACCGAAAATGCTATCAAAGCTCATTGACTATTCCATAGACGTGCCGTTGAATTTGATGATCGCTGAATGGTTGACAGGATAACACAGCAAATACCAAAAAATGCTTACAAAAATTATCAACACTACTTATTAATATGAAATTGAATACCCGCATTGAATACTGGTAAAATGAATCACCCGCTCGATAATTTAAAAAATATGATGCTTTTGTGAAATAACATAGAATTAATATTCAATTTAAAACTAATTAACAAGTTAACGTCCAATAAGAATGTTGTAAAAGATTAAGTACTATTACTTACAAATTCTACATTCTCTTTCGGGATTGTTTTAGTACTCAATCTAATTGGTTTTCGATAAGAACTAACCTGTAATGTTTTCTTCTTAGCATGTTCTTTTACATTAACTATTCCAGTATGTTTAAGTCATCAGTATATTTTATTTCTAAGCAATCTCGTTTAGGAAGAGAAAGTGGAAGATCAAATTATCTTTATCTGATGTTCCTCTATAGATAAATTCAACTAAACAGTTTGTAAAAGAGACTTACACATAAAAATAAATTTATCCGAAGGGGTAATCTATCAATTAAATTCGTATTTGTATGGGGTTTAGCTTTCTACGGATTAATGTTAATGCAATGTAGTAGAGCAAGCACAAGTAGATTTATTCAGATATTTACTTAAACGCATATATTTCTAAACGACTGGTTAGGAATCTAATTATTTCTCGGTTGTATTGACTTTCCCTTCCAATAACTCTTAGAAGAAGCCAAACGTTAAATTATATACAGTACTTTAGAAGTTACGACGGATGATTGATTATATTATTGATGTTTGTGGGATATATTAAAATATTTATATTAAATTCGCAAAATGTTGGTAAAGAAATATTAGTTTTGAGGTTTAAAGTTATGGCTGGTTGGATAAAGTATTCAACTGAGTTTTAATGATTTGTTTTTGTTTTTCTTATGAATAAAACTGTTATTTTTTATAAATAGTTTTTAATCGTATAAATTAAGCATGTATGTTATCTTTAGATACTTCGGTATTCCTTAAAACTACTGTATTTACAACATGTATTTTTAAATTCAATATTTTTAATTTTATTCGTTTGGTTTAAGAAAAACAATTACGGACTTAGTTATGTGGGTTTTTTTTTTCAATTCCTCCAGACTAGCCTGCTATCCAACCATGTATGTGATCTTTAGATACTTCGATATTTCTTAAACCCACTGTATTTACGACATATTTTGAAATTCAATATGTTTAATTTTATTCGTTTGGTACTACGCATGCTTTAGAAAAACAATTACGGACTTAGTCATGTGGGGCTTGTGTTTTTTTAATCTCGCCAGACTACTAGCTTGCTATCCAACCTTTTTTTTTTTTTGCAAGCGCATATTTTCAAAAACATTGATTAATTAAACTAATTTCCTCTCTAATTGCTCCAAACGAACACAAAATTAATTAACCAATCATTTAATCCCCATTAACCAAAAAAAAATCAATTCCTTCCTGCAGAAGATACATCATCTCTCCTACTGACGATCAACATTTTTTATCTCTTTACCATCCATCACACGAAAGCCAAATAGCGATTGGATGATACCAACACCATTTATACAACTCACGCTCTGATTCGAGGCAGGATTTAGCAGCGATCCACCTATCAGAGTCGATCTATCAAGTAAATGGGGCCACCATTTCTTCGGGACATCATTGTTGTTTGTTGAGTTGAGTTGCAATGATGACTTCGGAATCAGATCCTTAAATACCTTTTTGGTCTGTTGTGATTGTGGGTGGCATAGCTTAGTGTGAGGTTATGAGGTATTTTTGGGGTGGTTGTCATTTATTATTTGTGAAGGGTGTGTGGGGATATTCACCCTTATTCTGTCCCACTGGGAAATGCCATGCCTTAGAAATGAGTATTTTGGGGTTATTGGTAAGCTCATTGTAGCACGTATTTCCCAGGTTTGTTATTTTGCAAGTGTATACAAATTAGTTTTTTTGCAAAATATGGTGGTTTTATAGTCAGGGTGTTTCAAAGGTCCATTTCACTGCTTTTATTTGGAAACAACAGAAATAATGTGTACCCCCAAGTAACTGACCATGGAGTATGCATTTAAATGATATAGAGCGCCCCTAGTGGAAAAATGAAAAAGTTTATAAATTAATTAAAAAAAAACTAAAGGATATAGAGCAAAATCCTCAATAAGAATGTTGCAAAAAACTTACTGAAAAAAATAATGAAAATATCGTGAATATTCGCTGTGAAATATCACTTTTTCCAGGCTTCAAAAAAGAAAAAGTTCGCACATTTTAGTTTTTTTTATTTTTTGATTAAATTTTGCCTTTATCTAACTAAACAAAAAACCTACATAAAAGCACTGAAAAACTTGTAAATTTGCGAACTTTTTCTTTTTTGAGGCCTGGAAAAAGTGATATTTCATTTTCACATGCTAATATCTCCGCGGATATTCACGATATTTTCATTAAATTTTTATCATGTATGGCCAAATTTCGTTTACTTCTAGATGCAGTTACGTAAACTTGACATATTTGATATGCGCTCTTATACTGGGATGGTTTATTAGCCAAAAGATAATGTTGAATACCTTTTCCATGATAATTATTCCCTTGTATTGTATCCCTCCCTAATATTTATTCCCTTGGCTTTCAAAGGAGCTTAAAACGGAGTGATTAAGTAGAATAAAACAGAAAGATACCCCCTAAAAGTTTGATAAATTAAGAATTCAATATTTTTAATTTTATCCATCGCGCATAGTAAACTGTTCACACATCGTCAATTGTGCCTACCCTTTGTATGACTTCTTACCCCTCCAGAAATAAGACTAAAATATCAATACATTATACTGAAACTATGCAAATAACACCCGTATAACTTCATATAAAAAAGGGGGTTCAAAATATTTTCAGTAACAAAGCAAGAAAAATTCTAATTTGACATTATTTTTTCTAAAAAGAAGGTTATCTGGTTTTTTGTACTTACGTCACATATTTATTAACAACTTTTTCATTATTTTAAAAATAAATTCGTTAAACATTTAATGAAAGTAGTAAAATTACGACTTTATCCATAAATAAGGTCAAATAGAAAAAAAAATTGAAATTTAACAAGAAACCACAATTAAAGTTTATGTACGCAACGCAATTTTAAAAATAGTTTAATATCTAAGGTAGTTAATGCAATGATGACTTTTAGCATTATTGTATCGGATCACAATATTATCAAAGAGATCAAAAGGTCAAGAAACCCGTATAGAATAATGCGACCTTTTAAATCGCCTCACAAAACATTATAACCGTATAATTTAATTAAAAAACGGAATTCTCCTTCCTTGTTAACATTTATCAAATTGCCCTTCCCTCAGTATCTTTACGATTTGTTAGGCATAGGGAAATTGAATCGCATTATGCCTTACCTTGCGCTCATTTAATCTTGTTAGCATTTCATTTTATCATTTAATCTAATTCCACTCGCTGTATATTAATGAAGTCAGCAAAATATTTCGACGGAGTATTTAAGGCTACGTTGGATAAAAAAAAATAAAAATAACCAATAGATAAATTATCAGTGCTTCCTGTGGATCTTTAGTTCTTGAAATGAATTAAAAGTACTAATGGAATAATATTACTGCACGGTACCATTGATAGGGTAGTTTTAAATTTCGTTTAGGCTTAAAAAACATGAAGCCGTGTTTGCATGTTTTGTATTTTAACAAATTGAAAACTATTTAATAAAAAAATGGGTTTTTTTTATATAAGCATTGAGAGAGAATATATTTATTTTATATTCACTGTTGTTCAATTAATAAGCGAAATTTTTATATTTTTTTTTAATTAAAAATTCTTAACAAAATATTAGTAAATGCTGTAAATTACTAAGTGAACAAAATATCTCTACATACTTTTCTATTTTAAGCTTGCATAAAGTAACATTGATCCAGTAAAATAGCGATAATTTTTGGATTAATAAGTTAGCAATTTCTTTTGATATTGATAAAGTAATATTATTCGTATATCAGCGTTTAATATATAGGATGAATACCAATTAGTGTAAGTTATAATGAATATTATGATTTATAATTCAATAAATAAGTTACTGAATCTCTATTTACTTTAACATTAGTCTTCTAAAATTATAGTTCAAAACGTTTTATATTTTTATTACTATACTCTTATTTGACAGACCTTGAGACATAACAGCAATAGATTTTCAATAAAAGGAACACTTGGAGCAGGAGGAAAAATTGATTAAAGACTTACTAAATCTACTATCAATCGATTTTTTATTATTCTTAAGCAGCGTTCGAAATTGGGGTGTTTTGCTGGTCCGGGACAACTAAAAAACGGCTCGGACCAGTGGAATCAAAAAATCACTGCTCCGCCGGACCAGTGATTTAGGAGTCCAGTGATAGAGGAGTCCACGGCGAAAATGAAAAAATATTAATATGTATTGATTTTTAACATTACTATTTGGTACTCACATTCAGTGCTTTATAAGTAGTGCTTTTTCAGTACTTTATATATTTAAACCGGTCCTTTTTTAATTTGTCGGACCAGTGATTTTTGTTGCGGACCAGTAAGATTGGCAAAGCACTGGTCCGCAGGACCACTGATTTTTTCTCCCAATTTCTAACGCTGTTCTTAAGACACGCACGTGTCTGTATTTCTTTTCTTTAACAATTTTAAGAAAATATCAAAGCTTCAAAAAAAAAGTGTTCTAAAAGCTCTCCTCTTCAATGAATATTTTTACGCTTATAAACTTCATCAAATCACGGACACTTAAGTAACACTATCAACCCCTCTTAACTAAAAGGAGCAAAACTTAATTAAATTAAGCTCTAATACAACACGTACTAAAAGGTTCTAAAGCACTCTTAAACCCGGATACTCGAGAACCATAATTCATCCGAATTACATTTCGGGAATGAACCTTTCAAAATGTTCTGGAACTTGGCTCTCTTAAATCCCGCGCGGAGTTTAATCAACTTTTCTCGCAAACGATAAAATAAATTCGAATATTTTTAAATTCCCTTAGAGACTCCGGATTAAATAATGTCCCACCGAAGACACATTTTTCCTTTATGATTATTGCGTCGCTAGTAATTAAGAGGAGATATTTCGAATCGTGCGAATTTAAAATATTCTATTCTAGTTGTTTCTAATTTGAGAGATCGTTTGCGTATGTTCGAACAGAATTAATGTTCGGCGTGTTCGAGAATTTCAATCGAGTTCTCTCTCGATCGGATTGCTCGTTATTTCGATTAATTGCTGTAAATTGCGTTAGGAGAGAAATTCTTTCGTTTGCAAATTGCTCTTGAATATTTTCTGTACAGTGTGTTACCCGTTAAAATATTTTTTTAAGAAGGCGTTGATTTGAATTCAAAGTAACTGGCAAAAAACGAGAGAGGACTAGTTGATGTATTAATTTTAAAATTAGCTTCACAAAAGGGTGACTAATTTTAATCGTTAATAATAATTAAAAGTTTAACAGCAATTGAATCTTTAAAATCATTTACTGTTTTTTTTTATTTCAAGCTACCTATCACACAATAGTTCTTATGAAGAAACTGCTAGGATGAAATAAAACTTATAAAAAAAAGAATTATTTTGTAATCTTTCTTGACTGAGTTTTTTTTTTTAACTTTTAAAGGGTTATAACTTGTTCGAATGGGTAATTATTCAAAATCTCAGGTCAATTTCATTTTATGTTTTGGTATTTTTAAGTTGTATCTAAACAAAAAAATAACTCAAAATTTTAAGATTGCTTTACCAACGTTTTAATGTACTTCATATTTTGGATCAACTTTTAAAAGTAAAAGGTTTAGTAAAAAGTAAATTTTAAAGCTCCATATAGGCTCATTTCATTTAAAATCACCCGAAATAAAAAAAACTCGTTGCCACCATGTCACGGATTTTCTTGAAAATTTTATGTGTGAAAGAACATGATGAAAAAAGGATAAAATAATTTTTTCAGATTTTTTGAATCAAAACTCAGGTTATGGGGGCATTTTGAAATATGGCTCAAATTCACAAAATGGCGACATTAGACGAAGTGGTATGCGTGTTTGTAACTTGAATAACTCTTTTATTTATCAACATATAGAGATAAATTTGGTCTCATTTTAAAGATAAAGACACATTCTATATAATTAAATCAAAATATACCTGGAAATAATGAACCAACTTTTAGAAAAGTGAAACGAAATAATTTTTAGAGGTGTATTTTCAGCATTACTTTACGAATTTTTTTCAGATAGAATCCCATTTTTCACAATCTTGATTTTTTTTCTCAATATTGAAAATAGCTTATATTTCAATATAAAAAAAATCCAGGAGGGTGTTTTTTGTTTTTTATTTTTAAAAAAATAAACAAGGTAAAAAATGGAATTTTTAAAGCATTAATTTACGAATTTTTTTCAGATAGAATCCCATTTTTCACAACCTTGATTTTTTTTCTCAATATTGCAAATATCACATGCTTCAACATAAAAAAAATCCAGGAGGGTGTTTTTGTTTTTTATTTTTTTAAAAAATAAACAAGTTAATCGAAGAAACAGAAACACGGTTTTCTCGTTTTGGAAGTAAAAAATAACAAAGAAAAGTAATATTTCAGAACTATTTATTGGTTTTAAAATTTATTATTTATGGAAAAGTATCTTTTTAAAAAATAATAGCATAAAAATGTTTGTTAAGGACTATCAATAAGGCTTAAAACAACTGACATGAAATTGGATTCCAGGACATTAGGGAGTTGCAAAAATCCTTTTGTTTAAAAAATTATTTTAGCTGTTGCTATCCATTTGTTTTTATGCAAACCCTAGAGTTAACTTAGGGGGCTCAAACTTCACACACTTTTTTTGGGACCAAGAGGAATGGGAAATGCCTTAGGGAGCGAGATTTTTTTAATCAAAAGGATTTTTGAGACGCCCTAATGTCCTGGAATCCAATTTCATGTCAGTTGTTTTAAGCCTTATTGATAGTCCTTAACAAACATTTTTATGCTATTATGTTTTAAAAAGATACTTTTCCATAAATAATAAATTTTAAAACCAATGAATAGTTCTGAAATATTACTTTTCTTTGTTATTTTTTACTTCCAAAACGAGAAAACCGTGTTTCTGTTTCTTCGATTAACTTGTTTATTTTTTAAAAAAATATAAAACAAAAACACCCTCCTGGATTTTTTTTATGTTAAAGCATGTGATATTTGCAATATTGAGAAAAAAAATCAAGGTTGTGAAAAATGGGATTCTATCTGAAAAAAATTCGTAAATTAATGCTTTAAAAATTCCATTTTTTACCTTGTTTATTTTTTTAAAAATAAAAAACAAAAAACACCCTCCTGGATTTTTTTTATATTGAAATATAAGCTATTTTCAATATTGAGAAAAAAAATCAAGATTGTGAAAAATGGGATTCTATCTGAAAAAAAATCGTAAAGTAATGCTGAAAATACACCTCTAAAAATTATTTCGTTTCACTTTTCTAAAAGTTGGTTCATTATTTCCAGGTATATTTTGATTTAATTATATAGAATGTGTCTTTATCTTTAAAATGAGACCAAATTTATCTCTATATGTTGATAAATAAAAGAGTTATTCAAGTTACAAACACGCATACCACTTCGTCTAATGTCGCCATTTTGTGAATTTGAGCCATATTTCAAAATGCCCCCATAACCTGAGTTTTGATTCAAAAAATCTGAAAAAATTATTTTATCCTTTTTTCATCATGTTCTTTCACACATAAAATTTTCAAGAAAATCCGTGACATGGTGGCAACACCCACTGGGTGACTTCACATGAAATGACCCTATAACAATATTTTCATCAGTTAAAATTATATAATATTTTTCACCTGAATTTCTAAATTTACATAATCCATTCACCCTCTTATAGAATGTTTGGTTTAAATTTTAATCTTATCTATCTTTTAAATCTATCACATTTTTTATCTGTACAGAAATAATATTAACCACTATCGTTCCAGACTTAAAACGCCAAAAAATTTATTATTTAATACGCCATCTTAGATCTTGACAAACTCCATTCCTTTAATTAGTAAAAATTTTAGCTAAATTAAAAATATTTTGATTATCACTAATTCATTTTCCCATTTTTAAATAACTGAGTATTAAATTAACAGCTCTTAAAACCCAAAAAGGATCTCTTGGAGAAATCCATCAAAAGAAAACCCAATATCTCAACAGCAACATCGCAAATCAAGCGTAGTAACGAAACTTAACGAAGCAAAGAAGTTATCACACCGATTTTTTCAACGGAAGAAGTCAAGTGAAGAGAAAACTCAAAAATCTCCTCTCTCTCAAAACAATATGAATTATAATTAACGACTTTTCCCAAGCTGAGTGATTTTTGATTTACAGAATTTATTTCCTCGCAAATCTTCACTGCATCATTAGTCTGGAAATCGTAAATCTTCCGTAGTTAAAGCTTTGTACCGTTCAATTACATTTGACCGGGTAACGATGAATACGCCGTGTTCTAGTTATTTTAATTGTTACTCTCTTGATTACGAAACGAAGGAGAATTCTGTTTCTTTGGAGTTAATTGCTGCTGAGAGGAGGAATCTTTTAATTAATGATGGCGGGCATGAAAGAAGAGTGGAGATGTTTTGGATGCTGCGGATGGTCAATTTCGTATGCAAGAGTGGAGTTGTAGCTGTGTATTTGCAGCTGGGTTTTTTGCCGTTTAATTGGTGGGCAATTTTGTTGAAATCGTTAACATCTTTTTTCTGGGTGTGGGAATCAAATTCTGGGATCGTGAGAAAGAATTGAGTTCTGTGCATATTCGTTTTAAATTTATGTGCACAGTAAATATAAATTTCCAACTTAAAGCATTCTTCTCCATGATTAGTTGAATTGGTGTAGCTTTAGTGAAGTCTTATTGAAATCTGCATTAGCAGAGGTTTAGTGTTATTTTCATAATAGGAATTTGTCAAGCTTCAAAATATATGTAAAAAATATCAAAAAATATGTGTTTATCAATATTTTTCCCAATTTGCATAACAGTGAAATTTATACTAAATTAATCATTATCTGTTACATGCAAATGTCGGAAAATGCAGGAAAAGTACCATCTCTATACTATTCCATTATTTTTTCCAATATATTGGTTATCTAATGGTCTTTAGGGTGATCAGAGATGTTTCAAGGATATAACAGTAACTTAAAGCTTGACAATTGTTTTATTTTTCCCATGAAAACTACGAAAAATTCCACCACTATGTATTACCACGGCTTACTAGATACTATACAGACTAGCCGAGTACGGAAATCATTGCAAATCCAGACGGCAATACTGGACCAACTGGCAAAGCATATCCACAGTGTTGAAGGCGGTGGGTGATATAGGTAGGATTTGTGGCGATCCAAGCGGGAAAAGTTGTCAAATGGTTCATTGGTTGTCATTGTTCAAAACTCGGCTAGCCTGTATAAGTATCTAGTAAGCCGTGGTAAGCTAACACTACGGGTTGCGGAAGTAAATTATTGTTTATTGGATTATATTTCGACTTCTAAATATTGAATAAAACTATGTGAAACAAATAAAGAACATAATAAATTAATTTGTTGTCATTTGACCGAAAACAAGTTTTTTTATTACGGTAAACATTTTGTCTGAACAACGGTCTTTTCAACTTATTACTCATAATATTAAAGTTAAACATATTGAAAATAAACATCCCACATTATGTTCCTCGATTTTCTTTTTGAACAGCAGCACTTTAGAGACTGCAGCTTACAAAGACTCTCCGACATTTTTCAAAGACTCTCCGACATTTTTCAAAGACTCTCTGACATTTTTTGGCACAAAACCCAAATCACGTAAACTTCAAGGACTCAAATCTCAAAATCTAATAAGCGAAACATTTCACAAAATCTCGGAACAACAAGCAAGAATTAATTTTACTGATTCCGCGAAATTTTTGATTACTTTCACCGAAATTTTCGCCGAAAATGGCATTACATCACTATGAAAAGGGAAAAAAAAAACGTTTTCCCTTGAGACTTTCAAATTTTAAAGTCAATTTGTATGAGATTTCCCTCCAAGGGAAGAAGAAAGACGATGCGAGGGATTTAATGAAATTTCGAAATGACGTGAGGCATTTTTATTGGAGAGAATTATTCAATGCCTCTGAGATGCGAAATGTTATTGGGCTGTTATTTTCCTGGTGCGAAATTATTGGATTGTCGATAACGCATTGGAGATAAATTTAGCAGAAAAATTGTCCCAGGGTTTTCCCGATTTCCCCTGGTTGCTGTATGTCCGGCTTTGGGCTATGATCGGGATTTAAGCGGGATTCTCTGTTCCTGTAATTTATTATCGTGAGGGAAGAAAGTAATTTGTTTTTAGTGGGAATAAGGAATTGTGATTGTTAAAAAAAGGTAATCATTTGTAAATGTGATTATTTAAAGTTTTTGAAGATATCTTCTTTTGTGAAATGAAATTGCGTTGGATTTGTAATATATTATAGGGTATTTGATTTAACTATATTTACGTTATAAACAAATTCAATTATAATATATTTATAATTTTTTTTCTTTTTAATTATGATTCCATGATGATATTTGCTTCAAATTCAATAATGTATAAGGTAAATAAAAATTAGTAATAATAAACTAATGTTAATTATGATAAATGCATACATTAACAAGTGAACTCTGTAGATTTTGTGGATATTTTAAAATCATAAAAGTGAAATCAAATGATGTTTTCTTGTATAATTGTTCCGCTGTATGTTGTTTTCTCAAGTTAAACACAACCATTGGTATTTCCTAAATATTTTAGAAAAAATGATTACGCAAATTTAAGTTTAAAACGTTTTTAAGATGGATGTTGAAAACCTTTGTCAATGCCATTGTTATAACCATTTGTTAATTATCTCTCTATATATAATGAAGGTGTCCCTGCCTGCCTGCCTGCCTGGCTGGGTTCCTCCCTGGCTGGGTTCCTGCCTGGGTTTGTCCGGAACAGATTTGGCTCAATCTCTCCAAAACTACCCGTCCGAATCGAACCAAACTTGGTACACATACGTATGGGGACGGGGGAAAGACAATGACATCATTTCCAAATTTCTAAAACCACCCCTTCACCCCCTTTTAGACCTTTTTGTAAAAATCGCCTTACTTCTCCACTAAAGAAGATCTGTTTAACTCGCATTGTTGCAAATAATACAACAAAAACAATTTTAAACATAAAACAAAGTATTTAAAGATAAAACTTGGCTAAAATTGTTTTAAATGTTTTAAAAAGGTTATTAATAATTTAAAAAATTAAAAACGGCCCTTATAAAAAACTTTATAACAGTATTTTCTTATTAAAAACTTCATTTTCCATGAAACTTTAAGTTGAAATAGAAAGTTTTAAGAATTAGACTGGTTAAAGTAAAGATTACATCATGCAGTTTTTTTAGAAAGTTGATGATAGAAACACTAGATCAATTTGTTATTTAACCTTATAATTTGTTTCTTTGGTGTAGTTTAACGGGATTTTTTTTTCAATTTAAACAGGAGGTATTTACAAATTTTGGGATTTCAAAAGTCTGTAATAATTTTAATGGATTTTTTTCACTTAGAATGGATAATTGGGTAACTGTCGTAATTAAATGTGCAACACCGGAACTGGATGGTTAGGTTAGATTTACACAGTTGGAACCGGGAGGGAAAAGGCACAGGGAGCACGGTGATGAAAATGCACCGGGAACACCGAGATGAAAAGGCACCGGGGACACCAAGATGAAAAGGCACCGGGATATGAAAAAATACTGGGAACACCGGGATATGAAAAAATACTGGGAACACCGGGATATGAAAAAATACTGGGAACACCGGGATATGAAAAAATACTGGGAACACCGGGATATGAAAAAATACTGGGAACACCGGGATATGAAAAAATACTGGGATGATTGGTAATTATGGTTACAGAAAATTAGGCATGTAACTTGAGAAAATTTTAATAAATTGATACACTCCACCCGTGCAAGGCCGGGCATATCAGCTAGTCTATATCTATAAAAGCGAAATACCACTGACTGACTGACTCACTGGTAAGTGACAAACACTCAACACGAAATCTCCGAAACTACTGGACCCAGAGGCTTGAAATTTGACAGAGACGTTCCCCTCTGCTATGCGACGCGCACTAAGAAAGGATTTAAAAATCCAACGACTCCTTCCCTGTTTTTCGGCGCTTTTTCGACTCCGTTTTTCCCATTGAAATAACATTGTGCATTGTTGAAATGCATAAATTGCAGTAGGTTTATTTCTCTCTTGAGTTTTCGTCTGGCCTCATTTGTTAAAATATAATTTCATAATTTATAACAAATTAAGACGAAAAACAGTGTAAATTTCTGTTCAAAAATTATAACAAGTTTCAAGAAACATATAAATTGAAATAATTAATTTTGAAACAACATTTTCCTTTATTTGTAATTTTAATTTACTAGACTTATTCACTAGGTTTTATTAAATTTTTATTACTAGCAATCCGTTTTTATGGTTTTTACTTTTTCAAAGTAATAGCTTTAAAAGAAGTTGGCTATCATAACAAAATGAAAATGAGATTTAACTATTTATTATTTTGATAAAAAAAAATTTTAAGGAGATGTATCATACAAATAAAAAACGTATTCTTTATCATTTTTGAATTAAAAATAAATTAGATTATGTTTAATGTTTTGCTTTAGCGGGAGTTGTTGACTAAATTACTCATCGGGATTATATTTTTTGATTAAGTTAATATCCTTTTTGGAAAACGATGAAAAATTTCATAAGAAAGAATACGGTTTCTAACATCCGGTAGGAAATTATTCCCAAGGCTTTAAGAGGGTTGTGATTTTTACTTGCTAAGTTATTATCGAGTGATTTATAAAAACATATGCGGAATTTTGAAAGGACACCAGAGATACTTCATATAAATTTTGTTTAAGGTTTTAAACACTGGATTTCAAAAGACTGCTGATTTTAATAGGATTGTTGTTTTACAGCCAAAGTTAAATGCGGGACGGGATGAGTTAGGGTATATTTTCACAGTAAGGAACAGGGATGAAAAAGACGACGGGGACGACAAGTGTTAATTCAGAAAAAGTAGACATATAACTCGATAAATCTTTGATAACTTGATAAACCTGATGATTTCAAATAGATTGTTCTTTTACAGCCAAGGTAACAGCCAAAGTTAAATGCGGGACGGGATGCGGGTTAGGGTATGTTTTCACAGTATCGAACCTGGATGAAAAAGACGACGGGGACAACAGGATGATAAGTGATTGCTAACCAGGAAAAGAAATACCATATAACTTGATAAACCAGCAGGACGGTATGAATTAGGGTATATTTTCACAGATAAGGAACCGGGATGAAAAAGACGACGGGGTGTTAAGTGACTGCTAATCCAGAAAAAGAAAATACATATACCTTGATAAACTTTTAAACAATTTTTAAGTCAACCCGTGCAAGGCCGGGTAAGTCAGCTAGTACTTATTTAAAATCTTACTACCATGAAAGATAATAAAAATTATGCTGATCCAAAATTTGAAATAATCATGGGAATTAGTTTCTTTCATTACTCTTTGTGCTGTAATATTGCTTAGGTCAAAAGTTCACTAAATATTCAGGAGATGGGTATTGAGTTGCTTGCTGGCTACTTTCCTTAAAAACTGAATGAAACTAATTTTTCTACAATTCATTCTCTTTAATTTTTATAAATTGGCAATATATCCGTTATGCTCATTCTCAATAACTTATCCTCATGAAAAATATAATCTACAATAAAAATTCGTTAAAATTTTCAAGATATTAAAAATTTTGAAATGTAACAAAAATTTCTAAAAATGTCAAATTTCCAGCTTAATTCTTTCAGCAATAAATGTAAACTTTAATGTCTAATAAATTTGGTAGCTTGTAAAAATGAATTATGTATTATTTTTCCTCCACTATATTTCAGTTGTTTTTCCGATTATATTGGAATGCAGTGTTAGAGGGTTTGAAATTTCAATAAATGTATATCCTAAAAATTCTCTTTTGAAGTAAGGGGGTATGCATATTTCGAGGTTTTACGCCAGGTGCTCGTTCTAATTTCCACTTTCTCTGGCTCCTTTTTCCAAAATGGTACGGAGTCTCTATAACACAATTCTTAATCTAAAAGCTTTGCTCTACACATGAGTGGAAAGAGAGGGACAATAACTACCCCCCTTTATGATATGGCCCCTTGAAGTTGCAAAATCGATGACCATTTATTGTATTTTTTTCAGTTAATTTGGAATTAAAATTAATTTGTCTTTCTGTTCTATTCTTTGTGCTAAAGTGCTTTTAATTTTTTTTTATCAAGGGAATGTTTGACTCCATTCATATTCATTTACTCCATTGATACTGCCTTAGTGACCCAGTTTTATAATAATTTTGAATTTTATTTTTCTTGGTCTGTCTATTTCTCCATTTTGTGCTGTGAACCATAAGCTGAATATAATTTAAACAATGAATTTAAGAGGTGTTTAAAATTTTCCTTCACAAGGTTGAAAAAGTCCATCAACTTTTTTCAACTGTAAAATACTTCAGAATGCACTTATATTTTTTTCCGAAGATAGCCTTTTTTTCTAAATTTGGTGGTTATACAACAAAAATTCCATTATTTATACAGGGTTTTTTTTTTTTCGATTTTCTCAAAACTTTGTTTTTGGACTTATTCCCTTCTTCTAACTGCCGATTCAATTCTTTCGCGAGAAATTGAGTAAAAGTGTCGTGATCTCCGGAAAAGACAATAAAAATAATTTATTTTAGCTTAAACATTCTAAGTATTTTTCAAGTTTATGGAATCTCTAATAATTGAAAAAAAAAATGCTTTAAATTCCTTATAGTTAATTAATACCAAATATACACAATATTTGTTAAGTATACAAGAAATATTTTCTTGACATAAAATTCAGTTTAGAAACCCCCCGAAAAAAACTTTTGATTTATTTCTTAGCAGAAACTTCAGGTGAATAATATTACATCATTTTACCTTATGAAAATATTGTTCTACGGATGCTTTAAAACTAAAACTTCACTCTTTTACTTTTAAAAGTTGTTCCATAATATGAAGTACATAAAAACCTGGGTAACGTAATCTTAAAATTTTGAATTATCTTTGTTTATAACACATAAGGAAAACATAACGCTGATTTAAGTTTAAAAAGAAGGATGTTGAAAAAACCTTTAATTAAAACTACTTTGATCTAAGAACTTACTACTACCACGAAAGGATTCCTTGATACTTGTGAACTATTCTAAATAAACAGCACAGCTTAACCGCCTTATCTTTCAATAATAAGTACTTCCCAAAATTAAAATAAGACCAACTCATTATAAAAAATATAGTTGACATGAAATGTTATTCAGTTACTAACCCATTAAAACAAACAGAATTATCAAATAATAAGTTTATTACAAAAGTATTTTCTCTTTATAACAAAGACAAAATCTTTGATATATTGAAGATTGACAAGAATGGAATGAAATATACATTTTATATTTAACAGATTAGACTATTGACTTAAAAATAAACCAAAAAAGTTAAATAACATGACTTAGGAGATCTGTTCCTTAAAGTAAAATTTTAAAATAGAGGTAGAAATATTATTTTCATTTACACCAAGCATGCTGTAGAGTAGACATTAAAGTTTGATTTACCGAAACAATTGATCATAACAAAAGAAATTTATTAAATGATTGAATAATTAAAAATGTTATGGAGGCATCTTATAATCTGAGCAGAAAAGGTACAGAAGTGTCTTAGCATAAGAGAAAGCTGTAAAATTTTCCTATTTTTAAAAAAATTCCACTTAACCAGAACTGCATAACTTAAGCATTGGATAAAATGGATAACTTAAGCATTCAGTTATATGAAGTAAAAAAAAAATATTACTTTTTAATTCCTTGGTGTACATGTACACTAAGGTGGGCCGAAAAAAACTTTTTTTCTTATTTCAAAACGCTATACCGCGGAAAACTTGCCTCTTGGGTAGATAAGTAAAATGCAATAAAAATTTTTAAAATCGGTTAAAAATTGCCCTAGCGCATCAGCCCTAAAGTTTGAAAAAATACGCAATTTTCATTATTTTTCGAGTAAATGGAATAAAATAAAATAACTTCTGTAAGAAGTAGATACAGGCATACATTAGTAGAACAATGACCAGAAAAGTAATTGAAATAAAAAAATTGAATAAATTTTAGAATTTATTGGTAGTTTATTACACCTGAAAACTTACGTTTTTACTAGAAATTCACATATTTTGATGAAATAAAAAACTTTTTCCTGATTGAGCAAAATTTTGTTTTTAATAATATTCTGCCTTGCTCGCTATCGCTCACAATCCCCCTCAACGGTTCTGCCGTTTTTACAGGTCGCTTCGCAATCAGAGCTCGCTTGTTGCTCATCAAAATAGCATCAAGATCTCTCGCTAATCCGCACAAATAATACCCTTATAAAACCTAACATAGTACTTTCTCTAGCTTATCAAAAATTCCTAAATTTCTATTGAAGCAAAACAATTTTTGAGATAGTACAAAACTATGATTTTGAGTAAGATATAATCCTTTTATTCAATTATTTTGGTTGTATGAGATAAGACTTAGGTTCCAACTCTTTTCTTTCAATACTTTGAATTTGAAGTGTATTTCAAGCCTAATTCAAGATGACTTTCACTTATGTCACCATTTTTAAGCATTTGAGTGGCATGGGAATCTGTCAAAGATCTAGTCTGTCGCTGTTGGACTATATTTATTGGACTTATTGGACTATAAATCATGCATCATGGTTGCTGATTGGTGAATCTTCCCTACATGAAATGTAGTATGAAGCAAAGAGTATTCCATTTAAATATTTTGATTTGGGCTCGCTTGAAACTTATCTTTAAATTGGGACGCCTTATTGACTCCTTTCATAAGTTAAATGGACTATAAATATAATAATTCTTCCTCTTTTATGAACAATATTTTACTAACTCAAAAGCGAGATTTCCGAAAGGACAAAGCATGTATTTATTCCACTTTCAGTAAATTTTCTGGTATGAATGTTGATATATTTTTTTTTTTACTTTAAACTTTAAACACATTATCTGAATCCATTTGAGGAGTATTTGCTTTTTAAGTAAACGCATGCAGCAATATATGGATGGTTCAGAATAGAAGTGAACCAAGTCCACTTTAGCTACTTTTGAGCTACAGAGGTTTAACGTTCAAGCTACATAGGAAAATTAATGTTAACAGTTTGTAAAATTAAAATTTTTTGCGGATATTATCAGAACTAGGACTTGGTTCTTTATTGCACTGAAATTTTACATAGTTGTAGTTGGTGCATGTTATAGCGTTGCTAACTCAAAAATGACAAAAAGTGGACTTGGTCCACTTTAATTCTGAGCCCTCCATATAATTCTGAGATAAAAATAAAGTTTTATTAAATCTATTTCGTTTTTATTGATTAATATGATACCACTTAAGTTATGTGAAAGTGAACTGACCATGGTTCACAAACGGGTAGTAAAGCTTTTAAGAAAGCTCTCTAATTTTATAACTTATGCCCAATCAGGCAGATATTACTTAAATGATTTTCCGTTGATATATAAAGAATCACACTCAATTCTGTTTAAATTTATCATCAGAAGTTATTTCCGATTTACCAACCCTTATAAGTAACGATGTCATTGTGTGTTCAAAGGTATCATATCCTTGGAATAAAAACCCAGCCTTTTACATATAATAAATAAAGCTACTATTTGCGCATTTAATCACAAGGCTATGATCCTTCCAGTCATCAAAATACACTTGAATTAGATTGCGGCTCTCCTTGTTTTCCATGGGATGTATTTAATTATTTTTCCTAAATACTAGTTAGTGCCAATTCAAGAGAATAATTAAAATGTAATTATGGGGAAAATATTTGAATCAAATTTTTGATAAGCTAGAGAAAGTTCTATGTTAGGTTTTATAAGGGTGTTATTTGTGCGGATTAGCGAGAGATCTTGATGCTATTTTGATGAGCAACAAGCGAGCTCTGATCGCGAAGCGATCTGTAAAAACGGCAGAATTGTTGAGGGGGATTGTGAGCGATAGCGAGCAAGGCAGAATATTATTAAAAACAAAATTTTGCTCAATCAGGAAAAAGTTTTTTATTTCATCGAAATATGTGAATTTCTAGTAAAAACGTAAGTTTTCAGGTGTAATAAACTACCAATAAATTCTAAAATTTATTCAATTTTTTTATTTCAATTACTTTTCTGGTCATTGTTCTACTAATGTATGCCTGTATCTACTTCTTACAGAAGTTATTTTATTTTATTCCATTTACTCGAAAAATAATGAAAATTGCGTATTTTTTCAAACTTTAGGGCTGATGCGCTAGGGCAATTTTTAACCGATTTTAAAAATTTTTATTGCATTTTACTTATCTACCCAAGAGGCAAGTTTTCCGCGGTATAGCGTTTTGAAATAAGAAAAAAGGTTTTTTTCGGCCCACCCTAATGTACACCCCTACCTAAAATAAGCAGTAGACTTTTAAAATTTGTTGAGCATCTAAACTTATAAAGCCAGACAATATGAAAACAAAAACTGTTATGCAATGATGTGTAAATTGCAAATAAACAGCATAATTTGTATTTGAGTGTTGAAACAAAAATTAAACAAGTTTTTATAAATCAAAAGTAATTTAAATAAAACACCAAATTCAAACAATACAAATGAATATAAATAAAAATAATTGTGATTAAAAATTTTAACTTGATTACAAAAATAATGATTCCTTTACATAATTATTTTGTCAGACTTAAAATTAATTGAACACAAATGCTACCTACGTCTTAAATCGTGCGCTTAAATTTTAAAAACAGATATGTGCAGTTATTATATTTAGAGAATTTAAACATCATGCGTTTGTTTCTTGAATAAAATAATGTCCATAACAGATAGTGTTCCAGTCTCGTGCAATTAATGTAAAAATTTGTAACCAATGTGAGCTCTAAGTAAAAAGTGGGGGTCCTCCCCCAGGAATGTTACCCTTAAAAGTAGTGTTTTAATTCATTTAGAGGCCCTTTGTATTACACTTTGAAGGGTATTGCTCCTTTTAAGTCGCAGAATTTTTAGTGGAAAAAAAGTATAAAAATGTACGTCAAAATTTCAGTGTGGGGGTACCCCCTTTGATACGGCCCTGAATAAAACACTTTAGTTTTCTTCTTAGAATGTAAAATCCAAAACTTATTATTTTCATTTCTTAGCCCATTAAAACAAAAATAAGAATAACTCAAACCTTTCGTTTTAATAGAATCAGAAGAGAAGAAATAATAAAACTGGAGAAAAAAAAACAAAATGAGAGTACAATACTACCCGTGAGCATAAGTCTCCATTTAACAGATTGTAATTTATGAGTGATTCATAATAAAGAGAAAGATGAGCTTACTTTGTCAATTTCAAACCAACGCAAATTAGAAATTTTCAAAACACGTATTTATTGTAATTTTTTTTTCACATAGTTAGTCTTCAGCATTCACTGAGCTTTAAGAGATAAACAATGTCAATGTAATTTCGTCTCTCTGCAATACTGAGCGCTGTCTCGCCGTCCTCGTCTTCGGCCTCCAAAACGGCCCCACTCTTCACTAAAACCTTGACTGTTTCGAAACACGAACTTCTAAACCCGTTCCAATCAGCCAGGTTATTGCACACTGTTTCATGAAGAGGGGTCCTGCCACGAGAGTTTACGGCATTCACATCCGCACCACTGCCGATTAAAATCTCCATCACATCAATTTGACTCCCTTTGGCAGCAATGTGAAGGGCGGTGTCACCATCGTCATTTTTCAAATTCAAACGAGACCCTCTTTTTACTAATTTCTTTACTGTTTCTAAATGTCTGTACTCTACAGCAAAATGTAGTGCAGTCCTGCCCCGGTTGTCTACAGCGCTCATATCCACGTTTTTTCTAATAAAGTATTCAATTATATCCCTTACATCAGCTTTAACTGCCAAATGAAAAGGAGTGTAACCCAAATTCCATTTCTCGTTCACATCAACACCACTCTCTACTAAAAGTTTAACTGTTTCCAGACGAGACTCCTTGATTGCTGCATGCAATGGAGTTCTACCATCTTTATCTGTAATGTTCAGTTCTGCCCCACTGCTGATTAAAACTCTCATCACATCAACTTGATTCTTTTTGGCTGCGATATGAAGTGAGGTTTCGCCATGATGATTTTTAAAATTCAAGAGAGCCCCGTTTCTTACTAAATCCTTAACTGTTTCTAAACTTCCACTTTCTACTGCTGAAAGGAGTGGAGTCATACCACAATCGTCTACAGTGTTCATATCCGCATTCTTGCTAATAAGGTATTTGATTATATCACCTTTGCTTGCCTGATCTGGAGTTTTACCATGTCGAGATTTATTTCCTACATCAGCAACTCTCTGTCCTAAACGTTTGTGAATGACCGCCAAATGAAAAGGAGTCCAACCTCTATTACATTTCACCCCTATAACAGCGCCACTCTCTACTAAGAGTTTAATTGTTTCTAAACCTGACTTGACGATTGCGTTATGCAATGGAGTTCTACCCCCCTTATCCGTAACGTTCAGTTCTGCACCGCGGCCGATTAAAATTTTTATCAAATCAATTTTATTGTTGAGGGTTGCAATATGGAGCGGAGTTTCACCGTTATCATTTCTCAAATTCAAAAGATCCGCAATTTCTGCTAAATCCTTAACTGCATTTAAACTTCCAATACTCACCGCTATGTGGAGGGGAGTGGTACCGTTATTTCTTTCTATCTTAATATCCGCAATTTTGCTAATAAAATATTTAATGATGAACCTCAGATCGCATTTTACTGCCCAGTGAAAAGGAGTCCAACCTCTATTACATTTCACGTTTATATCAGCACCGCTCTCTACTAAAAGTTTAACTATTTCCAAACCAGACTTCTTGATTGCATGATGCAACGGTGTTTTACCCATCTTATCTTTAATGTTCAGTTCTGCCCTATTGCTAATTAAAACTCTTATCACATCAACTTGATTGTTTTGGACTGCAAGTTGAAGCGGGGTTTCACCTTCGCAATCCTTCAAATTCAGAAGAGCCCCTTTTCCCACTAAATCCCTAACTGTTTCTAAACTGTTATTCCATACTGCTGAATGGAGGGGAGTCCGGCCTAAGTAGGCTACAGTGTTTAAATCCACCTTTTTGTTAATAAGATAATCAATTATATCCCTTAGATCCCGTTCGACTGCTAAATGAAAAGCAGTATAACCCGAATTCGCTCTCTCGTTTACTTTAGCACCACTCTCTACTAAAAGTTTAGCAGATTCCAAACCAGACTTGCTGATTGCGTGATGCAGTGGAGTTTTTCCCTCCATATCTTTAATGTTCGGTTCAGCCCCATTCCCGATTAAAACTTTCATCAAATCAATTTGATTGTTTTGGACTGCGACATGAAGTGGGGTTTCACCACATTTATCACAGATGTCTAAAACAGCACCATGCTCTGCCAAAACTTTCACCATCTCTAAACATTCTTCCGTTACAACTTTACCAATTGTGGGCTTGCAATATTTTTTAGCCTTTGAAAATGCACTTTCAAAATAATCTTCAAAAACTGCTAAATGCAAGGCAGTGCCTCCATATCCTCTACTCACACAATATTCGGCATTAACATCGACAGTTGAAATGCTCGACAGCAACATCTTGACCATGAAAGAGTTTCGCTTAATCACCGCCAGATGCAGCGCACTGAATCCGTCTTCGTTCGTCTCATTCACCCGATCAACAGGGAACGAGCGAAGTGCAGCGCGAATGTCACTTTCACTGCAGGAATCACTTGGCTCGGAATTTTTAAGCACGAACTGATGAATCAGGTAGTTTCCATAGGGATCCTTCACGTCACAAGCCAAGGATGTGAGCGACCCAGGTGAAGGTAGTAGACCACACGATGAAGAATCCATTCCTGCAAATCAATGAACTTTTAGTGAAGCAAAAGATTTATCATTTAATTAAATATTAATAATGTTTTTCAATAAAACCATGAGAATAAATGAAAAATCTAATAATAGGATAAAAATAAATTCTGAAGAAGTAGATTTCTTCACATATCTTGGAGCAATAGTAAATAAGCAAGGAGGTAACAGCGAAGATATAAAACCAAAGAATCATAAAAGCTGGAATATGTTTTAAAAGCCTTCAAAAATTTTGGAGAGCTTCAAATATAAAAATCAACACAAAATTAAATGTTTTTAAAGCTACTGTTCGCTCCATACTTTTATATGGAATCTGTTGAATCTTTTAGCGGAAGAATGTTGGAATCTCCGTAAAACTGAAATAGAAAAATCAGAAATATTCCAGAACAAATGTTTAAGAATTATATTGAAGATTTTCTGGCCTAACACTATATCAAACAAAGATTTATTAAAAAGGGCAAAATTATCGCCCATTCAAGAAGATATACTGAAGAGATGATGGAGATGGACTGGACATGTCCTTCGTTCAAAACGGGATTGCCCCGCTAACATCGCACTTAATTGGGCACCCGACGGAAAGCGCGAAAGAGGGAGGCCGAGGCTTACTTATCAGCGATATATGCACCAAGATCTGTGCAAGGCAAGATTAAATGGATGGGAGGAGGCAAGAGGGTTGGCCCAGGATAATCTGCTTCTTGGGTAATTCAATTTTATTATATTAATATTTATTTACCCGCTACATGAACTTTTTTATCGTAACTATAACGCCACCTACGTAATAAAGAAATGAAAAAAAATTGACCAAATTACCCAAGAAGCAGAGTTTATTAAGCCTTTTAAGGGTGATTTTTGTCTTTAGCGACCCTGTAAGAAATGACTATTTTCATCTCTAAAAAATTTTAAGTTAAAATTTCATAAACAGTGTAACTATACCAGTTCTATTCCGCCCGCGTAATCCCAACACCCTGTTTGACTGATTTAGTGGCCAGATGTTAAAAGGTTCAATATACCATGCATTTATATGTCCTTATGTCTATTTTAACCTTCTCAAAGCATAAATGTGAATTCCAGGGCGAGCGAGTGACAACGCGATTGAGAGAGAGACTTTCGGACTCTTCCGCGGGGGCTTCTGGGACTCGAACACCTTAACCGCTTTTAGTAAAAATTATTGCTGCATATTGTCATCAAATTTGGGTCCTTGGGGAAGAGTTAGGACCCTTAAAAGGTGAATTGAGTAAAAAATAAGAGGAAAACATATCGTATAAAAACTTCTATAATTTTTAGCTAATTTTTTGCCTTTTTAGGGGGTAATAACTCCTTAAACCCATCCATTTGCTAAAAAATTTCATATTTTAGAAATGTCAACCTTTCTTGTCCCATCGGGAGTAATTTAAAGACTTAAGTAATGCTTTTTGACGCTGAAAATCGAATTCAAAGTCATTAAGTCATCAAAACACGTAAAAAGGGGGAGGGGCCGTTCCCCGAAAAACCCGAGCTCATTGAGAATTTTGACGGTGATTTTCGTGTTCAGCGACCCAAAATCTATAAGAAATGACTATTTTCAGCAAAGAAATTTTTTCGTTGTTAAACAGTGTACTTATTGCGAGAGAAATTACGCAGCAAAAGTTTCGCGATCTCTTACTGAATACACGCCTCATACTCCTCGCAGTTTCGAAAATTCATTATTGTACACATACGGTATTAATTTAAAATCGTAACATTTTAAAATGTAGAACGAAATCTAAAAATCAATATATTTGAAGATTTGTTGTCTTAAAATTTGACTATTTTTAAAATTTGATTATTTATAACCACAGCCTGTTAAAATATTAAACGTTTTAACTTGTTTGAAAGTTTTTCTTGGGTTGTTAATTAAATTAAACATTAAATAATTAACTAAACAATTAAGTTAAACATAAATGTTCTGAAATATCATAATCATACCTTAATTATATATTTTTTTTTAAATTTTCTAATTACGATATGATTCTGATATTTCAGTACATTGTTCTTGGAACATTTATCTCTTCATAGAAAAATATTTGTTAACTTTATGATAAAATAAAAGTTTTTACAGACAATTTTCCAACAGCCTTAAATTTTTCGTTAGAAACCACATAGTGCAGTAAATTCTTTGTAATTTAAAATAAAAGGCATCTATTCTCCTGTTCATAAAAAATGCAACACCATGAAGGACTTGTTAGATTTTGATGAAATTTACACAGCTGGTGACCTTTGTAGGTGCAAATAAACGATTAAATTTTCAGAACAAAGGAACAAAATTAAATATCGAAAATCAGTGTTTTATGTAGTCCATACGCACTACAATGAGAGCCTCTATCCGACACGTCATTAAATCAAACAGATTGCTTTTTTGCCTGAGGAGGAGATTTTCATCAAAGATTCTTCTGAAACCCAAAGTTTGCCAAAGTTGGCAAAAGAACAAGAATTTTGAGCATGAAGACTAATCAACGAAATTTCAGTCAAGTTCCATAGGTGAAATATTGGGTGAAGAAATTTGTTGAAAGAAACTGCTTTTGATGGATAAAATGGAAGTTTGGAACATTCCAAAAAACATGTGTCCAAGGTTTGTCCTGATCAAATACAGCTTCAAGAATGCTTCAAAGGTAGGGTATAATTTTTGGCTCCAAAAATTTTTTAAAGCATTTGTGGCTGTTAAGATCACCTTCATTTCTTATCTCATAAGGTTGCCCATGATACTCAATAGTGCTCCATCTCATAACGCTGGGCGTTCGTGCGGTATGACGCAAGATAAAACTCTCCAAAGATGGCGTTTTACAATATAGCGCCAAAAGCCGATGTGGGTGTCATGTTGATGAAAATTGAAATTGGATTCGTTTAAAAGGGCCATTTGTTGCTATTAATCGCGCGAAAAAATTTTTTTGATGACCCCATGGTAGCTTTATCCACTGATGGAATTCCATCAATGGAGCTCTTTAAAAAAGAACGATAATTCGCGGAATTCGGTGGAGCAACCACCAATTAACTGTTGGAGCAGACAATGATAGACCTGTAGCAGTGTTTTGACAGTTTGAAAGATGTCGAAAAGTCGCTGAGTGATCCGGCACTGTCATGCGAATGAAGTCTCTTTGATCCCGTGCTGACATGACAATGAGGCGTTCAGCCCCTGATTTTCAACTCGCCTGACCATCTTGAGACCTCTACTTTCACACCCATATCACTATTGTCCTATTGGCCTTCATCTGAGCAGCAGTAACACAGTGTGAAAACACCCTTCAAGAAAGCCAATCATTGATCCTCGATCAAACACTGTTAAATGCTCATATGGCATCCGTTAAGGTATAAGGGGTATAATGACTTCTAATGACAAAATAATCAGCGGCAGACAACCTTCTTACAACTTCTTAACCACCCGTTACAGCCCCCCATATATACAACTAAATTAGTGATTGAAAAGGCGCTGCTCGTCTCACGCATGCACTATAACTCTGAATTAGCATCAATTTAAATAGAAAACCATAATGAACATACCCTGCAAATTTCATGTTGATCGGACAATTCCTTCTTGGTGTTGCATTTTTTATGAACAGGAGTATATTATGAATTAACTGTTTTGTTTTTATTATTTAATATGTAATGCAAGTTTTAATAGGAAAAAAATCATTGTAGAACAATACAAAAAAATTTTGACACTGTTTGAAGTATCAGTTTTTCCACCAGTGTTTTAGAAGCCAAAATTTAGAATTTTTCACAGAAATCTTATTCACAGTTACCTTTACTACTCTAAAATCACTCCCAACTTCATATAATATTTTTTAACTCTTCCGCATAACCCGGATCAGAAGGATAAATTAATCTCCGCGGACCGAGCTTCAAAGCCATGCGTACTAAGTCTGGACAAAAACCGTTACACTGAGTGGGACCTGAGGTCTGCTGGACTGCGTGGGAAAGAATTTGTGGAATTTCGAACAGATGCACTTGGAAAAACTTGCTGATAAGAAGGGGTCAGTCTCAAGGTCACGTAAGGGGAAGGTAGCGAGCTAGCGAGAAAATTCTATTCAATTCGACCCAGCATGTGGTAGGGGGAAGGGGAGGAAGATGTTGCGCGGTCTGTGAGACGTCACATCCCCTGCTACGGGTTAATTTAAAATCATAACATTTTAAAATGTAGATCGAAATCTAAAAATCAATATATATCTGAAGATTTGTTGTCTTTAAATTTGATGATTTATTACCACATCCTGTGGAAATATTAAACGTTAACTTGTTTGAAAGTTTTCCTTGGGTTGTTTATTAAACTAATTTTTTTTAATAAGTTTATTATGGGTTGTTAACTAATGATTTACCATTAATTATTATTTTTCTCATATACTATTTATATAATTGCAATAAGCATGGAAAAATGACCTTGGCAGATCAGATGCCTCCAAAGTTTTTAATACAAATTTTAAAAAAAGTCAAATTTTTTATTGTTTTATTTAGGTTTTTCTTTTAGTATGTCATTATTATGATATTATATATGCCACCAGATTACAGCCACGTATGGATATCACCATACCACGTTAGAAAATATCAACCACGTGCAATTGTTAGACCGTGTCTGAACTCGTCTAGCGAGTGCTTGTATTGCGATATTGCGTTCAATTCCGGAATCGATTTGTCACACCGAATCGAAAAAAAAGGAGAGGGAACGTGACGCTACTGTCGTTTCGCCGACACGGAAATTTCCTACCCCCACTTGTTGAAAAATTCCCTAAAATCCCTACTACCATCACTAGGGTGTCCCAAAAAAAATATTTTTTTTTAATCCCAGGTCTTACCCTCTAAAAATGTTCTTTCTGTAAATGTAAGACACCATGAATTTTTTCAGAATTTTTAAAAAATATTTAGAGGTCCCTCAAGGTCATCAAAGTTTCATAAAAAGGATCAAAATAGTGTAAAATGCGGATTTTTTTTATTTGCTGTTTACAAACTTATAATGTTAAAGTACATTATTTTCGTATAAGACAGCTACTTAAATACGGTTTCAAACCAATTCTGTAATAATTATCTGGGTAGGGAGAATCGTAAAATATTATTGTGAAAAATGTTTTTTTATAGACATCTTCCCCTTTTGGTACAAAAAGTGAACAAAGGTAAAATTTAACTTAAAATTGGTTGTTAAACCAGTGAGGAAGAATTTATCAATGATTTACAATGTTTATTTAAACCTTTTTTTACACATTCACACATTATTTCATTAACTTATTCATATTAATTTTTAATTGTAGATAAATGTAGTATTTTTTTAGACTGTTATACCAGAAAATGCCCTCAGGTGAAAAATAACTTAAAATTGTGGTAAATAAACATATGGAGAAGAATTTTTACAAACAATCACATTTCTTACACATTCAGACTTATTTATTAACAATATTTAATGATGATTTTGGGAATTTCACTTATTTTGTGTATTTGTTTGTTTAAAACTGTTTTTGCTCTTAGTTCTTTGCTGCACACTTCAAATTCTATATGAAATATTAATACAACAGTTTTTTCAGCAACATCTTTTAAATAGAATCAGGTTTTCAGCAAATATCACAGCTTTTGCAGATTGCTCTTTTGATTTAAGCGAAAAAGCGATCATTACCCATAACAACAGCATCAGACGGTTTAAAAACTTTTATTTTACCTAAAAATTACTAAAGATGATTAGAGAGGAATAAAGTCTTACATCAATAGTATGTGGATAAGAAAAGTCGATTTCATATTAAGAATCAAGTGCTTTTGCCTAAGTTTTCACAGTGGATGACAAATTCCATTAATTCGTTGAAAATTGAGATATTTTTAAAAATGTAAATGGTAAGAGCCACAATGGTTTTAATTGCTGAAGTGTTTTAAGATACGCAACGATTTAATTGCTTGGTTGTGTGTATTGCTAGTCAAACTTTAATTGAAAATCTGATTTGATGCTTCTCCTAATGATGTTTTACTGTTTGCAAAAAAAAATCTTCACCATTAGTTTTATTCACCACAATTTTAAATTATAATTCACCTGTGTGCATTTTCTGGCATAACAGTCGACAAAAATACTACAATTAGAAATTAATATGAATAAGTTAATGAAATGATGTGTGAATGTGTAAAAAGGGTGTAAATAAACACTGTAAATCATTGATAAATTCTTCCTCACTGGTTTTAAAACCAATTTAAAGATAGATTTTACCTTGGTTCACTTTTTGTACCAAAAGGGGGAAGATGTCTATAAAAAAACATATTTTTCTTAATTTCAATAATATTTTACGATTCTCCCTACCCAGATAATTAATACGAAATTGGTTTGAAACAATATTTAAGTAGCTTTCATAAATTAAAATAATGTAGTTTTAAAACTATAAGTTTGTAAAAAGCAAATAAAAAAATCCGTATTTTACACTATGTTGGCCCTTTTTATGAAACTTTGATGACCTTGAGGGACCTCTAAATACTTTTTTAAAATTCTGAAAAAATTCATGGCGTCTTACATTATTAGAAAGAACATTTTTGGAGGGTAAGACCTGGGATTTAAAAAAAAAAATTTTTTTTGGGACACCCTAACCATCACCCTTTATCGAATCGTAAGCCGGACCCTTAGACCTCCGGATAGCGATATTCCACTATGACTAACTCCCCAGCGGTCGCGCCGCCAAGCCAAACTCGCCGCTTTCGCAACTACGCCAAACCTGCCGCGAGATTCTCTCGCTTCACGAGATATCGCGGCACTGCAGTTTTTGGCCACTGGCCAGTATTTGTTTACGAATTATTTACCGTTTCGCTATTGTGTGCAATATTATTTTATTCGTCGCGTTTATGAATAAAATAAAGGTTAAAATTGGCAAATTATACGTTGGTTTTTATATTAACTTCAGCTTGCACAAAGTAATTCTATGTATTAAACAGTGAGTTTGAGTGAATATACTATTTTCCTCCTTTAAATGAGTAGGAGCAGTTTTCATAATATGAATTTCTGTTCATTTATGAAGCTCTAAAGTATGCTAAAAGAATCGCTATTTGGTACATTTGCCTTTCACAAAATACTACTTAAGTATTCTTTGCATGCCAGTGATTAATCGGCAAAAAAATTGACTAAGATTTTACTGTTTCTAGCATTTACTATTTTCTGTAACATTGCCGTGTTTTTAGTTACATGTGTTTTAAGTTTTATTTACAATTTCTTGTATATTATTTGTTTTGAAAAGTTAGCCAGTGGCATGCGGATAATACAGAAACAAAAATATTACTATTTAAATAGGGAATTTACTCGAACAAAATTATATTCAGCTCATTTAAAGATATGTAATCAATTTATTGGCTGTATAGAATTCATCAATGGTTGGTTAGAGGGTATTTCATAACATAATTAAAATCACCTTTCCCTTTTCTATGCACAACCTATTTCTGTTAAGTATTCTATTATAGTGTATGTAAATAATATCTCTTACTGATTGTTTCTTTTGAAGAAATTACAGATTTTTAACGGTGGTATTATTTTATAAAATATCCTTTTTGGCCTGAAAGAATACTAGTTAGAATGAAATAATTTAGATATTGAAAAATAGTTCCCTCAGTAAGACTTCATAAAATTCTTGGTAGTAATTGAAATTGTAGAATATTCTCCAAGACAATTTAAACCCTTTAATTTTAAATCTATTTGATTAGAAATTCTAAACAGTGTTAACATAAACAATTATATTTTATCAATTAGAAATCTTTTCCCAAATGTATAAACTGTACCAAAGGGGTCTTTAAAAATATATTGACTTATGGAAAACTTCTACTGTGTGTGCACAATTCTGTAAATTAATATTAGTGCAATTTTTACATGAAATGTTGTTGAAGATTAACCTGTGGTACGAAAAACTTAATATTTATACAGGAAATTATACAAGATTTTCATTCGCAGTTAATCTTCTTAAATTTAACTATGACTTTCCATATTTAGCTTATTAAGGTATTGATGAAGTGTGCAGCCTACTACTTCTTAATTAATCATGAACAGCGCGAAGAAAGAAGAGCGAACAAAACAACCACGTGCTTGTCCTTGTAGAATGGCGATAGATGCGGAACGCCAGGTTGCCGAGTTGTGCGATTGGCAAAGGGGTTACCGCGCCAGCGCGAAGTGCGCCTCGCTTGGCGGCGCCAGCGCTGGGGAGTTAGTCATAGTGGAATATCGCCTCCGGATAACCTTTTAAAAAATTTGAAAGTAAAAACAATATAACATTACTATAAGGGGGAAATATTCGGATAAATGTAGTCCGTGTGGCCAACGTCCCACAAGTGGAACATCATAATTTACAATTGTTTTAGAGGCTAGAGAACATAGGCTTTTAACATAATATAGAAAATAGGCTTAGTTGAAAACCTGGCAAGCAATGCACAACTTTTACGTCATACGTAATCACGCCCGGTTTTTTGAAAGTCCAATTTTAAAAAATTAATCAACCGTTAAAAATTTTTCAAAATACTGAAACTCGTTGTTTCTAAACCTTATTTACGTTTTCTAATTGTCAGAACTGTTATATTAGACTGCTGTTTAATTCCCAATAGGAAAATAAACTATTTTTTAACCAATTTACAAACGAAGAGCATAAAACATATACCTAAAACTGACAAATATATAGAAATTTTATAGAAGTTATAATGTAAAAATCCAAAGTATTTTACTTTGGATGTAGTACAGTCAAAATGCCAAGAACTCCCCCAAACCCCAGGAAAATCACCCTCAAAATCGTGCTTATTGCTTTATATTCATACAATGCCTACAATTCTATACAAAGACAATGGTGCAAAAAAGGGAAATAAAAAAACGAAAGAAGGAACTAAATTTTGAATTGCTATGGGTAAATACTTTATGTTTCTTATGGTTTTCAATGCTTTAAATTCGTTAAATTGCAAAACGTATTTTTAAAAAGTTATACACATACTATTTGTTTAATACGAGCAATTGATGTTGATAGCTTCTATTTTAATTTGAACTGGGAAGTCAAATAATTAGCTTTCAAATGGATTGGGACCCTCGTTTTTAGCACACGTGAGAAAATCTCTTTAAAAAGGAAAGTTACGTTTATCATAAAACTATCCCAATCTATAGATAAATGTGTATACTTTAGAGATTATTTAACAGATTTTTTATGTAAAAAATGACATAAAATTACTTATCTAATAGAAAACATGGTAAATAATAGTGAATAACATAATACATTGCGCAGATTTAATGTTCAAAGAAGTGTTAAATGTCGAATTGAAGCAAACTGTACCAGCTGTAGTAATTTCAGAAAAAAAAAAAACACGTGGTTTATTTTGAACAAAGTTAAAATAAAATTATTATTTTTTTATTTTAACTTTGTGCAAAATAAAACATGTTGTTTTTCTAGAATTAGTAAAGCATTATAGTATGTCGCCCTAAACCACGCGGTACCCAAAATATATAACTTAACTTATTTTACTTCAAATTATGTAATCAAATTTCACATCAAACAAAAGCATGCATTACAAGTAACGAAACACAAATTATAATGTAACAAAAGTTTAAAAAGCAGTATACGAACATATTTTTTTACTTAAAAAATAACTGCTAGAACACGTGATTTTTATCGAAGGACAGTAAAACACTAGTTTTTAAAAGTATAATTTACTTACTTGATATGATGAAAATATAATCCACGAAGCTGTAGGGATGCTTATCACATATATATAAGAACTACAGATGTACTGATCACCAATATAGAAAACTAACGAGGTAACGATGCGCAAGGGGACAGCGAAGGAAATGACCAATGCCTTTGACATCCAACTTTCGTCGAGTGTTGCCAGATACAATCTTCGACTTGGCCTTGGGGTGTGCGCTGGGGAGTCCACCTTTGTCCCCTCTGTATTCAGTTGTCCGCTTCCAGCGACCTCTATGTCCTGCCGTTCGTATCTGAACAGTTCAAAAGTTTGCTGATGAATAGTATACCGGAAAAATGTGACTTAATTGATTAAATTAAGATGATTTATTATTATAAAAGCAATTAGTTTAATAAAAAATTTACAGAATAGCTCAAACGTAATTTATAAATATTATATTAAACTTTGACTAATATTTATAGATGTTTTTATGTTATGGAGTGATAAATCCTTGTGCAGTATTAAGGTTTGAGAAAAAATTGATACTAGATGCATCCCTTTTTGTTAGAGAGGCCTAAAATTTAAACCCGTATAGTATTTACTGTAATTTTTCATTAAATTATTTAATCTACTTAACTAGGAATTTGTAGTAAAATGTTTAGTTTTGTAAAATTGGCCAATTTGATTCAATTTACATACTTAAAAAGCTTTATTCACATTTATTATGTTAATATTTCAAAGCTATTCATTTAAATTTTGCACCGAATGTCCCCAAAAAAGACTGAAACATTTAAAAAAAATTTAATTAAAAGACTAAAAAAAGATAAAAATACGCCTTTTTTGCATCCTACTATGAAGACCAAAGAATTTTATGACACAAATTTTCATAACTCATTGTTCTCAAATCCCCCGACAGGGTATAAAAGAATCAATCTTCCCATATGAGATAATGGGAAATAGAGCTGCCACCTGTCGGATTTGAGAACTAGGATTTACGAAAAAAAATTTCTTATAATTATTTAGTCTTTAGAGTAGGATGCAAGAAACTGCGTATTTTTATCTTTTTTAGTTTTTGAGTTATTGATTTTTAAAATGTAATGTGTCAGTCTTTTTTGGGCATCCTATATTATAAATAAGTAAAATAATTAATAGATGTGTCATTTCCACGTGGAGCCGGAGGCCTAGTGAAATTACGAGCAGCCTATTACGTTAGCTGTCTGCACACAATACCTGGCGTCGATTTCGATTGTTTGCCTTCCCCTGGGTGTATTTTCTGTTCCTCTGTGCCTATAAAAGTTCTGTTCGTGTGTAGGTATTCTTGGAGTACGCAATCTACCAGTTTAGTTAGTTTGGTTTAGGGTATTTGGCGACACCGCAACTAATGTCTTTTGAATCCAGGTGTTTTCACAAGACCCTAAACGCAGGCGGTCACTTTTAGTCGAGTCTGCACTGATTGGTTGATTGAAATTTCTCTTGGAAAATATAATTTTTTTATAAAATAACAACCGGGGATATAGAACCCAAGAACTGCCGCATGCTAAGCAACAGTGGCGAATTCAGAGGGGGGAGCTGTGGGGCTGCAGAACAGCCCCTCAGAGCCAAGTTTCGGTAATAGCATATAGTTAAAAATTGAAATTAAGTTTTATTTAAGTGATTTTGTGGGAGTCAGGTACGCTTGTGATGGTTGATATTTTTGATTTGGCTGAAATTAACACCAATGTTTACAGTGCCTTAGTAAAAAGCGTAACACCGTTTTGCGGGAAAAATTTTTTGTCACGTCTAAGCGCCATTTTTACCACCCTAGTGGGAAAATGGTACTTTGCGTTTAACTTTTTTGAAAAAATACCGAAAAGTACCAAATTTTTTTCTTACGGTACAAAATTTTTTAATAAATGTACACACTAAGTACTTTACTTAGACTAACTCTACTTTGTAAGTCTCATCTTATAGAAAGTTCTCTTAACTGATGCACTTGCAGCAACAATGAGCAATACTCGACAGCAACGTTTCCTGAACCTACGTCTCTACGTGGAAACAGAAAATGGGTAAACATAAAGCCTGTTGGGTTCCTAGGAGGATTTTCGGTACGCAAACCGTAAAAAAAAGACACTATAGGTCTAAGTGGGGTTTAACAAAATAATCAATTTTAAATTGACGTTCTTCATTTCACTCAAAATTCAGACACGGCGCTGGGAATTTCTTTGTTTGTTAGTGACGTCATAGGGTCAACTAACATAGCAGTCTAGTATAGTAAAGATAAAGGTCCACCTAATTTCCCAATAAAATAAATTTTCTTAAAAGAAAGTAAAGAACAAAAGTGTAAAACTGCTCTAGTTAGCTCGTTTTTGCAGCTCCTCTTTATAATAAGTATTAGATGATATTGAAACTTTTATCAAAAAAGGGGGAAATTCATTGATATTCATCATTATAACCTGTTAATCCTTTGTAAAAAAAATTGAGTAACATTAAGGTTAAAGAATATCGAAAAGTGTTCTTTTGAACTTATATGTCACACAAAAAAGAAAAAATCTGCTCTTAATCCCAACAAAGACAATCCCCCAAAACTCTGAAATCAGGATTATTTCTCCACCCTAAAACAAGCTCTCACATAATAGACGACATTAGTGTGACGTCACTTGCTTGTTTGGAAACGTGTACTCTATCCGTGATTGGTTCCGTGATTGGAGGTAAATCCGTACGGAACCAATCACGGATGGAATCTACGTTTCCAAACAAGCAAGTGACGTTATGACTAATGTCGTCTATTTATTTCGAACCCTTCGCTTAAAGAAAAAAAAACTAAAACTATCAGTAAAACACCACGTAAAGCGGCCCCAGCTCGTTACAAAAACTTAAGCTCCTCTTCTTCTTCCACGGAAAATTTAATTCCAGGGGCCTGCAAAACAGATCAAGGCGCAGCCGTTTTTCACGCCGCAACATTCGGATGTCACTAAATCCTTTCGGAAAGGAAATCGCTTTAAGCGCGCGATGAAGAAGGAAGGCCGTTCGCGCACAAAAAAGAACCCCGTTAGCGTTCTTTACTCTGTGCGGGTCCCGCGGGAGAAATTTATAGTGAAGGAGGGGGTAGGAACTATGGAGAGAAGGATCCCCCAGGGGAAGTGGAGAGGCTGAGTTTAAATTGAATAGAATGTCTTAGGGAAGATGGAGTTAGTGCCTACTTTCTAAGGGCTGTGTTGACTTTTATAATGCTGGTGTATTATAATCTGTTATGAATAAAGAAGAATCTAGCAGGGATTCATCTACTAGAGCCGTACAGCAGAAACTACCATCGTGTGTTTTCAGGTGACGTCACGACCAGTTATTTTTTTTAATGCTAACTGCTGTAGGTCAAAGTGTCTGTTGCTAGGTGTGGCGGTATCTGTTGCTAAGGCGGTTGCTAGGTGTGGTGTCACGTGATTGCAAATGCTCCAATGGAAAAATTCCGGGACCAGTTATTTTCTTTTAACTGTTAACTGCTGTAGGTCAAAGCGTATGTTGCTAAGGCCGTTGCTAGGTCCGAGTCATGTGATTGTAAATGCTCTATTACTTCTTTCTCTAGGTGAAGTAGGAATTTCACTGGATGCATACATATAATAATTTGCAGTTTTGAGGTTTCAAAATCTTACTTCACATGTTTTCTTTTCGATAAACTTTACCCAGCTGTAGGAAAAGAATCTCTGGAGAACCAGTTAAATTAACGTTTGATTTTCACTTTGTAAAGAAGCAATAAGTGGGGGATTTGCTGATAATGCTGATATTATTTCCTTTTAAATTCAATAAAAATGAATAGATTGAATGCATTCTGCTGTAGATTTTTTTAGCTATTTTAATATCATAAAAGTATAATTACTATCTTTTTGTTACATAAGTATATAGTTATCGATTGATAGAGTTTCTATAAAAAGTTTGCTTGAAGTTATTGTGTTTATTTTACCAAAAAAAAAAAAGATTGAAATGGTACGAAAGTATTTCGGGAAATTTAATCTCACAATTAAAATCAGTCTAATTATTAAGTTATTCAGATTTTAACCATTGGGTAACTATTAAGAGAAATGTTAAAGTATCCCATTATTGTGATATTTTGGAATTAACTTAAACATTTTAATCTTATAAAAACTGAAGAAAAATTTATTACTTTTTTTTTATATTTTTCTACCAATAATTACGTGAAATGACCCTTCACCTTTCTAATTTTCATCTGGTTTTCAGTCTTCAAACTTCTATGAAAACAACTTCAAAACAAGTCCATAAAAATTTCATTATAAAGTTGAACTACTTGCTGAGAAAATACGAAGCAAAAATGGCTCACTTAATTAAAAAGTTCCATGCACTAACTTTCTTTATTGTGATTACTTTCTCTGACTCTGAAGTTTCTTGGAATGAATTAAAACTTCTCTGTATAAAAAGAATCTAAAATGAAGATAAGGGAATGAAAATAAGTTGTTTTTACTCTTTAGATAATCCCAGTAAGAGATAACCCGACATTTATTGTGATTAAGAAAAGTATCACATATAGGTTCCAAAATATTATTGTACTTTCAATATTGGATATAATGTTCATCATAATTTGCACTATCTAAAAGATGAGGATGAGCTTTAGCTTCTTAAACATTTTTAGAATATATGATTATACATAATTTAAGTGTTAAATGAAACTTTGTAAAAGTTATTTGTGAGGGGGGGTTGCGTTAAGGTTGTGCGTTTTGAAATTAATTTTATAGGTATGCATTATATAATATTTTAATTATTTCATTATAAAAAGGAGTTACGTACTTTGTATTATTGTCAATTAAACTAAATTGTTAAAAACTATCAACAAAATTTTAATATAAATTACTATTGTTATTTTTATAATTTATTTATAAATTTGGTATCTAGAAATTACTACGCCAACTAGAACAGTATATTCAAGAACTCTTTATGTAAAAGAATTAGATTTGTTTATTACAACAGCAAACTAAATCTACTCAATTACTTATTTCATTTAAAATTCTCTTTGATATAGTTATAAGGCTTTTATTTATCTTAAAAACAAATATTTTTCTACGTTTGTGTTTTTATTAAAACATTATAACTTAAAGTTTTCTTAACCTTATTTAGAATTTAATACTCACTATTAAATAAATAGTGAGCCATTGAAAAGTTTATATACCTACATAACTAAGAATGGTATATTTTTATTTTGAAAGTTTACCTTATATTCCTCGACATACCCTCTAAAATCAATCCTTAAAATAAGCATCACAGAACGTCTTTTATAACTAAAGCATTAAACGCATTTTTGCATAAATCATTCAAACTTTACAAAAACAAAAAATCAATAAAACTCAACTAAACAGCGCCACTTCTAAATCTCCCGAGAAAGAGAAAAATGGCATTTTCGGCGGATTCCATTTTTAAGGAAAAGAGAACCATTTCTGTGAAATCAAAACCAAACCCCGAAAATTTTCCAGCTGCTCCAAGAAGATTAGAACGTCCGATTTTGCTGTGTCTTCCCATTAGTGTCAACTCGAAAACTTTCATTCCTCCTCTCTCTCCCCCTCCCCCCTTACATAGCGATGGGCCGTGCTTTTCGAAAAATGTTTGCTTGAATTTTTTAACGAAATGCCAAAGCGAGTTAAAAGGAGGAGGAATCTGTTAAACAAAACATTTTTGATAGATATATTCGCAATCGGTTGTTGTAAGTATTCGAGAAAAAAAAAGTAGTTTTGGAGAAGTTTTTTTTTTTTACTAAATGGGGTTTTTACCACTTTGTTTTACGCTAAAAGGAATAATTCTTGCCATTTTTAAAGAAATGGAATTGTGAAGTGCGTAAATCATTTTTCAAGATGTGCAATTCTTTCTGAAACCTAACTCTTTATGGGTTAAAAATGTTTTACTTAATTATAGAGCTAGGAAGCGTTGGTGTTTATTTTTATATGAACTCAATATTCAAGGTTTGGGTACATTTGAAATTTAACAAGACTAAAAATTTATTTAAAGCATTTTCTGTTACTAAGATACTTGATAATAGTTGCATCTTTCCTGAATATTTCATTAAGTTTTTACAGCTCTATTATTTTTCTTTTTTAAAAAACTTGATAGACTTTGTACTAGTAATTTAAGAGTTCCTTTTATCCTGATTCATAAAATTACAACACAAATCTTGCTACTTCTCTAAAAGAAACACTCAACAGGAATACATACTCTAGACTGAGATTAAACAAACTTTTGAAGAGAATTTCCCCCAAATCTACACACAAACCATTTATCTGATGTTCTTCTAAACGCTTCCGCGAGACTCTTCAGAAAACCAACTTTAAAAAAAAAAAAGAAATTTCTGTCTGTGCAATTATTTCTACCACTCAAAAGCATGAAACATAATTCAAACATTTCCATCTACCAGTCCAAAACTTTCTCTTAGCATTTCATCCTCTTGACAAATAGCACACAACAATTTATCAGAAGCACAACGTATACGTCCTCAGAGACAACAAACTCTGGAGTACATCCTTCAGGTTGAATTATGAATTCCTCCTGCTATCATATCCGCCATTTTATTTATATCCGCCATTTTGTTGTTGTTGTTGTTGCGACAGCTAATGGCGGCCATCTCTCTCTGGAAGAAATGCCTCGGTCGTTGACATGCTATTAAGAATAATGGTTTATTGGTCGAAATTCACGTTACAGGTAATTTGCGTGTAGTACCATCTATCCGAGATACATACCATCCATCAAAAGGGTAACCGTCTAGATGGATAAGTGGCCGGAGGAATTCTTGATGCTGCCTGAGTAATGGGCCAAAACTTTCTCTGGGTATAGGAAAGAATGAATCACGGTTCCTCTATCAATGAGTAACGTGATGAGGGATTAATAAGGATTAACTGCTTACGTATTGGTTTATGTCATTAATTAATGCTGTGATTGGGCAAAACTTTCTGATTGGTTCAGGGCCGTATCCAAGGGGGTGGTTTTGGGGGTTCAAACCCTATCCGAAATTTGGACATCAATTTTTACACTGCTTTTCCCTTAAAAATTATGTAACTCACAAAGAGCAGTTTAATCCCAAAGGTCACAAAATGAGTTAAAACACTACTTTTAGAGGTAAAAATTCCAAAAAGTGTTTCTGGGGGAGGTCCCCAAAACCTCCCTCAAAAATTTTAAATCTATTATGTATATTGTTTTTCTTGAAATTTTTGTTTTGGAGTGACCCTCCAAAAATGAAATTAAAAACACTACTTTTAGGGGCAAATTTCCAAAACTTTTCTGAAGTAATACCCTAACCCCTCTAAAAAGTTTGCTGTTTATGATACTATACTACTGGGTTTCTTTGAAAATTCTGCCGCTTAAAAGAGCCGTTATTTAAAGAGCCGTGCTCTTAGATAGTAATTCAAAAAGGGCTCAAAATGAGCTAAAACACTAATTTGAGGGGGAAATTTCGAAAACTTTTCTGGGGTTTTTCAGGTTCTTCCTCAAGACTCTCCAATTTTATTCACCAAAATTAGTGTAAAATGTGCAAGTCATCTAAAACTTTGACGTAAAAAAGTTTGGTCAAACCGAAACTAAAGTCTTGTTATGGCCCTCTGTTGGAGACCCCCTGGTCAGGGTACGGTCACCCTGTTTTTCAGGAAGGTATCAATTGAGAAAATATGCTGTTTTTGGTATCGGACAAAGGAGGAACAGCAAACAACCCCATTCAATGGCCCTTTCAACAAAAGGGAGGAGTCACTTGGGGGTATGTCAATTCAGTGATTTCTCACTCCTCCCTTTTGTTGAAGGGGCTATTGAATGGGGTTGTTTGCTGTTCCTCCTTTGTTCGATACCAAGAAACAGCAGATTTTCTCAACTATTTTTTGACACGGTTCACCGACTCGAAAAGCCTTTGTATTGATGTTTTATAACTGGTTCACAGGTTTTGTACCTCATTTCGATACCTAACCGCGCTATAAATAGAAAACAGACTGACAAGGGTGGAGAAGGGTAAGTCTCACTGTACATTGTCACATTGTAAATTCCGCAGGTTCTCTCTGTTGAAAGAAATTTTTCGCCATAGGGGGCATCCCGACCAATGGTCCATTGTAATGAAATCTAGATTGATAGTAACTTGTTCCTTCTAGTCAATTTCTCTCTTTCAAAAAATATGAATGGTACTATAGTCCAAGAAAAATAAGGTTTGCTTCGGAACTAATTGTAAAAGAAAGTTTGATGGGTGATTCTTATAGGAAATTTTCCGTAGAAAACGATGGTGTAAAGTCTACCGAGCTACGATGTGTCCTTTAGCCAATATGGCGGATTTTCCAAAATGGCGGCCGCTTATTTTACACATTTTTATTTTTTATGTTTTTACATATAAGTACTTATTTTTATTGCATCATAAAAATTATTCTCTATTAAATTACCTATAAAATGGTATATTAACCAAGATTGTGCGATATTTAGAACCTAATAAAATAATTTTCAAAATGGCTGCCGCATATTTCAAACTTAGTGGAAAATGGATATTTTTGAATTCCTACCCCCCCCCTTTAGGATTATTTACCCTTAAATATCGGTAAATTATGATTATTCTGCTCATATTTTACTTAATAACATATTAAACTTCTAATTTTTAAGAAAATACACAAATTTAAAGCAAACGCATATTTTTAATCTTGACTATTTATTCTGATTAATTACAACATTTTCCAACATTCACTTTGATTTTATGCATACAAAACATTATTTTCTTAGAACAAATAATAATATTCCTAAATAATATAATGAATTTTAAGTTAATGAAAATTAAATTTATTTAATTATTAAAACTTAAATTTAATTATTTTAATTTTAATATTGCGAAGTTCTTAATAAAAAGTAATCTTCATTAAGTTTTTAAAATTTATAATGTCTAAATATATTTTTACGAACTATTTTAATCATCTTCCATATCTTCATATCCAGTATTGCAGCAGCTAACACCTCTACAGTCGCTACAAGCACTTGTACATATTGTACCTTGTTTTCTGCATATACATTGAGCGGTAGCACATTGGCTAATTTTACATCCACATTTGACAAATTTTCAAAGATGTTCTGGAGCAGGTACGTTTTTCATCTTTATAGGTCTCAAACCTCCTTCCCGTAATTCTCAACCCCAATCACATGGGTCCATGGAAATTCTTATCCACTGCTGTACTTGAAGATTAACTCTGAAACAGTAAAAGTTATTAGAATCTATTGTTGGAGGCAATACTTCTGGTTTTACTTGTATTGTGGATTTTTTAAGGAAAGTTTGCAGTCTTAAGTCATTTAAAGAGTCTCCCACTCTACTCCTATAGAGAGATGAGATGTCATTGCTCTATGCATGGCCAGGAGTTTGGATTTCTTTTCTTCTATGTTTTTTCCGGGTATTTTGAAACCAGCAAATTGATTTTTGAAGTCCTCGTTTTTTTTTTAAAATTAACTTTAGACTATCACTTTTTCTTAAGCCAAATGGTTTGGAGGTAGTGTCGCATGCAACCATAGTGTGGCCAAAAATTATATTGGAACACACCACCTCACCAAGTTTCTCTTGAATTTCCTTTATGTTACTGAATTGACTGTTACGACCATGACATCAGCATCGTCTTCTGTTTGTTTGGTAATGCATCCAGATTCAGCTAACTTTTTTGATAGATGATCTATAATGCTTTTTTACTATCACTGTTTGAAGAAAAATGTCCTTATTCTTTATGGTAATTTCCATTGTTGTAAGAAATCCATACTGCTGGCCATAGAGCAATGACATCTCTCAACGGGGGTAGAGTGGGAGACTCTTTAAATGACTTAAGACTGCAAACTATCATTACAAAATCCACAGTCCAAGTAAAACCAAAACCAGAAGTATTGCCTCTAACAATAGATTCTAATAACTTTTACTGTTTAAGAGTTCATCATCAAGTACAGCAGTGGATAAGAATTTCCATAGACCCATGTGATTGGGGTTGGGAATTACGGGAAGGAGGTTTGAGACCTATAAAGATGAAAAACGTACCTACCTGCTCCAGAACATCTTTGGAAATTTGTCAAATGTGGATGTAAAATTATCCAATGTGCTACTGCTCAATGTATATGCAGAAAACAAGGTAAAATATGTACAAGTGCTTGTAGCGACTGTAGAGGTATTAGCTGCTGCAATACTGGATATGTAGAAATGGAAGATGATTAAAATGGTTCGTAAAAATATAATTAGACATTATAACTTTTAAAACTTAATGAAGGTTACTTTTTATTAAGAACTTCGCGATATTAAAATTAAAATAATTAAATTTAAGTTTTAATAATTGAATAAATTTAATTTTCATTAACCTAAAATTCATTATATTATTTAGAAATATTATTATTTGTTCAATGAAATAATGTTTTGTATGCATAAAATCAAAGTGAATGTTGGAAAATGTTGTAATTAATCAGAATAAATAGTCAATATTAAAAATATGTGTTTGCTTTAAATTTGTGTAGTTTCTTAAAAATTAGAAGTTTTATATGTTATTAAGTAAAATATGAGCAGAATAATCATAATTTACCGATATTTAAGGGTAAATAATCCTAAAGGGGGGTAGGAATTCAAAAATATCCATTTTCTACTAAGTTTGAAATATGCGGCAGCCATTTGAAAATTATTTTATTAGGTTCTAAATATCGCACAATCTTGGTTAATATACCATTTTATAAGTAATTTAATAGAAAATAATTTATATTATGCAATAAAAATAAGTATTTATATGTAAAAACATAAAAAATAAAAATGTGTAAAATAAGCGGCCGCCATTTTGGAAAATCCGCCATATTGGCTAAAGGACACGTCGTAGCTCGGTAGACTTTTCACCATCGTTTTCTACGGAAAATTTCCTATAAGAAACACCCATCAAACTTTCTTTTACAATTAGTTCCGAAGGAAGCCCTTTTTTGAGCTAACTTTCTTGGACTACTACTGGGCTTCGAGACCATTAGGACCTTTCCTGAAAGGCCTGTGCTGTTGGCCAGGGACGTATCCAAGGGGAGGGGTTCCGGTTTAGGGGTTCAAACCCTAGCCGAAATTTCGACAGCTAAAAAGCTATAAAGTTTTTTATAAATCCTTAAAAATCATGTGACTCACAAGGAGCATTTTAATCCCAAGGGTCTCTTAGTCAAAACACTACTTTTATGGGTAAAAATTCAAAAAATTTTTGAAGGAGAACCCCCAAACCCCCCTCAAAATTTTGAAATACATTAAGCACTGTTTTCTTTGAAAATGAAGAGTTCTCTACATTTTGTGTAACATAAAGGGTCTAAAATTGAATTAAAACACAACTTTTCGAAGCAAATTTCCAAAAAATTTCTGAAGTAGGACCCTCAAATCACGTTTTTCGGCTTAGTTATTGGGGATTGAAATAAGGCGGACCTAGGTACACGAATCCCCCCCTATATGAAAAACATCCTTTGTAACTATTAGCATATCAAACCAATAAATCCAATCCAACCTACCTCAAAACACCAGACACCCATCATATGGCAGCAGGGAAGAGTGTCAACAGCAATTAGCTTCCCCATCCGCCTTCCAGATGCAAGAATAATCAATTATTTATCCCTCAAACACACAGGACCGGCAAAACCGGGCCGCAAACGCCGGCGGCAAACAAGATGCCTTCGGACATTATTTGCATCAAGCGAGAGGACTTTTCCTTAACTCCCTTTGATTAATTAGGCAAACATGACACTAAAGCGGAGTAATGACTGGATGTAGCCCCTGAGATGGGGCTAAGAACAATTTGCGTCGGGGGAGGAGAGTGTTTAGGTTTGAAATATTGGTTCTTGGGGGTGCTCGGCTTGTCTAGTAGGTAGGGTTCGGATAATCTGATCAGGACTTGCTATAAGCCGATAAGCGATGAATAATTTGGTGATGGAGTTTTATGGGGAATTATTCATTCTTATGTTAGAGTGATGGGAGACTAGTTTTTGTTTTTTGTTTTAATGTATTTACTGGGTGTTTCAAGGAGACTGGAGCGATAGGTTGTATTCTTAAGTATTTCTCATATAGATGCAAAGTTTTAATTGAAATATTTTTTTATGAAAAAATTTTATACATTTGGTTGGTTCAATTCTGTTATCAGTCCCGTTAAATATCGCCGATTTATTTTAGATGCCAAAAATTAGAAATATCGCCAAAAATTGCGAACTAACGGATTAAAATATGTAAGTATAACAATGACAACACCGAAAACATTTTGCGATATTTGAATATTTGGCGTCTAAAACAGCTTGTCAATATTTAACGAGACAGTTAACGGAATTGAACCACTTGGTTATGTAAGTTTTAACTGTATGAAAGGTCGTTTTACACTTTATTTTTACCTATAGTCCCAATTAACTGAAACATCAAAAGTCGATATTTTTTAGAATCTGTAAGAGTTAAATGTTTAACCTTCTTTACGTGGTTAACGAATATTGTAAGTTTAAATTAATTTCATTTTCATTTTATTAGACTATTTTCTGGGCCACTTGTTCATTTTCAATAACCACCAAGTTAGATTACAGAAGATTTAGATTTTTTATGAATCTAACAATCCTTAGTTAATATTTTTGATAAAAAATGAATAAATTGATGAAATATCCATATTGAAAACAAAATATTTTATATTTATTTTACATAATTTAAAATTGCTTTTATATTTTTAACTAAAAACTAAATTTTTCTTACAAAAATATTGGATTACACGCTAAATCCAACATTTTTGTTTTTGCGTTGTAACATATCAAACACCGGTTACATTTATTTTACTTTTGTATTACTATTTACAAAAACATTACTTTTTAAACCAGTGTAGTTTCGAAATGTAAATAATCTAAGAAAGAAATTAATAAACCATCCACCACATTAATATTGCTTGCATTTTCTCAGATACTACAATGAAATAAAATATCTGTTTCATTATAAAATAATCCATCGAAAAAACATCACGTAAAAGTTTGGCGTATAAAATAATAGTTAAAAACGCACTTCCAAATCCTCTTTAAAAGTTATCAAAAAGATAAATTTAATCCTAACTAAAATCCCTTATCAAAACTTGATATTAATCTCCTCCCAAACCCTCTCCCAACACACTTACTTTGACCAAACTATACCCAACTCTCAGCAAGCAAAACCCCTCATCCCTAGTCAAACATAATCCCCGCAGAATTCACCCCCAAAACAACACACTCCCAATAGATCTACATCTACACCACACCGGCATTACGCAAAGAACGTAAGAGACCTACTAGTGCAAACAAAACACTGGAGCTTAGATGCGACATCCTTGCAACCAGGCTGCACCATCTATTGACACTGCCTCTTTGTTGTTGTTGAATTCGCTTAACACAAAAGGAGAGCGCCTTTGCTTTATTTTAAGGCGTCACTTGTTAGAGCCGTCTTGAAATATTTTTTTTTCTCTCTCATTCGTTCCCTGCTGTTTTGCGGCGCATTATTTATTTTGTGATGTTGCTTCGGTAATTTGTTGGCAAATAGTCCTCCCGTTGATTTATGGTTGTGCGGATAAAGCCCCTGGAAATGATGCGAGGTTTTTGGAGATAAGCGCCCGGGTCTTAGCTGTTTGCTTGAGAAATCGTTAAGAATGCGTTTTCTTATTTTTTGGTGTTGTGTTTTGTGTTGGGTGGTTTTTCATGAGCTTTATCTGGAAGGAATTCTTTTGTTGTATGCTGTGACTAAGTATTGATGGACTGGAATTTTTAAACACCTTTGCGCATTGTTGAAGAAGTTTTTATGAAGTGTAAAGTTTTATGTTGGTACTTCAGGATTAGCCGGGCGTAAATATCCCCAATCGGACAAATTTGGCAACATTTCATTATTGATGCGTAAAAATATAACAAAAATTAAAAGAAACACTGCTATACTAGACAGCAACGTTAGTTGACCCTCTGACGTCACTAACAAACAAAGTAGTTCCCATCGTGGTGTCTGAATTTTGAGTGAAGTGAAGAATGTCAATTTAAAAAAAAAATATTATTTTTGTATATAGTGTCTTTTTATCATGATTTGCGTGCTGAAACTCCTCCTAGCAACCCAGAAGGCTTTGTGTTTACCCATTTTCTCCTTCCGCGTAGTGACGTACTGGGTTCAGGAAACATTGCTGTCGTGTATAGTTGAGATACTTTAAAGGTTTTTTATTTTGATATTTCATTATTTTTGGTGATTTTAGTTTAAAACTCAGCACTTGTGCCTGATAATCCTAAAGCGTCTTTGTGTTTTAAATACTAAGGTATTTTACTCATATTTATATTTGTCTACTGTATGTCTGGAAGGAATTTTCTTTTGAACCGTCGGGTAACAGATTCTGAAATTGAATTCGGTGGGAAAAACCTAAAGCTAAGAAACCTTAATAATTTCAAACACCGTAAAGCATATATAAAAACCATTTTTTTGTAATTTTTTTATTTGGTAATTAATTAATTATGACACTATATTTAACTTTTTATAAGACTATTAATCTCATAGATGGGAAGTCTCACAGTAAATTTCTTTGAAAAATCTTACAATAAATTCCATAGCTTGGCAATCTCTTTGTATTTTCGAGGGGAAAAAGGGAAATCTCAACATAAATAGTATAGATGTAGAGTAGATATCCTAATGGTTCTAGATTCAAATGGAGAATCGCCCTATTTACGTTTCTATTTATAAATCGTTTTATGTATCCCATAATTTAATTAAATATGTCCTTATATGCATAGTAACAATAAAGTAGAGCTTTACAAACATTGAAACATTTCATTCAACCTTTCGATATTGATAGCATTACTTCTCCTTTCCCTTGACATAGTTTAGTCAGTATTGAAAGAAACAATTGTTGTGATGGATAAGTCCCTTAACGTCAAAGTGACGAAGACAAAAGGTTTTTCGGCGGGAAACGTTATTTTTTATCCTCCCAAATAATCAGTTCCATGACAGTGTATGATCAATAACTGGAAACATTCTGAGCTTCTATTCAGATTTTTTTTTCTTTCAGAAACGAAACGGGATTGTTACCGATTTCTGCGTGTGATTTTTTTTTTACATTTCCCTGCCTTCGGCGTTCCATTAAATTTTGCTTAGGCAATACATATTTTCCTTGATGTTGTGTGTTGCTTCTGCTAAGCAGAAAAACTTGAAAGCGGAAATGTTTATGTCAGCTAAAGCTTGTTTACATTTTAGGTTTTTTTTTCTGCGAACTGAATATTTGGTCCGTTTCGAATTACTATCTTCGTTCCCTTAGGAAATATTAATTTTAAATTCAGTTTAAGAATGAAGGCGAGAAGAATGATGTTAAGTTGAAGAATATTAAACTAGTTTCTTTAAACTGCCTAATATCAAAAAATTGGTAAATTTGGGTCTTAAAAGTGTTCAAAATCTTTTATTTTAAATCGTTTTTCTGTTTATCTTTTGGGATTTAGCAAATTTATACGGATGAAATAGCTGATGTTTTGTTTATCATTGTATCTTTCAGTTTTTAGAATGCAAAACATTATCTGCGAATTGGATGAATTTTTAATTTTATGTTTTATAAATTTTATTATGCTTTTTATTTAATTATTTGGGTACAAAATATTAATATGCTTTAGTGGAACATAAATTAGTTTAAATACTAATATTTTGATAACATAAAAAAACATTAAGTTATTGGATTTTATTGCAAAAACAAATTTCTATTGTTCAGTATTGATTTTGCATCTGTTAACGAAGTATTTTTGTTATAATATTACTAATTCCTGAAACTTAGTGTCTTCCTTTCAAAATATAATTAAAAGACGAAAATTATCAAAACATGAAAGTGAAACCAAATTTAAAAAAAATATTTAATAGTTTTTTAGCTTTTTTATTGTCTTCCTAAAACAAAGAAAAAGAGAAATTCTCTAAAACGGCAACCAGTTGCCTCTTTTAAGCACCTTTTAGACCCCAGTTTTACCTCAGATGCGATTTCCTTCTCTCTTCAGCTTTTTTGCCCCATTATGCAAAAAAACCTTCCCCCATTCAAAAATAGAGCCGCCACAACACGAAACAGAATTTCACTGCATCTGTCACAGTTCTGGCCGAAAGCAACAACTGCCAACATGGCGGCCTGCCAAGCCTTCTCCTAAACGTGTCATTTAACTTGCTCTTTCGAGACCCTTGAGTCTAGTGAACTCGAGAGTTTTAAATTCTATGAACTTTTTGTCTTTGGACATATATATCTTGATTTAGTGGTTCTTGGGTGAAAGTGTTTTTTCTTACTTTCTGCAACTATCTTTATAAGGACGGGGATGTTTTTCTTTTGTAGTTAAGAGACCCTCTGTTGCATAAAACTACAGTCGGGTTTAAAGTTATGGCCGGTTTAAAAGAGACGATTATTTTGCAACAGATGAATATGTCTGGGAGTAGGTCATATATATATTTCTTATAGTGTGGCGTAGTGAAATATATTGTGTACTTGGGGAGAGTTAAATTTGTATGTTTTGTTATTGTTTTCATTTAACGTGCGGATTCTTAGAACTAATTTATGAAATTTGTTTCTTTTGTCAAATTATTCATTTAAATGAGTTTCAGCTGGAAATTTATTTTAGGAATTGCCTAAAACTCCTATGCAAATTTTCTTGTTTTGAAAAGCTGTTTTTATTTGTCGTTTTCTGACTATAAACAAGGAAAATTTGTAAAATGTCGCAAAAGACTGACTGTATGAAGGAAGTAAGAGGCAATTAGTTTAAATTTTAAAAAAAATAATAATCTATAGTTAATAATTTTCAGTTTTTATTAAATTTTTGGAACATAATATTTTACATAGTTGATTAAAATTTTATTTGGTTGAAAATTTACATCTATTTACAATTTTTTAAAGGGTTTTTAAAAACATTTGTTTAATTCATCAAGTAACATTTTTGGAGCAAAAACAATTTTACAACACGAAAAAATAAATTGTACGAGTCTTTGTAAGGGTCTTTTTCTCTATTAACTGTTGTGCTTCCAAGTTATGTATCTCCCAACACAATCTCAAATTTTCTAAACAAACAAAAACACCATCTTTCAAGTTCATTATTTCCCCCATAAAAACACTGAAACACAAGTCTAGAACGTTATCAAAACTCGGAAACAACTAAAGAGCTCGCATTACACCAGAGCTGGTTAAAGGTTTACTATTCTTCGTCAAGAGTAATAAAACCGGACAAGTTTAAAGAAAAACTCGCTGCCTTCTAAATTACAAAACTTCCAAAACAGCAGAGAAAAACGGATAATGTTTCTTCCCAAAATAAAAGAACGTTCTCTTTCCGTGGAACAAAGTCTTCGAGAGAAGATAACCACGTAGAGAAGAGAGAGAGAAAATTCGATACACTGTTCTGGAAATTCGAAAGCCCGATTCCCGCCGAAACGCATTGTTCTAAAAGTGACGTCATCCGAACGTGCGCGCGTTCGAATCCGTTTTTATGTGATTGGTTTCGACCAATAAACCATTTCAATGGCTTGTTTCGGAAAAACGATTGGAATGTTTTTGATTGGAAAATGTTGGATTGAATTTTCTCACTGGGATTGAGACAGCTGGAACTGTAGTTTTTTGTTCTCAGTGACTTTAAACTCTATTTCTAGCAAGTGGAGACTTTTAGGTTGTGAAATTTCTAGTGTTATCAACATTGAACAATTCAGTTAATACGAAATATATTGAAGTGAATAAATATATTTTTTTATAATCTCTTCAAAGTGGATATTTTACTGTAATATTCACCTAGTCTAAGATGCTAAAACATTTTATCAACATTGAACAACTCAATTAATACGAAATATATTGAAGTGAATAAATATATTTTTTTTATAATCTCTTCAAAGTGGATATTTTACTGTAATATTCACCTAGTCTAAGATGCTAAAACATTTTATCAACATTGAACAACTCAATTAATACGAAAGATATTGAAGTGAATTATTATAATTTTTTTATGATCTCTTCAAGTGGATATTTTACTACAATATTCACCTACTCTAAGATGCTAAACACTTAAATGATAAAGAAAATATACCTTTAAATGTTTTGTATCTATGTAACAATAAATATAATTCTATAATTTATCTCATCACTAAAAACTATAATACTGACTTGAAATCAGGGCCCGACATACAAGTTACTTACTTACGACTTACAGGGCAAAATACCCATTTGGGGGCCCCCGAAATGTCATAAAATAAAACTTAAACTTATTTTACTTAAAATAACAAAATCAATACTTTAACCCTGCGTAAAAATTGTTTGTTCAAAAATTTTATAAAGCATAGTAAGTTTGTTTATTTTAAACTTTTTCACAATTTTTTTAGCTTTTTAAGCATTTTGGGAGCCCTTTGAAATTGGGACCCTGGCCAAATGCCCCGAATGCCCTCCCAGAAATCAGGCTCTGCTTGAAATAAAGTTTACGGGAACACTATATTATAAATTTAAAAATGTTCTATTGTTACAAATATTAAAGATGATCTCCCGCTAGTTTCATGAAATATGAAATTAACAATACTTTATCCAACGTGTTAAAATATCATATCGCAGCCTCGTAACTGTTTCTCCCTTGTGTTATTAAAAATTTCTCCTTTTCTTAATGCAAAAACTAAATATTTCTAAAGAAACTAAAATGTGCCCTCGGTTTTGTTATGATTTCAACTCAATGTTTAGATTGAGAACTGTCCCTCTCCTAAAGTCTATTTCAAACGAGTTTAAAATTTATAAGAAAATACTTCGTTTTCAGAAAGCGAATCTTTAGATTTCCACCCATAAAAAAAGAACGTAAACGCTTTATTATAATTTTCTCGTTCATTTATCGCTTCACTCATAAACCCGCCACAAAAATGCACTGCATCCACTTAAATTTATAGCCTTTTTCACTTTCCCAATTTCCCATGGCAACACTTTTATAGGCGAAGATCTGTTTTTTTTTAAACTGGGTTTGATGTATTTTACCAAAAATGGCATTAATGAACTTCAGTGTCAGGCCTTCCGCGTGAAACATTACTTGAGACATTAATTTCTAAATTTATTCCACAGTGGCAAATGCTGAGGTGATCTCAGAAGTTGAAAAATTCTTTCCGAATTTCTCTACATCAGATATTATGAATTCGTGGTCTTTTTATGGTCACAGTTAACTTTTACCGTTCTTGGTAATTGATTCCATGCGTTAACTCGGTGCTTTAATATTGTCAACAAAGTTTGTCCTCAATATTTGGCGGTGGAGAATTTGTGTTTTAATTACCATTTTGAATACTTTCTTCCGGTTCAACTTTATTACTCTGAATAAAACGGCGAAATGATCGCACCCGTATTGGATTCTTTTTCGCGTATTTCCTTAAGAGATATTTGATATTGAATTCTCGAGATGATATTTTTTCTAGGGATTATGCTTATTTTAAAAGTATCTTCTGATATTAAATTCTTTTTCATAAAGTGTCAAAGTTTTAGAAATATACGAATTCGATTATGAGTCAATATGTATGAAGAAGAAGCACTTCTCATGCTTTTATCAATATTGTTCTATTTACTTTTTATACTTTTTAAAGCGTTTTTAAACTGCTGATGTGCTTTCAAATTTTACTTATTCTCAATGTATGATTTAAATTCCTATCAGAAATGTAGCTTTGTATCCCACTTAAAATTCAATTTGTCAATCTTTAAATAGTACCTATACCTTATTGTTATAGTATTAATATTCAAAACACTGTTCTTAAAACCATAGTTTAATTTTTTTTTATCGAAATGGTAGCAGTTTTCGCTGTATTATTTTCACAACCAGGATGATTTTGTAATTAGTGCCAGAATTGACATGAATATCATGACATTTTATGTATAGTTCCTAAGCTATTAATAAAAAAAACAAATTGTAAGGTAATACATTAAATTTAATTGTTTCAATATCCATTTAATTCTTTAAATTTGTTTAATTATCTGAAATAGAACTTGTATTACAACGAAATTTTGCAGTCAGTTAGAAATTCAAAATTTCAATTTTAATCATAAAAGGTAGTGCAAGCTGTAAATGAATATTACAAATGTGTATCGAAATTATCACTGCTCTACGTTTATATAACCAACCTATATCAAATTATGTTTTGATCATAAATAAAAGTAATAGTTACTCTTACTTCCATAATATTGATCCAATATTTTAATAAATTTTTCCTTTAAACAACTGTATTGTAGCTTAGAGCTCAACTATTAATTAAATACAGTAAAATGTACTCTTTCAAAACTATCATGATAATACCATCTTACACTTACTCAATAATAATTTTACCTAGAATAATTCCTATCTAATCTTTTCCGAACCAGTTCACTTTATCGTGTCAATAATCCGAATTCCAGACACCCCATACCATTTGCGACGTCGCCTATCAAAGCTTAGCAAAAGCTCTCGGTCTCTGTCAAAACCTCATTGGAATCCCAGCGAAACTATCGAAAATGAAATTAAACCCAGATGCCTTAAATGACGTTAACAAACGCCCTGTCTCGGCCAGCCTCGTTCCACTCATAATCGTTTCAAACCATCTCAGAGCAGTATTACTCTCCCCCGGATTGGCAACGGTGGCGTCAAGTATCGCTAGAGAAGATTTCATTGGACGAAGAACAATGTCGTTTCGTTGTGGTTGACGGGTTGCGAGTTTGCATTGATGTAACGATTAGGCCTAACGGGTTTTGATGTGGTTGGTGCTTAGGCGAAGTCGTTAATTTTCCCTATTTAATATTTAGGAGAGAATATTCATAGTGAAGGTTAGAATAGCGTCTTAAGGCTTCCACAGACGAGCAACTTGGTTGTCAACCAGGTTGAAGACTTTGTTGACAACTGAATTAATTGTAAATATAAACTTAAAATAATCAAATTAATGTTTTTTATGTTTTGTGCACTTTAATTATGTAATTATCTTTTAATTAATTTCTTGCTAAGTGCTAAATGCTTTAGTGCTAAATTATATTATTTTTCATTTTAATTCTTAGTTTTTTAGATTTCTTATTAACTTGCTCCTCACACTAAGAATTTGAAGTTGACCAAATTGTCAACCCGAATTTTTAACTATCAACTACCCTATAAATGGGCAACTTGGTTGTAAATATCGAATATTTGTCAACCAGGTTAACAACCAAGTTGATCGTCTGTGAGAGCCTTTACATATTAATTACACTAGTTATGAGCTGCATTGATCCTAACACTGATCCTAACACTGATTTAATGTTATTGGTTTAGAATTCAGTATTTTTATAAATGAAACAAAAATGGGGAAATAAAACGTTATATTTATTAATTTCTGATTTCTGTTTGGATTAAAATCTACTAATAAAGTTGTTACATAAAACACGCTATACAAAATGCAAGTTTTTAAAAATAGAGAGGAAATTTTTTAAAAATATTAATTAATTAACCTATAATTGTTGTAAATGTTGTTTACAAAAAATACCTGCCAATTTTCATTTTTGTTTCAACAAAAACTTTTTGTACATATCTTTATTATCATAATTTTGATTTAAAAGGGATCATGCAGCAAATAATTTTGCATAATTGGTATTAATTGAAGTAGGAACATTAATATGTCTTAAGTAAATTAATTTATCATTTTAACTTTTTGATTAAAAAAGTAGATGAACTACGACGTGTTTAAAATTCTTAATTCTTACACATTAGAAACAACAACAAAGTAACCTTTTTGGTTTGAAACAAATAAGTTGATTTTTATTTTTTTTTAATTTGACATTTATTTTTTAAAGATAGTCGAAAATAAGATTTTAAAGATTTGCCATGAAATCCGAGTTTTTAATTACGGCAATGTTTTTTATGAAGCGTATTTTATTTCTTTACTAGAAAATGCTTTAAAATTAATGCAATCCTTTAGCAAAAAAAATAATAAGCTTACTTTCAATTCAATTTATCCTGTAATGGAGTTTTTGAAGGGCATGTCGAGAAAAGTTTTTTAATCGTTCTAAAGTATATCAGTTCTTTTCAGAATCCAGAAATTTTTCAACTCCCCGCCAATTAATTATATAATTTGAAGGGAACGGACCTAAATGGGAAAGAATGTAATTCTCGAGACAAGACCTTGTAATTAGGAGAAAAAACTTTGGTTTTCTAAGGACAGAAAAGGGAGTTATCAGTTTTTTAAAGGAAAAAAATATGCAGATTTTTCGGCTCCGAGTTTCATACTTTTAAGTTGTCCAATTTAATTAAAATATTTTTAATCTGAGTAATTGGGTTTGTTGGTGATCCTGATTTTGAAAACGTGTGCCATCGATGATTTCATATCGTAATCGCGTTCTCTTGTGAGCCCGAATTGAATTGGAGGAAATTCTGGAATAAAAAAAGGAATAAAGATGGAAGAATAATTCAATTTATAAAAAAAAAATCTGTTCTCTCTTTTTTTTTTTCTTTTTAGCTAAATACCTTAAAATACTAAGAAGTGAGTTTCAAGGTTTTTGTTTAAGATGTAAAAGAATGGAATGAGATTATTTTTTGAACTTAATCTTGTTTCCGCTGCCTGGAAAAGATTTTCCAGTTTTCCTGGATAAAACCGTGTTCAATTTTCAAGGATTTAGAGCCTAAAGCTGTAGAGTTGTTTTGAAAGGAAACTTTCTTAAAGCTTTATAAATTAAATTGAATTTCTTTTTTTATGTTATACTCATTTTAAGGATACTTAAAATATAGTATTTGGGACTTATCGGTCTCTTTATGGAATTAAGTCTCATCTCATCAATAGCAGTGCAATCTTGGTTCTTCTTTGGTTGTGTGGAACATTATAAAATAAATTTTCCATACCTATTCTCATATAGCTTATGTATCAGGTATTTGTTCTGTCAGTGTTATATATGAAATTAAATTGCAATGTATGTCCTTATCTATGTAGATTCCTAAAAATTCACTTTCACTTCTTTTTCACAAAATGCATTTTAAGGACACAAGTTTTGTGATTAACTTTTGGCTAATTATATTAATTTAGTAAAAACATTTTGCTCACAAAATTTACTAATATACTTAAATGTTAGCTCACTCAACTTTATTTAAGATAATTACGTATACTTTTTTAGTTAATGTCATTTTAGAACTCATTAATCTACCATGATTCTGCAAAATTCCGAAATTTTAAATTTTCATTACTTAACTTTATTGAAGAAGCTGTATGAAAAATTATTTTAAGGGTTCACATAACAGATGTTGTTCCACGAAAGTTTTAAGTTGGTTTATATTACATCTTCTAAAATAAGATATACCTATATAAAATAAGTAGATATATTGACAATATCGTTTCTGTACCTAACTCTTGTTATTTTTGTACTTCTTCGTAATAGTATCTAGCAGTGATATTTTTAGTTTTCCTCATACTTATCCCACAAGAATAATTACAGTTTTAACTACCTATCTACTCAGAAAAATAATCTTTAATAAGGACTGGTATTTTCCCTTTTACTTCGGAAATACCTTCTATAACCGAATACCCTATCTACTTTGCATTTAATAACCGCATCAACGTTCTTTACTATCCAATCTTCTAACCCAATTTTACACAGCAATAATTATAATCACACCAGAAGGCAACACCGGCACACAACTGCTCCAGAGACATCGCAAAAATCCATAAACTCCTAACGACAGCATCCTGCATCCACTTGCCCAGAAAACAAGTCCGGGGTTTATTTTCCACCGGCATGTACATTTAGGCGCTGCGGAATGGCAACAGCACTTCTCCGGAGTCCTCGAAATGAGGTCGTAAGAAATTCTGGATCGCAGGAGTTCCACCCCATTTCGCGGCTAATAGTTCTTTTCGTGCCTCTGATTGGCTATTTAGCGTCAAAGGGATACTCAGTGAAGCGTCAGCTGAGGATTCTGGGAGTATATTTATTCTGCGGGGCGACTTGAGGCGTATTCATGCTTATGTGTGTCCTCTCTCTTTTCAAGGGTTTATTTGGTAGATATCTTGAAAGTGCTGAATCGATCCTTCTAGGAATGAATAGAATCGAGCTCTCAAAGGCGGCTTTTCAAACATGATTTTTTTTTCAATGCTAACAAATGCGGTTATACAGGAGTACAAATAGTGATGGGTTATAACAACCTCTTATGTCATAAAGGAATAGAAAATGTTTTGCCATAAAGTTTTAACTAGTATTTGATGCACTTTCAAGTTTTTCGATACAGCAAAAATGTAAAACTATTTTGTCGCAAACAAAAAATAAAAGTTCTCAGTTTCATCCTCATCCTTGACAGATTATGTGGACATCTGATACATTAGGTGATACATTTTATCCTAAATGAAAAAAATCTTTAATTGTTTGATAGAGCGTTGAAATTTATGAGTTTTCTGAAGAAAGTAATGTATTTCATTCTTGTTATTCCTAATTGCTTGGTTGATGGTTATTCATTTATTTGAACTCAAATCTAAAGAGATAGAGCTATCAGTCATGAATTTTTTTCTCACTATTTTTTTAACCAGTCAATATTAGTCTTAATATTGGTCCTAAATTGTTAAAAAAAGTATGACGGATTTTACAAGTTCGTTGCTACAAAATTTTTCGGGAATATCTCCATTACAACTAATTTTTAAAAAACATCTCAAACAAAAACTAGTTATTTTTAAACTACTTTTACTTGTCCAAATCACCGGAATTAATTTTCTGTATACATCCATTGTACTGATATCTCAATAATATCCTTAAAAAAATTTTATTTGTGTAACATAAGTCGATCATTTTATCAGAACATTGAAATATGATTTCATCACGATCTTAAGTAATGCAAAAATATGTAAAACGCAAATAAAATCGTATACCTTAGTAGGGGAGCCCATGATGCTAAATGTGGATTTACTCGAGCGCGTCACATAATCATAGGGGAGATACCTTGCATGCTTTCGAGTAACTCCACCAAATATAAGCTCTCCATGTTGGTGGGTTTGTTTAGAACAGCCCGTCAGATTTGTAAAAAAAAATTAGTTAAATGGACATACTCGAGCGCGTCAGATTGGCTACCAAGACAGTTTACAACTAGTTGAGCCTAGTATCCTGGCTACTAGTCTATAAACATTTTGTTTCGTACATTTTTCTCAAAAAGAGCGATAGCGTCTTACCGGTCTTGGCTTTACTTTGCAACTTTGTAACCCTCCCGCTCCCTTATCCACCGCTCAAATCGGCAGATTTTAGAAAATGTACACTTTTTAGCTGGTAACTAACCTACCTTATCATTATCTGACGCGCTCGAGTATGTCCATTTAACTAATTTTTTTTTACAAATCTGACGGGCTGTTCTAAACTTACCCACCAACATAGAGAGCTTATATTTGGTGGAGTTACTCAAAAGCATGCAAGGTATCCCCCCTATGATTATCTGACGCGCTCGAGTTACTACCCAAAAACACTCTGGGCTCCCCTACTACCTGATGTGATAATCAACAACGAAAAATACACTCAGAAAATAGACCTACTCGAATTTCCTCTATTATGACGCCTGCTTTTATCACTAGTTTGGTCGACCTCTTTACTTTATCACTCTGAAAGCGAATTCTTGTAAGCTATTTATTTTGACGGCTTTTTATGGTGTTCTGTCCAACCCCATTGACACAAATGAATGACTTATTAACGGGAAGATAAGTGTGGAAATTATATAGAGGTTTTTCTTCTCTTCATTTGCCATGCTTTGAAACTCGGTAAAAGATTTATGTCCGAGAAAGGAATCTTAAGCAAGTGTTAAAATTGTCAATTCGGTAAATAATAAATCAGCTATGTGAATTATTTTATCTTTTTCAAGTCTTTTTATTGAAAGTATAGTTTAATCTTAAATTCCCGTTCTACTATATCATGTTATAGTGTTTTATGTATTTTTTTAAATTTCATACATTACGTTTATGTTTAGTAGCAGTATTGAAAATTTTCACTCTGAAATTTAATGGTGAAATGGTATGGAGTCATAATATTTTGTTAGTTTTCCTCGTCAGTTTTTAAAAAGTTTGTTATAAAAGAAATAATTAATGACCCGGTAAATAAATTAAGAATAAAAGAAATGTTTTTGTAGATTCTTTTTATTTTTGTACATAAAAAGTGCCTGCATAATCTGCATTTTTTGATAAAAATTTAGTCTTATTCTAAATGTGAAACTAAGAAAGATTCAGTTAACTAAACCTTTTTTGGTTTAATTAATCCTTAGTTTAAGCCTTTGGTTTCAGTTTAGGTATTCATATAGGTAGATCAAACTTGATATTTTTTATTAAAACACGTATGAAAAGTAAATAAACAAAACCAATATACACACTCTGCAATGTTTGGTAAGGTACGTTTCTGTAAGGATTAGTAGCTAGTAGATCTCATGGATCTCGTCTAGTTCCACTAGACCGGATAGGAATTAGTCACCATCACCCTCATATTCTATTTCTATACATTACCATCATTTTTAACGTGTTTGAGAAGGAAGAAATAGAACATGAATATACGTAAAAATGAATGCGCCAAAATGAAAGATATATCTGTAGATTCTTTAAAGCCTGGATTCGTATCGTTAAAAGTATTTTTCACCTTCTGTGGATTTTTCTGTCGTCTCTGAAAGCCTTCGATTTTATTCTTAAAGTATATACCAATATGTTATATGGGTAAAATATTGTTATACAATATTGTTAAGATTTCAAAATTATTTAAACGTTAAAGGTCATTTGAAATTATCTTCAACAAAATATCTAAATAACTATTAATCTGAATCTTACCTTCTCCCTTTCGATACTACTTAATTAACGGTTTAATACTCCTCCAAATCTCGCATTAATCCATTTAGAACAGAAATCTGCTTTTACCCCATTCATTAGGACTTAAAAATCCTTTGGAATGACTCAATTACATTTTTCCACTCCATTCAATCTTTCTCTTCAAAGTGAAGCGTGTAATCTACTCGTCTGTCCGTTTGATAGAAAATAATATTTTTTTGTAGATGCTACTAATTAAACTTTTGTTTCTATTCAAGACGTGAAACTCTACAATCTCGTTTGACTTCAATGGCTAATTTTAGCGTTGAATTGAAGACTGCTATTTTAAGAACTTTCACAAGGCTTTGAAAAGTCTTTGAAGTTGTGTGATAATTTCTTTTATTAATTGTTCCTAATTGTAACGTTTTGAATAGTCGTTTCAGAGAAACCTAGTGGATTATTTCAAATGTGCTTTTCATCGTACATTCTTTTGCACTTGTATGAGAAGATTTTTATTTATTATATTTTTAAACTGTTTTTTATATTAGTGCAATTGAAGATTGTTTTAATTGATGTAACTATATTTTATCGCGATGATTTAAATTTCTTTTACGTTAAATACATCCCACTCTTATGATGGAAAATTATAATGGATGATAATGTCATTATTTACCTTAAAATATTATTTAGACATATATTTTATTATAATAGAGAGTCCCTATTGAACTCAAGCGAATTTTTATACAACCTGTACTACCACATCCTCTAAGATTACACGGTACTTTAGGATTAGCTGGGGGAAAATCTTACCAATTGAACTTTATCAGCAACTTTTAACAAATTACACATAAATGCATCAAAAATATTAAAAGCAACACAGCTAATTGACATTTGTAATTGTTATTCATGTTGATATTTGCTTACTTATATGGTTATTTATTAGAACATTTGGCACTTAAGCCCGGCTAATTCTAAAGTACAGAATACTGTTTTAAACATTGGGTTCAATTCTTTATGTATCATCAAGCTGTTTTAGGCAACAAATATTCAAATATCGCCAAATTTGTATGGTTATCATTGATGTAACTACATATCTGTTAGTTCGAAATTTTTGGCGATACTTTTGCTATTTTTGCCGTCTAAACTAGCTTGGCTATTATGGAATTGAACCAGATAATGATACATTTAAAATATTGATTCAGTATGAGATTTAAATTACATATGACTAAGTAGTATCTTATGGAAACGTAAGCAACAATGTAAATGAGAGGAAATGAAAACACAAGGATATTGAAAAAAAAAACTATTTTATTGGGCTATTGATGGTCGGGCTATTGAATGGTTCTATTGCTATTGAACACATTATACACAATACACAATCACAATATCAAACACATCAAACTATATACAATATATACAACAAACGCATCTAACGTTTGCGGCGGCAACAGATCAAAAGCCGCAGGAGTTTCCTAACTCCACCCCTCTTCCGTCCGACTTCTATGACTGGAAGAACAACAGAGTCCTCTGGCCTTGAAGACGATCCAGCTGGCTTGGTTCTGGCACCATACTGTCCTCCAATGTGCTCGTCCTCGATGTATGAGAGACTCGGTGCAAAGTCGGTCTTTCGCCTCATGTTGACCAAATTGAGGCCTCGATCCATGAAGACGTGCTTCTGATGGCTGGAGATGACAGCAGGATCTCGACGAGGTGGTTGGACAGCAGGAATGCGTGGCTTCCTCGTAGGAACTGCAGGTGGCTTCACAGTGACCCCGAGTGCAGGGGTGTCCATTGGCTCCGTTACCACTGGTGAACGAGGAGGACTTGCAGTCACTGTGACCGAATCTGCATCATTCGTGGCCACATCTGTGATCATCAATCCTGGAGAGGCATCTCCAACGACTGGTTGAGGGTCAGCATCGTCGTCCAATCCAGGAGCATCCTCCATCAGCTTGCTGGTATCGCCTGTCACAAACTGATCACCAGCCATAAGAGGATCGGCATTGGTTTCCTCGACAGGCTCATCCACATATCCAGCTGGGAGGTCCACAGCAGCCTCTGGTTGGTCGAAGGCGGTTTCAACCGGTTCAGTCTCCGCAAACTCATCATCAGACAGGATGACTGAATCCATACCGACTCCCTGTTCGCCGCACAAAGCCTTTACCACCATGCAAAAGGCGATCAAGAAGACTGCGTAAGCTGGGTTTTCCGTGATGACCAGCTGGCACACTCCCCAAATCCATGGGAGTACAAAGCATCCACCAAAAATGGCAGCTTTGTCCATAATCGATAACTTTTTTAAAGCACTTGAGTAATCACACAACTTGATATCTCAAGAAAAAATCGTTTGTGTCTTGATTTTCGTAAAGTAACTCTTAGCTTCTTCATTGTTGTAAAATATATTGTTGTATTTTAGTGGTGAACAATGGAAACCAACAAGGGAAATTGATATTCTCATATTTCATATTGTTGAAAAAAATTGAACAGAGAGTGTTTTGTAATGTATAATTATTTCCTTATATTTTTGCGCTTTTTTTTGAGTGATGGAAAATACTTAAATTAATCACTTAAATCCGATGTAAATAATTGAAACTTTTCTTTTATTTCAGTGCGGGTTTTTTTTTTCAATTTATTTTTTTAATTATTTCTTATAATTAATTTATTTAATAAGAAAAAAAACGAAATTTAGTAGATGCTATAGAGAAATGAAAATAATTTGTTTAAGCACAAAATACAGATTTTTTTTAAAACAGATAGATCTTTAAACCTTATTTTCAATTACAGAGATAATATGTTTGTTCAAACAATTTAGTTTGAAAACCTAAATATTTATCAATATCCTTTTATCTATAGAAACTGTTCCAGCCATTTAACTATGCCCGTCTTGTACTCCCCAAATTAGCAAGAAATGTTTTTTCAAAAAAGGATCTTTTTGTAATTTTGAAGGGATAAGGAATTAAAAATAATAATAATAACCGTAGTTCAAAGATGAACCTATTCAGAATATTTAGATTGATTCATGTACAAAATACTATTTAATAATAGATTTGAAAGAGTGTATTATCTTTTCTTAGAGTATTAAATAATAGCCGACCCCCAGATAACAACTTTTACTTTATCAAAAGAAAAATATCTGAACTATTTTTCCAGTTCAGTAATGCGTACCATTTATAGAAAGAACCGAGTTTCCGTGCTCTCTCCTAAGTAAACTTTCTTCCCAAAACTCGGGGCCATATTTTTCCTCTTTCTCTTTTCCATCAATACATCTCTTTCTTGTGAGGTAATAAAACATGGTCATTACTAAGTAATCAATAGAGATTTATTCGAAATAAATGTGTTTTTGATTACATTCCTACGGTGATCAATAGTCGGCGGGTCTCACTTAAAAACCTCAATCAGCCCAGCATGAATAAACCCCATCAGTCATAACCGCCCCAAATTTCCCATAGGATTCAATGTGAATCTCGAGCGGCTTAGGATTGAAAGGGGTAACTGCAGACAAACAAAGGTGGGTTACTGTAATGGACGTTGTTAGAAATTCCTTTGCTTTTAAATATTAAAAAAGATGTATTTCTTTCAAGGAACTCAAGGAAGAAAAGGAACTGGTTTGCTGCTACAGTTCGCGTTATTAAACTCTCGGTTCATTAGAAATTCCGAAATGAGTTGGGTATTAATCTGCGACAGGTCGTGATGGATAATGTCGGGTGAAGAGAAATTTTCTTTTGGGTGAATAGTCTGTGACTGTTTTTGCCTTGTTAAACGATTAAGTAAAGAAATGAACTGGTTTCATGATGGCTAATGTTGGTTTAAATGAATGTATCCGGGATCATGTTTTATGCTGTTTGAAATTCATGATCTCGTAACTGTAACCATTCATCATACGGAAAAAAGTATTTTCATTCGATATTAGTATATGTTGATTTTTATGATGCTGGTTTTCTGCTACATATTTATATCCCAGGTATAATATTTTTGGATAACTTGAAATACGATAAAAAGGAAATTAGAAAAATATTGTTATTTATTTTTTTTTTTGCGTGGCGTGGTAACTTTAAAACTCAGATGTTTCATAATGAAAAAATGCCTAAATTTGGAAGTAGAGTGATTTCATGCTCGTGAATAGAGTAAATACTCGTTTTAAATATTTGTAGTTTAACGAGTTTCAGATGATGTTTTTATCACAAAAAAGCGTACAATTCTTATATATTTAACTTTTTTAAGTATCATAAAGTGTCGATAATGTGTTGTATATAAAAATAAATACAATAAATTGTCAGACTAATTACTGGGCACAAATTTTCTCCTTTTGGTGTAGGTCCAGAATAAAACAAACATAGATATTGGATTCCTTCTCCACTAATACTAAGTTAAATACTTAAGTTATTTCGTATTATAATGCCAAAAGATCAATATTTCGGGGACCACCTAAAAACGGACTACATGTGGTCCGCGGACCATAGATTAAGAATCACTGGTTTATCTTATGTGTATCATAAATTTTATGAAACAGTTTGCTAATGTGAATTTCCTTATTGAATAAATGTAACGAATGTTTTATTAGCTTCCCGCGTAATAAAATTTAAACTATAAAACCAAATCTCAATACAGGCCACTAGATACTCAATACAGGCCACTCCACATTACATACTATAACTCCCGAATTACCCACCCTAAATATTTCCAGCCGAACTAGTTTTATACGAACATCCTCAATGTATCTCGCCACATCACCCTAGTCTATTTCAAATATTTATTTGTACTAACCCGAATATGTGGGCGCGGATAAGTCATGATCGTATAAGTTATTTATGTGGGCCAAAAACCACCTTGCTCTAGAAAGCCCATCTCACCGCCACAGGATCTTTCGTTCTTTTATCGGGAGCTTTTTATTCGAAACCCATTTCGAAGACTTTTTTTCGTTTGCGCGCCATTTTGTTTTGTCTGGATCGGATCGATCCCCGTTTTTTTATGGTTTTCCGATCGTCTCAAAACTCTCCTTATGGACTTTGTCATTTTGCATAGGGATCTCGCGGGGTCTTTTTTATTATTTCCTCTGGTGGAAGTCAAAGTTTGGAATATTCTCTCTGATGACGCCGTGCGAGTTCAGACATGCCCCTGAGGGTTCTGGGCGGGTGAATAGGAATCCCTGGTGCGCTCTGTGGAGGATTTATGCATTTCCATTACTGTTTGCGAAACAAATTATTCGGAATGGTTATTGCCTCCCTCTCTTTTGCCTGAAATTTACGCTCGCGAGTTTTGTTTGTGGAAGTGAGTTTTATTGCTGTGAAGGAAGTTGCGGGTTTTCCTCTGTTGTGTTGAACGTGAGATTTTAAAGAGAGATACCGTTTTGTGAAAGAGGTCCATTTATTTCTTAGCTTTAGTGTGAGAGGGTTGAAAGGAAAGGTGGTCGGAGTTTTATAGTCAATGCAATTTGAGGCACATTTTGCATTATACTTCACAGCAACGTTTCCTGGCCCTATGACGTCACTAACAAACAAAGTAGTTCCCAGCGCGGTGTCTAAATTTTTCGACTGAAATGAAGAACGTCAATTTAAAAATATGATTATTTTGTTAAACCACGGCTTACTAGATACTTATACAGGCTAGCCGAGTACGGAAATCATTGCAAATCCAGATGGCAATACTGGACCAACTGGCAAAGCATATCCACAGTGTTGAAGGCGGTGGGTGATATAGGTAGGTCTTGTAGCGCTCCAAGCGGGAAAAGTTGTCAAATGGTTTTCATTGTTTAAAACTCGGCTAGCCTGTATAAGTATCTAGTAAGCCGTGGTTAAACCCATAGCGTCTTTTTATTACGATTTTGCGTACCGAAACTCCTCCTAGCAAACCAATAGGCTTTCTGTTTACGCTGTTTCTGCTTCCCCGTAGTGACGTCATAGGGTCAGGAAACGTTGCTGACGAGTATAGTAAAGAGAAAAGGTCCACCTAATTTCTTTATAAAATTAATTTTTTTAGAATCAAGTACTACATTAAGAGTTAAGAAAGGGATTAAATTTTATCCAAGAATTATTATCTAATACTTTTAGTCAATTTTAAAATAAATGGTGATTTTTTCTTATTAGAGCAAAACATATTGATAATTCTCTAGATTTGTAATTATATATTATTATAATTTGGTTTTAATAGTTGTTATATTAAATAAAAAAGGGGAATTAGCATTGCACTCAGAATTTAACTTTTGAAATAGTTGTACTGTTAAAATCTCCCAATTAAAATATTTTTAAACAGCATTAAATGTTAGTGAAAATGACTTATTTGTTTAAAACATTTAATAAATTAAATGCAAAAAGTTGTTGACGAAGCATTTTGTTCATGGAATCTCTAAAATATCTTGAGCCTCTACTCAAACTCTTCTTTTTTTTTACAGATGATTTTTCTTCTAATTTCAAATTTAAAACTGCGTACAAAGTTCCTGATTTACTAGTCTAGTACTATATCAATTAGCTTTAAAAGGTTCAATTATTTACTCCGCCAATTTACCTTTGAATTTACAATGCTATCTTCTAAATTGCTTTTCCAGTTGTAAATTATTTAAAACTTGAAAATAAAAAGCCAGTTAATTTGTCGATTTCAATGTTCATTCCAGGTGAAAATTTAATCATTCATCTCTCCTACACGCGATGTTAAAGTGGTATGAATAAATGAGCACAGTTCATTTTACAACACAGTTTAGTTCACACACAAACGCAGGTTACAATTTTTAGTAAAAGTTTTTTCTGATGATAAAAGTTCTCCAAAACGTTAAAATCTTTCGTGAATTATTTCTATTGAAATGAGATATATAAAGTTGACAATGATCATTTTAATGTAGAATATTCATAAGAAGAAGAAGAATACAAATTTCCAAATAAACAGAAATAAATACTGCTTAGAAAAATTTGTAATTTTAAGCTCCAGACTTTATCCTGCTTTACATTCAATTTAAGTAGCACCTAGCATAATTTATAATTTTAACTCCTTTAGAATTTGCTATTAGTAAAACATAAATTGTTACTTAAAAAAATTTACTTTAAATGCTAAAATTTGGGTAGGGAACTTTTACACATAGTTCCATTAAATGTTTTTACTGCCATACTTTAAAAAGTAGAAATATAGTTTTAAAAGCTTTAAAAGGTAACAACGTTAATATCGTTATCTTTATACTTACCTTTTATTACATTTAGTTTATCATTGAAAGACACTGTTTTTCATGCATTACTTTTTATGCATTAAAACTTTTGAATTAGGTGAAGTTTTATCAACTCAGTTTTGAGTTTTATATATATATATATGTTACGGGCAATGTGATAAATCCGGGCATTATTAATAATGCCCGGGCAATGTGATAAATTGAATGGAATTTATCAATGAAATTTATCACTTTGCCCGGGCATTACTAATAATGCCCGATTAATCACTTTGCCCATAACATATATATTCATTTATTTCAATATTTTTTATTATATATTTATCAATTAATAACACTTTCTCAAAGTAAATTGTCCTGTTTTATTTGCAAATTTTTTGCAAGTCTAAGCAGTAAAGCGTTCACCATGTGAAGCTTAACACAAATTATGGGAAGTGCTTTTAAAGGAGTTTCAAAAGCAATTTATACTTACCACACTGGTTTAAAATATGACACAATTATACGGACGAACATATCCCCTTTGTGAAAAACGCATTAGCCAAAAAAAAACTGACACCTAAAATTACTTTATGTGCAACAATTCCCTATTCATCAATTTAAACTCAACATATCTAAAGCATTTCCCCTAAGAGCATTCCATACACTGTAGCATAATTCACCAACGACAATTATGTATTCACTAGGGAAACCTAAATAATTGCTTCACATATATAATTGCCGCACCATTGTTAAAATACGTTTAAAAGTTTTGCTCGACAGTAATGGTGTGCCATATTCACCGAAACTTTTCCCTTACGCAGTCTTCCATAGCGTATGAGAATTGTGTACATTTTAAGTGGCGCGAGTTAAAGCTAAATCGTTTTATTCTCTGACAAATATGGCGGATGAGGAATCTGCTGTAAATGGAACTTTTCCTAATCAAATTCATCCAGGAAGATCTTTGTTCCTGCCCCCAGGGGGAAAATTTTTGGTTTTGGAAAGGGAAACAAAGGGACTTTTGCTATTCCGTTTAATTTACCGTCTCTTGGGGCTGCGAGGGATTTTTGATTAACGTTAGAAAGTCGTCGAATTCGTTTAAGTTGAATTTGGTATCGTTATGTGAGTGTTAATTGGACAAGTGACTTTGGGAATTTTTCAATTGATTAATTAGGGGATTGCGTTGATCTTGTATGATTTTGCTACAAAATATCAATGCATTTATTTCTTTTGAAAAATCTTCGTGTATTCTGGAAATTAATTAATTATTGTTTTGGGATTGTTAAAATAAGTACATATTAGTTATTTAATAAAATTATCACGTCCTTAACTCAACACTGTTAATTTCTTGTTTTATAACCTCATCATTTTTCAATGTTTTAGAAATTAATTAATAAAAATTTGGTCTCAAATTATGTGTTTATTTAACAAAGTGAACATCTCTGTACATATAACAAGAATACTGTTTTCAAACTGCTTACTAAGTTAATCGTTTGAGTATATTTAATGAGTCTATAGTGGTATTAGCAATACTTAGTTGTAAAAACATTACGAAATCAAACTTGGTAAAACTAGTTATTATTTTCAGTTAAATCAAACCTCTCTTTGTAAGTTGATATTTGTTACAAATAAACACCACAAAGTTCAAACGTTATCCTTTTATAGCTAAACTTAAATTATTTACTTAAGCCAGAGGTATTTCTATTCAGTTACATAAGTTATTGTACATTCATTATAATTGAAAAGAGCTATTTCTTAATAAGTTAAAAACTATAATAAATATGAAATCAATTAAATACTTTAATTAATTTTTGGCCTTTGTTGTTGTTTAATTAAATTTAACATTTTGTTTATGGCCTGGCGTTTGACAACTTTTTAATTACTGCTAGGATCAAATTACCGAATTTATTAATTTTTAACTGATGCAATCTATTAATCGATCTTGCTTGAATTCAATCGATTAAAAAGTTAATTTATTTTCCCAAACCTGTCACATTGTGAAAAAGATTATCCAATAAGGAGTTCCCATTCCATGAATGACAATAGAAATTATCAATTGGGGAATACGAAGAAATACGTCAAAAATTGCTATTACTGCACTGTAAAAAATATGAAACTTTTCTGCCACCATATTTAGTGTAATAACACACCATCAACAATCATAACATGGCGGGCTTCTACATCAGCTTTCGCAAGAAGTTTAAAGATAGAGTACAATTGCTCCAAATGGAGACAACAAAACAGAATTTCCAACGTGTTTGGCTTTTCCTGAACTCAAATAAGAGTAATAATATTCCTTTGGTTTTTTATTATTACTCTTAATTTGAGTTCAAGAAAAGCCAAACACGTTGTAAATTCTGAGGTGTATAGTCTCCCAATCAGTGTAATTATACTGTATCCTTTAACTTCTTGTGTTGATGGAGTGTTATTACAGTAAAAATGGTGGTAGCAAAGTTTCATATTTTTTGCAGTGTATAGCAAAAAAAAACTTATTAATACTGAAAATCTGAAGAATGAGTCATGAATGTGTGCGAATGAAAATTAATACATATCTACACTCCTTGTCTAATAAATAGACCTTTTTAGATCAATACAAAATGTTGAAACACCTTTCGAGACTACATCCCAGACACACAACACAAAAAAAATATACTGCTACATTCCACCTACAAACTATAACATCCTTTTTCACATCACAAACCAAAACAAAAAAAATCCCCATAGATAAAACAAATCACATCTGCAACATACTCTATTTATTTTTATACACTAGTACTGACGTTTCTCTCTCTTTTTTCTTTCCCACAGGACTTGGGGTCTGAGGAGGAGGAGCAGAGAAACTGGAGGGGCATCTGCATCGCTCTACTCGTTATCGCCACAGTTTGCGCCCTCATCGTCACATCCGTCGTCCTCCTATCGCCCGGTGAGTATACTATACTCGTCCTCCCTCTCTTAGGACGAGTCTGTGACTTTTTGTGCCCTTTTCTTTTGGGATGGAGTGAGGTTTTTTACTGGATGTGTGATTTAGTTAGGTTGTTAGTTAGCTACTCCGATGGAAAGTTAATTTGATGTTTCTCCTTTCTCCTGAAGGTTCTTTGGAGTTGTTCAAATATTACTTAAGCACCTTAGGGGGAGGGGGTTTGCTATTTGCTTATTTTTCCTGACAAGGGGGGGGTTGAGTGATGCTTACGTAAGATGTTACAAACACTGCATTTTCGAAAATCTCTTTTTTTTGCATAAATAATCTCAAAATTCAACAAAAAATTAAATTTTTCAAAAAACTAGGAACAAATTTGTAAGCATTTCTTACAAGGAATGTTTTAACGATAGGTTAAGTGTTCATGGAGAACAATTAGTTTCAGAAATCTAAGCATTATTAAAAGTTTTGTACAAAAAAAGAACAAAGGGGGGGGGTCGGACAGTTTTCTTACGTAATTATGAGAGGGGGGTTGCGGTTTGCTTATTTTTGCTGACAAGGGGGAGTCAAAATGGACAAAAACTTGCTTACGTAATATTTGAACGGCCCCTTTGTCTCTCTCTTTTCCTTCTTTCTTACATCTCTTACTATTTAGTCTCGTTTACACTGTTTCACTTTCAATGTTCATCCTGGGCGATTCACTCAGATGAATCACACATTTGCATAGGAAATGGGAGGAGTGAAGTGTGAAACGACAATTTGCACTTGTCATCTTGAATGATTCTTCCAAAATGAAGATCGAAAGGGAAAAGTCTTAATGAGCCTCTGCTACCCCTTTCCCTGTTTCTCATAATCTTTTCCTTTTCTCCCTCCTTCACTCCATCTCTTTATTCTATCCATCTTTCTATACCTACCTCTTATCCTTCTCTCCCTTCCCATCTCTCTCATCCTTCTCCATTTCTCCTATTTCCTCTCTTATCCTTCTTTTATTTCTATCCATTTTAACCTAGACCGCCTGAGATTACCATTAAAACCTATGGAAATTTTGAGGTGGCCAGGACTGAAAAGGTTATCTTCTTCCCTTCTGTCTCTCTCTCTCTCTCTCTCTCTCTCTCTCTCATCCTCCCCTATATCTCTTTTTATATTTCTTTCTTTTCTACTCCTACATCATCATTTCTCTACCTTCTCTATTACTCTAAAGATATCTTTCTATCATAAGAGGCAGACGGTAAAAGAGAGAAATATAAGAGATAGATAAGAATGAGGGAGATCATTTTGGCTACATAATAATCTTCCTCTTTCCAACTCTATGTTAATATCTTGCTTTCCCTCTATCCTATTATATTTAATTATCTTCCTCTCTCTCCGTTATTATCATTCATAAAACTATTTATCTCCCTCTCTTTTTTTCATATAATTCCCTATCTTTCTCTTCTTCTCTTTTTTCCCTTATCAACCGCTAATTCTCCTTAACATTCATGCATCTTTCCCTTTCCCCCTTATTTAAATCTCAACGAAAAAGATAAAAAAGTTTGCATTGAAAGTATTCATCCGAAACTTACGTTACTGCAAAATTTAAAAACCCTCAGAACTACTTTTAAAGCATCTTCGTTGTTCGTTGTATATATCCTTCACGTTACATTAGCCTTACTTTATATCTCAAAATCTAACCCATGTTACGCCATAACCCCGACTGAAACCATCAATTCCGTGTAAGGCTTCTGCTCAAATACCTCCAACACCCACTGAATAGCAATCCTATCCCTTCCTAACCGCATAGTAATCTGCCCGTATCCTTCATACTTAGCGGGATTCTACCTCTGAGCGTCAAAGGGGCTTCGCCAAAGAGGAATTCCACCAATGGATTGGTTCAGCTCGCTATTAATTCTTGCCTGTTATGTTTGACTTTGAGTTTTCGTGTGTCATGTTCAATAGGACGGTGGCAGGGGTTAATACGTTGAAGTTGCTACCCTGTGAAATTCGGAGGATCAGGATGATTTGTTGTTGGATTGAAAGGCGGCTTATTAATAAACAGCAATGAATACTGCATTTGATGCTGTTTAGATGAGTTTTCGTTTGTTGGATGTTTAAGGGATTTTAATACGTTGAAGCTGTTATTCTGTGAAATGAGGATTCGGAGGATCTAGATTATTTGTTATTGATTGAAAGGCAGCTTAATAACAAACAGCTATGAATACTACATCTGATGCTATTTAGATGTATTAAATATTTGTAAAGACTGTTGTACTCTTTCGATTTAATTATTATGCCTACGTATTTCAATGCAGTTAGGTATTCTGAATGAGTAAGAATATCTTAATGATATTCCTAAAAAAATTAAAATATCAAAATTATGATTGTTTTATGCGTATACTTAGTTTTTTTCACTTATACTGAAGGTCGTTCGTATTTCTATCAGTTAATAGGAACTGACTGATTCGGGGGGTGTCATGCTATTAATTCTTGCCTGTTATGTTTCACTTTGAGTTTTCGTTTGTCGAAAGTTTAAGGGATGTTAATACGTTGAACCTGCTATTCTGTGAAATGAGGATTCGGAGGATCGAAATTATTTGTTATTGGATGAATAGATAGCTTATTTGTGTTTGGCTTTGAGTTTTCGTTCCTCAATTTGACTCGGAAGTTCGAAGGGAATTTAATAAAATGAATCCGTCATTCTGTGACGTGGGGATCAAAGTGGTTTGCTGTTACGAAGTGAAGGATAGAAAAGTTATTAATGAATATCAATAAAGGATTCTACATATTTAATTATGTTTAGATGTATTGAATATTTGTAAGGAGGGCTGCTTTTTGAAATCGAATTAATGTGTTTTTCAGTACAATTTTTGTTTCTGTAAAGTTTTTGGTGTGCCGTATGTAGTAGTTCTAATTTACCGACTAATTCAATCTTAAGCCGACTGTAATAATTTTGATTTGTAGTGGTAGTACATTGCTTCACATTGTCAAATGTTTCAACCCGTAATCGATCTATAATGAACTCATTAGCAAATTCTAAATAATGTAACCCAGGTGCTTAACAATCACACATCACACACAACAAAAACAAACATTTATTATAACAAACTGGACAATAATAATAATTACATACAATGCACTATTATAATACATGAAATAATGTACGTTATAATTGTAAACTCTGCCCATTCAAGATTTTAAAATCACCATTCATAATTATAACCTTTTATCTACTTATCCAATGTTAGTAATTAATTAAGTCATACATTAATTTATGTTTATGGCGGTATGACAGAATATGGTACTCCATATTTCCATAAGGGTGATGATCCCTTATTTACTATGGGTAAACATTACTTCCATGACGCTAAGAGCGGTTACTTCAAAATAAAAGTTGTGAAACTTATTTTTTAATTACTAAACTGAATAACAAAGAAGATAAATGTGTATTTTATAAATGTGTAAATATATCGTTTATTATATTATTCATTACAAATGCATCATAATAAAAATAGACGCGAATTTGAGATATTTGAATTATTTTTACGTCATTCAACCACAGAGCCTGCAGAAGCAGTTCCAGTCTTTCAGGGAAGTAAACTCCACGCCCTACTTTAACCTTATCTGCATTACAGATAATGGCACTTTATGCTATTACAGAAAGCTTAAAATTCATAAATTACGCTTTATATGATAACGTGTTTGTTAATTTTGCTGTAGACAAAAGGGTTCATGATTTGAATTTAGTACAGAGATGATGCGATAGAAAATGCGATTATGGCTTCTCACTAATGAAAAGGACTTTAGTATTGTGTCAAAATTTAAATGGATGGTAAAGTTTCAAAGGGAAGCTGTTAAGGTTTCCAAAATATCTATTGCTGTTTTAAGTAACAAATTTAATGTGGCTGTTTCAATTTAGATTGGAATCGGGTTAAGTGAACATAGAAAACAGACCCATTTTAAACTTGAGATAGATGATGTCCCATTATTCGTATGGTGTTTAAAGGTTTGTTAGAAACGCCTGTGATATGGGATACGGATATTATAACTCCTTCGATATAGGTCCAGTGTTAGTAATATATTAGATAGCTGCTGATTTTGTTAAGAAAATATTAGTTATGCTCCATCTGTTATTCAGAATGAGTGATTCAAGTGTTTAAACTTAAGCACTTCTTTTTGTAATTTCTTGTTTTTATTTTTACTCATATGAAGGATATTTTGTTTTAAACACTTGTTCTAGTAAGAAAAAAAGATTTTAGTTAGAAAATATTTTGAAAATCCTCCAGCACTAGAATTCAAACCTGTATCCACTGCTAGCATTATTTTATATTCTAAACTCTTCTTTTCTTTTCAACGCTTAGCCTCTTTAATAATTTCCATTCCTTGTTATTCCGCAAATATGTAGTAGTAAACACATTTTGACAAAAGCTACATACACTGACATATTTAACATAGACACAGACTAAAGACACATTTTACAAAGTGTTCCTTAAATAAAATCCCAATTAACAACTATACTCACACACGACTTCAAAATGCAACTCAAAAACCCATCTTCAACATTCACCCATCTAAATGTTTACCAAATATTACCACCTTTTCAAGAAGACTCATGCAAGGGAAGTTATTTACTCTTTGTTATTCCCTGGGGATAATACTCTCTGAGCCCGGGCATTCCCGTTATGAATAATAGATGAAGCATCAGACAGGGCTTTTCTCAATTCCGCCTTATCAAACGTCACTCGGATAAATTATGCATTAGAAATCTGTATCTTGTGCAGCACCGCCATTGTTTGAGAAATAAGTTGCCTTGTCGGAACACGTGCTACGGGAAAACCTCATTTAAAACAGGGTCGGTTCTTCTTGATGATGTTGGACGAGATCGATTCTTTTTCGGTATATCGAGTACTTTGAGGTGTGGAATCTTACTTCATTTCTAGTTGAATATTGAAACTCTTTTGCTGTGAACGAAATATGAGTGTTCTATTCTAAAAAGTGATTAATATCCAACAGTCGATACCTAAAATATTCACAACTCAAGTATCGATACATAAAGTACTACTCCGTTTAGCTGTAAATATATCGATTCTTTTTTTGTATCGAGTACTTTGAAATTGTACCGTTGATACTTAAAATATTCACTACCCAAGTATCGATACTTAAAGTGCGACTCGGTTAAGCTGTAAATGTATCGATTCTGTCTATTAATAGCTTACTTTAAAAACGTGGAAAATCTTATGAGCTAGTTTATATGATTTTCTTATTTTTTAAAGAAAGAAGGGATTTTTTGGTTGATAAAGTAGAAAAATCTGTGTAAAGCTTTACTGATGAAGCATTGCTTATTTTGGTTTTCTTCATAAAGCAAGGGGGGTTATTTTCATATCATTCTGTAAGATATAGGTTGTTCTGAGGGACTCTTCACACTTAATTATATTTTACACTTTTAAATCTTGTTTTCTCTTGTTATATGTGGAAAGGGAATCAAATTTTATACTTTTTTGCATTACTTTATTGGTTTTAAAATTTATCATGAAGGGTTGAAATTTTGAATAGAACGCAAATTCCAAGAAAAATAGGGTGGTTTAAAGATTTTGTTGTGTTTATTATGAGTTTTAAATTTGACAAACCGAACTAGAATTTTAGTCTGCGTTTTTTAACAAAACATCTTAATAACAGAACACAATGTAACACAGTATGTAAAAAACATAAAGAAAGCGGGTAATATTTAGACATTCTTTTATTTCATACAACATAAACTTAAAAGATAAAAATGACACCCTTAAAAATATTAATACAAAAATTTTTAATCCAAACCTTTCTTTCCTTATTTTCAGCAAAACTCCTTTCCTATGTTTAAACACCAATAGTCCCCAAATTGAATTATTTTAAACACAAATTTATAAAAAAAATTACAATCTCTCTTAAAGGAAAAATAAGTTACAATATAATCCCTCAGTCGTAACTTACGTAAGGAAAACTTTTCGAAAAACGCAAAAGACAACAAATAAAAGTAACGTGAAAAATGTAATAGAAAACATTTTTGCTCGAATAAGTCTAGACTTGGGTTTAGTTCCAAGAAACTATGAAGTCAAGCTCTATTTCCTTGTCGATAGCAGCCTTTGTCATTGGAAAAGACATTGTCACAACGCTGTCTGGATGTTTACAAATATGAAGTGGGTCTCAAATATATCTCTAAGCCTGTTGAGAAAACCCATCTTGTAAACATTCCAATTTATGAGAGGTATCTCTACTTTAAGGTTATGCGATACAATAGGAGATCCTTTATACGTAAATGTATTTTTATATCTGAATATTGATGCTTGTTTTTTTATAAATGAAAGGTTTTGGTATATTGGCTGCCTTTCTTATAGAACTGACGCAAAGGAGTCTTATTTGATGCTCTACTCTTTTCCTTTATAGTATTTTAAATCTCTATTAGGAGTAGACAAAATGGAAGATCTAAGGAGATAGTTATTTTATGACTGTAAACTGCAGTTCAAAGATTTTAGAATTTTGTGTGTTGCTTATGAAGTTAACTGTCTCCTTTTTTATATACCGAAAACTATTCATCCTTGATTTTTATAAACTTCACTTTGATAATGAGATCTATTCTTAAATGGTTAGGTTTTAAATTATCCAACCTTATCATTAATCTATATTTCAGCAAAAAATTATTGTTGTTAATGTTATTATTATTAAGTATTATTATATTAAGAAAACTAAAAACTAAGTAATATTATAACACATGGTATTAAATGAATATTTTAAAAAACAACTTCCAGGGGATTTCACAATCAATGTGATGTTTCTTCTGCAAGTTTTCAATAACTAGCAATGCAAGTAACTAATAATTCAGCCTAAATTAAAGATAATTATGTACCATTGGTGATACCTCTACAGATATGTTACTAGCATTTGTAAATTTTAAATTAAGTTAGATAAATTTCACAACATTTATCTTAATTAAGATTCCCGCAATAATTTTGATGGGATGGAGTAAAAAGGTACACGGAAATATAAAACCTAACCAAATATAAACCGACATTTAAACAATATAATCATTAAAACTACTACGATTAAATGCCCAGAAACGGATACTAAGTAGACGTACAAAATCCCTTTATCTTAATGCAACATATTTAAATATTCAGTTCCTAGAACTACTTTATTTCGTTCTTGTGCATTACATAAACATTCCTATGGATTTTCTCGACATGCCTTTTACTTTCTCCGGAACCTCTTTGAAAATTTTAGTACTCAGTGAACCTCTAGTTCCAAAAAGGCCTAATAAAGAAACGTCAGTAAACATTTCCACGAAGTGCTAAATTAATAACCGGGGTAGAGGGATAATACAATGCTGAAATTTTCCTAGTTCTCTTTATTAAATAAGTGGGTAACTTAGAAGCTCTTTTCGTCTTGTATACTAATAGCGTGTGTATTTAAATTCATATGCTTTTAAGGGTTTAAGTAAATGTAGTGCTAAAGATTATGGGTTATGGAAAGTTCCTTGAACATTTTTTTTCTCTGTCAAATCCATTTTCTTTTGGAGATACGTTACTTTGTAAATTAGTTCTAGAGCATGTTTTTACATTTTCTTGTTAGGTAAAAGAAGTATGTTTAGTTTCTATATATGAAGAGAGGTTAAAATGAACCTTTAAGTGTGCGTTTGCTTATTATAAATTGGTAATCATGCCCTCCTATTTTTATTATTTTGAGTCATTAAATTAAACTATATTATTTTAAGCTTTTCTAATTAAAAAATTCAATACTAAATATTTGGTAATTCTTTTGTAACGTTTGAAATTTTAAAAAATATTGTTTTGAGGATTAAAAATATCCTAATCCTAATATCCTAATAAAAATGTCCTAATCCTTATCTCTTACAATACCTACTTACTACACTTCTTAATATACTTATTTATCTCTCCAATAAATTTTAATTAACTTCTGAGAGAAACAGGTGTTATTAAGTTTACAAAATTTGCTTACTTATCATGCTAAAAATAACTCTAGTTTGAAGTTATTGGGAACTTCATTCCAGCCTACTAGTTTGATCAAAATTATATTAATGAATGAATGTAGTAATGTAGAATGTAGAATGAATGAGTAAATGTAGATATTTAGTTTTTTGCCTCATGAAGTACCAAAGAGTTACCAAAGGTATTAAACTTTTCACAACATAATTATTGTACTATTATTAAAATAAACCAAAATTACCGAACACATTTCCTTGTTCTAAAATGTTATCAAAATATGAATTGAATTATTAAAATCCTTACTTACATCTATTTATGCTTAACAATCTCTTTTTTAACATACTTTCATGACCCCTTTTGGTAACTTAAGCTATTCATAAAACACGTAAAAACTAATTTCTCTCTCAGCTCAACATAATAATCTTACGAAATGTTTTGATATTCCAAAAGGTAGCTATAAGCTAATCCTCAAATAAAAATAACTGACGATTAAGAATAATATCTCATGAAATCCAATCCGTCATCTTACCCGTTTTCTTTCCAATAAAACTTATCCCCGCTTCAAATCACAAAACGATTTTTTCAACAACAAAAAAATAAAAACATTCATCCCCTGCATACGATTAAATCTCTCTGACAAAATTCCGGAATCTTTTTCCCAGTAGTTCCCCAAATCCAAACAAAGCATCAAAATCGCAATTCACTTCATGAATAACATCCTCCAGCCCTCATTTATTAAATCCCATTGTGACCTCTTTTCTAACTCCATAAACTCCACTGATGCATTCTGGGAAATAAGAAGGCAAGATGTATTATCAACTAGAGGGCGCGTTGAACTTTTTTTCTCCGTTAAAACAGTTGTGCCTACTGTAAACGCTGTTTTGGTGGTTATAGATTTTGTGCGGTATTTTCAATTTCTAAAACTTGGTTTTGGAGTTGGGTATTCTCTTTTTCAAACTTACGATTGATAGCGTGAGCTTACAGGAAAAAGGCATTAAGTCACTTTTAGTTCAAGTACTCAATATGAGGTTTTACGACAAATTTGGCGATTTCTGTTGCGCCAATAAATCTTACCAATACATCGATCTCATTTCATCTTGGTTAGATTTTAGGATCTGCTTGTTCTTTGGCTCAGCTCTACCTCAGTTCTTTTCTATCCTGTCTACCTCAGTTCAACAAATTCACTATAAGAGACTAGTACCTTTCTCCTATAAGCCTAAGATATGAGATATGTAGCCCATGTAAATTTACTATTGCGTAATTTAATTTCTACATCCGTTTTTAAAACATCCAGCAGTGCATTAGTATTATTTTGCATGTATGAAAATAAAAATAACAGTCTGTTAGGACAGCTTATGATACATGTGTCCATGCACGGCTTACTAGATACTTATACAGGCTAGCCGAGTACGGAAATCATTGCAAATCCAGATGGCATTATTGGACAAACTGGCAAAGCATATTCACAGTGTTGAAGGCGGTGGATGATATAGGTAGGTCTTGTAGCGCTCCAAGCGGGAAAAGTTGTCAAATGGTTTTCATTGTTTAAAACTCGGCTAGCCTGTATAAGTATCTAGTAAGCCGTGGTCCATGTGATCATACTTGCTCCCCCTTATACTGTTGCAAAAAGGGGAAAAAACGCTGCGTACTTTTACCCGGCTACATTTTGTGAAGTAATGTTGTATCTTTATTTTTTCACCAAAATAGCAAATTTTTACTGTGAACGAAATCCCCTCAATTCAATGCGACTCCCCATGTTTACGAAATCCAATCTGCCACCCTCTATATTACCACCCAGGTTCGCAAATCTTCCACCCTCTATCCTCCCACCATCTCTACTATACGAACGGAGAAGTTGGCAAATTGCGAACCCTCCCCTCTCGCGCTCCAGATCCGGAATTTTCACGACCCGAAGAGCAATCTAGAAGGAACTGTTTCCCCGAAATTTCACAGACTTTCGTTGCTGTTCTCTTTTTTTATTTTAATTCTCTCTCTTCGCGATATACGTGGAGAATACTCCTTCCGTTTGTAAGGAGCTTACTTCCAGCGAACTGGGTCTGAAATTTCGAGAGTTTGTGTATGGAAATACGTGCTCGAAATAAAAGCTCATTGATAAGGGGTGTGTTTTTTTCTTCTGGGGGGTGCACGTGGAGAGGGGATGAATGTTATTGCTTCGTGCGTGGTGGGAGGGAAACGTTGTTGTTGTTGCTTTTTTTTCTGAATGATTCCAGTGTTTATTTCGTGCAGTGAGGGAGTATTGGCGATGAGGCGTATAAGTCAGTGTTATTTACGTAGCTGTGAGTAATTTAAATTTTAAAGGCATCATATATAGTATCAAATCTCATATATGGATGGGTTTCACTAGCTTCGTTCTGCATCTGGCAGTGCTAATATATTATTTCCGGGTTACCACATTAGCGTTATTCTTGGCATTGCTTTGGCATCCTTTTCATTCTTGTTTGTTCTTTGTTTATGTTTCGAAGTCAACTTCGACCACGTAAATTCGTTTTGCTCTTTTCGTATTAATTTTTTAATGTATTATTTTTTATTCATTCAGTAATCAGCCTTTTCTTGCATTCACTCTTTTATTATTATTATTTTAGTAGCAAAGGGTTAGAGAGAAAAATAATATTTTTAACCTCGCCAAGTTGCCAAATGCATCTACTATGTTGAGGTTCTGTACCGGAAGTCTCTAGGACTTTGTTTTTGTTTACATTTTTCAACCCATCCATAGTATAAACTCGACAGCAATGTGTTTCCTGACCCTATGACGTCACTAACAAACAAAGTAGTTCCCAGCTTGGTGTCAGAATTTTGAGTGAAACTAAGACTTTCCATTTCGAATTATGATTAGTCTGTTAAACCACGGCTTACTAGATACTATACAGGCTAGCCGAGTTTTGAACAATGAAAACCATTTGACAACTTTTCCCGCTTGGATCGCCACAAGTCCTACCTATATCACCCACCGTCTTCAACACTGTGGATATGCTTTGCCAGTTTGTCAAGTATTTCCATCTGGATTTTTAATGATTTCCGTACTCGGCTAGCCTGTATAGTATCTAGTAAGCCGTGGTTAAACCCACGTATGTACTATAGCGTCTTTTTATCACGATTTGCGTACCAAAACTCCTCCTAGCAACTCAAGAGGCTTTCTGTTTTTAAGCACTTTCTGCTTCATTGTAGTGATGCCATAGGGTCAGAAAACGTTGCTGTCGAGTATAGACTGCAACGTTTCTTGACTCTATGACGTCACTACGCGGAAGGAAAAACAGAGTAAACAGAAAGCCTGTTGGGTTGCTAGGAGGAGTTTCGGTACGCAAATCGTTGTAAAAAGACGTTTTATATACGTGGGTTTAACAAACTAATCATACTTCTAAATTGAAGTTCTTAATTTCACTCAAAATTCTGACACCGCGCAGGGATCTACTTTCTTTGCTTGCTCTGTGCTTGTTTCTCCAGGGTCAAGTAATGGTGCAGTTACTATTAGTTATTAGTTCGTTGTATTGTTGTGGAAAAACAATGTTTACTTATGTTTGCAGATATAAATAAGTATGCACATCTTATATTGTCTCAAGTATCTAATTATTGAGGTTATTTATAAGGTAATAAATAAATACTAGGGGGCTATCGCCCCCTGCTCGCTATCGCTCGCCAACCCCCGGGAACTGCTGACGCAGTTCCCCTAGGATTGCTTCGCAATCCTGTGCTCGCTACGCTCGCTCGCCATACGCTGGTACAGTAGGGTGGTCCTAATTTTTCAAACTCGGAATTTCTTTGGTCGCACCCCCCAACTTTTTTCCTTTAGGTATGAAATGAAAGTATACCAAATATTTTTCCGATATTTTAATATTAACACGTGCCGCATCGCGATTGAAGTTAGACTACGATAAAGGCGCAGAACTACGTAACACTCTTAGAGGAAAGCCGGCTCCCCTCGCTTTTTCTCCCGCATGACAGTAGACCTTACGGACGGTGCTCGGGAGTTTTAAAAAAGAGACTTTTAAAGGCGGAATCTTCATGGATTTTATAATAAACTTGCAAGCATCCTACACTATGGTTAATTAAGGTAATAAAAGGTAAACATAAAGTGCAAATCATTATTATAAGTGAACTCCAATGGAAGATTTAAGGTAAAGTGGAGGATCTTCCAATGAGGATTGTGAGAAGACATTGCAGCAGCTATTTATGGTTTACTCGTTGATTATGACGACATATTGGACACAATCAAAGCCTTGTGCTGTGACACCAGTGCATCCAGTACGGGAATTAAGAACGGTGCAAAAATCTTGGGATGTTATCGATAAACCAAAGTACTCATCAAAGTACAAAACACCAACCGAGAGATAACTACCGAGAGCTCCGACAGTTGACAATAGCATTTTTAAATTATCAAGAAGTAAAAATGATTAAATTTAGACAACCTACTGCTTTCCATCATGAGAGATGGATGTCTTAAGCAATTTATTGATTGAAGATGTTTATTTTTAGAAATTAGTCTAATTTAATTTGGATAATCAAAAACTACAAGGATTAAAAGATATGAGAATTTATTGTTAAGTTATACATTGGGGCTTGGTGTAATGCGCAAATTGGCTCACAATACCCCCTTTCAAGATTTGAAATTCTTGAGGGACCTGTTTTTCTACAGAGAAATTAAAAAAAATATATCTATAGCAATAACAAAGAAAATGATTAGTCATGGATAGTATCTTACCGAGGAGACAGTTGCCTTAGCCTTAATTGATGAGACTGTCCCCACACATCAAAGAATTTAATGGCTAAAGATTTTAAAGAGAAAGAATCCACCAATGTATCAAAGCGGTTGCAAATTAGTTTTGAAGAACTGGGTAGAACTCTCAAAGAAAAATCTAGCCGATTTTGTGTCGAAACGAACCTAAAATTGCTCACTGCAAATAATCATACACAAAAATAAACACATTCAAAACACATTTTAAAACACAAAAATGTCACCATTTTTAGAACACTTTTAATGTGTTGTCAGTAAGAACACTTTATTAAGAACACAATCACAACACATTAATTGTGTTGTGAATGTGTTTAAAATAGTGTTGTGGGCAGAAATGTGTTCTAAAAATAGTGTTGTAAAATGTGTTGTGATGAAAAAGTGTTCTTAGGATAGTGTTGTAAATCACAACACTTTGTCACCATTTTAAGAACACATTCTGAACACCACACACAATTTAGAACACTATGTAAACACATTTTACTTAGTGTTCTAAATTGTGTGTGGTGTTGCGAATGTGTTGTTAATTATGTAATGCAAGGTCATTTTTCAGTTTTTCCATTTCATATGCTGGGTCCAAGTTTGTAAAAATAATTTTGACCAAGCAAAATGGTCAGGAAAATCCATAACATGAAAAAAGACAAAATCCTAAAAGGAAAATTCATGGGAATACCTATGTGCACTTCTAAATCACACTCAGGGTTAGAAAGAACATGTTTTTAAATAAAAAACATAAAACATGGTTTTTTGTTTACACAGGCTTGACACCAATATTTTACTTGGTGATTACCAAATAAAATGGTGAGTTGGTTGCATAAAAAGTGAGTAGCTTGCTAAAAAATACTAATAAGTGTTTTTGAAGATTTTAAAGAGAAAGAATCCACCAATGTATCAAAGCGGTTGCAAATTAGTTTTGAAGAACTGGGTAGAACTCTCAAAGAAAAATCTAGCCGATTTTGTGTCGAAACGAACCTAAAATTGCTGGGTAGAACTCTCAAAGAAAAATCTAGCCGATTTTGTGTCGAAACGAACCTAAAATTTTTTCAAAAGTTATTTATTTATTTATTATAGGGATCCTTTAACGGTGGAACCCGTGTGAAGATTATCAGGAAGGTTTTAAGTCGTTAATAACTTGTCTGTTGTAAATGATGCTGCAGAAAGCAGAATCAAGATCATTGAAGAATAAACAGTATTTTAACGCATAATGAGGAGCAAAAACAATACCTTTTAAAAACCGTCAAAGACTATAACGGTCAATATTCTTCATGTTCGAAGCATTCTCTGTCAAAAAAGTATTGAAGTATATTTAATAATATTTTTTAAATAAATTTTGTGATTTTTCAAAGTTTTGAGAATTTTGATGTTTTTTCAGATTTTCACCCTTTTTGCGGCACGTGTTAATATGTATGGATTCGGATAAAATTTTTACCAGTTATTTACTACCCCATAAGGAAAAAAGTTAGGGGGTGCGACCTAAGAAATTCCGAAAAAAAAAATTTACCATTATACTTAGGACCACCCTACTGGTACAGCCTAGCTGAGATTGTGTACTACCTGGATTTGAACGCAGGTTATTGAGCGTTTCGTGATTACGAACATTGTACATACACTCGCCAAAACGTAAACAAAACACAAAACCACAACAAACCAACCGTTGCCAACGGGAGAAAACAAATATTGCCAAATTCGTAAGCCACGTAAGAGAATTATATACTATATAGATTGTCCTTTTCTGTATTGTCCTTATGACAATTTGTAAGAAGTCGCTTATTCTTGCTTTTTTTTTTCTTTTCTTTCTTTCTTTTCAAAATTAGGTTTAGAGGTCTGGTTACGAAGGGAAAACTCATAAAAAGAACAAGTGTTTAAGGGGGAAATGATTAGAAAAAAATCCCCATTTATTAATATTTTGGCATCAAAGTTGTGTTTTGAGAGTGAGAAAAGGAAAATCAAATCATGGAAAATACAACTGTTGGTTCTTTAAAGAGTTATATTCGTGTGTAAAAAAATATTTTTGACCTGATGTTGAGATTGCCTTTTATTTCCAGATGGTCTGAATCATTCTATCATTTTTAATACTTAACTAGAAATATAAGGTCTTAGACTTTATTATAAAGATGTTAACTTATTATTCATACAAAAATGCATTTTCTTTAGAATTTCAATGAATTTGTGTTTGTTTAAACAAGAGTCGTATGATAGTAGAAATATGAGTCATTGAATGAAATATCGGATCCATAATTTAGTCTAAAAATTCCATCTCACTCTAAACCATCCCCATTACATCAGAGCACTAACATCACTAATTACTTTTACAAAATCGACATTCACCATTTCCCTACATTTCTATACTCTCTCCAACAATAAACTGTACATTTGCGTATTCGTTTGCCGGAAACGTAATTCGTTTAAAAACTGCCGACAAATTGACTGAATACCCTACCACACTCGATGTATAACTGACGGTGTAATGATATTGGCTACCACACAGTTAGCTTGTTAAGCGGCGTACTCTCTAACTACCGTCACAACCATGATGATTATTTGGGAACCAACCCCATGGTGATGCATGTCTCTAGTGAATCATTTACACTGTAGTACGATTGGACAGTAGTTTGTGAAGCTAGGCTTCAGCACATGCATCCTGAGCGTTTCAGTTTAGCGATGAAATGTACCTGTTATAGCGTAGTTTAATGTAGAGATATTCTGCTGGTTTTATTTTGAATCCCTCACTTACAAACATAGTTTATTGTTTATGTGTTAAAATTTGCCTATTATTCACTGCTTAAACCGTACGTATAGAAGTTTTCTGATGCCAAAAATGTCTGAAAATCTTTCACTTTATCTCTTCCAAGTTGTTTATGGATTTCTAACAATTTCTATGATATATGTTGTTATTGGAGATTTTATATTTGCTTTGCATTGGAAAATTTGTTAAGCGTATTGGATATTTTGCCTCTTAACAGTTAGAAACACTTCTAGACAGGTAAGAAATAAAGCATGGTGTTAGAGATATTTCCTGATGTATAGGTGATGATAAATCAATAAAATAATATAGATTAATATTAAAACAATATTAGTCAAATATGTGTTAGTAAATTAATATAATATTTTATCAACAACAAAAATTGTCGTACCTTTGATAACTTCCTTAATACTTAATTTTTTCTAAATTCTTTATAATTTACTAATAATTTGTTAGTTTATAACAAGTAATAATTTAAAAATTAGTTTATTTTTTAAATTGAAATCCACAATGTGTTAAGTTAATTTAAACATTCTGGGAATAACTGTAAACCAAATTTATAAATAACAACTGTTACTTGATGCTGGTAATAACTGTAAACCAAATGTACAAATATCAGCTGTTACTTGATGTAGGAATGTAAACAAAACCGCATGTGCATCAGTAGCACATTTCCTCCAGCTGCGAATGGCACAGTTCCAAAGTTCAAATATTGCTACTGCTTGTTCTCCAGAACAATTGCCGATGACGTTTTCATCACCTGAACTTCAGTAACATTTCGGAACATTTTTAGAAATGACAAGAATAGGATCTGTACTCTTTGTTCTGTTAACACAGAATAATTGTTTCAGAGCCACAGTTGGATGGTTTCACATTCTCGGCAGTTTAAACGTGGTTTTAATAAAGTCAATATAGACATTTTTCACAAATTATATTAAATATCGCTACAGATAACATGCACTGTAGTATGTTATGTATGTAATATTGCACTGAAGTATAAAAACATTACAGATTTGATTGGAAAGTTTTACAAAGGGGATTATGTTTTCCAGTACGTTAAATGTCGCTATTAATAGGTTAATTTATGTGCGTTTGCCTATAAATTATACTATATTATAATGGAGTTATAAAATCTATTGATATGGTCACATCTCAATAAGAAATTAGTTTCATTTTCCTCTTCAATTCTTTTTGAAAATTTTAAAGCTAAATTTAGTTTTAAGTGAAACGTCAATTAGCAAACAAATACAAGAAAAATAAGTATAGTGACTCTTTTTACCTTTTTCGGAACATATTGCGCCCAAAAATAGCACGGAAATTAATAAAAGTGTTTTTGATCTCTGTTCTTAAACTTTCGCTTAACCCTTAAAACTGAAAAAATACTAATATTTCTCTACTGTTTTTTCTCCCTGTTTTACTACACAACACATACTAAAATCCAGTGTAATGAAGATTTTTTTTAAATAACAGTTTTCTCCAACAACTATACAACAATCTTTACATCTGACTGACGAAGATTACATTACTGACGAATAGGATCCAAGTATCCCAGAAACAAATTTGTATGTTTTTAAAGTTTATTTTAACTTTATGTACAAATAAACCACGTTGTTTTTCTTGAATTTATACAATAGTTTCGACAGGTACTAAAATCAAACGAAAACTAAACTACAGTCGAGCTAAAATATAACATGTTTTTTTTTAAGTAACAGGATATACGTTGCTCCCTTTATTTTTAAAACCAACTTTAAGCAACCTAGACTTACAACAGTTCCAAGTCCAAACCAATTTACATTTAAATAGAGCACCAACGAAGTCTTTAATTAGACTAACTAAGCCATCCATTCCATTTTAATCCACTTTCCACTTAACATTCAAGCTTGCATTAACGCATTCTGCACCGAAACGTATCATATTTTAATCCCATTTAATTGTTCCATACGCGATAACACCTTCCTTTAACCCGACCCACGTGATTAAGACCCCCCTAATATGCTAATTAAGGGAAGTCACTTTCTGGAATTAGATGGTGTTAATTCGAATCGCACTTGATTAGGTCTCTCGTGGAGTTGTTCCACAGAGGTCGATTGTTTCCCGTAATTAATCGAGTCGAGTTGAGTTGAATGCCGTTTTAAAGTTTAAGTTTGGATCGTTTTCGTTTGGGTGTAAAGGTGGGGGCAGGTGGTAGTGTAATAGGTTAGATATTGTTGTGTGTAGTTTGGCGTATCTTAAGCGTAGGGTCTTTCTTTAGTTTTACTGACTACAAGGTTATTCATGAGTTAAAACATCTTTTTCTAAATAGTCACTGAAATTGACTTTATAGAAGAATGTAACAGTTTTAGTTAGGTTTTTTTTAAATTCATTCAGGCATTTCTGTTTTTAATGGTGAAATAGAGAGAACGTAAATTGAGGTTTTCAAAGAAGCTAAATGGATGAAAGTGTCTTTGAAAAAACGTGTTGTGTAAGTACCCTGTTTTGGATACGATATCATAAATTCTATTCTAAGAAGATAAAGAAATGAAAGTACTTACTGTGAAATATCATAATAATCTCTTATTATAAACTAAAATTATATAGATGCAAATGTACAAAGGGTGCATCTGGAATCATGTAACAAACTAAGAAAGATGATAGGACTCATCAAGACTCACAAAAATTGCAATTAAGAATGAGAATACAATTAAATTATAAGGGGGTGAAAATAGCGATTGTTAAATGCGTCTACAAATAAACCAAGAAAGACAAGAAAGAAACATATCAGAAACTCTAAGGATAAATTAAATCCATTATTTATGAGACGCCAGTGGAGGTACTATAAGAAGTAACAGCAAGTGTTATGACCTCTTCAGCTGAAATCAGGGAAACTCCCAACATCTTCGAGTGTGTCCGCCATTCGGTTGCTGTACTCTATGCAGTAATTTCCCTTTAAAAGTTATTTGTGTCCCATTGGAATTTTTGTTCACTTTGATGAGTCCTATCATCCTTTTACGTTTTTCACAGGATTTCAAATACACTTTTAAATCTACAGAAAGTGAAGTGCACATAGATGAAAGTTGTGATACTATCAAACACTGGTCACTTTACCTTAATGTGACATACTTTCTCTTAATCAAATCAGAAAAATTTTCTGCCCCAACCAACTAACCCCCTATTTCCCCAAGGTCTTCCTGACCCCTATCGATATCGACCCAACCACCCCAACCCTTTGATCCCCCACCCCATGAAAAATGAAATCTCGCATATATCCATCACACCGCACGTCACACACCTTTCGCTGCAATACTGATCGAACGGGCCATCCATCTCGCAACTGTTGTCACACCGGACCCCCCGACAGGACACTTAACGTTTCACTCTGTCCTGCCCCATAGAGGGAAAAAAATCATGTCTTTTTTTTGTCCTTCTTCATCCCTCCCTATATAAGAAAGAGCGAGAGTGTAGAGATGGTGTTGGCTAGTGGGCGCGTTGGATGTGACCCAGTGTGTAGGAGCACGGCTTACTAGATACTTATACAGGCTAGCCGAGTTTTAAACAATGAAAACCATTTGACAACTTTTCCCGCTTGGATCGCTACAAGACCTACCTATATCACCCACCGCCTTCAACACTGTGAATATGCTTTGCCAGTTTGTCCAATAATGCCATCTGGATTTGCAATGATTTCCGTACTCGGCTGGCCTGTATAAGTATCTAGTAAGCCGTGGTAGGAGATACAGGGTGTTTCTAAAGTCGGTTTGAAATTGGGTGTTTATAATTGTAATTAAACGTTAACTCAAAAACAATATGCAGTATATAACCTCTTTATCTCGAAAATATTTTCTCCTTGAAAATAAGTACTTCTCTATTTTTCCTTGTTATCACGAAAACTCGCCATCTCTAAATTTTTTTCGGGTTACTTCGATTTTGAGATATTGAGGTTAGGACCAAGACACACTCAGCGTTTTGAATCACTAGGTGTCGTTGAGATCCTTATCAAACGGAGCGAAGAAAGAAGGGAAGGGTTGAGGGGTTATGCACTATACTACCACTGTAGCAGAAGAAAACTTGTGTCATGACCTCTCCCCTGGGTGTAATTTTCCTTCTTTGTGTCAGTAAAAATTCTGTTGTGTCTGTCTCTGTCTTACTTGACGAAGGTGTATAAGCGGATCCTTGAGATCAAGCACACATACCGGAAAATATATGTAACCACAACCCAACCCAATTTGCGTCATCCTTTCCACTTCCAACCGCTATCTTTTGACGCCCTTATGATAGAACTATTTTTTTTTAAACAGAATTGGAATCTAAGGTAAATTTTAGCCTATATTGATGTGTATTTCGAATAAAAGTGGAATATTTTGCGAGGATTGTCAGCGGAGAGTATTTCGACCGCTCTGCTTCAGGAGTAGTCTAGTGCATCGCCCCTCAACTTTCTTCCCTCCGTTTGGTATGGATCTTTACGAAATCGAGCGATTCAAAACTCCGAGTGTGTCCCGGCCCTTATACTGTCTGTCTACCACAAGTTGAGCTCTGGCCTAGTAGTCTGGTTGTGGCGGTTGCTATAGAAACAAGACCGGTTCATTTTAAATAGGGATAAACCGCATTATGATTTGGCGGGGATTACAGCTGGCGTAGGATTATTGGCAAAATTTTTGGCGGTCACAAGCACGGTCTTCTTCTCGGAATTGACTCATATGTTAGAACTTGGTTATTAGTTAACTGTTAAAATAATAAACTAAGAGGACTAGTGATTCAATGCAGCAATTTCCCCCGTTGAAAATGAGGAGAGTCCTGTTGCCTTGGCAACTGAAATGCAAACGAGAGCCCAACTTGTGGTAGACAAACAGTAAAGAGTTCAATGCACATCTATTCCATCCTACTCTACGCGAGGGAAAACCCCTTTTTTACCCCACCCCGGAAGACAGGGGCGAAAGAAGTATCGAGTTTCAGAATTTGCCCTCCCGAGAAAAAACAAAGGAATAAAGTAATTTTCGTTTGTTCCTTCCTTAGGAGGGGGTGAGAGAGAGGGAAGAAAAAAAGTTCCTGGGATAGTTTCGGTCAATTGATCTTCGAGGCAGAGAAGAAAAAATAGAGGGGATTCTGGAGCAGAGATTGCTGAATGATTTGATATAGTAGATGGGGACTCGGGTTGCAAAGTAAAAGTCATATGGAGGATAAATAGTGGTCGGTGGATTTAGGATCGTGAGAGTGGAATGGTAAACTGCGGGAGATTTTTCTTCTGTTTAGGCTGGGTCAATTGGTTTTGAGGGATATTCGAGGGGGGTGGATGTGGGTCGTGGATTTTTTATGACATTGATTTAGAAGTATTTGGGTGTCTTCTTCGCTTTCTTTCTCGTGTACCTCAATACTCTTAAGTATACATGCTAAAAAAAAGTGATGTACCTATAACTCCTAGTGTGTTTAGTTCATAAATAAGCTAAAATAAAGTCAAGACTCTGTTTCACAGGGATTTTCATCTTTTTATAGACGTCGCGACCCCCTTTTCAGATCAAATTTTTTTGCTGACCTCCTCTGAATAATGTTAAAAATGATATTTTTTTATTTACAATATAGTAGAAGCTCTTATAAGTACCAGATGTCTCACCTTTTGAAAGAGTTCGCTTTGGCAAAAGTTCTTAGTGGTCGCCTATTTGGCATCGTTTTATTACCAATGGGTGTTTGAGATTTGTTCTGTTTAAACAACAGATCGGCTCTAAAATAACGCCAATTTGGCTACAATAAGGACTTTCGCCACAGTTAACTCTTTCAAAGGGTAAGACAGCTGGTTTTTACAAGAGCCTACACTGTAGTTCTAATGATTAATTTCTAACGATCACATGTAACCTATTAAGAAAAACAGTGACTACACATCAAAATTCAAACACTACCTAAAATGTATTAAAAAGCTACATTGATCCTATTTAAATTTCTTGGGGGGCATAGGAATACTTTTTGGTCGTCTCCCCCGATACAAAATGTAGCTTTGAGTTTTACAAAGGCTTAATTTTTTATAGGATATTTTCAGCCGCTCCCGAAATAAATTTCTATAAACGCCACTGCTATAATAAATAATTCCTACACATAACCAAGCATTTCTTCGACTCTACTCCGAAATAATACACCTGAACGAACTCAACAACAAATCATAACATCCCCCCATTGAGTTCCTCTACCTATTTCACCCATTAATCAGCTTTCACCAGGAGCCAAACGAAACGCACCAACCCACTCAAAGTGCTCCCTCAACCGGAAATAATCATCAGTTAAAACTCCTCTGCATCCATACCGAGCGGGCACAGCTCCTAAGACAAGACTCCTTTCCTCCGTTATGCCGCTGCTTGCTTGTAAACAATTCAACGAAAGTAACAACCTAAAGGGATAAACCCCTGCGCCACTTATGACATGTTGACACGGGATAATACGGCGACTGCTGGCGCTTTAATTAAAATGGATGCGTGTGGGTATTTGGTTTTCTCGTTACACGAGGGTATTTGGTTTGTGTTCGTTACACGAGGGGCTCATCTTTGTCTTGGGAGGATATTCTAAAGGCGATTTGGTTGGGGAGGGAATTTGTTCCCGTTTTGTGATTAGCGTGCGTTTTCGGAATTTGGTTGTTTTTTGGGTTGATATCGGAATGGATTCCGTTATAAAATTGCCAGGCTGTTTCGGATGCTAAGTAGTGAGATATTGCCAAGTTGCATTCAATATAGCTGTTGTGTATTTTATCAGCTGGTTTGCAGTTTTTGGAGATATTTCTTATATTTGGAGTAAAAAACTGCTTGGTGGTTTTTAGTAGGATAGATAACGGAAAAGTATATTTTTTGTTATTCACAAAATTTTTCTTTCTAAAGCCTCTTAAAGCTTGAAAAAATTCAGTCATACTGAGTAACTTTTACAGATTATAGACTTTAAAATAATTAATTATTTATTATTTAATGTGACTCCAAAAAACTTATAGTACTTAATGCTTATTCCAATTCGTCATAAAGCCACTGAATGATTTTGTTATTCATAAAAATTTGTGAACTGATTAGTATTATTGAAAGTACGATTGAATATTTGTCTGTGTAGTATTCATAATTTTTCCAGTTATTTTCAAGAAAATAATTTGAAAAGTGCATAATGTGTAGAGTTCCTAAAATTATTACTTACTCTATGTTGTTTAACTTATGAAGTTAGGATTTTTAAGTGACAGAAAAACAAACTTAAAAGAAAATTAATTAAGAACTTTACTAATTTATTTATAATACATCTGTGCTTGTTAATAATTTCAAAATTGTGTTTTTAAAAATTCTTTTCTATTCTCTACTCTGCTTTCTGACTTTAAATTTTTTAATTAAGTAGTTATATTTTTTTTTCATAGTAATCACAAACAATCATATATTATTCGTATTATTTTTAACTTCATATAAAACACTTTTAAAGTATTCTTTCTTTAATTTCGTAGACTAATAATTGCTGTGTATAAATATCTTAAGGAGGAATAAATTATACAATTTAAGAAAAAATTTAAAAAAACTATCTGAAATAAATATGTTCTTTGATACTCTCATTTCAAACCTTTTAAGAAAGGGATAAGTTTTTACACTACGTTAAAATGCAATTTATTTTGCTGCAATTAGAACTATCAAGCTAAGCTCTTTTAATATTCTCAAAAGGATTTTCCCGTTATCTTTCTAAAAGCAATCTGGAAAATGTAGATAAGCATGGAAGACAATTTATTTTGAGTTAGATTTCACTAGTGATTATCTGGAAATACTTGAAAACCCAAGAAATATCTAATGAGCTGTCGTCCATACAATCTAAACGTTAATATTTAAAGCGAGTTTTAAGAACTTCTTGATTTGTAATGCATGCTTTGTTGGTGTTAATATGTTTTTATCGCAATTTAGCTGCGTATAATGTTTTCTTTCATTTGCTATTAATGAACTTGTACACTGACCTGGTTGATAACATTTCTTGATAGATTTGCAAGGATATAATTTTATCTTTTTAGATCAGTTTCCTTTTTCTTTAAGATATTAAGATATTAGAATATCGATTTCACTTTAGTATTACAGAAAAAATTAATTATAGTAATACAGAACAGATATTATCAAACTTTTCCTTTGCCCTTTCCCTCACTTGAGCTATTCAGACACAAAATGTGATTTTTCTAAAAACATTTTATCAATCATATGATATGAGAAGTAAAGTGAGTAGTTTTAAATATTAAAAAAATTAATTAATTTTAAGTCAATACAAGTCAAAGTAGCTTATGAAATTCCATTTGAATATTAATCATTCTAAAAATTAACAGCAAAACTGTGAGTTTATATGAAAGAAGTGGGCTTAAATAATCACCTAAAACATGCGTCATCTTTTACGTGAAGTGGTCAATTTTATAATAGTGATTCTTTCTTTATTTTTAGGTCCCGAGGAGCCGAGAGTAAAAAATCCGAGGTTTTCTCTAGAAGAAATAATAACTGGAGAATACGATCCTCGACTCTTCAACGGATCTTGGATATCAGGTAAGGAATGCAGTTTTAAGAAATACAATAATTTAAAAGTTATCAACAATAATAACTCAATGGCAAAACGTCGAGTTGAAAATTTTCCCCAATAAATCACAATCACCTTCTTGATGTCTGCAAAATTTACTCACATATGATATAAAGAGTTGAAATTAGTAACTTACACCACTTAAGCATACTTTTGAGGGACGCATAAAGAGAAGCTACGGATTATCTCTAAAATGCGAATGATTCTACTATCTTTTAGTTCCTTCCATTGTAGGCTTTCTACTTTATGTATTTACTATACCTTAAAAACTAAAATGAATAAGTATATCTCAGTAATTTTTTCAGACACAAGGGTATTTTTGTATTTATTAGGAATTCATAACAGTTTTTCTATGCTTTAATGTTTTATCCAATAAAGCTGTCAAAATATTTAATTTTCTGCATTTCTTCTAATAAACTGTTATGGGATTGAAACTAATTTAATATAACTTGATATATATAATATAATAATATATTATAATAACTTGATTTTTTTTACTCGTTTTTAAATATTTTTCAACTGAAAAGACTAGGGTATCTAGAGGAATACTACATGATTAAGAAACTAGACTGTTAGCTTGTTTCCTTCTTAACACTTTATTTAATACTATTATCTTAGCACCATTACCACTTATTATCTAAGTCACGATCACTAATATCATGATTTATTCGAAGTAAAGTACTCTTTCGCCAGTCAAGAAACTAAATAGTTTATTTTTAGATTTTTAAAAGAAGATGGACGAAGCAAACATAACCTCTCTCTTATCACTGACTAAAATTCATTCCCATACTGAGTTTTTATAAATAATTTTAATTTTGGAGTAATCTAAAGAAGAAAAATCATTCAGTTTAACACAAGTTAACTTTCTACGTGGATTCTCTCGAATAAATCTACGGAATCTGCTATCAGATCTATGATAAATAACCATCACCTATTTAGATATTCAAAAATACTATCACCGTTAATAAGGAAAAAAAGAATAATAACAGCCTAATGCAAATCATCGTAACTAGTACGTGCTAAAGACACACTCTAAGGTGGCAGTTTTATTATAGCGGTAGTAGAGGATTTGCGATATTTCATCTCGAAAAATACCTTCGCAAAATCCTGTCACGTTTTGCGAAAGCTTGTACGTAAGCTTTCGGGTTGCTACATCAGCTAAAGCATCAAATGTTTTGCTTGACTTTCATTCATTCAGTAACCGTTACGTGTATGAACGAAGAATGTTTTCAACGGTATAAATTGAGATGTTTTATTGCATCACGTAGCTCTATTAAAAGTGGAGTATGTCAAAATTTTAAAGCACCTGTTTGTTTTTTTACCCCTTTACGTTTAAATCTGTCTGGTTTCAACTTTTCAAAGTAACCGGTTTTTGAGAGTTTTCTCTACACTGCAAATGCGTGAAACACTAAGTAAACACTATAATTAACACTTCTACTCAAAAGCGTTTCGATTGTGTTGCTGTTCTTATGGTGTTGCGATCGAAATTTAAGAACGCTTTCAGATTTTAAACATATTTGACAGCACTAACACTTCCATGGATAGAACACATTTTAAACATAATCAGAACACTACGACAACACAATAGTAAGGTGATGAAGTGTTGTTAATTTGGTGACAATATTGTGTTCTTATATGTGTTTATTTTTGTGTGTGGAGTATTTGCAGTGTATTCTTGTAGAGTGTACTCTGCAAATGCTCACAACACATTTAAGGACACTTTTTTTGTCCTCCAATTAATCTTTTTATTTTGTGTTGTTACCCTGAACACTTTATACTGTATTGTGTTCTGAATATCTTTGAAAACCGTTGCTATCCAAAAATGCGTTCTACAAATGTAGAGCTGTCAAGTGTTGGTAAAAATTACAGATACTGAAAATGCGTTCTTATAGTGTTTCGATCTAAATTTAAGAACATATTCAGATTCTATAAAGAGATTTTACAACACAATTTTTGGGCAACAACAGTTTGTAAACATATTCAGAACACTATCACAAAACAATAAAGCTTTTAAGTGTTCTAGAATCTAGATAACAACACCACACAACGAAAGTGTTGTTAATTTAATGACAAAAAGTGTTCTTGAATGTGTTTGCTTTTGCGATTAAGCGTTTACAGTGACAAGTTTGGTTTGGTTTAGTAGTTGTTTTATGGTGCAAGTTGTCGAAAGAAAGAAATTGTTGAATGTTGTTATTTTATGCCAACTTGCAATGAGCTGTTTTCTGATTGCAGACACTGAAGTGACCTTCCGTGACCCAGATGGTGCCATTGTCATATTCAATGCCCAGACGGCGGAAAAAACAATCATAGTAAATAACATAACCCTAGTAAGTACCTTTAATCAATATGACGAAAGGCTTTTCTATTTAATCTAACCAATCAAAGGCTTCCAAATTATTTGTTCTCATTCAGGTTACAAAGCAACAGTTTTAATATTTTTTGCAATTGTGAATTGCGTAATGTAAAGCCTGAAAAAAGTTCATTTCAGCTTTTAATTTATAAAGCTGAAAAGAAATATATCTTAGTAATCACGTATATCTTGAATTTTTTAATAATGGTTGGGGGTATTTTCATTGGATGAATATGTAAAAAAGTTATAAATATATGTGATTACCCTTTTCTTGAAGATTATGATGTCTAGTTTATGAAAATATGTGGGTATTACATAAATATTTTGAATAATTTATCCACATGTGTGATAGTCCAAGGTATATTTTCAAGCGACACTTAAATTAAGCTAGTTATTGTTGACACAAATTTATGGTTACAAAATTAATGAAAAATTTTGCAAAGTAGGTCTCAAAAGTAAGCAAAGTATACAAAGTACTATCTCAATGATCTTTAATAATAACTTATATCTAGAGATATGAATATCAAAGAATAATTTTAATAATAATAATAATTTTAATTTAATTACTACCTTAAAAAAATATGTAAAATGAATGCCAATAAATGTTTTAAATATCTTCGTATATATTCAGATGACATGAAAACAATTTGCATAAAAATTGAAAGCATATCTTTCTTGAATCATTCACTATGACAAAATTAAAAACAAATTCTGAAAATATGTAACTCTCAACATTAAATTATCAACTCACTGTTATTTAAGTATTGTAGCCTCTTAAAAGAAAGGGAAATTTGGAAAAGTTAAACGCATTTTAAATTCATTTTAGTACTGTGCGAAAATAAAATACATTTTAATCTTTCGCTAACCTCAGACGTTCTCCTCTACTATTTAAGACTAACCTAGATTTTGAATAACTGAAATTAAAATTATCAACGAAGCATACACCTAATTAAAGTGATTCGTTAAACAAGAATACCTATTTACGTCACACTAAAATGTGTTTGAGCATGGAGGTAAAAGTTTTCCTCTCAAGGCATCAAAGTGTGGGTTCTGTCTTTTAATAACTTTTGAAAGTAACTGGACTGTGTGTAATGCTCTTGGTATTCAAGACTATAAAGCCTTTCGAGTGGAACTATGTAATGTACGTTAGGAGTTAGTTTTCGCTGGTGTATGTAATTAAATTAATTGTTTCTTAAAATTAATTAGTTTACCTAATTATACAATTCATGTGGGTATTAATATTTACTTTTTAACTACAACAGTGTTTGGAATTAATTATTTTAATAATTTCAATGTTTAAACATGAAACCCATTTTATGTTCTCTAAGCCAGGCATTCTTTTTTAAATAAAAACTTAATAAGGCAGTTGTTATTATTTTATGGGTTTGATTTTTTTTATGAAATTGTTAGTCATAGCTTTTAAACAGCGAAATAATCTTTTTTTCTTTAGTAATTTGAGGTGAAAATACAGTGTTAATACCTCATAAAATTCTTCATTTCAGATAAATTTTGAGAAAATAAAACTGCATTTTAAGGCGTTTGATTTAATACTTTTGTAAAAGGCACATGTCATAATTTGTCTTTTAGAAAATATCGTTGGAAAGAGTTTAAAATAATTGGCATTGTATTCATAATTTTTTAATGATGAACGCAAAGAAAATGTAGATAAATGTGGTTATAATTTTGCTATCAAAATTATAAAATTAAATTCGTTTAATGGAAGTTATATCAAGCAATTTAAATGCAAAATGCAATTTAAAATGTTAAATAACCTGAGGTTGGTTAAAAAAGGATACAATTTGTAATAAAATTTTTAACGAAAACGGGGGAGGCAGTTCTTTTCGTCTATCAAGAATTAATTAAGTAATTGGTGTTTAAGTTTGTGATTTCAAACTATTTCGGTAATGAATTTGTTTTAATTACTATGTTTCAATTTATCATTATAAAAAATTATACCTTGGTATAGTGCTGTCCTTTAAAAACAACCCACTCCAAATTGTACCCTAAAAACAACCCATCGAGATTTTTTAATTACATAATTAAAAAAAACATTACCATCTCATTTACCCTGTCCTTCTATGCCTCTTTGTGTGTCAGGGATGTAGAAACTGGTCAAAGAACGGTTTATTTACTTATTTTTTAAACAAGCTGAGATAATGTAGATTTTTGGCAAAAAATGTGCTTCAGATTTACAGATTTTGTAAAAATGTATGTTATAAAGACTTTAGAGCATTTTTCGCGCGTTTTTATGTTATCCCATTACTATGAGAATAGAATATTAAAGTTTTAGCTCAGTTCGCCAATTAGAGTCCTTCTAGGAAAAAGTGGGGTTTTTTTTCAAATTCTTACTTAATTGACTGCCAATTTGTAATGCATAATTGGAATTAAACATGCTAAGCACTAAAATGTTAAGGAGGATGAGCCGTTACAACAGTTTTTTGTTCGATTTAATTATGCTTTTTATTAAGCTTTTAATGGAGAAAATATGAAATAGTGGGTTGTTTTTAAAGGACAGCACTATATAATTACAATGCAAGTGCTCTTTTAATTGTAGTACATATAAAGGCTTAAATATTAAACTGATTTCTGCATACAGTTTTTAAGTGCTTTCTTTACAATCGGAATGGAGGTCTAGTTAATCAAAATTCTACTGCATCTACACTCTGAAATTCGCACTAACAAACCAACACGATAACAGTACCATCTGATCTCTCCTTTAATATCCCTTTCCTCAGAGTATACGCATCCATTTTAACCCCAACAGAGATCCTTCACCCTAAAACTTGGAAACAATTTATCAAGTCAGAATGTTTCATTACTTTAAGCGCTAGTGATGCGGGACTTTTCATTCCAGCGCATTCCTTGAGGCTGTGAGTTTTTTTTTCTTTTCGCAAAATATCGGGACTCTTTTCATAAGCTGGGAGATTTTAATGAAATCCCGGGTATATACTGCATAAACATTCGTTAGTAAATGTAATGTGGTGTGTAAAGGAACTCTTATTAAAATGAAAAACTTTTTTGAGAAATGAAACTGCTGGGATTTGTTGGGGAGGTGGTTGAATTCGAGTGAAAAGAGTTATTTTGTTGAAGGTTTATTTTAAATGTAGGTCGTTATGCATGTGTCAATTTTACTCCCACAGTAAATTAAATTGGGTGTTAATTTGTTAGTCAAGTTATGTGAAATATTGTTTTTAATTAAGTGAAAAAATTTTATTTCTGTTTTAGTTTGAGTTCACCAAATTAATTATTCTTATAATAGACAATTGCAGTCAATTTTTTTTTTAAATCTTAATGTATTCAGAATGACTTGAAACTACAGAAAACATTTTAATACACATTTAAAATCGCTAATTTTTAAGTTATTTTTAATTTAAAAAAAAGCTTCTTTTCGGTCTGAGCTGAAACAGATTGTGACGTCAAGCGTGCCTTGTTCATTTCAATCGCGTGCCTTGTTCAATCATTTCGCTTTTGTGAGAAAACCCAAGCGTATTTTCAGATTCAGGCGATATTTTTCAATTAGTTAAAATTGAAAACTTTGAATTTTAAGAGATGCTGCAATTCTCCATTATTCTTTAGTAAATCAATTTCGTTTTATATGTTTGCTGCCAATTTTTTACAAAAGAACTTTTTGAGAAATTAAACAAAAAAAAACTGAATTATGTGACTATGGTCTTCAAATAAAGTTAAGAACCAAACTTTTGGGAGTAAATTTGTGAGTACGAAGTTAAAATATTTTGTTATGGATGTAATAATTCATACTGATCAATATTCAATCAATATATATCGATATCAATATTGATTTGTGAGTAGAGATCATTAGTTTTTATGTAGCACGAGTTGCATTTAAAAATAGGTACAACAAAGGTACAGGCTCAAACAAAAAACCGGTTTAAACCTATAAATTACATGAACTTTGTTTTAAATTGCTGAGATATTGTATTATTTGATTCATTGGGGTTGTTCTAAATATAAAATAGAGTTCTAACTAAAAGTGTTTTCTTTTCTTTTATGAGTTTTATCATAAATTGACACCTATAAAACTAAAATAATTTAGTTTTGACGCATATTCCTCACGCCATTTTATCGATACAAAAAACTCACACGTGTTCCAAAACACCTTTTTAAATTTCTCCCCCCATTTCTCCATTTCATAAAATTTATTGCGAGTTTTGAAACAGAAATACATATAAATCGAAACTGGAATTCCTTCAAAACGTTTTGAAATTTTATACTTCAAGCGAAAATCTCAGGTTTTTGGAAGCAAGCCTCCACATTTTATGCCTGTTTCTAGCTGCAATCAGAGTCTTTTTCCTTTTAAACTTTATCGATCACATCTGCGTCAGACTGTGTCAATCCTTTTCGGGCTCGCAGTTCTTGTCAGAATTTTTATTGCCGGAGCAGTCGGAGAAACTTGGAAATAAAATATCGAAAATAAAAGCATAAAATTTCGACGTATGAAAGTGTTTTATTTATTCTCCTTTCAGTTTTCAATGAGTAGATGCGCGCGAAGTTACGTACTTCCAAAACTCCATAAATTTATTTCTGATCGAGTGGAATCTGGCAGCAGGGATGAAGAAAATCGGGCATGCGCATCGGTGAGGGCAAATAAAATAAAGTCGTCACGATCGCGTGTGAAAATTTTTTAACAATATTTTTCTCTCTTGAAATGTCATAAAACAACTTTTTTTCGTTATTAACTTAAGGAATAAGAAATCCTTATCATGGTGTTTATTGCCACGTTTATGTCATTTCATATCCAGTTGAAAAAACTTCCTTATTCTTTTCTCACAAAATATTTTACTACTTGACTCTTTCTGTAGAATTCTAATGGGGCACTAAAGCTATGTGAGAAAAACAGTTGCTCTGAAAACTTGACCTTAAAAAGTTTTAATCCGGTATTAAATTTTTTGTGAGAATCTTAACTTTTCACTTTCTAAATATTTTGCTCTTTGAATCGTGCAATATAGTTCAAGCGGTAAATGTTCACCTATTACCAATTCAATGTCTTCAAATTTCAAAACTTTTGAGTAGTTGTATCTTTTCTTTAAAAGTAGAGTCTTTAGTACTTAGCAATAAAATGTGTTGCCAAAAATCTCTATCTATTCCAAATAATAAACTGTAATTTCATGTATATTTTTGAACTACAGTTTATCTCTCAAAAACTAAACTCTTACTTTTTAGAATATTTTGCAGTAAAGAAAATAATTTAAAAGATTTAATAAAAAAATCCTTTCCAGTTTAACAATTCAGTAGCTTAGTCAACTTTCGAGAAAAGTTTCCAGACTTATTCCTTTTTAATAATACCTCTTTAGAAGTTTTGTGATTCAAATAGCTTAATATTTAGGTCCTCGTAATAACATTAAATCCTCATTCATAAAATACATTTTTATCTAAATATTTCAGAACTCATGATAATTTTAGTTGGGTCATATTGATAACTTAATTATAAGATTATCAAAACGAGTGTTCAATATTAAAATTTTTATAATGTTTCTTAGGAATAATTCAAAGTATTTTAAAAATAAAACTTAAATAAATATTTTGAAGTTTCAAAATGCATGTTGCGTAGGAATTTTGCAAAGTAATAAAAAAACTAAACATGTTTTAAAATGTATAGCTGGTGCAAAGGATATTTCTTTCTTTATTATATTTATAAAAAGCAACTAATATCATCTCAAATATAAATTGCATATTTAACATGACGAAATATCAATACCTTTTTGAAACTAAATGCACTTTAATTAATTGCACACATTTTAAAACTCAATTCAATAAGTCTCAAACGTATCAGTGAAATATTATGAAACTATTTCAATTTTACAAAAACAAAAGGTAGTCACATAGATTGTAACATTGTAATAAATATTTTCTAAACCTTATACAATATAAAACTTCTTTCAATATTAGTAACCAAAAATAATAAAATAATAAATAAGAGAAATAATGGTAAGTATATAATAAAACCTTTATGGAGATTAAATACCATTTGAATCTTGTAACAGTGAACCCTCATAAAGGTATTTTTAACAACAAATAAATAGTACTTCATATTTTCATTAAAGGATACTGTCCGCTTCCGAATAATTTTTTTTTCCTTTTAAACGACTACATTTGAAAATATATAGAATTTCAATGTTTTAGAAACCAAAATCAATTTTTATTTCTTTTGTGGAGCTCGATAAATTTATTTCCCTGTGTATGGAGAATTGAAAAATAACGTAAATCAATAAGAGTGTTTTAGTTTGACGGGAATATATTCTTTTCTCAATACAAATTTCATAATAAATTCTGCCAAACAACAGTGCATTTCCGGGAAAAAAATGTAACGAAGTTGTCAAATTCAGTTTTCAGTCGTTCAAATCCTTTTATAACAATCTAACTTAACTATTCAACCATTTGTTGTTGCTTTTTAAAAGAAGTATTGGATTTACTAGAAAACTACTAAGAAATAAAACGAACCGGTTGGAATCTTACTAAATTTTTTGTAGATGTTGATGTTTATGATTGTTTAGGTTGGTGGAAGTAGAGGGATGTGAATAGTTTTCTAGTTTTCTTTAGTTTGCATTTCAGGTGTAAATAGAATTTTGAAAATTGGATTCTGTTTAAAAAGAACTAAAACTTTCATAAAACTTAAAACAAAATAGAAATCGAATTTTTTAAAAAAAAAAGCTTACAGTGTCTTTATCCTTCATTTAAATTTAATTCTTGATATCGTTCAGTGGAACTTTTGACAAAAAAAGCTAGGGAAGAAGTTGTAATTTTTAAAAAAATAATTATGGAACTGAAAATCAAAATCAAAGAGTAATTTGTATTGTTTTTTTTATTTAATTTCAAAAGTCATAACTTATTAATTTTTAAGCAACGTATGACTAATCATTACTTTTAGTATATTATCAAAATATTTCTTGTTAAAAATTTAATAACTGCGTCATGATAAAACTCTGTAAAAGTTTTGCTGACAGGGGCATTTCACGGTATATGACATTTTGTAGAGTTTGTAACTTGTAATTTTTTCTCTTAATGTTACATAAACTTTTTCAATTTAAACATCATGTTGAGAGGTTATGTTAACATCAACCATGGCTTACTAGATACTATACAAGTTAGCTGAGTTTTGAATAATAAAACCATTTAACAACTTTTCCCGCTAGGATCGCCTCATGTCCTACCTACAACGTACCACGGCTTACTAGATACTTATACAGGCTAGCCGAGTTTTAAACAATGAAAACCATTTGACACCTTTTCCCGCTTGGAGCGCTACAAGACCTACCTATATCAACTACCGCCTTCAACACTGTGAATATGCTTTGCCAGTTTGTCCAATAATGCCATCTGGATTTGCAATGATTTCCGTACTCGGCTAGCCTGTATAAGTATCTAGTAAGCCGTGAACGTACCATATGCACTGTAATATATAGATTTAGTGCTTTGCCAGATGTCAGCTATTGCCATCTACATTTTTAATGATTTCCGTATATCGGCTAGCCTGTTTAGTATCTAGTATAAGCTGTGCATCAACATAAAAAATATTGAAAAATATCTAAAATCAATCTAATATTTAGAGATAAAACTAATGGACGCTACAAAACTACTGCTGTACGGACGCTACAAAATGTAACAGTTTCTGCAAAATTCCCAAATAACAATTTCAGCAATGCGCGCATATACACATGATAGGTATGCTATAATATCTAATCAGTTATTGTAATTCCCAATCCCTAATATCTCCAACTCGGGTCGCCATTCCAGAAATTTCCAACCAAACCAAACCGTCTGCACAAAATCCAACCCAAAACCCCCATACCCCCTCATTCACAGCGACACATCCACCGTTATCGCCAAATCCAATTATTTCTAATACGGTTATCAGGCTGTTTACCTATATCCATTACGTCCGAGATCCCTAGCCCAGATACGCGCAATAAGGGATCAATAATGGACAACGGGGCCCGGAACAAATGGGCCCCTGCGACAGAGCAATAACAGTTTTCACGCAGAAATGGAAGTTGTTCCTCCGACGCGGTGATTCCGGCTGTGTCCGTGAATATTTTATGGATTAGCGAAAGTCCGGGGCCTTTTATGCTCTTAAATGGCGGGGGTAGTTTTATCGCGGAATTTAGGGGAGTTTTTGAATTTTGCTTCCTGAAAATCGAATGGGGACTTTTCGTTATGGGGTGGGAGTGGGAGTTATTAAGCAGTTATTGATGGTGGGGGGTGTTTGTTATCATATCGTAATGCTTTATTAATGAAAAATTCGTTTTTCGGATTAAGGTTTTTTAACTTTTAATTAGCTGTGTTTAATTAGCAGTTTTTTTTAAATACGTTTTCAATATTTTCTTCACTCTCATTCAAAAATGATCGTTTTGCTTACATTTGAGATGATAAGAATGCTACTATAGAGCATTCGCACATGACGTCACTTGGAGGACAAAAACAACGTTGCAAAGGCTGTTGATAGGGGCGGGAACATCCAACCGGGGCGGGAACAGAAGCATCCAATAGAAGCATTCGCACATGATGTCACTGGCGGGAAAAACAACGTTGCTAAGGCCGTTGTTAGGCCGAGTGATGTGATTGAAAATGCTCTCTATGCGTTAATTTGTATAAGTAGATGATGTAAACCTTTGATGATATATTTGACTCAACCTGGCAAAAGTCAGAAATTCCATCAGCGTTTTAACAGAAATTGAAAGAAACACTGCTAGTAGAGATATTTTAATGGGGTTTTATTTTGATATTTGGTTATTTTTAGTAATTTAGCAATAGACTCAACGCTTACGCCCGGCTAATCCTAAAGTACCTTTTTTCTATAAAACGGGAATAATCCAGTAAAATTAGTTGAAATGTCATAAAGGTATTCATATAAAAGATGTAAAATCTCGGATATAAGCATATTTGCTTAGTTCTGAGTGCCTATATCATCCATTTTGTATTTTTGTAATGGATAATACTTTTTTAGTGAGAGAAACTCAAGGTTTGCCTTTCTGAATCGGGATATCTTTCAAAAACTAGTTTTCACAGAATAAACTCAAAGGACACTTACTCCTTTCAGTCGCAAAATTCAATTCGGCATTTAATTCCTATTCCCCATATGAATAGAGCAACCGATGTCCTTTAAATGTTTAGAAGAGCACTTTGGGATTGTGGATATTTGTGAATTGCGAAGCTTCAACTCAAACATCGTGAATCTAACAACATGGATTAAATAGGATGGAATTCTAGATACCCTTTCAACGTGGCGGTATCTAACAGAAATGCACAATATGCAACGTCAATTGGAGTGACGTATGAATTGATTTCTGAAATCCCATTGATGTTTTCTTGAATTCTTAGTATTGACTGTCCTAACTGCATATTGTAGTTTGGTTAGGTTTAGTTAGTTTTAAAATTATAAAGTACTAGCTGATATGCCCGGCCTTGCACGGGTGGAGTGTATCAATTTATTAAAATTTTCTCAAGTTACATGCCTAATTTTCTGTAACCATAATTACCAATCATCCTGGTAGTTTTTCATATCCCGGTGTTCCCAGTATTTTTTCATATCCCGGTGTTCCCAGTATTTTTTCATATCCCGGTGCCTTTTTCATCTTGGTGTCCCCGGTGCCTTTTCATCTCGGTGTTCCCGGTGCATTTTCATCACCGTGCTCCCTGTGCCTTTTCCCTCCCGGTTCCAACTGTGTAAATCTAACCTAACCATCCAGTTCCGGTGTTGCACATTTAATTACGACAGTTACCCAATTATCCATTCTAAGTGAAAAAAAATCCATTAAAATTATTACAGACTTTTGAAATCCCAAAATTTGTAAATACCCCCTGTTTAAATTGAAAAAAGAAATCCCGTTAAACTACACCAAAGAAACAAATTATAAGGTTAAATAACAAATTGATCTAGTGTTTCTATCATCAACTTTCTAAAAAAACTGCATGATGTAATCTTTACTTTAACCAGTCTAATTCTTAAAACTTTCTATTTCAACTTAAAGTTTCATGGAAAATGAAGTTTTTAATAAGAAAATACTGTTATAAAGTTTTTTATAAGGGCCGTTTTTAATTTTTTAAATTATTAATAACCTTTTTAAAACATTTAAAACAATTTTAGCCAAGTTTTATCTTTAAATACTTTGTTTTATGTTTAAAATTGTTTTTGTTGTATTATTTGCAACAATGCGAGTTAAACAGATCTTCTTTAGTGGAGAAGTAAGGCGATTTTTACAAAAAGGCCTAAAAGGGGGTGAAGGGGTGGTTTTAGAAATTTGGAAATGATGTCATTGTCTTTCCCCCGTCCCCATACGTAAGTGTACCAAGTTTGGTTCGATTCGGACGGGTAGTTTTGGAGAAATTGAGCCAAATCTGTTCCGGACAAACCCAGGCAGGCAGGAACCCAGGAACCCAGGAACCCAGGGACACCTTCATTATATATAGAGAGATATCTCTTTGATAAACAGCGTGTTTCAAATAGAGTGTAACAATAGGCTATTTACTAAAATATTTCCTCTAGACACATATTTCTAATTGCAAATTTTCATTGAAAGAGGTGAAAAATTAGATAGGACTATTTTCAACTCCATGGGGGCACTTAAGAAAATGCAGAAAATAAATTTTTAATCGACCCCCGTAGTTTTTTTTATTATTGTAATAAGTAATTGTCTTTAGGTTGTTAACGTCTCCTTTCTTTAAAAAAAATCTAAATTAAGTAAGTAGGTAATATCTAAAGGCATTCTAAGGTAATATCTAAATCTAAGGTAATATCTAAAATTACTCAATTTCCGAAAACTAAAGTTGACTTGCTGCTTGCTGCTTGAAAGTTGCTTACTCCAAAATACTTGATTTCATAATAAATACTTTATTTCACATAATATTATGCTGTCTGCAGTTGTATTGCATGTTCAAATCCAATAGACAGAAGAATATATAATGTTATTTTCTTTTACAGAAAACGCTCAATATACAATCCTATAGCATATCTCCAGACAGATCGTTTGTTCTCATGTCCCATGATCATGAACAGGTACTTGTTTTATACACTTTTTTTTATTCCATGGAGAACTCTTGAATGCTACTCTATATGTTATCTTACCATCTTATAAATTGAATTTACAAAATAACCAGAAAAATAAATGTTGACTATGAATATTTTGAGTAATAATCATTAAAGAAGAAGCATGTCTGGCGAATACTTTAGACATTTTATTTTAGTTGTTCATTCAAAGCTCCATGAGATCTTACATATATGCTTGTTATTTGTAAACATATTTGATATGAAACATTTCTCATAATTTTGTTATTTGTAATGTTTCCTGGAATATATCCTACTCAATTTTCTTCAAGCATGTTTACTCGACTTCTTAAAGAATTTTATGAAATACCTCCCATGTTTGGTAACAACTTAACTAGAATTTATTCAATTAAAAGTATTCTAAAACTTGGTGATTTAATCTTGTAAGTTTGTTTTTCTCAAGTTTTATGATAAGTAAATAATTATTTATGCTCTATCTGTAACTTTCTGTAACATTAGAGGGAGAAAAAATCATATCATAAAATGTTTTCCCCATAGAATACCTAAAATGCACTCTATTATTCAGAATTTTTCAGATTTATTTAAGCATGGAAAATATTTATTAATATCAACATAGTTCATTTTTAAATACGCTTTCTGTGTGTTCAATTTTTCCCCTAAAAAGGTTAATTTAATTTTCAACTATTTTATCTCAACTTTAATACTGTTGTTTGAAAATGCATTATCTGTTTATATCAGCATGTATGAATTACCCATTTCATTTTACAAAGATAACAACTTTTTTTTTTTTGTTGTTTTTTGGAAATTCAAATGGGCATTTAAATCTCTCAGGGGATAAAATTTTGATGATATCCAACCTACCCTCCTTTTTCTTTTCTCGAGTAATCTAATTATTGTTCGTGGAATAATACTGGAAAAACAACTAAACTCGTTTGAGTAATTTCGCTCATTTTTACTGAAAATAACATTTTCCCTACCAAACAAAAGAACACGTTGAATTATTTGCAAGTTTTCCCTGAATTTTTGTGGAAGTAGGGGGAAAAAATGGGGAATCTCATCTCTTAATTACTAAAAAAAAGAACAATCTCTCCCTAGTGATTACTACAAATAAAGGAGTAATAAATGTTTCCTTATACCGTCAGCTAAAATACTTCAACAAAAACGCAAACTCAAACTTGAAAACGAAAACGCAAAATACAATTAATACGAAAAATAAATCCCAACAAAGCTCATGAAAATATTTATCTTCATTGTTCTACAGAGAAGTAAAATGAGTTCTTTTTAATATTGTCAGAAATGATCCCAGGATCGATTCTTTTTTTTTTGGCTTAATGAATGATTTCATTCGATACTTTTATTGGTTCTAATTAAACTCGGGTGCGTAACAGTCTGTATTAATCTTTTTATGAACGCAATTACTTCTTTTTAACGTATGTTCCTTCTTACTTCCATAAAGTACTTTATTGAATTTCTTCTCAGCCGTTATTTTTATGCCTCTATTCGTAATTTTCCCGTTTCTTTTATAGGTGTTTAAACATTCCTTTACAGCCAAGTACAAAGTGTATTTAATAGAAAGCGAGTAAGTACTTTTTTCATTAAGTAGAAAGGATGGAATTTTTTTTCCCTTGAGAAAACTTTATCAAAGGGAATATATGATTAGCTTTTCTTGCTTCAATTTTCATTGAATTATTTGTAAAAGTTCAGTAGTTTACATTTCTTTATTCAGAAAGTTTATTAATTCACCTGTATAACTTTTTTAAAGATTTTCTTTTTTGGTTTTAATAGAAAAGTGATGCTAAACATCGAGACAAAATTTGTTTGGAACCGGTTCTGTATGCTCAAAAGCAGTTTGTCCACATTCAATGTGATTTTCTTGAGTTTTACTTCCAAAAACTATATCTTACAGGCTAATTATTAATGTAAAATTGAAGTAAAAACCTATTGATGAATAGATACTTAATTTAAATTTTCGCATTATTTTTAGTGAGCTGCAGCCTTTTTTACCTGATATGCCCAATGCAGTCTTTCAGTATGTAGTGTGGGGTAGCAAAGGTAGCCAACTGGTAAGTGTGTAATTACGATTATTTTACCTTTTGATTCGTTTTGTACTGACAATTACTGTCAAGTTTTTTATAAATTTAAATCTAAAAATTGTTAGGTACTATTAATTAATTTTAGGTACTACTTTGTATTTTGAAGTAAAAATATTGTAATATACTTGGGAATATTTATCCAACTTCATTATTCAATTTAAAAATTATTCTTTTAAAATAAATATTTTTCATTGGTCCTAGAATTGAATAAAACTATTTTCAAAAATATTTGAATTAAGTAGAACAAAATTAACCAATTGATTACAAGTTGGTGTTAGTTTGAAATTTAAAAAAAAACGTTTCTTGAAACTTTTAATACCAGTGTGTTACAGCGTGCTTTAAATATTTTCTAATTTATTAAATTCTACTTATTTCTTATTTTATTTATTTATTTATTAAAAGCCAATGATTCTGAGTCACAAATATACAGATTTCGTTCGGTATTCAAAACGAAATTCGGTGATAAATTTTAATTTCTTTTTTGTGTTGGGAAAATTATTGCTGATCTTTTATAATAACTTAACTTACACCGTTTCCAAAGATTCGTTAAAAAATATGTATATATAGGTAAAATAGCTATTTTGACCTTCCTACATTCAAACTCGTTCCAATTTTTTTTATTTATGTTTTCTAATTAAATATGGACAAAAATAATACTTTGAGATATCAATACATATTCTCAGAACGTTGTATACAATACACCTGGAACTAATAATTTTATCAGTACATTAATAGTTGGATTCGTAGGTATTCGATGGCTCAAATTATTACATTTTGATTCACATTCTGTTGTAATTCTCCCTGCGCCATTAATATGAATATTTCATATAAATTCCATACTTCCCGTGATATGTATGTGCCCTTTCTTTGTGACTCACATTTTCTTTTCCACTTTCTGTTTCCAGGCATACGTCTATCGCAACAATGTGTATTACATGAATTCCTACGGAGGAGACTCCAAGCCAACTGCGCTGACGCAATCCGGAGACGAGGGAGTCATATTCAACGGCCTTCCTGATTGGGTTTATGAAGGTGAGGAGATATTATCCTGATAAGATGGAGATATTAATAATTTTTTCTCTTTTGGATGGGGAAAGGATTCAATGAATAAGATGGATGTGTAATATTTTCTTTTGAAACATTCCGATTTTTTTTGTTTTAGGCTAATTCCATGCGTGACTCTCACTACAAGTGAGCTAAATTTTAATCTTAAATCACAACTGAATCATTGTTATTTGATTAAATTAAAACTACTTTTGGTTTTCTTTTTATTGATGTGTTGGTTTAGTAAATGCAGGCTACTAAATTTCATTTATTTTATGATAGATTTTCGGTTTTTGCCGAAATCTGAGTTGTGACTCACACTACAGGGAAGGATAGTGTGAGTCACGACTGAAATTTGGCTAAGAACAGAAAATAAATTATAAAATAAATGAAATTTAGTAGCTTGTATAGGATAAACCAACCATCAACAAAAGGAAAACCAAAGGTAGATCTAATTTAATCGAATAATAATCCTTTAGGTATGGTTTTAAGATTCAAATTTAGCTCATTTTTAGTGGGTACGGGTTTAACGAACTAATATTTCAAAATTAAAATTCTTAATTTCACTCACAATTCTGACACCGCACTGGGAACTGCTTTGTTTGTTTTGGTTCTCCAAGATCAAGTAACGTAGCAGTCTAGTATAGCATCAATATTTTTCTTTTAAAAATATTATTTTCCAACAAAAGAATACTTTTTGTATCTTTCATATCAGTTTTCTTTTTATCAGTATATTTTTATTAATAGTAAGTAATATAATGATATGTTTGATCATGCAAAACTTTCGTTCGTGCGTGTATTTTCTAAGACCAACACGCTCGACAGGACGTATAATTTTTTTTTTGGTATTTTTCAAGCCCTGATTTATGGTCGAAGAATTAGCGACTGCGCAATTCCTGCCAAAATGTAACGGAAGGATACGTTTCATTAAATTATTGATGGAGGTGCCTTTCAGATGATAAATCGATTTTCAACTACAGTTTGAAACGTTACAACAGCGTAACGAGAACGCAGCAGCACAGAAACTCGTAATAATCCCGAAACATTCGGATAGAAAGCGGGTTGACTCGGTTGACGAGTTGGGTTATAATGTCCACGTGCATTGTTAGAAATGGCATTTTGACACCAGTTTGAAAGGTTTTGATGATTTACAATCTTCAAACCTTCACTAATTTACCTCCTGACTTATTTTGAGTTAAATAACTTATGGTCTAGTCGTAGAGTATGAAATTATTGAATCTCTTTACGATAGTCAATTTCTTCCTGGTTGTTCTCCACTATTAATATCATAGATTTCAAATTTTAACAATGTGTGAGACTGATAAGTGACTGTATTTACATAGAGAAATTATGGAATCCTCTTTTAATAGAATTATTCAATTACTTTCTAAATGTGTGTATTTTGGTGATTTCTATACTAGACTGCACCGTTTCCTGACCCTATGACCTCACTACGTGGAAGGAAAAATTACGTAAACAGAAAGCCTTTTGGGTTTCTACGAGAAGTTTCCGTACGCAGATCGTGATAAAAAAAGCTATATTTACACGGGTTTAACAAAATAATCATATTTTTAAATTGATTCTCTTAATTTCATTCAAAATTCATACACCGCGCTGGGAACCACTTCGTTTGTTTTGTTCCTCCAGGGTCAAGTAACGTTGCAGTCTAATATAGTCTACTTTTGAAGCATTCGTAAAATGTCAATTTTTATTGTTCGTATTTCCAAAACAAAAATATTTGAAATAGGAAGTTAGAAATGTTCGCCAAAAAAATAACTTTTATATAAAGGTAAAGATATTATTATTAATTAATTATTTTAGCCTTATCAGTTTATATGTAGCAAAAAATAGCCATCTACTGTAATATTTATCTAAAGAAAGGAAAAATAAAATGTCCTCTACTACTTTGATGAGTTATAAATGAATAATACCACTTCGAGTGTCTAGATGTTTTTACAACTTTGTTTTAGTTCTAAATAGATTTTTAAAAGATAAAATATTACTTCGGGCTCAACTACTATGTACGAGGTCACGCCAAATTTCACGATACGCGACATCTTTCTTTTGCGCCATGAAATTTTACCAAGAACGCTTTTCAGCTTGGCGAGATTTTTGGAATTGGCTTGTTCATTGGCGTCATCCTACCGCCACGTAAAGTATTGACACTGTATTTGATAAGTAAACCGATACCTAAAAGTACTCTTTAACTCTTGTATCAGTAAAAATTCTGTTGTCTCTTACTTGACGAAGGTGTATAAGCGGATCCTTGAGATCAAGCACACATACCTGAAAATATATGCAACACCAACCAACCAACTCTTAACTATCCATTCCTCTCTTAATTCTCATTTAACTCCTATCTTAACTCTCATTTTAACTTCTCCAAATAATCTCGCCTTTGTCCTCAATCCATTCTTCACCAAAATAAGAAAAGAAAACAAGCAAAATCCCGTCAAATCACAATCACTCTAAACGACGGCATTATCTTCTCCCTCGACCCCCATCCTTCTGAATAAATAAACCCTCCCGGACCATCGTTCAAGGCCGGACAATACACTCTGTCTCTGCTCTGTCCTCCATAAATCTCCCCTTCGCACGTCAAAGGGGAGTGGGTAATTAATACACCCTTCTTGAGAAGTTCGGATCGGGCAACACGGATTGATTAACCCGCTGGCTTGTAGTAGTAAATGCCTGCTGCATGCCTCGATTGGTAGTATGTAGTGTCTGGGGGCGAGAGTACTTAGGAAAGGCGATGGTGTACGATGTATCAGGATCTATGGGAAATTCAAAGGATGGATGAATTCTTTCTTGGCTGGTGGAAATAACGAAAGCAATAGTATGTCCCAGAAATTTTTTATTGTTACTCTACTGATGTGAATGTCTTGTTTACCAGGAGTCAGTCTGGAGGACCCTGGATTGGTTTTAGACTGTTTTAAAAGTCTTTAGTTTTGTAGAGATAATCTGCTTTTAAGATGGACAAGGTTTCGTAGAGTACTACTAAAAATATGTTCTCGTTTTTTCTCGTTCGATGCTAATTACCTATTCTCTATTCGAATTTAATGTTTAATTCTTCAGTTTTGGGAATGAGGAATTATTTATTTAAGTAAGTCATATTTTAATTAAGTGTAATTAATTTTTATAACTTATATATTTATCATGTTTATTTATCTTTCAAAAAAGGGTAGATTAATAATAAACAAATTTAACATTTATTTTTAAATAAATAATAACAAATTTGGTTGAACTTCATACGAGAGAGGCTGGATGCTTTTTAACCCCCTAGAATTTACTGTTACACTTTAATCTATCTCATTAGCATTCTTAAAAAATTAAACAGGCAATTTAACCATAAAAGAATCTTTGTTTTACAATTTAGTAAGAGTTATTGATTCATATGATTTCCGAAAGCAAAAATTTTACTGTGTACCTGCCCCTCATAAAGAGATATTTAAGAAACATTTCAAGTACCTCTCTGCAATCTTATTCAATAAACTACCAAATGAAATCCAATCGGAATCTAATATCCGTTATTTTAAAAAACTTTGCATTTCCTTTATTATAAATACAGAGGAAATATTTTAAATCAGTCAGGTTAACATAAAACTCGATTTAACAAATACTTTTACTAAACAAACTCCTTAGCCAGCCAAGTCCCCCCTTTTCTTTTTCTTTTTTTTTATCTTGCTTTTGTATATGTGTATAAATATAATTTTATTTCTTTTGTTTTGTTATAAGTTAAAAACTCATAACCTGGAAATCTGTGAACTCATGGACGAGCTGTGGCTCCTTTGGGATGTATTTGCAATTGTCTTTTTTTCTTTTATTTTTGTGTAAACTATTGTGATTCTTCTTTAGATTTTGTAATTTGTTTTTGTGTTTGTTGTTAATAAATAGTTTAATAATAGTATGTTTTCTTCCCCTTCCTTCTAAAAAATCAATGCCATACTAGACAGAAACGTTAGTTGATCCTATGACGTCACTAACAAACAAAGTTGATCCTGTCGCGGTGTCTGAATTTTCAGTGAAATAAAGAACGTCAATTTAAAAATATGATTATTTTGTTAAACCCATGTATATATAGTGTTTTCCTCTTAGCAACCCAACAGGCTTTGTGTTTACCCATTTTCTCCTTCCGCGAAGTGATGTACTGGGTTCAGAAAAGTGTATAAAGACAACACCATCTAATCACACCAATAGGAAAATTAACAACACATTCATTATATACCACCAACCATTCGGATCAGCACACTGAGTTGCACTAACAAGTCCCCAAAACCCCTCTCATTAAACCACACAACGTTTACGTTTCGAATGCGAGCTCAGCAACTCGTTAGCAAAAACGCCCCATCACAAATTGCCCGACCCTCCTTCCTTAATGCCAAATGGGGCAGACGCCGAACGGGCATTAGTTTCGCGTTAAAACCCCATTAAACTGCCCTGAGGGTTGTTCGTCGATAATCCTTATTCGCACCTTCAGTCTGAAAATATTTAATCCACTCTCTCTCTGCCCGAGGACATAATTGGTATGCTAATATCCCGCGCGTGGGTTTTATCCTTTGGTGTGTTTTATTATTGATTTCCCCGTGTTTAGAGTCGCTTAATCACTTTGGGAATTCTCTCTTGCTCTTCGTCCCAGGGTATTGATATTCCGTGGAGAGACGGTGAGATGGTAAATTTTAAATCTTGAGTAGTGGAGGTTGGTTGAGATTTTTTTTTTCATTTCCAAGTGAAAAGTAAGTAAGTCGACTCCGCTTAATGTGATCACCTTTGTCCAAGAGTAAAATGATAACAATATCCGATTGAAAACAATAAGAGATTTGATACTATACTAGACTGCAACTTAAGTTGATCCTACCACGTCACTAATAAACAAAGTAGTTCTAATCGCGGTGTCTGAATTTTGAGTGAAATAAAGAACGTCAATTTAAAAATATGATTATTTTGTTTAACACATGCATTTATAGTGCTTTTCAATCACGATTTGCCTATCGAAACTCCTCCTAGCAATCGAACAGGTTGTGTGTTTACCGATTTCTCTTTCCACATTAGTGACGTACTGGGTTCAAGAAACGTTGCAACCAAGTATAGAAAGTTTCAAACAGTGTAACTCGAGTTTTGCATTAAAATCGCAACTATGTAGTCCAAATTGAAGTATTCCCTAGTTTGTATTTTGGAAATTATACATTCTTAAAGAAAAATATGAGAGAAGAGCATGTATTACTAATAAAATAATGATGATTCATTTTGTATGTTTATGTATTAAAATTGGCCTTCAAACGGGGAAAAAAGGTGTGTTTCACCAAATTTTTATAACATTAAGCGAAATGTTGATTACATGAAACGGCGCATTTAACATTAAACTAAATAGGAGTGATAGGGACCGGTCAATTTTGATAACATTAACTGTGATCACATTAAGCAGAGTCGACTATTAGGATAATGAAGGGCAAATCTATGACAAAAGGCGGATTTGGAGAAAATGCGTTTGAAAATCCCATTTGGGAAACTCGATAGCTTGGTGACAGGGTAAAGAAGGGTGAACTTGACATGAGATATATACTTATAGATTCTTTAAAGCAAGCCAGCAGGACTTCAATGGTTATGGAAACAAAAGTATCGCAACTTGCCTCGGGCCTAAAATTCTCTATGGTCCAAAATTTCTTCTGCGAAGCTCAATATTTGTTTGCTCTTGGTTATTCTTAATATATGAATGATAGAGAAATAGGATCATATTGTTAAATTTATCCATTAAAATTTCAATGAATTTATTAATTTTTTAACAAATGGGCGTTTTTATAAAATTCGTTTTCAACTTACTTACTTGAACTAAACAGTTGCAACATTTTTCCTTGGCGAATTCCTCTGTAAAGTCTTAGATTTACAGAAAATGCAGCTTTTCCACTAAATTTTCTCAATGACTTATATTTTTTAAATTCATGTTTAAGACTTATGGAGCCACAAAAATAGGGCCACATCCAGCCCGTATGTTTTTCATAAAACACTATAGAGCTGCTTCATAAATCTATACATTGTTGCACCATCAAACATCTATTTAGCTGCAAGCGGCATATTCTTTAGCTACAAATAAACCTTTACATAAATTTTTTTAAAGAAAAATCTGGACTACTCTTTTCTATAACTTATTCTCAGAACCTGAAACTCAATCCCCTCAAATCGTTTGATTTTTAAAATCCTCCATATTTTCCTCGTTCCACCAGTCTGGAATCATCAGTTTTCTATTACCCATTTTCGAAGTCCCGAAATATTTTGACGTATTATTTTACGATCTATATGAGCTCGAGCCTTCTTATATATATATGGGAAAAGAAATAGGGAGAATCCCCGAAGCCTCCCTTAAAGCTCAAATCGTTTTAGGAGATAACAGCAATCTTTTGACAGTTTGAGTCGCATATTTCGATGCATTGGACATAAATATAACGGAATTGCTGAAACATCAGGAAAAAGGGAAGGGGATAAATATATTGGAATGGAACACACGAGAAAAGAGGACTCTGGATTTTTCCCTCTAAGAGCCATACATCTTTAAGGATAACGTTCTTTTTAAAAAAATAAAATATCCTTATGGCGGGTCCAGAAATTAATTTCATTGCGTTCGGTTTCATATAAGCTTGAGAATTCTTATGTATTTTACAAAGTGATCGTGAAAACTTTTGTATTGTTTTACAGATTTGAATTATGGATATTAAAAATGTTCCATAGTTTCAAAAACATTACATATGATATTTCTTATACATTTTGTAATATCACTTGTATTATTTATTCCATACGTTTGTATTACTTAAACGTTCTATATTGTATTATATATACGCAAAAATCGATTTTATTTTATTGAATATGTGAATGTATTTCATTTCGTTTCTATTTCAGCCGAAGTGTTCCACAGCAACAAAGCTTTGTGGTGGGGTCCAGACGGCACGCGGTTGGCGTACGCCGCCTTCAACGACACTCAAGTTGACGTCATGACCTACCCCTGGTACGGGTCATACGAGGACAGCACCAACGTCTATCCTCAGACAATCAAACTTAGATACCCAAAGGTGAGACAGAAATTTGGTTACTAGATTCATACAGGATAGCCATTTCTTAAATTATGGGAAACATTTGACAAATTAGGTTCATTCTTTGTAGAAAATTTAATGATCTTTCCGGTGGTATAGAATTTTTGTTGATAACATGAATATTTTTTCGTTTTCCAGAGGGTGGAAGCGCGCGTTTTTCACTTTTTTTATGCGGAAAGGCAAATAAATCGCTCTTTTTTAGCGCTCTCTCATAGAGAATTTTGTAAGAAATTTTGTTTACTTCAACTTTGTGACCGCAATCATAGTTTTTCGAATGTAAGCAAAAATTCTGAAAAAGAAGAAAGTTTCGCGTTTTTTTTTATATGAAGCTGACTTCCGTGGCAGCACACTTGGTTATTGGGAATCATACCTCAAAAAAACATATAAAACCGTCCAAAAATTATTATTTACTAATTTTGTCCCGAAACCCCGTATGTTTTGACTACCATGACTGGACAAAATCCCAAATCTTAACTTATAAATTTATAAATTAATCATCTTATTTACAATGACCGTAAATAGCACTGTTTTTTGAAGCTCACCAGTAGAAAATTAATTAATCTTAAAATATGTAGTGTAATCCGGAATAGATTTTCTCTTTTTTTTTTCTTTAATCATATTCTAGTAAATAAGCTTTGGCTTATTATTGTATCCAAGTTATAAAGGATTCTCAGGATTTCAGGACAGTCTAATGGTATGTGATGACTGCGTAGTTTGGAACCTGTCTCGGTTTACAAAATATTTTATTTGGAAAGATTCGATTGATCCATAGGGTGGATGTGGGGAAAATAATTTGGTTTAATTTTTTTTTTCGTTTATTTCGTTTATTGTTTATTTCAAAAAATTACAGTCAAAACGAACAAAACAAGAAAAATATCCATATCACCTGGGATCGCAGCGATCCATGTAGGGGAACAAAACATGCATAGAATAATTACAAAAAACTAAAACGTGAAGTTATGAACTAAAGAGAACAATACATAAAAATAATATAGGAACAGTATAAATATAAATGTATTAACAGGGGTGGCAAACAGGGTGTCTTAATTTACGGGTTTAATATCTGTCATAAGGGGGTGGTGCATAAAAAAATGAGGATAGTTGATATTATACAATAATATAAAATTTAAGCAAGAAAAATTTCAATATTTTCTATAGAAAACAAAAACTCTTTTAATTTCTTTTTAAATACATGTTTGGATGAACTATCTTGTATTTCTAAAGGTATTAAATTAAAGAATTTAGGAGCTAAATAAAAGAAATGTTTACAAAAAATAGTTTTTTCAGGTTTAGGTATATCATATACTATATTGGGTCTTCGAGGGTTTATTACGTATCGCCTTTTGCATATTTCTGAGTTTAAGTAAAGATAGAGACTTGTTTTAAAGAAAAAGAGGTAGCGAATGGGTAAGATATTCAAAAGTTTGAAGCTGTTGACGGAAGGTGCTTGTGGTGATATCAATTTTAAAAATCTTTCTTGGAGCCTACAAATTCTTTTTAAATTTATCTGATAGTCTCCACCCCATATCGTTAGGCCGTAATTAATTCTCGATTGAACCCAAGAATGGTAGAGTTTTATTAGAAATTGGTTGTTTACTTTCGGCTTTAAATGGTAAAAATTTAGCATAATTAGTCTTAATTTGTCTGCAATATAGTTAGTATGTGACTTCCACTTTAAGTTGCAGTCAATATGAAGTCCAAGATATTTTATAGTAGACACTTTATCTATTGATTTACAATTACAATCATTGTAGTTATTACACTGATAAACATGGTACTTTACTGACAGCTGAACTGGAGAATTTTGTTTTAAATTAAAAATCATATATTTTGTTTTTTCGACGTTTAATCTTAGACAATTATCAAAAAACCAGTTACTTATCTTGACGAGATCTAAATTCATCTTTTGGATCAAATCATCATAAGAGTCCACGGAATATAAAAGAACTGTATCATCGGCAAAACTTATTATTTTACCGTGTAAACTGAGGCTACATAAATCATTTATAAATATTAAAAACAGCAGGGGACCTAAAGTTGAGCCTTGGAAAACTCCATAATTTATTGGAAGGCATTTGCTTAAGGTGTTGTTGATCTTGACAATTTGTATACGATTTGATAAATAGGACTTTAAAAAGTTATAGAAGTGCCCTCTGATTCCCGCTGAAGTCAATTTATGTAACAAAATACCGTGATTCACCGAGTCAAACGCTTTCGATATATCCAAATAAAGAGCAGCAGTTTTTTTGTTTATATTTACACTATTATATATAAAGTTTGTAAACTCCAGCAATGCTTTCTCAGTGTTTGATTTGGGTAAGAAGCCATACTGGTTTTCAGAGAAAAAGCTTACATTTTTCAAAAACGAGACTAATCTATCTTTAATTATTTGTTCGAATATTTTCGAAAGCAAAGGCAGGACAGAGATAGGTCTATAGTTAGAAAAATCCTTTCTGTTTCCCTTTTTAAAAATAGGTGTAATTATGGAAGTCTTCAATGACTTAGGGAAAGCACTTTCATTTACTAAACTATTAAATAACCTTGTGAGTATATTTAAATGATAATAGGATAAAATTTTAAGAATTTTCGCATCTATACCATCAGAGCCTGGGCATTTTCTGAGGTTTAGATTACGAATACAACATAAGATTTCTGCATCATCTATCTCAAACCAGACAAAGGAATTTAAATTTGTCACTAAGTACTTTTTAAAATTTTCGTTTGGATTTGAGATACTGTTGTTTATAGAGGAAAAGTATAGGTTTAAGTCGTTTGCTAAATAAAATTCATCCGAATGATCAGGCAGGGTTGGATTCTTAGTACTTTTTCCTAGGATGTTATTTATTAATTTCCACTGTTTACGTGATGAGTCACATTCATTAAATTTGGTTTCATAGTATAATTTTTTTGCACATTTGATTTTTTGTTTTAATACTTTAACTGTAGTTTTATAGGCTGTTTTGAAAAAATTATCACCAGGGTAACGCAAGGTTTTTTTGTATAATGCTTGTTTGGATTTGATTATATTATGTATTTCTAAGTTAAACCATTTGTTTTTGTCAAATCTGGATTTGTTTTTAGGTACAAAGCTTAAGTTATGTTTAATTGCGCTCAATTTACTATGAAAGTCTGAGAAAGATGATGCAGCATCAGATTCAGAAACTCTAAATACATAAGTTTTTAAAAAGTCTTCCATCTTACTATAGTTTACAAGTTTAGATTTTATTTCATCATTGAACTCATGATTTGTAGTATTTCGTGGGGAGCTCAAAACTAATTTACAGAGAATTGGGAAATGATCAGATAGGCTATTGATTAGTTTTGCACAGTATATTTCGTTTACATTTGACAAGCTATATCGTACTAGAAGGTGGTCGACACAGGTACCTGAAGAGATACGAGTAATATCATTTATTAGAGAAGAAAATCCATGAGCACTGATAAGATCCATGTAGTAGTTACTATGATTATTTAAATTAATTATATCAATATTTATATCTCCCACAATTATAATATTTTTACAATTAAGCTTAGATAAAACAGATTCAAGTTCAGACACAAATGTATTGATAGTAAAAGAATGTGAACGATATATTGAGATTATGCATAAATTAAGAGATTTACTTATAATTACAACTATTTCAGCAGAAGACATAACAAAGCTAATATTTTCAAAATCATATTTACTTTTATAATATACTAAGACTCCTCCTGATCTGTTGTAGTATCTATTACAGTAAAAGGTTTTAAATTGATCAATACCATAAAATTTAATTTCATCATCGGAAAGCCAAGTTTCCGATAAAACCAGAACATCAATAAGATTCAAATGATCAGATAATAGGCTAATTAATTCGTCAAATTTTGAGCGAACACTCTGAATGTTAAAATGCATAATGTTGAAAGATACATTGGGTACAGGGTAAAGAAGGAACTTATTTAGATTTTCAAGAGAGTCTAATGTAGAATAATTGGACATAAAAGCAGAAATTATAGTTGTAGGGTTTTTAGGGGGGGATCAAATTTATTTCAGGGTTTGAAATTGATAATTATGGAGGCGGAGAAAGAACTCAAAATCGGATCACAATTTTTATAAGTTGATGTAGACTCTACATTAACTTATAATCTAAGGCTCGCATCAATTTAATCTATTGCAGCAGAAAAAGAATATACGTATTTAAAAATATTTGAGTTACGGTCCGCCATGTACGCCATCATCATGTAAAGAGCGTAGAGGATAAAAACATGGGATTATTCATAGCAACAGCAATTGTTTGATTCCAACCCAGCAGCAATCCATTTCCTAAAAACTAGTTATCCCAATTCACAAGATTAAATCACATAACTAATGGTTTCCATAGAACAACTCTCATATTATCTAGTATTCTCAAAAATTAAGTAGTCACTAATATACTACAATACATATTTTATTAAATCAGCATAGTTTGGTGCTTTTCTATTATTCTTAAACAAGTATTTATGTATATTTACGACTGTTGTTATGTAACAGCCAGGAAGACCCAATCCCAAAGCCAGCCTCTGGGTTGCAGATTTTACGCAGCCGTTTCCTGTGACAGAAGAGGTGATGCCACCTAACGAAATAAAAGATCAGTAAGTACATTTACAATATATTTTCGTCAATGAAAGTTATTAAGTTATTATTTGATTAAGATTCCGTCGCAGAAAAATTAAATGCTAACTTAAAGAAACCATAACTTTACCTGTAAATAAAATACAGAATGTATGAAAATATTAATGACATCTGCGATGATAGCTATGATACATGTGTCCATGTGATCATACTTGCTCTAACGAAATAAAAGATCAGTAAGTATATTTACAATATATTTTCGTCAATGAAAATTATTATTTGATTAAGATTCCTTCGCAGAAAAATTAAATGGTAACTCAAAGAAACCATATTTTACCTGTTAAATAAAATACAGAATGTATGAAAATATTAATGACAGTCTGCGAGGATAGCTATGATACATGTGCCCATGTGATCATACTTGCTCTTCCTTATACAGTTGCCAACAGGGAAAAAACCGCTGTGTACTTTTACCCGACTGCGCGCTCTTACCCTACTGTTTTTAATAGTCAATTGTTTTTTTTTTTTTTCAAATGTAAATGTAGTTTCGCAGGGAGTAATGTTTTTAATAGTCAAATGTATTTTCAAATTTGAATGTGGTTTCACAAGTACTGTTTTTAATAGTAAATTGTTTACTCAAAATTGAATGTGGTTTCACAGGGAGTATACTGTCTTTGTATTATTTATTTAGAAACAAAAATAACACAAGAACAATACACATAGTCACCTGGGACCTCTTGGTCCATGTAGGTGACCAAATAATAGTTAAAAGAATAAAAAAAAAACAAGAGTGGCAAACAGGGTGTCCTTAAATTATTACATATTTTCGGTCATACAGGTATGTACAAAGATACACTAAACCATAAGTTACGGAAGGAAGTAAAAAAAAACTACATTAAAAATCTTCTATATTTTCTATTGAAAACAAAAAATCCTTTAGCTTCTTTTTGAATAAATATTTGGATGGACTATTTTGGATTTCTAATGGTAGAATATTATAAAGTTTGGGGGCTATATAACAGAAATTGTTACAAAACATTGTTTTTTGGGGGGGGCTTAGGAATTTTATAAATTACATTAGGTCTTCGAGTAATTATATTATTACGTTTTGTGCATTCTTGTGGATTTGAATAAAGATGCATATTAAAAAAAAGGAAGAATATTCTGTTATTTGAAGTGGTTTATAGTAGTAATCGAGTAAATGTTACTAAGCAAAAACCTTAAGAAAATTCATAATATTAAGAATATTCTAACGTGAATGTGGTTTCTTCGTAGGGATTACTACCTGACGGCCGTGGAGTGGGTGGACGCAGACCGACTGCTGGCAGTGTGGCTGAGGAGGGTACAGAACTCTTCCGTCGTCAGTATCTGCCAGTCGGGCGACAGCGGATGGATGTGTCGAAAGGTAAGTCCAACTGGACAATTACAGGGGGATACTGTTAACAATAGAAGCACTGAGGAGAATCATCTGAAACTTGAAGTGAGAGGCCGTTCAAATACTACGTAAGCAAGTTTTTGGTTTATTTTTGACCCCCCCTTGTCAGCAGAAATAAGCAAACCGCAAACCCCTCCTCTCATAATTACGTAAGAAAACTGCCCGACCCCCCTTTGTTCTTTTCTTTAGTGATGCTTAGATTTCTGAAATTCATCCCAAATAGCAATGTAAGGTTTAAAAAACGTTGGCATAACCTTACCCCGCCAACCCATTTAACGTTGGCGAAGGGTTTTCAGGACAACCCCGTTAACCTTACGGCAAGGTGAGGCTCACCTTGCCTAGTTGACGCTAATTAAGGTTTCTGTAACCCTGCCAAATCAACATTACGAAGGGTTTCCAATGCAATGGTAAGGCATCACAGGGTTATAGGTATAGGGTTTATAGGGTTAGAAAAATAACCTTCCGAACACCTTATTTTTGGAAGGTTGAAAAAAACCCTTTAATTAACCCTACTTAAATAGTATTTAAGGTTTATAGCACCATGTACTAACCTTATGACATTAACCAATCCTTAAGGTTGTCAGGATTATTATTCTATTATTATTAGAACAATATTGTTCTCCATGAACACTTAACCTATAAAACTGCTTAAATTTTTTTTTCCTAGTTCAGGGTTGTTGTTTTTTTTTGTGATATTTATTTTTGGTTGAATTTTTAAATTATTTATTATAGAAACGAGATATTTTCGAAAATGAAGTGTTGTAACATCTTACGTAAGCATCACTCATACTCCCCCTCCCCCCTAGTCAGGAAAAATAAGCAAATAGTAAACCCCCTCTCCCCTTAGGTGCTTACGTAATATTTGAACGGCCCCTGAGGTATTTTGGAAAGGAGGAAAACAAATGGCATAAGAAAAAAATTAGTTTAATTTTTGTTGATAGTGAGCGTACAAAACCCATGGATGGCTGGCATTATTCCTTTCGCTAAGTAATTCTTTCCATTTTAGAGCTAAAAATAACTTATTTCAGCAGCTTCTGGAAGGGGAAAGGCTCCATGTCCGAATCTTGAGCTGTAGTGAGATGCTCGCATACATGCCATCTTCAAGAGTCAGTTTCACGTTGCCGTACTTTCATGGCATCGGACATGAAGTCTTTCTCCATCCAGAAGCTGCAGAAATGAGTTATTTTTAGCTCTAAAATGGAAATAATTACTTTGCAAGAGGAATAATCCCAGCCATCCATGGATTACTTCTGGATTTTTTTGTACGCCAACTATCGAGGAGAATTGACTTAATTAGATTATTTTGCACATCAGAGAAACACAATCTATCTATTGGAAACTTTAGGAACTGTATTAAAAAACACTGTTCAGCACAAATAACTCATGAATTCAAAATTCATGAATGGTTTGCATGGTGATGCTGATGATATGATTTGAACTGATTTTATTTTAGGGCTTTCGTTTTCCCCCTTTTCAAAAATGTCCTCTGGTAAAGTTTCAGATCATTCTGTCCAGTTGTTTTTGTTTTACATACTATCTTTAAAAGTTTCAATCTTATTATAACCATCCAGTATAATAAATGTTGAACCACCTTATCGTATAAATCCTCTATATGTATGTGTATCAAACTTGAAATCCATAACAGTTTAAATTTATAAGAATTAGCGTTCAATCACAATAACCACTAAGATATATAAAGTGGAAACCACTTATGTGGCTTTAATCACGAAATCTGTTACTGGTTAAACGTCGTCTTGAACATTCTTTTCAAGGAACTCTGGGAACTTCTCAGAGATGTTTTTATTTATAAGTTCTAGTATATCGAATACAGGATGTCTTAGTGGATTACCAAAGGTAATTGCGAAGTACTGAGGAATAGACTACAGGCCCGTGTCGAAAAATGATGGGTCATTTGAACCACCAGAAGACCTATATAGAATGATATAAGGGCATAAAATAATAAGATTCAGCACTATGCCGTCATTTGTAAGCTGTCCAACTGAGTGCAGGTGAGAGTTCAAAAGCACAGGTAGAGTGAGTAAATTTTGGTCATGTATTTTTGTACGGCATTCTTACCATCAATAGATCCATGAAAAATAATGAGAAAACGCGCAGTGCCGTACAAAAGTAGTGCGCCACAAAGTCGGAAATTTTTGTTGATTTTCCGGCGATTTTTAGGGTAAATTTGGTCATTTGATTGTGTACGGCATAGGGTCCATGCAGTTTCAATACCTCTTCTAATCCATAATTCCGCAACGCCGTACAAAAAATCATGCGACAAGGGGGAAAAATCGAGGGTATGTAGTCTTCTATGTATGTAGTCTATGTAGGTCTTCTGGTGGTTCAAATGACCCATCATTTTTCGACACGGGCTTGTAGTCTAGAAGGGAGGGAGGACGTAAACGCACTGTGCGGTGTGCGGATAAAAGTTGCCAGAAGCAAAAACGATTGGTTATTGTGGCAATTTTAATTCTTTAACTTGTTATAAAAACTGTATCTACTGTTGCTTCAACTGCTAACTGCACTAATATAGATAATGCCCCTCCCTTTAATTTCTATCTCAATGGGAAATGCAGTAATATCTGTGAAGCAACTGTGCGGATAGAGGCAAAACGCCATTTTGCCTAACAAAATTTCACCAAATACTCTGACTAGTGGTTACTACGAGTATCATGTTCAATTTCAAGCTTTTCAATTTGGCTTATGAATTTAACACACAACTATAGAGCATTTTCAATCACGTGACTCGGACCTAACAACGGCCTTAGCAACAGAAAAGTTACAGTTTTTTGCCCTACAGAGGTTTCCAGTTACAAAAAATAACTAGCCGTGGAATTCTTCTATTGGAAAATTTGCAATCACATGATCCCATACCTAAAAACCGCCTTAGCAACAGATAAACAACGGCCTTATCAACAGTTAAAAGCCCTACAGAAAGAACACAGTTAAAAGAAAATAACCGGTTGTGACGTCACCTGTGAAAATACTCTATTTAATAAAATCTATAAAATCAAATCTTTTCAACCTGTTTATTTTCTGTTCTACTTTTCGTTTTATTTATCTTTTTGTTTCATTGGTGGCAATGGTATTCCGAAGATTAAAAAATAATCATAAAATGTTTCATAGAACATGAACAGTTGTTGACCATGAATTACACAAAATTATAATAGTCAACAAGATTATAACAAGATAATTATTGTTCCTATTGTTAGTATAGACGTTATGTTTCAGTTCATGTCACTACCATGCAATGTTTGAATTTGATGATCAAATTTAATAAAAAAAATTTTTTTGAGTGTAATAAGTTAAAAATCGGGCGTGGTTTGTGGCATAAAAATCAAATCCAATCTTGAGTTTTATTCGTTTCGATTAAAATTCAATGATTGTTTTTTGTGCGATACGGTTTTACTCAGATAATGATTATTAATTCGCGGTGAAAAATAGTTTGATCAAAAATTAAAATCAAATTGAGCCAAAATATATCGTTAACACCTCGCTACCTCGCCAAAACCGCCAATCTAATTTTTCTCAGATAGGCGTTTTCTTACGTAATTTTCGGAATAATCCTGATATATCTCCGACGGCAAATTGGCGATTATTTATTGTTTTCTATTAAAAAAATATTACTCAAAAATTAATCAACACAGACTATCATTAAAAACTATGACCACAGTAATGATCCGATTTTGATTTTTTTCCTCCCTACAATTATCAATTTTAAAGCATGTCTCTACCTGCATACTTCTTGATGATTCTTAATCATCTTGATTTATACTTCTTTATGATTCTTAATCATCCATCTTTATATTCGTATAGGTTTAAATTTATAAAAAATTGTACTCCTCACAATCACAAATCACCACTTAATAAATACGAAAAAAACATACATATTTGTGACTTTATAATGTTAATTATCAAGAAGCACTCTCACTGTTTAGTATTCGTGAATCTCTGGATGCTCCTTGTAATGTTTCAAGAGCATTGCTGAGAAATTTCTATTTATAAATTGAAGGGTATGCTACACAAGGGAGATTTCATAATATGAATTATGAAATAATATTCATAATATGAAAAAATTCATAATATGAATTATTATTAAAAAATAATTCCAGAACTTCCAATTTAACCATGAAGTACGGGGGGGGTCCAACTTCCGTTTTGCTCAAGAAAAGAAAGTAGTAGGAATTTCGAAATAATTTTTGTAACTGGTAGTTAGATACATCCTTCAGGGTCAATTTACATCTTTACTGAGAAAGCATGAGAGGACATTTTTTTTCTATTAATTATCGAATTTACAAGCGCGCTCCTCGAAAGGAGCGATAGCGCGAAGGAGAAAGCAAGAAGCAGAAGCTTTGCGCGAATCTCAGCTTGCTTTATTCATCAATTTCTCGACTTATTTTCATTTTCGTATTCTGGGGTAAGCCTGTATAGTATTCAGTAACCCGTGCCTCTAGTATCCGCACGCTTGGATGACCAACGTTACCTCTGCCGCTGCCACCTTTTATTTATTTACTGTTTCTTTTTACAGCACAGCCAAGAAGAGACCCACTACGGCTGGGTGGATATGTACGAAGCTCCCGTCTTCACCCAAGACAAACGGACCTACTTCTTCAAACTTCCAGTTGCCGACGGGAAGGCAGGGAAGTTCAGGCACGTGGCTGCCTTTGATATGAAGGTGAGGCCATTTTTTCCCTAATAAAAATCCTAATGTTGGAGATAATAATTACTAAGTACGGGGTGTTCTGACTAATAGTACTCAAAGGTTATGGTGAAATATTACATTGGTTTTCATGAACTGAGATACTTCTCTAACGTTTTACATTCTTACTGTATGTTAACTCGTGCGTGGACACGGACACAGTCATGGCCATCTATACTGGACTGCAACTAAAGTTGACCCTATGACGCCACTAACAAGCAAAGTTGTTCCCATCGGGGTGTCCGAATTTTGAGTGAAATAAAGAATGTCAATTTAAGAATATTATTATTTTGTTAAACCCATGTATATGTTATGGGTAAAGTGATTAATCGGGCATTATAAATAATGCGTGAAGTGGAGGCGGGCAAAGTGAGTAATTTCATTCATAAATTCCACTAAATTTATCACATTGCCCGGGCATTATTAATAATGCCCGGATTTATCACATTGCCCGTATTATATATACGTATAGTGCTTTTTCATCACGATTTGCGTACCGAAACTCCTCCTAGCAATCCAACAGGCTTTGTGTTTACCGATTTCTCCTTCCGTTATTGTGACGTACTGGGTTCAAGAAACGTTGCTGTCGAGTTTAGACACATAAGGCCAGGGAAGCTCGAAATCTCGAGTGACGTTCTGCCTACTATTTCGCGTCATCAACAGAGCAACTCCAGTCTGAAATCTTGCACGCTCCCTTCAGACTGGAGTTGCGCTGTTGATGACGCGAAATAGTAGGCAGAACGTCACTCGAGATTTCAAACTTCTCATCTGGCTTTATGTGTCTAGATGGCCGTGAAACAGTAGTCAGCAAAGTCTGTATCCCTTTTGTTCCAAGACATCCTGTTTTAATTTCAGACCTTTTTTTCCGTTGGGTCATAAGGACAGGACAATTTCAAGTGGCTGTTTGCAGCTTATAAAGTGACAAATAAAGAGGACATTAAAGTTTTACATGAATTGTAATTTCGGAATTTATTATATTTGTTGTGTTAACAAATAAATGAAATCGTGGGTGAGGTCGAAGAAGTGAGCCTTCTAGAAATTTGTCACCGATTGAATAAAATTTTAGAAATTCCAGTAGAGTATCTATTGATATGTTAGAAAACATTTAGAGAGAGCAAACAGTGAAATCCCTTAATGATACGTTCTTGAACTTGATGATACGTTCTTTCAATTTAAATATATTTTTAAAACTCTTACGGATAACTGAAAAGAAGAAGGTTTTTACTTATGGATACTTTTAGCCCGAACACCCTGTATTTTATACTGTTTGTAGAGTTATTAATTATTAAAAATGTGTGGTAAATACCACAGCAGAATGTGAATAATTAAAAGAGTATATTCTGCTGTTAACTGCGTAAAATTAAACTAAAAATAACAAGATTAACTTTTTATTAAAAAGAAGCAGTTAAATTTTTGGAGAAACTTACTTGATATTTTAACAAAATTAGAAAGATAATCTAAGTAAATTAGATTAACATAATCAAAGATAAAATAAAATTATTGCTGTTAGGATATATTTTATAATAGTAGAGGATTTTGTATAGGATTTGTATAGGACTTAAAATGAAACTATAAATTAAACTTAAATTAAAATTATTATAAATTATAAATTAAACTTAATTAAATACTATAAATGAAACTTAAATTAAAATGTAAATAAGATCGCACGGTTGTTTATGAAACGAAAGAAATTAATTCCTGGGTTCTGTAGAAGAAATTTATTTGACAGCATGAATTCTTGGAAATTTAAAATTTAACATTCATATGGGGATCTATTTAAAAAAAAAAAACTTCACCGTGTTTTTATTCCAAAACGTCGAATAAAATTCAATGAGTTAAAAGATTTATCAACCAGAATTTACCAACATATATTTAACCACATACATTGCTTTTATATTCTACAAAAAATATATTCGCTTTTGAAGTAAAATTAGTTTTCCGAAATTTTTATCCATTAATTAAAGTAAAATGTAATTAAAATTAATTAAAATTTGAAATTACGTAAGACGTATTAAAGTACTACGTCTGTTTCTTGCGACTTAGATGAGTTTTTAGACCTTACAATAAGTTTCCTTTAACACGTTATTCATCCATAAAAGAATGAAACCCCATTTATCCGATTGAAAATCCACACGAGATGTAAGTTTTAAAATATAATTAGTAAAATTTACATTTACAATCATTATCGTGTTTTCAAAAAGAAGAGTCGTTCATTAGCTTAGTTCCTAGTTACTCGTTCACAAGCTACTAATAACCACAGAGTGCATGATTAGTGTGTTCTTCTCTTGTGGCATTGCCAAGTGCCCTGCTTTTGTCTTTTGATGTTTTAAATACAGTAAAAACCTGCTTTTACGTTTGAAAAAAATCAATAGAGCATTTTCAATCACATGACTCGGACCTAACAACGGCCTTAGCAACAGAAGATGTTACAGTTTTTTGCCCTACAGAGGTTAACAGTTACAGAAAATGACTAGCCGTGGAATTCTTCTATTGGAGCATTTGCAATCACGTGATCCCATACCTAAAAGCGGCCTTAGCAACAGATAAACAACGGCCTTAGCAACAGTTAAAAGCCCTACAGAAGGTACACAGTTAAAAGAAAATAACCGGTTGTGACGTCACCTGAAAACACTCTATACTTATACTGTGATAAAAAAAATGTGGATTAAAGTTAATTAATAATAAATTAAACTGTAAAACAAGCGAATAACAAGCTTAAGCTATAAAGAAGGCTATAAAATAATTAAAGTAAGAATCGCACAGTAGTTAGGTTATTATTAGAAAAAATTTCATTTAGATTAGTAAAATTGAAAATACATTTTTATTTTTGAATTTGATAGAATTAAAAAATGCACCGTAAAAATATCTTTACATTTCAGAAAATATGTAATTAATTGGAAATACCTATTTTTTCCAGCAATATCTCTTAATTGTTTAAATTCCACACTAAAACATTATTTAAATGGCTGTAAATAAATAAATAATGTGAGATACATTTTAAAAATCTGCAAAAATAGCAAAAATAGTCTTGAATTCCTTTATATTCTAAAATAATTATTTTCCAAGTTTCAGTGACAGTTCACTTCAGTACCGCTCTACTTAGGGAACGTACCCATACTACGTGACCTATTTTTTACTATTTTTGACCCCCTCCCCCCTCTTGGTGACCACCCGTAGTATATGCCAATACTACCCTCCCCCTCTAGTTTTCATGTAGTCGCATAATATACGTATAATATACACATAAATACATAATTTTCGCATAAATACGGTTTTCAGAAGGTTAAAAAAAAGTTAATTTGGCTTAATATTTGTCTTTATTAATGCAGCGCTTGCCTCGTGGCGCCAAGAGTGCGTGCTAGTCCACTGAAAATAGAGTTGAACCTCGAACAAATTGCAATAAAAGGTTTCTCAACGGTTTTCACTTATGAATGACCCCAATAATAACATACTAAAAATCGGACAAAATCGGACCATGGGAAATTTAATTTTTTTTAAATTTTTAAAAAATGGCCGAAAAAAAAATTTTGAAAAAAAAAATACACAAATACAGACATGTGATACATGTTTATAGGTTATTTTTGAGTGCTGAAACCGAATACAGCCTTTAGTTTTGAAAAAAAATTGAAATTTCAATTTTTAAAATTAATTTGAATAATTAGCAATATGAAAACAATAACACACCCCTAAAAACCTAACTAAAAGGTCAAAAGAGATAAATCCAACGGTTTTCATTTAGATATGACCTAAGTATTAACATACTAAAATTTGAAAATTTTACGAGTGAAAAAAGTTAATTTTTTTTTAAAATTTCAATTTTTTTTTCGAAAAATGCATTTTTTTTTTCAAAATGGTGCCATAAACTTTTGAGGCTTTTGAAAAGGTCATTTTTCAGTGGATATTGTCCACAGATAGTTATATAATGGAAAACCGGTGGAATTTACTTTTAACTAATTAGTTAAGTAATTAATTTCATAAATTGAAATTGGTGAAATGTAGGTCTAACTTCCAAACAAGTAAAAACAGGTGATACTTTGGCATACTTCTATCAAAAATTTTTGAAATAACAATTACATACTATTAAAAGCAAAAACTTTTCAAAAAAATTCAATTTTTTAAAAAATTTAAAAATTTTAAAAATTTAAAATTTTAATATTACTATATAAACTTGTAACACATGTTTATAGGTCAATTTTTAAATGTGATGCCGAAAAATGTAATGTTTTTACAATAAAAATTGAAACAGAGTTTAAAATTTAAAATTTTTGAAAACGTTTTAAATTATGTAAAACTAGTCCCTACACCTGTAACAAATTGCAATAAAAGCTTTATCAACGGTTTTCACTTAAAAGTAGCCTAAATAACAACATACTAAAAATCGGACAAAATCGGACTATGGGAAATTTAATTTTTTAACTTTTTTTTTATAAAAATAGCCATTATAAAGCAAAATATTTAATTTTTTTCGTAAAGATATGTAATGCATGTTTATAGGTTAATTTTCTATCAGGATGCTGAAAAATTAAATATTTTTGCCATAAAAATTGAAAGATAGTTGAAAATTTTAAAATTTTTAATTTTTTTTATTATGTTAAAAACTAGTCCCTACACGTGGAATAAATTGCAATAAAAGCTTTTTCAACGATTTTCACCTAGGAATGGTCTAAATAACTACATATTTAAAATCGGAAAAAATCGGACTATTTTAAGAACTAAGAAATTTAGTTTTAAAATTTTAAAATCTTTGTTAAAAATTTAAAATGTTTAACTCTTTTTTAAATTTTATTGCAGGAATATGATGTTTTTCTGAATCATAATCGAAAAGTAACCTATAAACATGTATTACATGTCCTTTCGAAAAAAAAAAAATTTTATTTCATAATGCCTGTTTTTATAAAAAATTAAAAATTACATTTCTAACAGTCCGATTTTTAGTATGTTGTTATTTAGGCTATTTCTAAGTGAAAACCATTGAAAAAGCTTTTATTGCAATTTATTCCACGTGTAGGGGCTAGTTATTAACATAATAAAAAATTTTTTAAAATTTTAAAATTTTCAACTCTCTTTCAATTTTTATGGCAAAAATATTTAATTTTTCAGCATCCTGATAGAAAATTAACCTCTAAACATGCATTACATACCTTTACGGAAAAAATTAAATTTTTTGCTTAATAATGGCTGTTTTTATAAAAAAAAATTAAAAAATTAAATTTACCATAGTCCGATTTTGTCCGATTTTTAGTATGTTGTTATTTAGGCTATTTCTAAGTGAAAACCATTGAAAAAGCTTTTATTGCAATTTATTCCACGTGTAGGGGCTAGTTATTAACATAATAAAAAAAATTTTAAAATTTTAAAATTTTCAACTCTCTTTCAATTTTTATGGCAAAAATATTTAATTTTTCAGCATCCTGATAGAAAATTAACCTCTAAACATGCATTACATACCTTTACGGAAAAAATTAAATTTTTTGCTTAATAATGGCTGTTTTTATAAAAAAAAATTAAAAAATTAAATTTACCATAGTCCGATTTTGTCCGATTTTTAGTATGTTGTTATTTAGGCTACTTCTAAGTGAAAACCGTTGTAAAAGCTTTTATTGCAATTTGTTACAGGTGTAGGGATTAGTTTTACATAATTAAAAAAAATTTCAAAAATTTTAAATTTTAAACTCTAATTCAATTTTTATTGTAAAAACATTACATTTTTCGCCATCACATTTAAAAATTGACCTATAAACATGTGTTACAAGTTTATATAGTAATATTAAAATTTATTAAAATTTTAAATTTATAAAATTTTTGAATTTTTTAAAAAATTGAATTTTTTTGAAAAGTTTTTGCTTTTAATAGTATTTAATTGTTATTTCAAAAATTTTTGATAGAAGTATGCCAAAGTATCCCCTGTTTTTAATTGTTTGGAAGTTAGACCTACATTTCACCAATTTCAATTTATGAAATTAATTACTTAACTAATTAGTTAAAAGTAAATTCCACCGGTTTTCCATTATATAACTATCTGTGGACAATATCCACTGAAAAATGACCTTTTCAAAAGCCTCAAAAGTTTATGGCACCATTTTGAAAAAAAAATGCATTTTTCGAAAAAAAAATTGAAATTTTAAAAAAAAATTAACTTTTTTCACTCGTAAAATTTTCAAATTTTAGTATGTTAATACTTAGGTCATATCTAAATGAAAACCGTTGGATTTATCTCTTTTGACCTTTTAGTTAGGGTTTTAGGGGTGTTTTAATGTTTTCATATAGCTAATTATTCAAATTAATTTAAAAAATTGAAATTTCAATTTTTTTTCAAAACTAAAGGCTGTATTCGGTTTCAGCACTCAAAAATAACCTATAAACATGTATCACATGTCTGTATTTGTGTATTGGTTTTTTTCAAAAAAATTTTTCGGCCATTTTTTAAAAATTAAAAAAAAATTAAATTTCCCATGGTCCGATTTTGTCCGATTTTTAGTATGTTATTATTGGGGTAATTCCTAAGTGAAAACCGTTGAGAAACCTTTTATTGCAATTTGTTTGAGGTTCGGCCCTTTTTTTCTCTATTTTCAGTGGACTATGCATACAAGTGGAAAATATATTATCAAGAAGAAAAAAATTGTAAAAGTTATGTAAATGTAAAAGTTATTGTAACAGTAACTTAATTTACAAAAACAAGTCTTTTATTCTTTATTTTTTGACTACGTGACAAAACCCTAAGCCCCCCCTCCCCCCTGTGACCATTGACCAAGCATGGTACTTTGAAGACCCCCCTCCCCCCCCCCTTAAACAGGTCACGTAGTATGGGTACGTTCCCTTATCCTATTTCTGACTTACGGCCAATTTGGTGAAGCCAAAAAGAGATAACACAAAATGACGTCACTTTTTTTCTCTCATTCATAATTCGTTTATACCAGATTGATTGCGGCAATGCATCAGATGTGACAACTCTAAACACTGCCTTACTTTAACTTAACTTAAAACTTAAACTTGCCTTACTTTAACTTTCGTTTAACTTCTGAAAACGTTAAAAGCATCTGGTTTCTTACTGTATTTCGTTGTGCCTGTGTCACACACACTTGTATGGACAGTGAATGTGTTTTGTGCAGAGTGACCGCAAGGACTTCCTGACCCACGGAAGCTATGACATCGCCAGAATTTTGGCCCACCTAGAGGAGGACCGATCCGTGTGAGCTCTATGCCCTTATCCTACGCATGCCTGCGCAATGCAGCGGCCATCTTTTTTAAATTTTCGTTGTTGTTTTTTTGCATGCTATTTCTCGCATGCATGGCCCTCTTGGTGTTTTTATTCTTCTGTTGCATACGAAAAAAACGAGTTTTTGTTCTTTTTCTTATAGTACATGTAGGTTGATGGAAAAAACTGTTTTTGATGTTTCGCTTCAACTGTATAAAGGAATCTCAAAACTTTTATAAACACAGTATTTTTTTTACATTATTTCTTCATTTTTTACCGTACTTTAACCTTTATAAGTACGAAACAATCGATAACGGGGACTTGTTTTTGTTATGTTATCTGCATTCAAACCATTATCAATATTCATCTGATTCTCTTCATTCATTTCATCATCAATATTCCTCTTGTCCTACCCATCCCTCTCCATTTGCTTAATTTCTCTCAACCTTTTCATTCCATTCCAGCCTCTTTTTATCCCCTTAGCTTTTCAATTTCTTTAATCTTTATCCCTCACTTCAGCATCTTGATTCCTTTTATTCTCTTAATCTTCCTCATCAATATTCCTCTTGTCCTACCCATCCCTCTCATTTACTTATTTCTCTCAACCTTTTTATTCCGTCCCAGCATCACTTTATCCCCTTATCCCCTTGATTTTTTAATCTCTATCTCTCATCTCAGCATCTTCATCCATCTTTCATACTCTTGATTTATCTCATCTACATCATATTCAGTCTCTTTATCTATCTCATTGTGTTTTTTATTTTCATCATGTCCATCCTTTTCATCCTCCTTACTCCTTGTATTCCCTTCATCATCCACCATCCCTTCATCCTTATTTCTCCCATCCCTTTTATACATTTAAACCTTTCTATAAGATCTTATTTCTAATTACCATTCTTTGTATTCTCTCCTAACACCTCAAGAAAGCATGAGAAGTATATATTTTTGATACTGATATTTTAACGAATGTCTCCAATCTTTATTTTCTCAAATTAATGTAATTTGTTATTCAGTAACAACTCGATAAGTTATTTTAATGTAATGGCTATTTTTTCTTAATTATATTTTCTTTGTCTGTTTATAAATTTTATGAAAGATTTATATCTTACAAATTTCTTTTATTCCATATTTGTTGTACATTAAATGATTTCACTGTTTCGTCTTACGTAACGTTTGAATGTCTTTCAGTGTTGCATGTTTTTAGTTTTAAGCTCTTGCTAATTTCAAGGACTGCTTGTGGCAAAGAAGCTTTAAATGTACTTCTGCATGAATTAGTCATAATTTTTAGTATACCGAAAGCATATAAAATTCATGAAATGTTTTATCCAAAACGAAACAGTTTGAATGTATAATTACAGCTATTTATGCATATAGTTTACCTGTAAAATTCCATGTAATTATGACAACATACTGTGACTTTTGTGCTGCTAAGGAATTTTGTAAAGAAGGGTTAATATTTATCGCTTTTACTTAGTCATGACAAAACGTTTTTTACTACCTGGACATGGACAATCCACGTAAAACATATAGTTTTAGCTTCTCTTTTAATTCGTACACAGCTCTAAGTCTATTAAATCAAAAAGATGAGTGGGCCCTTTGGGACCCAAACAGAACCGCTACTTGTAAGCCACGGCATTTTTAAGGAAAAATAGTATATAAATAGGTGTAAAAGTTTCAGGGGAGTTGATGGCCCTCCCCATAAAAGTATTTTGAAATTAGCCCCTTACCTAAAAGTAGTGTTTTATCTAATTTTGAGACCCTTTGAGCTACACTGAAAAGGACCGCACCTTGAAAGCGGTATAATTTTCTTGGCACTGACGAAGGAGATCCTTGGTATCTCAGAAACACCTGTATGGCAAATTTAACCTTCATTTTATTTGTGCATATTATACGTTGGATTTTACATCAAATATCTGCTTGGTTTCAGAAATAAGTATAATTCCAATTTGAGTAAATTTGTTTTGGAGCCACAGTTTAACTATGTGACAAACTCAGATTTCTAATGTCCGTCTCTACCCCTCCAGGTACTACCTGACCACCTTGCCGGGGCTGCCCGAGCAACGGCACCTGTTCTCGGTGCGGGACCTGTCGTCCGACCGGCCCCGCGAGCAAAAATGCCTTACGTGCCACCTGAGCGAGGACTGCCAATTCTTCGACGCCTTATTCAGCAGCGGGGGGCACTACTTCCTCCTCGAGTGCCTGGGTCCCGGGGTACCCAGCGTCCAGATCAGGGAGACGCTCACCAACGAGCTGGGTAAGTCTAACTGAGGGCCGTATTCAGAAACTCAGAAAAAGTAGGAGAAACGGGATGGGAACGATACGGAAACGGGTGAAAACTTTCACGTAACGAGAGATTTGAGGCGGCAAGTCCAGAGCTCCCGTCTCTCTCTCTCGTGTGTTCCTGGCGCCACCTGGCGCACACTCTTACAACTAATTATACACTGATAATTCAAAATTCCGTTAACACTAGATAGCCATTACTTTCGTATAATATATATTAATGTATTAATCTCTAAAGAGGTTTTTTTTTGGTAATGAGTAGATGTTCTAGATTTTGTGGAACTATTTAACGGAATACAAAGGCAATTAATTAATTAATGAAGCTAATTATTTTTTAATTTAGGGCCTTTCAGATATTACGTAAGCATGTTTTTGGTCATTTTTTACCCCCCCCTTGTCAGAAAAGATAAGCAGACCGCAAATCCCCTCTCATAATTACTTAAGAAAACTGCCCGACCCCCCTTTGTTCTTTTTTGTAAAAAATGTTTAGCTGTGTCTAGATCCCATTAGGCTCTATGAATACTTAACCTATTGTTAAAATTTCCCTTGTTAAGTCAAAATGCTTGAAATTTTTTCTTAGTTCATTTTTTGCAAACAATTTTTCGCAATTTTTTTTGTTATGAAACAAGATATTTTCGAAAATGCAGTGCTTGTGACATCTTACGTAAGCATCACCATACCCCCTTCCCCCCTTGATAGGAAAAAATAAGCAAAGAGCAAACCCCCTCCCCCCTTAGGTGCTTGCGTAATATTTGAACGGCCCCTTATGTGTTGTTTCTTTTACAGTTGAAGTGCTCGATACAAACAACGATTTAACAGAAGCGCTCGAAAACAGAGCCCTACCTCAGATAGAAACGTTCAAAGTGCCTTTAAAAGGGGGATACGGTGAGTATATTCTTTCTATTCTTCATTACACTAATATTTTATTAAGTTTTAAATTTCAACAAATGAAAAAAAAAATATCATAAAATTCACATTTTATACACAAAATACGAAGAATGCATTAAATTGAAAGATTTTAACTGAAAGGAATACTATTGCGGATGAAATAGGGGATCATCTTTCATCATAATCTTTAAAGTACTCCTGAAATAAACATAATTCTCTGTTGGGAAATAGTCTCTAAATAATTGGGGAAGTACCTAATGTTTTAAGGTAAGAAATTTCTATAGCCATCAATAGTACAAGGTAACAAGGTCTTAAAACGATTACAAATAAATTACCTTGCAAAAAAAATTTAATTTTTTAAAGTGCTTAATTTTTTTTAAATAATACCCTGTTAGAAAAACTCTTAATTTTTTTAGAAATTAACATTTATTTCTAGAGAGAAGCAGAGTAATTTGAAAACTAATAACAAATTAATTTTTAGTAGACTTTACTTAAAATAAAAATAGTTATTACAAAGAAACAAATTTGGCATAAAATGACTGAAATTTTAGACGTATGGAGTTACTCATATAAAAACTCTTTAAATAATTAAGTACACTGATTATTTTTCATTAGGTACATCAAATCAAATTAAATTCCCCCGACAATAATTCTTCTTAAATTTTCCATATCAAATATGCACAGCATATTCCTTACTCCTCTTCTACTCTTTAAACGTGCCCAATGTACCGGAAAAAAAATGTAATATTAGCGTCGTTACATCATAAGATAATAACTAAATGGAGAACAGAGTTTTACACGTACCTAAAAAAATAACTACGCTACCTCAATCTTTAGCTACCAGTGCATCGAACTATGAAAAATATTCTTTAGGAGTGAGCATAATGTCGTTTGCTAATGAATATTCCATGAGAGAACGCAGCCTTTTTCTTCCCATTGTCAAACAATGCCTTCAAAAGCAAATGAGAGTTAATTAAAACCTTCCATAATCCTCCTACTGCAGCACGACAAAAACAATAAGGACCGGATTCTGAAACGAACGATTTTTATTTTTATTATTTTTTTTTTCAGAAGCTAACGTTCGCTTGTATCTGCCTCCGCCTTTGAGAGAAAACGAAATCATCAAATTCCCCCTGATCCTACACGTGTAAGTACTCTTTTCCGTTTTTGAGAAAAAAAATATTTTCTTCTCTTCTCTGTTTCGAAATTAGGGAGGGTTTGTATGGTTCGGTGACGCGACGCTCTCGTAGCTACTGGAGCGAAAATGTTACTACTTTGTGATGACTAGGGCTGTAACTTCCTTGTTGTAATTAAAAACTCAAAATATTCCCTGATAAAGTGTATTTTGCCTTAGGAAAATGTGTATTAAAAAGCGTAGAATATGTAATTTAAGAGTTTAAATAATCTGAGGAAAATTTCAAATAATTCTGAAAATGAGCAATATCTAAATTTGATAAATGCTGATAATTATCATATGATATTTTATATTTCAAATTCTCAAGAGAGATTCTTTGACATAAAGCTTGTTTTGTAACCACTGAACAAGTGTTGATATAGAAGAGTATTCTCACCAGTTATTTTCTTTTAACTGTTAACTGCTGGTGTAGACGCACCTGTTACAAGGGTGGTTGCTAGGGGTGAGTCACGTGATTGCAAATGTTCTATAGATAGTAAACAAATCAACTTCTCTTTTCCAGTTTTATATTTTTGTTTTCATCTTACTCATTTTTAATAAAGCGTTATCTTTAGTGAAAGTAAAATTAATAAATATGCAGTTGTGACTTGAATTTAAAAATATGTAAATAAACGGACTTGTGTAAAAATATGTAAAATAAAAATATTCTTAATCGATCCAAAATCAATTTAACATTTTTAGCGAACACGCAGCAATATCAGATTTCCGTAAACTAATTTAAATTGCACATGAAAAACCCGACCCTAATGATGACGTAGCTACTACGTAGTAGCGCCAAGAACCTATGGAGGGACTGTATTATATAAGAGTCTGTAGCCTCGTGAAGCACATCCTCAAACGAATTATAATTTAATGGCACGCTTTTTTTTTTTTTTTTTTTTTTTTTTTGAGAACTTCAACCAATCAACATTAAAGATGGAGATTTGAGAAAGATAGGAAAATTTCTTACTCGTTGCCATATCGCGTCACGAATACTGATCCATATAAATCCCCCCTGAGAGAAATTTTCTCATTCTTTTCGACGTCGCTTTCGTTATTAGCCTAGCGAGAAAAAGAACAGAACGTCGAATGGCGTAACGAAGGTTTAATTCAATTCATAATAAAAAGTTCTTTTTGCCGTTTTAAGGATTTTGATTGTGAATTTCAAAAACCGTTTGACTCTTTGGTGGTAGTTGTTAATGAGTTCATATTTATGCAGGGGAGCTAATTTTTTTTATGGTTGTTTTGTTTCATTTGGGGTTTCGTCTTTTATGCTTTGATTTTAAATTGCGTTATTACCATATTTTCCGGGGAAAATTTCTTTTGAGTGGGATTTTATTTCTGGAATTGGCTTGATTAAGATTCATCAACCCTTATAAACTAAATTGTCTTATTTCTGTGAAGTGCTTTTTAAACTATAGTTCTGAAAAACTTCCCTTCAAAAATCCATTAAGAATTTATATGCATTTGTATTACATGTTTTCCAGGAAAGTATCGATAACTTGTTTGTAAAATATTTTTCAGCATTTTCAAAAGCTTTTAATTGATCCATATACGAAAAAATATGCTTTTGCTAATTGTATAGGAACTAGACTCATAAAAACCCAATTTAAAAGTGATGCTTTATTTAATTATAATGCATCTACTTTTTCAAACTCTTTTTTTTTATTTCCTAGAAACACTATTTCTACAAATTTAAAGACCAAACACAAATAATTTATTATAGTTGATACCTACTACATTTTTAATGCTTAGAATATGATATTTTTAAAGGAATAAAAGCTAACAATATTTTCAACTGAATTAGGGCCAAAACCTACACTGCTTTTAAGGCTTCTTGAAGAATTAAAATACATCAATAACCAAACAATCTATTTCAGTTTTAAAAAAATAGCAAGTATCATTTTCTAATTGAGGTGTTTGCTGAAACAATGAGTTAACTCCACTAGAACGAATATTTGTGAAGTCGTTACTTTTCAAATCTTATACTTTGTTTTTTTGTAAAAAATGGTGACCATAGTCACCAACTCAGTTGTACATTGCGTAAAATAGCACTAACTTGGAGACTAACGCTTTCTGACGCCAAGTTGAAGCATTTGGATGTGGATTCTGATTTTAAAGTTAATTCCTTGTTGCGGCAAATACCTCAATTCTCGATTTCTCATTGATAATTCAATGCTATTATTGAAATCCGTTAAGTATGCATTACTTACTTAATGGTAGTACATTTACTTACCATTGATAACTTTTCAAAAACTTACTCCTTTAGCTCAAATTTTCGGTTACCACTACTAACTTAATTTATAAAAATTCCAAATTATCGAATGTAACCATTCTCTTGAAATAAAAACACTCCACTTTAACAGAAAACCTCATACCTAATCTACAGAATCTAAAAAAAAACGAGGAATTGTTCCCACAATCCCTACTATTCTAATTTATAGTATAATTTAACCATTCTTTTGAAATAAAAACATTCCACTTTAACTTATATAACTTATTAACTTATATAATCTACAGAATCTAAAAACCCTAGGAATTTTTCTCACAATCCCTTACCAACCCTTACTTACGTGACTCAATCCTCACCTTTGATTTCATTCCCCCAACTTCATTACCCCTGTTCTTTTTCCCTGCTGATCCAATAAGGTCCTTCCATCTGCGAATTGATGGGGAGAGCACGGCTCCATCACCTGATTACCTTCCATTGTCTATGTCCTGGCCCTAATTGCGTTTGCGACGCTGATTTCTAGCGCCTAAAATAAAGCCTTTGACGCCATGGTGTGACTGGTGCTCAGCCTTATTTTGTATCTCATAGATAAGGTTGAGGTTACGAAAAAAAATGTCACTTATTTTACACACTGTAAAGGTATAAACGCTATTAAGGAACTATTTTGCTAAGCCTACTTTTCAGGATATAAAGCATGGACGGTGTTAGAATATGTAGGAAAAATGGCAAACAGGTACCCTGAGACCCATGGTAAACAATACAGGAGTTTAAAATTAAATCATTTAAATATTTAATAAATTTAAAATTATACATTTTTCCAAATTTTTTTCTCATCACATAAATTTCAGGTTAAGCATTTTGCATAAGAGAATGAACTATGTATTGTATACCCCACAATTCATACCAAATATGTCAAGTTTACGTAACTGCAACTAGATGTAAACGAAATTTAGCCGTAAATGACAAAAATTTGAACGAATCTTGAACGTTTGTGCTGCTTGGGTGGTTTAAATAGTTTCTGGGAAATGAAGATAATGTGGAAATGATAATGAGTTTCACAAAAAGCAGAAAAAGCGTGTAGTTCAAAGTAGTATTAACACATTACAGAAAATATTATATATTTCAGATATCACAGACAATAGGTACAGTTTTGTTAGTAGAGTTAAAATATAAATTAATATAACAGAGTTTCACACAACTAGCTTAATGAAATATCATGACCTTTTTTTTCTCTTTAAGCTGTGGCAGCCCGGGCACACAGCTGGTAACGGATAAGTTCCACGTGCACTGGGGTAGCTACCTGTCCAGCCACAAGAACTACATCTACGCCCACGTGGACGGCAGAGGAAGTGGATTCCAGGGGGACAGGCGCGTGCACGAGCTCTTTAGGAGGCTCGGCAATGTTGAGGTGGAGGACCAGCTTGACGTCACCAGGTACGATGCTTCCCAATCCCACTCGGTAAGGACTAGTTGAAGCGAAGGGCGATTGATTTCTTATTAGGAATGGCATTCGTCCCTTTAGCTAATTGACAACTTCTTACCGAGTAGGATTCGTAAATAGACGTTTGGGGAGGAAGGGAGTTTTTGTTTCTTATTCATCATGCTTTAACCGTTTCAGTCCTAAGCCGCTCGAGGTAGCCATTGAAACCTATAGAGAACTTCGGTGGCTAGGTCTGAAAGTGGACGTAAAGGGCAGAAAAGCTTATTGCATATAGTATTGAGAGTAAAAGTTTTGGCGTAAATGCACCCGGTTACCATCTAAAGTAGAAGCTCTTATAAAAACCAGATACTGTCTATCACAAGATGAGCTCTGGACTAGTTGCCTGGTTGTTGCGGTTGCTATAGAAACAATACTAAATGAATGGATGTTTTAGAAATGTAAACGAGAGCTCATCTTGTGATAGGCAGACAGTATCTCACCTTTTGAAAGAGTTCATTTTTGTTTTGTTTAAATAACAGATCGGCTCTAAAATAGCGTCAACTTGACTACCGTTTAGTTAGGACTTTCGCCAAAGTTAACTCTTTTAAAAGGTGAGACAGCTGTTTTTTATAAGAGCTTCTACTGTAGTGAAGTAGTCTCCAATCTGTTCCATCCGCCCTAAATGGTCCATGAGATCGTTGAAAGTGGTTCGCAAAGAGGTGAGGTGTTACGACGCTTTTAAAAAAATTAGAAATCACCAAAATATATTAAAAATATTCCCGCATGGATATAAATACGTAAAAATGATTGAAATGGCATTAGGGTCAAAAACGCTTAAGAGCAAACAGATGCTGAAGTGTTTTTGGATGCTGAATAGCAGGAAGGCTCAAGAGCAAAGAGATGCAAAGGGGAACAAGTCCAAAAAGAGGTGCTGAATAGCAAATAGATGTTAAGAAATGAAATGCAAGGTTAGGGGGTCTGTAAATGATTATAATATTTTAGGCTAATAGGGGATTTACTAACTTAATTTCGTGTGCTTTTTTGTGAAGAAGCCTAGTGAAAATATCCATTTTGTTTCTTTAAAATATGTAGTTTTCGAATAGCGATGGTCTGCGATAGGGGATGGTGAGAGGCGCAATAGAGGAAAATCGACGAGTTTCGATTTAGTGTTATTTGAAGTCAAAAGGGTTCCTTTTATTATTTTTATTTGCTCAAATACTCCATAATACAAGAGATCTGAGGGAGGACTAACAGAGAACATAGAGTTTAGAAAGCATCAGTTTACTCGGGGGTGAAGGGGTGGAAGGATAAAGTCGAATGTAGAAATTACCACTATTCTAGTTCATTGATTTGCTTTTGTGTTTTAAATAAATCAAGGTTTCGTGTTTCAGGTATCTGGTGTCTGAAAAGGCCTACATCGACAGTGAGAAGGTTGCTATCTGGGGATGGTCGTACGGTGGCTACACGGCGGTCTCTGCCTTAGCGACGGAAAACGATGTATTCACATGTGGAATATCAGTGGCCCCAATCACAAACTGGCTATACTATGGTAAGGAAGATTTTAAACCTTTAGGGGAGTTCACAGTATAACATATTCTGTACAATTTTTATGATTGTAACAAAATGAAGTATTTGGCAATTAAGTTTTGAATGCATAGTTGAGAAATGTTCTATTGTTTATTTAATGTTTTATGAGTTCAATTAACTAACTCTTTACAGTTGGTATTATTAGTTTGTGAATACTTTCCGTCTTTAAACTGGAAATCCGAACACTTTTATTGTGTTTTTAATTGAATCCTCCTTTGGAGAGACCATAAGAAAATCCTTTGAAAAAATTTTATTTTAAATTGCAAAGTATCTCAAAAAGCATTTGTTTTCTGTAATTTTTTAACGAATTCTTTTTAACATATAAAAATAACCTTTAAGCATAAATTAAAATCTACCTAACTCAAAACATGTCATTTAAAGAATTGTCCTCTTTTTATTGGTTACATTTATCCAAATTTGGATCACCATTTCTCACTAAAAAAGGAATCCATTATTAAATAAAATTAACGTTACCCGCTATTCGATGCTTCGAAACAGCACCAAGTTGCAATTCAATCGCAGTTGTTTTCCTTCCATGCTTCCTTACTACAAGAAAAAACCCGTTTTACAGGTAGTAACACTTGTGCAATTCGTTTTTTTTTCTGCATACATTTGACTATAAAGGAAAAGATAGTTTTACAGGAATCAAAAGCATACCAGAAAAGCGACTTATAGGTATCGAAAAAGCATTCTTTGTTGTTTTTTCTGCATACAGTTTACTATAAAGGAAAAGATAGTTTTACAGGAATCAAAAGCATACTGAGAAAGCAACTTATAGGTATCGGAAAAGCATTCACGTTCAGATACCAAATGTAATTAGTAACTCTAAACAGTGTTTAAACAAACTATGCTTCAAATATATGAGCTGCTCAGAATAATAGTGAAGTAAGTGATCCGAACTTTTCTTGAGTAATTAAAATTTTCTCATGTTATTCCAATAGGGAAGGCTTTTCTGAGTCACTCTTACTAGTCAACTATTTAACTTTTGACATAGGTCCAAATCTAAACTAATCTCACTTCTTTCCTTTATTTTATTTTGGAATTGTCCCACTGTAATTTTAAGCAGCTTATACATGGTGGTTCAGAAGTCTGTTTCACGGCTTTTATTTGAAAATAAATTCCTTCAGGAAGTATGGTGTATCCCAATTGAGTGGCCATCCTGAATTCATTGAGAAAGAGTGTCAAACTGAGAAAATAAAAAAAAATATAAACACTAAAAGAGAAAACGAAAATTTTAATGAGAAACTTGTTTGTAATGTAATGACTAATGCATGGACAAAAGTTTCATGAAAATATCTAGGAAAAGGTAATTTGAAAGAAAAGATCTGTAAGAAAGTATTCTAGGAGATGTTAGCATGGAAAATATAGCACTTTTTCAGGCCTCATAAAGGAATTCACACATTTGCATGTTTTTTAGTGATTTGTAGTTTTACGATTATTTAGTTAAATAAAGACAAATCAAATTTTAATTTAAAAAATCAAAGAAACTTGAATATTTTAGAATATTTAAGGTATTTTTTGACACTTTTCTGTACTTTTGCATCATATTTCAAACACTGTTTTCCTTCAAGATTTTGCTCGGTCTTCTTTAGTTTTTTAATTATTTTTTAACCTTCTTATTTCGCCACTAGGGGGCGCTGTAAGCCATCTCAATGTATTCCCATAGTCACTTATCGAGGGATACACCTTACTTTCACGACCCTAAGAGACATTGATTCCTAATAAAAGCCGTGAAACGAACTTTTGAAACACCCTGTATGCATAAGCACCTAAAAGCGTCCCGTTGCCAAAACAAATCATTAAATAGTGCAATAAAAATAGTCTCTCTCTCAATTCAAGTGAGATGGAACACTGTATTTTGTTCTCATTCGCAGACTCCGTATACTCTGAGCGGTACATGCAGAGTCCGCGGCCAGAGGACAACTACATCGGGTACGAGAAGTCCGACGTGTCCATAAGAGCGGAGCACGTGCGAGGGAAGAAGTTCCTACTCATTCACGGCACCGCGGACGGTGAGAAATTCACTAATTTGATAATTTTCCTATTGTGGGTAAAACTCTACTTTAAGGCTCATTTACACTTGGTTAATTTACATTTTACTTTCACTTTCACTATTCATCCTGAGTGATTCACTGCTGTGAATCGCTAGTTTGCGTAGAAAGTGAAAGTATAGAGTGAAACGCCAATTCACACTTTTCTTTTTGGATTATTCCTTGAAAAGGAAGATCAAAAGCGCTGAAGTTTGAATGAGCCTTGATTCACTCTTGTGAATCGCTATAATGCGTAGAAAATTGAAAGGACAAAGAGGTGAAACGCCAATTCACACTTTTCACTTTAAATTATTCCTACAAAATAAAGATTAGAGGTGAAAAGTCTTAGTGAGTCTTCAGTGTAAAATTGGTAGGAAGAGGAAAAGGACAAACAGGGTATAATACCTTGTGTTTGATAGTAGTACCTTTTATCATGGTTTAGTATAAATATAAAAATAACAAATATATGATACCATTGATACCAAATATTATGAAACAATTGTGTAGAGTAATCTTTCTTATGGTCTAAGTTTCTGCTTAAATAAAACAGTGGTAAAAAAACGCCCTATAAAACAGTGGTATATTTGTGACTCTTTGAATTTCAAAATTTGTTTTACACAAACTGGCTTCATAAATCTAATTGGTTAAAACCATCCTTTTTCAATATAAATAATAGGTTCTTTTGAGTACCTACTGTTTGCTTTGATTTTTAATTCCTTAAAATTACTATAGATTTTTTTTATTTAGTATTTGAATTTATTTTTAGACTTGTAAAAAAAAATTTTAATTTAAATTTACAATATTTTAATTTTTCTCTTTTTTTTATATTTTCTAGATGATGTCCATCTTCAACATTCAATGATGTTAATAAAAGCCCTAACAAATGCTGGAGTATTATTTAGAACGCAGGTAAGAAAAATTCTATTAATATTTTTTTTTTTTTTGCTAAAATGTGTGTAAAATAACGGCTTACAAGACAATTCCACGTACAAGAGTTATTAAAAAATAGAACGTAGTAAAGGCTTCTCGCATTGGATGGCTGGATCTCATATTTAGATGTGAAGATAAATTCTCCCAACCAAGAAAATTACCTTCGCGAAAATAGAGGGTAGAAGACGGAGAAGAAGACCCCCGATCAGGTGTTTAGATGGGGTGGAGGAGGACCTCAAAACAATAGGAGAGTCTCGATGGACAGCAGTTCTACGGAATAGGGTAAGGTGGGGAAGACTTGGCAAGACAGCCTTGTCCTTTAGCAGGTTATAGTGCGGAAGAAGAAGTATATCTTTGCATAAATATCGTCTTTCGTGCACGTTATTGCCCTTTTTGGCTAAACTAGCATAAGTTTTCTTCTACTCAATCGTTTACCATGTGCAACCTGAATTTAATTACATTTCTAACTACAATGAAGCCCGGTGGCGCAGTGGTAGCGCATAGCTCTTCCGTGCCACAGGTCCGTGGTTCGATTCCCGGGTCGGGCAAGGGCCACTGAACCTTTCAACCCTTCAGTGGGTCGATAAACTGAGGACCAAGCGTGCTTGGGAACTAAACATTGGGGGTCTCGCGTTATGTTGACCACCTAAACGGGACATATGCCTTGCACCCCAGGGCCTTACGGTCAAGAGAACGAAGATGGGCATGAGTTTAGTTTTAGTTTCTAACTACAATATACTGTTGACTACTGCCATAACCTCCTCAAACTCACCCTCCTCTCTCCCCACCCCAGATCTACCCAGACGAAAAGCACTCCCTGGTGAACGTGAAGACGCACCTCTACCAGACGATGGAAGACTTCCTGGATTACACCTGCTTCAAGTCCCCGCCCCCGGAGCGACACATGGACATCCACAACGGGAGATAGTGGTCGTTGGAGGGGACAGCATCCCTTCTAGCTACTTCGGCGGCACCAGGTGCTATTACTGCTGCGACGGTGATTATACCCAGGGGAGCGAAGTGACTCCCGGACTCGGCTTGGCGAGACAGGGACTGGCTGGTCATGCACACACACACTCTTAAGACTCGGTAGAGATGTCACCAACAAAGTAGATAACTGATGGTAGGGTAGTACAGACGGCACGGGAAGTTAGTGTTGAAAGGTGTGATAATATAAAGGTTTGGGTCTGAAAATTTCAGTTCTTGCTAGCTGGAAAGGCAAGCTCCTGAAATATTCACCTAATTTCGACGCAGCAAAGAAGGTCAGCTCTCCCTAAATTGAAAGCTATTTTGTAGTAAATACAAACACTTAGAGGGCTATCACCCCTTGCTTGCTTTTGCTCACTAACCCCCGTAACTGTTAACTGTTACTCAGCTCTGAGCGAGCAAAAATAGCTTGCTACTTTTCACCAACTCCTAATGGCTTCCCTCATCCAATCTAAAATATTTTATTTCTCTGATCACTAATTTATTTTAAATCTTTTCCCCAAAAAAACTTGTCTAGAAAACACTGAAAATATCAGATTGGATCAACTAACTTCCCATAAATACTTAATAATCAAATAAACTTAAAAACTTATTTTACCTAAAAAGAAGTCATCTCTCATATAAAAGCCCACGTCACTCACTGACTCACTGACTGATTCTGGAACGCTCGCACACTATGATGCCATCTCGCAATAATAATCATAATCATCAGAAAAATATAAAAGCCCACGTCACTCACTGACTCGATGCCATCTCGCAATAATCAGAAAAATAAATAAATAAAAGTAATTAAAATTTTAAAATAATATAATAGCTTTTAAATAAATATCTTTCAAGAAAGTTGGTTTACTTAATAAAGGTTAAAAAGTTACTTTTAGGGAAGTTGGTTTCTAATTCAACAATAATAAATTATTAAAGTTAAACTTCTTATTTAATGTATAATTAATAGGAACTTGAAGTAGTAACGAGCGAAGCTCGCATAAAAGGCTAGCCTAGCTGTAAGACCCGGCTTTGCCGGGTCGTAACAGCTAGTCTAAAAATAATGACTAAACCAGCTAATCTTAATCATAGAAAACCAACTTTCCGAAAAAACCTCCACCGCTCATCTGCACAAATAACACTTTGATAAAAAATAAATCACATTCATTTCTCTAATAGAGCATTCGCACATGACGTCACTGGAGGACAAAAACAACGTTGCTAAGGCCGTTGTTAGGTGCGGGGGCACCCGTTGCTACAGCGGTTGTTAGGGACGGAGTCTTGTGATTGCAAATGCTCCAATAGAGCATTCGCACATGACGTCACTTGGAGGACAAAAACAACGTTGCTAAGGCTGTTGTTAGGGGCGGGACATAGAAGCATCCAATAGCAGCATTCGCACATGACGTCACTTGGCGAATAAACAACGTTGCTAAGGCCGTTGTTAGGTCAAGTCATGTGATTGAAAATGCTCTATAGAAGAATTTGCACATGACGTCAATAGAGGACAAGAATTAGTTGTTAGGTCTGAGTCATGTGATTGAAAATGCTCTATAGCTTTAAAAAATTATCAGAATTATTTAAAAAATGTAAAGCGACTAAATATGTTAATTTAAATGTTAAAATGATGAAGAATATTTCACCTCATGCAGGTTAACTTACAATTAGAATTAACTTCATACATCGATAATGCAATCCAGAATTTATATTACAAATAATTAAAGTAAAGTAAAAGCAGTTATGAGCTGCTATAAGGGGAATTGCTTGTTAATGTTTAACCAAACGGGCTGTCTGTGATGTAAACGTGGACATATTTGTAAAGTTATTTTATTGGTCTGGTCTCTTAGAAGTTTTGACTAATAAGGAATGGAAAGTCCACTAACATGGTTAGCACAAACCTCAATCCTTTTAAACTAGATTCTACTACTCTCTAGGTAGCTACTTTCTCAAACTTCAATCAAAGTACTTAAAAAAAGTAGGAACTCAATGTTGTAAATGTGCACTTGAACGTTAAATCATTCTCTAGTTGAGTATTTTTTTACATCCTTCTAGGTTTAACGGTTTTAGAGCTACAAATGCACTTTTTTAAAGCTACGGATAAAAAATATTACTGGCTATCAAAAATAAATCCAAGATTCCCCCTTCTCTTCCATTAAAAATACTAAAATTAACATCGGTTTTCAATTGCTCACTATTGTTATTGATACTTAGTTGAAAAACTAAACTTTTTATGTATGATAAGAGTCACCCATTCAGATCATACAAATTAATAGTTGTTTTTTAAATGCTTCTTGAAATTTTGAAAATTTCATCTTGGTTTCTATTTGTATTAAGAAATTTAAGTTGCTTATAATATTCTTTTTATTTAATATTTGAGTAAGGTTTTAGAATGAACATTTTACCACTTAAAATTAAACTTTTCTAAATATAATATTGAAAAGAAATATCTTAAAGAAGATAATTTCTCTCTATAATTCTTTCTATAAACATTTCAAGTAAGGTTTATCATACTTTAAAAAATCAATTAAAGACAAATAAATTTACAAAATATGTATTTTAAAAGTTCTTCCTATTAACAGAGCAATCGAAAATTAACAGAGCAATCGAGTAAATTGTGAATTTTTTAAAATATATTTTCCTAAAATAAATCTTGTTTTTAACACGATAGAGCAAAAGAGGAGACAGAGTAGAAAATAAAATTAACTGTTTTCTGGTTGTAGAAAAAAAAGAAGCATCTTGTCTCTAGAACCATCACCACTAAGACGTACTTAATAATTTATTTTCTTGTCGAAGAAATATCCTAGTGATTTATGCATATCACTTAAACACATTTTTCCACAGTGTAAGCATGACAAATTATCTCCTCTCATAATTAACTACAAAGATAATTAAGGTAATTATTCCATTTATTCTGGAACACACCCTTTTTCTTTCATGTTTCTGAAGCGGAAATTGCTTGCATAGCTGTTTTTTTTCTAGAAACTTGCATTTTTTGCTGAAAAATTCATTTAATGATTTTTTTTCTGAGGTTTTCCTTCACATTTTTCTCCCTCAAAACACACACAAGGCTTTCTTTTTCTTTAAGTTACATTGTTTTATGTTCTTTATACTGGTGGTTAAAAGTAAGATTTTAACAAAGTTTAGGGAACCTGAAAAATGATACGGTTATCTGTCTAGGTCAGATTTTATAATTTAAAATTTCTTTGCATATAAAACTACTTACTTATATTATTTTTGAACTTGTTATACAGTTAAGCTTGAAAGAGGTTTTATTCAGTTTTTTACCAAAAACCGGAAAAACGTGCAGAGTCAATAAAAATTGGGGAAAACCCTAATGATGTTTTTATAAATTAAAAAGAAAGAAAAGAATATGTAGATAGATTTTTAAAAAAATCGAATTTGTTTTTTCTTAAACGATTAGAATTTAAATTAATATTTTTTAAAATTGTTTTCTTTTTCTTTTAAAAACAAGTAATCCTCCAACTTGCAGCATTTGGTCCCTTGCTGTATTGTAAAAGTATTTGAATGCTTTAGTACTAGTTCGGTTTAAAAGCTTTATAGAACACTTGACTACTTTTTTTTTTTGCAAAAATCTTATTTATAAATGTTAGAAAACAAATTCCCAGTCTCAAATATAATAACCCATTTTTACTAATGACAAATCAACATGAACAAAATTACTAGATGATATGTGTGTACTACAACAGTTGAAATTCTAAAGAGCGATGTAAAACCGCTTAAATAACATTTAGCTAATATACATACACTCAGCTTTGTATATTTACTTTTTCTTATTATTCAACAATTAGAACAACAATATAATAGTTCACCAGCAAATATCTTCAATTAACAATTTCTAATTTTAGATTGAGTATTTTCACAAGTTCACTGATTCTATAAGCCTTATTGCTTCTCTAGCTTCAAAAGCAGCCAGTCTCTGTCTTCAAAAGTTGTTCACCAATTTTCTAGGAAGTTTTTGTAACTCACCAATTTTTATACTGTTTTGTCCCTGATTAGTTACTTACTTTTAGTGTGTAAATATGAAGCTACTGTACAATCTCTACAATGGTATTCTGTCGATACTTAGCCTTGGAGACTTTCCTTATATCTTTCATTGAAATTTCTAGCTTATCTTTTGAAAATCTAACTTTTTTGTATGGAGCATTAGTTCGAGATACTTATTAGAAAAGCTACTACAAGGTACTGTTCATTTTAATTTTTTTGGACTTTTCCTTTATATGTAAAGTGTGGAGTATATTAGTAATTATTTAAAATACTTTTGTATTAAATTATGTGTTGGTTTTCAGCAAGTTGGAATAAGTAACAAATAATAGTCCTATTTTTCAAATTATTACTTTTATTACTCTTAGTTTGTTACTGTTGTTGTTATTTAGAGTTCTAAAAATATGGATTAAACGTCCGGCTCAAGTTCTGAAAAGCATGTGTTTGAATTTGAGAGAAAAGTAAGATTTGAAAGCTAAAATTGCAAAGTTGAGAAAGTAAAAAACCTTCTAAGGTTTGCATTTGTACTTAAAGTCAAAATTTTATTTAAAATGCTCTACATTTAATTTTGTTTTTTATTAAAATTTCGATGTTTTCATTTACCTTTTATTTGCTTATAAATAAGGATTAAAAATTGTTTCAAAAGTAATTTTTGATGAATTTCATAAAAAGTAATTAAATTAGAAGGAAGTTTGAAAAAGGAGCAATTGTTGAAAATAAATTTTAACAATCGTAAAACTTGAATTAATGCAACGGGATATACCCCCAAAAAACTTTTTTTTTCAAATTTGTGAGACTTTAGTACTATTGATAAAATAATGCTTGAGAAATATTGTTTTAGTAATAACTCTCTTTTCCAAACTAATATTGAATTTATGACCAATGAGGTTTATTCTAAATAGTTTCTAAAAAAAAATCCAAACACAATTGTTGATTGTTGCAATGTTTATCCGAGAAACTTAAGCGTTAGTGTGTGTGTACGAAATATTTATTATAATAATAACGGCTATACTCGAAAGAGTAGCTATGGAAGGTATATTTTTAACTCGAAATGTACAGAATGCACGAGAATGTGACTGATACAGAAATCTGTGTCCGATGTCTGATGGTGTTTCTAATAGAAACCGGAACATAATGGTGCTATACATTGTTCATGAAGATAGCCTTTCACACATTGTACTTAGGCCTTCTATAAATGTTCACTTGAGGTTTCGCATAAATGCTGGATGTAATCGTTATCTGTGTTCTAGAGATGGTTCAAACGTTGAGTTTTGTTTTATGACTGATATTGAAAAACAAGAACGGAATGCTATTTATTCGACTGTCAGCGTTTTTATGTATCTCTCTCCTTTAACATCTCTCTTGAGGATCTGTAAAAAAAACTTTTATGATTGCCATTTTTATTCTCAAGAGTGAGAAAGTTTCAATGTCTCCTTGATGTAATCGGTTTTTAGACGTTTACATGAATGCCTTGATCATATAGAACAGAATAAGTGTAAAAATTATGCCATACAAATTTCTAAAAACTGTCCTTAGATGGAGTTCAAGGTTATTTGTTGAACTGGATTTTTTGTATTAACTTTTTTTTACAATTTTAAATGTACATTGTTTTGTGGATAAATTTTCAGCTTACAGATAAAAGGCACTAACTCACTTCTGGCTCAAGTATTCTGTAGGAAATTGCGCCAAATTTGGCGATATCCGACACTTTCTTCGTCACCATGCGATTTCACCAGCACCTGATCGCTATTCACTGTGGTGAATATTTAATAATCCTCTTGATCGCTGGCGTTATTTTACCGCATTCAAAAGATTCACTAAAAGTGACTTAGTTTCTTTATCCTGTAAGCTGAAGAAATCGTCTTGGGAAAAGTAAAAACAATGGTACCTATTCCTGAAAAAAGTGAAGGATTAGTTCTGATAAAATTTGATTTAATTCTGATTTATGTGTAGTAGTTATAGAGCTTTAAGAGTATTTTTATTACTTAATAAGTTAATCCCTGTTTACTTTATATTTCTATTTCTATCGGGACTTCTCCTGCATAATTGGAAATTCAGTATTTCAGACTTAAAAAGGTAAACATACAAAAACTTCCTTTGTGGTCTTTGTGAAGTATTCACTTAAAGTTAACTCAAGTGTTTTAAGTCTTTCTTTTGATTACAGTTTTTTATCTGTAGTACTTAAAATGGTAATGTTTCTCCTTGTGTGTTTAGCAGCTCTTACCAAAAAGATAAATATAAAAAGTCTGGCTTGTATGACATTCAGAAATAATCTGTATCGATCTAAAGTATGTGTATCGATCTGTAATCTGTATCGATCGATAATAATCTGCATCGAGATTACATTATCTTCCTCTTACGGTATTCAGTAAATTCTAAATTTTGCCTAAAATCTCTTCTAGGTTCTTTTTTTTTTTGTAGATTAATTTTAAAAGTCACTGTGCACTAATTTCTCACCACAATCGCATAAATAGCATTCTTCTTCAATTGTACGATACACATTAGAGATCAGATTTTTTCTAACTTTTGAAAACATAGAGGCAAATATAGCTATCTAAATCCTTCATTGTTATATTCTATCGTATGTGTTATAATATACATGCAGCTTGTCTGAATTTTAAACCTGTAAAAATTCCACTTGTGAATACTTACTGTATTTATAAACAAAGAAAAAAGAGGTTTATAGGTGTTGGAAAGAGTACTAGGCAGAAAGTCGCACTCTAAAGAATTTAATCTTATCTCATTAATAACAACTAATAACTAGGCAGTCTAAGTCTTCCTCGTTTAGATCTTCTCTCTCTTTTTTTGTTCTCAAACTTTATTGCCTTGCTCGTAGTTATTTAAATTAGAAGCTTTGATAGTTGCGTCGACTCGCAATTTTGTACCATACGGAGCTATACATAACTTATCTATTTTTCATGCTTGGAATCAAATCTATCATCACTCTTCACTGTTGATATCATTCAATTACACACCTATACATAGCACATAACTTCGATTCATCATGGAAAAAAAGCCTGACACGGTTCATATTTGGATTGGCATCTTCAACAAAAGACATTGTGTCTTTTCGTCCTCGATTCTCGTCATTTAAAATTTCCCAAGAAGGACTGGAAGTAGCTATGAATGTTTTGATTCCCGTTTTTGCATAAAGGCATACAAAAAAAAAATTATGTTTGTTTTTTATTAGAGTGAATAGCAAAATCTATCACACACATAACTTATTCGATATGTCAGAACACCACTTAAAAATATTTTCTTCTTCTCGATATTTAAGCCACTGAGCTAAAAAAAAAAACACATGTGATTGTTAAATATTGAAAGGAAATTAGTATATCTCTTTTAACGTTAAAAAGGTGGTGATTTTATGCAATGCCTTTTGTTGAATTTCCATCTAAACGATCGTAAAAGGTAGATAAAGGCTTCCGACATGGTCAACCAGATTGTTATTCTAGAGTGTTTTAATTTGTATTATTCTAAATTTAGTTATGATTATTAATTTCTTTTTACTAATATAATTCTAAATCTGATTTCCTCATAAAAAGGAACACTTCCGCATATAAACGTTCTCGATATTATTAGGGCACCTACTAGAAACCAGCGCACGCTTGTTTGTTTATTATCCATAGCAAACTAAGCCTTAGCAACGCAACCCATAGACGCTCTCTATCTGTTAATTAAAAAATCCTCCTTTGATGCGTATTACAAATTAAATTATAGTTTATAGAGTGTTTTCAGGTGACGTCACAACCGGTTATTTTCTTTTAACTGTGTACCTTCTGTAGGGCTTTTAACTGTTGCTAAGGCCGTTGTTTATCTGTTGCTAAGACGGCTTTTAGGTATGGGGTCACGTGATAGCAAATGCTTCAATAGAAGAATTCCACGGCTAGTCATTTTTTTAACTGTTAACCTCTGTAGGACAAAAAAAAAACTGTAACAACCTTCTGTTGCTATGGCCGTTGTTATGTCCGAGTCATGTGATTGAAAATGCTCTATGCATTGTTTTTACAGTTTGTTCTTTATTTCCATTCTACTTGTAATAGGATATAACAGGTAACAAATGGACTCTAACCGCCTATCTGGTTCGAGACTTCACGGAACCAACACGTGACCTACAACTGAGCTTGCAATTGGTTACTACAGATACTACACTAGTAGATCTACTAGTGTAGTATCTGTGGTAACCAATCGCAAGCTCAGTAGGTCACGTGTTGGTTCCGTGTGACGTCAGACGGTTAGAGTCCATTGACAAGTTTTCATAGGATTGCTTTTATTAGTTTTTAAAATAATTATTATTTTCATCAGTCAATTATCTTGTATTTGTTTTAAATTAAGAACATTTTCGTCTATAATAAGATTTTAATAATTAATAATCGCAGAATCTCTGTCAAACTTTGTTATTTCCATTCTATTGTAACGTGTCCATTGAACATAGTTAGCCTTTCAATCACAAGGTTTTCATGAATTCACGTTTTTTGAATAGCAATAATTAAAAGCAACAAAATCTAATTAATCAGAAAATAGTCTTGCCTTTGAATTTAAAAAATGTTAAGTACTATTAAAAATATTTAGCATGAGATTTTCCATTTAAAAAAAGGACTCCAGTTGTAAAGACTTTTGGATTCTATGGTTGTAAACCAAACAAGCGTCCGCCGGTTCCTTGGTGCTCTAATAATGTTGGAATATTTTTATACACCACTTCCAGAATACAACCTGTTAAATCCTAACTTAACGTTTGTATTTATTATTTTAGACTAAAAAGTGGTGAGTCTGGTTTTCACTGTGTACGGAGCCTTATATAACAGCTATTTGTTTTGTAAATACCATGTAAATAAGGCAAATAATACGTTTTTAGAATTCATATTTGTATTTTCGTTTGTGATGTCTAATGTTTGGTTTTATTGTCTTTCATTTCATTTATTCATGTTTATTCAATGAACGACAATTTCAACTCAAGTATGTAAAGTTTCATGGCTGGTTTATTTTATTAGTTTTACCTCGTGTTTAAAAGGTGATACTTAAGAATCCAAACATGGAAGACATCAAGTTCAACCATTTTGTAGTCACACCAAACTTTACAACTTTAAGTATAATATTTATTGAAATTCGGGAATTTATTGAAAATATTTATTATGAAAATCCAAATGTATATATTTGTTAACGATGATGATGATGATGGTCTTTAAAAATATTCTTTTTGCATGAGAAACTATTTTGTTCTATGTCCAAATTTCGCCCAACAAAGTTTTGCAACTGTCATTTCTTTTTATCTCAAATAATCATTGTTCACTGCTCAAATAAGTTGTCTCTTTAATTATTTTATCCAGTTTCGGTGAAACTTATTGCCTTGTTAATTATGATAATATGAAAGATTTTAAAGGTATTTTAATTCTAGTTCAGTTTTTAATTTACCATTGGATGTGGAATTATCAAACATACCATTTGTATTTTCTAAAAGTTATGTTTTTCATTTAATTCAAACCAAATTGAAATGTTTATGAAATCAGTTAAAAGTATTAAATCATTTTGATTTCTTTACTAATATGAGAACTTTACAGTAATGAAACAACTTCACTGTGAAAATTAAATTAATTATTAATGTCATTCTTACAAAATTTCTGTCGCAAATTTTTAAAAAGTATTTTCGAAAATTTGTTTTCTTGTTAATGTGATAAATATGTCTGTAAATAATAATTGTTTAAACTTTTCTGTTCGCCTTTTACATTGAAAATATATAAAAGATTTAAAGAAAATTCGTCTTGTTAAACTGTAATGTATTTAATTTACAATAAGAAAATTGTAGTGTATTATTTCATTTCCTTTGAGAAATCTGCAAGTTTACTGTGATAAAATGTTTCGGCATTTATGATAAATGCGTTTATGTTGAAAGTATAATTAAGTTATTTGAAAAATCTGAATTAAGCATTTCAATGTTACTATGTATTGAATTTTAATCAGTACTTAAGTTTAATAGTATAGTGATACCTCTGTTCTCCGAAATAACATGTTACATTCTGTAACATGTATGAGTTATGTAACATGTTACAGAACATAAAATATGTTACATTCTTCGGCAGGAATTATCGAGTTCATGACATGATTATCTTGTTAGAAATTAATAATGTTGCCATTTATTTATGAATTGTATTATGCTGATAATGTTGAGAATTCCACTTGATACATAATTGTTATGGAAAAATAGCTATAAATTTTATGGTCTGATAACTTTCTTCTAATATTTCTAATCAAATAAAATCCTGTTTCATTTTAAAAAAATGAAGTTGTTCATTAATTATTCATATACACATGAAAACATGTTTGAAAATTTTTATTATATTTAAGAAATAAAGAGTGCAGTGTATCATTATCTACTAGTCACAATCAGAAAATTTATTTAAACAATAGAGTGTTTTCAGGTGACGTCACGACCAGCTAATTTCTTTTAACTGTTAACCTTTGTAGGGCTTTTAACTGTTTCTAAGGCGGTTGCTAGGTAACGAGGTATATGTTGCTAAGGCGGTTTTTAAGTATAGGGTCACGTGATTGCAAATACTCCAATAGAAGAATTCCACGGCCAGTTCATTTTCTGTAACTGTTAACCTCAGTAGGGCAAAAAACTGTAACATTTCTGTTGCTAAGGCCGTTGTTAGGTCCGAGTCATGTGATTGAAAATGCTCTATGTAACTTAAGTATGTTAAAATTTCATAATACATTAAAAGAAATTCAGTTGTAAAAGTGGTGAGTAAATCTTTATAAAGCCATAGGTGGGGTATAACGTCAGGATTATTAAGCCTATTTGAGCAATGGGAAAAGTTTTTAAGTATATAACGGTATGCGTTTTGCTCACCACTTTAAAAATTAAGAAAAATATCAGGAGGTAAATTAAACGCAACAGTGTGGTCGGGTGAAATACTTAGCTGTTGTGTGAGTCAGTGGCACAGTGGATGCATATGAGGCTTGCGTCCTCCAGTCCTGGGTTCGATTCCCATGTTTTTCTATTTAAATTTTCAAAATTAAAATACACAGTTACTATTATGCTCCCACTGTTGTATGAGTCAGTGGTGTAGTGGATGCGTGTGAGGCTTGAGCCCTCCGGTCCTGGGTTCGATCCCATGTTTTGCTATTTAAATTTTCAAAATTAAAATACAGGGTTATTATTAGTATCACTAGTCGTGTGAGTCTGTGGCTCAGTGGATGCGTATGAGGCTTGTGTCCTCCAGCCCTGATGGGTTCGAATCCCAGTGGTGGCATGTGAGGTTTGCGTGTGCCTGGCATGGGTTCGATTCCCATGTTTTGCTATTTAAATTTTCAAAATTAAAATACAGAGTTATTATTAGTATCACTGGTCGTATGAGTCTGTGGCTCAGTGGATGCGTGTAAGGCTTGTGTCCTCCAGTCCTGGGTTCGAATCCCAGTGGTGGCATGTGAGGCTTGCGTGCGCTTGGCATGGGTTCGATTCCCATGTTTTGCTACTTAAATTTTCAAAATTAAAATACACAGTTACTATTATGCTCCCATTGTTGAATGAGGCAGTGGTGAAGTGGATGCGTGTGAGGCTTGAGTCCTCCGGTCCAGGGTTCGATTCCCATGTTTTGCTATTTAAATTTTCAAAATTAAAATACAGAGTTATTATTAGTATCACTGGTCGTATGAGTCTGTGGCTCAGTGGATGCGTATAAGGCTTGTGTCCTCCAGTCCTGGGTTCGAATCCCAGTGGTGGCATGTGAGGCTTGCGTGCGCTTGGCATGGGTTCGATTCCCATGTTTTGCTATTTAAATTTTCAAAATTAAAATACAGAGTTATTATTAGTATCACTGGTCGTATGAGTCTGTGGCTCAGTGGATGCGTATAAGGCTTGTGTCCTCCAGTCCTGGGTTCGAATCCCAGTGGTGGCATGTGAGGCTTGCGTGCGCTTGGCATGGGTTCGATTCCCATGTTTTGCTACTTAAATTTTCAAAATTAAAATACACAGTTACTATTATGCTCCCACTGTTGAATGAGGCAGTGGTGAAGTGGATGCGTGTGAGGCTTGAGTCCTCCGGTCCAGGGTTCGATTCCCATGTTTTGCTATTTAAATTTTCAAAATTAAAATACAGAGTTATTATTAGTATCACTGGTCGTATGAGTCTGTGGCTCAGTGGATGCGTATAAGGCTTGTGTCCTCCAGTCCTGGGTTCGAATCCCAGTGGTGGCATGTGAGGCTTGCGTGCGCTTGGCATGGGTTCGATTCCCATGTTTTGCTATTTAAATTTTCAAAATTAAAATACAGAGTTATTATTAGTATCACTGGTCGTATGAGTCTGTGGCTCAGTGGATGCGTATAAGGCTTGTGTCCTCCAGTCCTGGGTTCGAATCCCAGTGGTGGCATGTGAGGCTTGCGTGCGCTTGGCATGGGTTCGATTCCCATGTTTTGCTACTTAAATTTTCAAAATTAAAATACACAGTTACTATTATGCTCCCATTGTTGAATGAGGCAGTGGTGAAGTGGATGCGTGTGAGGCTTGAGTCCTCCGGTCCAGGGTTCGATCCCATGTTTTGCTATTTAAATTTTCAAAATTAAAATACAGAGTTATTATTAGTATCACTGGTCGTGTGAGTCTGTGGCTCAGTGGATGCGTATGAGGCTTGTGTCCTCCTGGGTTCGAATCCCAGTGGTGGCATGTGAGGCTTGCGTGCGCTTGGCATGGGTTCGATTCCCATGTTTTGCTATTTAAATTTTCAAAATTAAAATACAGAGTTATTATTAGTATCACTGGTCGTGTGAGTCTGTGGCTCAGTGGATGCGTATGTGGCTTGTGTCCTCCAGCCCTGATGGGTTCGAATCCCAGTGGTGGCATGTGAGGTTTGCGTGTGCCTGGCATGGGTTCGATTCCCATGTTTTGCTATTTAAATTTTCAAAATTAAAATACAGAGTTATTATTAGTATCACTAGTCGTATGAGTCTGTGGCTCAGTGGATGCGTATAAGGCTTGTGTCCTCCAGTCCTGGGTTCGAATCCCAGTGGTGGCATGTGAGGCTTGCGTGCGCTTGGCATGGGTTCGATTCCCATGTTTTGTTACTTAAATTTTCAAAATTAAAATACACAGTTACTATTATGCTCCCATTGTTGAATGAGGCAGTGGTGAAGTGGATTCGTATGAGGCTTGTGTCCTCCAGTCCTGGGTTCGAATCCCAGTGGTTGCATGTGAGGTTGCGTGCGCCTGGCATGGGTTCGATTCCAATGTTTTGCTATTTAAATTTTCAAAATTAAAATACAGAGTTATTATTAGTATCACTGGTCGTATGAGTCTGTGGCTCAGTGGATGCGTATAAGGCTTGTGTCCTCCAGTCCTGGGTTCGAATCCCAGTGGTGGCATGTGAGGCTTGCGTGCGCTTGGCATGGGTTCGATTCCCATGTTTTGCTACTTAAATTTTCAAAATTAAAATACACAGTTACTATTATGCTCCCATTGTTGAATGAGGCAGTGGTGAAGTGGATGCGTGTGAGGCTTGAGTCCTCCGGTCCAGGGTTCGATCCCATGTTTTGCTATTTAAATTTTCAAAATTAAAATACAGAGTTATTATTAGTATCACTGGTCGTGTGAGTCTGTGGCTCAGTGGATGCGTATGAGGCTTGTGTCCTCCTGGGTTCGAATCCCAGTGGTGGCATGTGAGGCTTGCGTGCGCTTGGCATGGGTTCGATTCCCATGTTTTGCTATTTAAATTTTCAAAATTAAAATACAGAGTTATTATTAGTATCACTGGTCGTGTGAGTCTGTGGCTCAGTGGATGCGTATGTGGCTTGTGTCCTCCAGCCCTGATGGGTTCGAATCCCAGTGGTGGCATGTGAGGTTTGCGTGTGCCTGGCATGGGTTCGATTCCCATGTTTTGCTATTTAAATTTTCAAAATTAAAATACAGAGTTATTATTAGTATCACTAGTCGTATGAGTCTGTGGCTCAGTGGATGCGTATAAGGCTTGTGTCCTCCAGTCCTGGGTTCGAATCCCAGTGGTGGCATGTGAGGCTTGCGTGCGCTTGGCATGGGTTCGATTCCCATGTTTTGTTACTTAAATTTTCAAAATTAAAATACACAGTTACTATTATGCTCCCATTGTTGAATGAGGCAGTGGTGAAGTGGATTCGTATGAGGCTTGTGTCCTCCAGTCCTGGGTTCGAATCCCAGTGGTTGCATGTGAGGTTGCGTGCGCCTGGCATGGGTTCGATTCCAATGTTTTGCTATTTAAATTTTCAAAATTAAAATACAGAGTTATTATTAGTATCACTGGTCGTGTGAGTCTGTGGCTCAGTGGATGCGTATGAGGCTTGTGTCCTCCAGTCCTGGGTTCGAATCCCAGTGGTGGCATGTGAGGCTTGCGTGCGCTTGGCATGGGTTCGATTCCCATGTTTTGCTACTTAAATTTTCAAAATTAAAATACACAGTTACTATTATGCTCCCATTGTTGAATGAGGCAGTGGTGAAGTGGATGCGTGTGAGGCTTGAGTCCTCCGGTCCAGGGTTCGATCCCATGTTTTGCTATTTAAATTTTCAAAATTAAAATACAGAGTTATTATTAGTATCACTGGTCGTGTGAGTCTGTGGCTCAGTGGATGCGTATGAGGCTTGTGTCCTCCTGGGTTCGAATCCCAGTGGTGGCATGTGAGGCTTGCGTGTGCCTGGCATGGGTTCGATTCCCATGTTTTGCTATTTAAATTTTCAAAATTAAAATACAGAGTTATTATTAGTATCACTGGTCGTATGAGTCTGTGGCTCAGTGGATGCGTGTAAGGCTTGTGTCCTCCAGTCCTGGGTTCGAATCCCAGTGGTGGCATGTGAGGCTTGCGTGCGCTTGGCATGGGTTCGATTCCCATGTTTTGCTACTTAAATTTTCAAAATTAAAATACACAGTTACTATTATGCTCCCATTGTTGAATGAGGCAGTGGTGAAGTGGATGCGTGTGAGGCTTGAGTCCTCCGGTCCAGGGTTCGATTCCCATGTTTTGCTATTTAAATTTTCAAAATTAAAATACAGAGTTATTATTAGTATCACTGGTCGTATGAGTCTGTGGCTCAGTGGATGCGTATAAGGCTTGTGTCCTCCAGTCCTGGGTTCGAATCCCAGTGGTGGCATGTGAGGCTTGCGTGCGCTTGGCATGGGTTCGATTCCCATGTTTTGCTATTTAAATTTTCAAAATTAAAATACAGAGTTATTATTAGTATCACTGGTCGTATGAGTCTGTGGCTCAGTGGATGCGTATAAGGCTTGTGTCCTCCAGTCCTGGGTTCGAATCCCAGTGGTGGCATGTGAGGCTTGCGTGCGCTTGGCATGGGTTCGATTCCCATGTTTTGCTACTTAAATTTTCAAAATTAAAATACACAGTTACTATTATGCTCCCACTGTTGAATGAGGCAGTGGTGAAGTGGATGCGTGTGAGGCTTGAGTCCTCCGGTCCAGGGTTCGATTCCCATGTTTTGCTATTTAAATTTTCAAAATTAAAATACAGAGTTATTATTAGTATCACTGGTCGTATGAGTCTGTGGCTCAGTGGATGCGTATAAGGCTTGTGTCCTCCAGTCCTGGGTTCGAATCCCAGTGGTGGCATGTGAGGCTTGCGTGCGCTTGGCATGGGTTCGATTCCCATGTTTTGCTATTTAAATTTTCAAAATTAAAATACAGAGTTATTATTAGTATCACTGGTCGTATGAGTCTGTGGCTCAGTGGATGCGTATAAGGCTTGTGTCCTCCAGTCCTGGGTTCGAATCCCAGTGGTGGCATGTGAGGCTTGCGTGCGCTTGGCATGGGTTCGATTCCCATGTTTTGCTACTTAAATTTTCAAAATTAAAATACACAGTTACTATTATGCTCCCATTGTTGAATGAGGCAGTGGTGAAGTGGATGCGTGTGAGGCTTGAGTCCTCCGGTCCAGGGTTCGATCCCATGTTTTGCTATTTAAATTTTCAAAATTAAAATACAGAGTTATTATTAGTATCACTGGTCGTGTGAGTCTGTGGCTCAGTGGATGCGTATGAGGCTTGTGTCCTCCTGGGTTCGAATCCCAGTGGTGGCATGTGAGGCTTGCGTGCGCTTGGCATGGGTTCGATTCCCATGTTTTGCTATTTAAATTTTCAAAATTAAAATACACAGTTACTATTATGCTCCCATTGTTGAATGAGGCAGTGGTGAAGTGGATGCGTGTGAGGCTTGAGTCCTCCGGTCCAGGGTTCGATTCCCATGTTTTGCTATTTAAATTTTCAAAATTAAAATACAGAGTTATTATTAGTATCACTGGTCGTATGAGTCTGTGGCTCAGTGGATGCGTATAAGGCTTGTGTCCTCCAGTCCTGGGTTCGAATCCCAGTGGTGGCATGTGAGGCTTGCGTGCGCTTGGCATGGGTTCGATTCCCATGTTTTGCTATTTAAATTTTCAAAATTAAAATACAGAGTTATTATTAGTATCACTGGTCGTATGAGTCTGTGGCTCAGTGGATGCGTATAAGGCTTGTGTCCTCCAGTCCTGGGTTCGAATCCCAGTGGTGGCATGTGAGGCTTGCGTGCGCTTGGCATGGGTTCGATTCCCATGTTTTGCTACTTAAATTTTCAAAATTAAAATACACAGTTACTATTATGCTCCCACTGTTGAATGAGGCAGTGGTGAAGTGGATGCGTGTGAGGCTTGAGTCCTCCGGTCCAGGGTTCGATTCCCATGTTTTGCTATTTAAATTTTCAAAATTAAAATACAGAGTTATTATTAGTATCACTGGTCGTATGAGTCTGTGGCTCAGTGGATGCGTATAAGGCTTGTGTCCTCCAGTCCTGGGTTCGAATCCCAGTGGTGGCATGTGAGGCTTGCGTGCGCTTGGCATGGGTTCGATTCCCATGTTTTGCTATTTAAATTTTCAAAATTAAAATACAGAGTTATTATTAGTATCACTGGTCGTATGAGTCTGTGGCTCAGTGGATGCGTATAAGGCTTGTGTCCTCCAGTCCTGGGTTCGAATCCCAGTGGTGGCATGTGAGGCTTGCGTGCGCTTGGCATGGGTTCGATTCCCATGTTTTGCTACTTAAATTTTCAAAATTAAAATACACAGTTACTATTATGCTCCCATTGTTGAATGAGGCAGTGGTGAAGTGGATGCGTGTGAGGCTTGAGTCCTCCGGTCCAGGGTTCGATCCCATGTTTTGCTATTTAAATTTTCAAAATTAAAATACAGAGTTATTATTAGTATCACTGGTCGTGTGAGTCTGTGGCTCAGTGGATGCGTATGAGGCTTGTGTCCTCCTGGGTTCGAATCCCAGTGGTGGCATGTGAGGCTTGCGTGCGCTTGGCATGGGTTCGATTCCCATGTTTTGCTATTTAAATTTTCAAAATTAAAATACAGAGTTATTATTAGTATCACTGGTCGTGTGAGTCTGTGGCTCAGTGGATGCGTATGTGGCTTGTGTCCTCCAGCCCTGATGGGTTCGAATCCCAGTGGTGGCATGTGAGGTTTGCGTGTGCCTGGCATGGGTTCGATTCCCATGTTTTGCTATTTAAATTTTCAAAATTAAAATACAGAGTTATTATTAGTATCACTAGTCGTATGAGTCTGTGGCTCAGTGGATGCGTATAAGGCTTGTGTCCTCCAGTCCTGGGTTCGAATCCCAGTGGTGGCATGTGAGGCTTGCGTGCGCTTGGCATGGGTTCGATTCCCATGTTTTGTTACTTAAATTTTCAAAATTAAAATACACAGTTACTATTATGCTCCCATTGTTGAATGAGGCAGTGGTGAAGTGGATTCGTATGAGGCTTGTGTCCTCCAGTCCTGGGTTCGAATCCCAGTGGTTGCATGTGAGGTTGCGTGCGCCTGGCATGGGTTCGATTCCAATGTTTTGCTATTTAAATTTTCAAAATTAAAATACAGAGTTATTATTAGTATCACTGGTCGTATGAGTCTGTGGCTCAGTGGATGCGTATAAGGCTTGTGTCCTCCAGTCCTGGGTTCGAATCCCAGTGGTGGCATGTGAGGCTTGCGTGCGCTTGGCATGGGTTCGATTCCCATGTTTTGCTACTTAAATTTTCAAAATTAAAATACACAGTTACTATTATGCTCCCATTGTTGAATGAGGCAGTGGTGAAGTGGATGCGTGTGAGGCTTGAGTCCTCCGGTCCAGGGTTCGATCCCATGTTTTGCTATTTAAATTTTCAAAATTAAAATACAGAGTTATTATTAGTATCACTGGTCGTGTGAGTCTGTGGCTCAGTGGATGCGTATGAGGCTTGTGTCCTCCTGGGTTCGAATCCCAGTGGTGGCATGTGAGGCTTGCGTGCGCTTGGCATGGGTTCGATTCCCATGTTTTGCTATTTAAATTTTCAAAATTAAAATACAGAGTTATTATTAGTATCACTGGTCGTGTGAGTCTGTGGCTCAGTGGATGCGTATGTGGCTTGTGTCCTCCAGCCCTGATGGGTTCGAATCCCAGTGGTGGCATGTGAGGTTTGCGTGTGCCTGGCATGGGTTCGATTCCCATGTTTTGCTATTTAAATTTTCAAAATTAAAATACAGAGTTATTATTAGTATCACTAGTCGTATGAGTCTGTGGCTCAGTGGATGCGTATAAGGCTTGTGTCCTCCAGTCCTGGGTTCGAATCCCAGTGGTGGCATGTGAGGCTTGCGTGCGCTTGGCATGGGTTCGATTCCCATGTTTTGTTACTTAAATTTTCAAAATTAAAATACACAGTTACTATTATGCTCCCATTGTTGAATGAGGCAGTGGTGAAGTGGATTCGTATGAGGCTTGTGTCCTCCAGTCCTGGGTTCGAATCCCAGTGGTTGCATGTGAGGTTGCGTGCGCCTGGCTAGGGTTCGATTCCAATGTTTTGCTATTTAAATTTTCAAAATTAAAATACAGAGTTATTATTAGTATCACTGGTCGTGTGAGTCTGTGGCTCAGTGGATGCGTATGAGGCTTGTGTCCTCCAGTCCTGGGTTCGAATCCCAGTGGTGGCATGTGAGGCTTGCGTGCGCTTGGCATGGGTTCGATTCCCATGTTTTGCTACTTAAATTTTCAAAATTAAAATACACAGTTACTATTATGCTCCCATTGTTGAATGAGGCAGTGGTGAAGTGGATGCGTGTGAGGCTTGAGTCCTCCGGTCCAGGGTTCGATCCCATGTTTTGCTATTTAAATTTTCAAAATTAAAATACAGAGTTATTATTAGTATCACTGGTCGTGTGAGTCTGTGGCTCAGTGGATGCGTATGAGGCTTGTGTCCTCCTGGGTTCGAATCCCAGTGGTGGCATGTGAGGCTTGCGTGCGCTTGGCATGGGTTCGATTCCCATGTTTTGCTACTTAAATTTTCAAAATTAAAATACAGCGTTATTATTAGTATCACTGGTCGTGTGAGTCTGTGGCTCAGTGGATGCGTATGTGGCTTGTGTCCTCCAGCCCTGATGGGTTCGAATCCCAGTGGTGGCATGTGAGGTTTGCGTGTGCCTGGCATGGGTTCGATTCCCATGTTTTGCTATTTAAATTTTCAAAATTAAAATACAGAGTTATTATTAGTATCACTAGTCGTATGAGTCTGTGGCTCAGTGGATGCGTATAAGGCTTGTGTCCTCCAGTCCTGGGTTCGAATCCCAGTGGTGGCATGTGAGGCTTGCGTGCGCTTGGCATGGGTTCGATTCCCATGTTTTGTTACTTAAATTTTCAAAATTAAAATACACAGTTACTATTATGCTCCCATTGTTGAATGAGGCAGTGGTGAAGTGGATGCGTGTGAGGCTTGAGTCCTCCGGTCCAGGGTTCGATCCCATGTTTTGCTATTTAAATTTTCAAAATTACAGAGTTATTATTAGTATCACTGGTCGTGTGAGTCTGTGGCTCAATGGATGCGTATGAGGCTTGTGTCCTCCAGTCCTGGGTTCGAATCCCAGTGGTGGCATGTGAGGCTTGCGTGCGCTTGGCATGGGTTCGATTCCCATGTTTTGCTACTTAAATTTTCAAAATTAAAATACAGCGTTATTATTAGTATCACTGGTCGTGTAAGTCTGTGGCTCAGTGGATTCGTATGAGGCTTGTGTCCTCCAGTCCTGGGTTCGAATCCCAGTGGTTGCATGTGAGGTTGCGTGCGCCTGGCATGGGTTCGATTCCAATGTTTTGCTATTTAAATTTTCAAAATTAAAATACAGAGTTATTATTAGTATCACTGGTCGTGTGAGTCTGTGGCTCAGTGGATGCGTATGAGGCTTGTGTCCTCCAGTCCTGGGTTCGAATCCCAGTGGTGGCATGTGAGGCTTGCGTGCGCCTGGCATGGGTTCGATTCTCATGTTTTGCTACTTAAATTTTCAAAATTAAAATACAGTGTTATTATTAGTATCACCGGACGTGTGAGTCTGTGGCTCAGTGGATTCGTATGAGGCTTGTGTCCTCCAATCCTGGGTTCGAATCCCAGTGGTTGCATGTGAGGCTTGCATGCGCCTGGCATGGGTTCGAAACCTATGGATGAGTGCAGGCACCAAGGGGAACGGGTGTAGTATTTTTATTAATATAGATGCTGACAGTTACGGTCACAGTTAACAATAGAAGTTACGGTCACAGTTAAATGTTCAGCGTTACTATTTTACACAATTCTTGAGGTTTGAAAAAAGGGTTAGGCTTAGCAAAAAAACGCAACCTCATAACTCTGACCGTTACGGTCACAGTTAACATTTTTTTTTTCAAAACTTAAAATAGCAAAACCGTTTCCCCGACGGACCCTTCTCTGCTATGCCCCTAGAGCCCTTGGCGACTTGGGGGCGTCCATCCCAAACCCCCAAGGCCACCAATTCGTCCAGGGGGAGCAGATAAGGTCCATCGAGGCGACCCCAACTGGTCACCGGATTCCTCCCCTAGGCAGTTTACATCAGATACTCAGGAGATAAATAAATTAATAGATTTATTAATAAATAACAAGTTATGTTTAACTATTAGAATAGAAAGGAAAGAGGTTAGGTTAGTGGGGTTTGAACTGAGTACCATCAGTACAGATGCCACGACTCTACCAACTGAGCCATCAGGGCACAAACGCACTGAATTTATTTGTTTACTCATGGTTATGGAATATTTTTCTTCAATTTAGAATTTGTATAATATTTAAGCAAAAGTGTATTCCCACAAGTGGAATAGAACCTAAGACATATTCTGACCCTATCAGATACTCTGTCGGTAATGAGCACTTTACCAACTGAACCATCAGGACACAAACGCTCGTAATTTATTTGCTTACTCATGGTTAATGAATATTTTTCTTCAATTTAGAATTTGCATAATATTTAAGCAAAAGTGTATTCCCCGCAAGTGGAATAGAACCTGAGACACATTCTGACACATTGAGATACTCATTTAGGAAGGAGCACTCTACCAACTGAGCCATCAGGACACATATACTCTGAATTTATTTGTTTACTCATGGTTAGGGAATATTTTTCTTCAATTTAAAATTTGCATAATATTTAAGCAAAAGTGTATTCCCACAGGTGGGATAGAACCTAAGACATATTCTGACCCTATCAGATACTCTGTCGTTAATGAGCACTTTACCAACTGAGCCATCAGGACACAAACGCTTATAATTTATTTGCTTACTCATGGTTAATGAATATTTTTCTTCAATTTAGAATTTGTATAATATTTAAGCAAAAGTGTATTCCCACAGGTGGAATAGAACCAATGCCACATTCTGACACTTTGAGATACTCTGTTGGGAAGGAGCACTCTACCAACTGAGCCATCAGGGCACATACGCACAGAATTTATTTGTTTACTCATGGTTACGGAATGTTTTTCTTCAATTTAGAATTTGCATAATATTTAAGCAAAAGTGTATTCCCCGCAAGTGGAATAGAACCTGAGACACATTCTGACACATTGAGATACTCATTTAGGAAGGAGCACTCTACCAACTGAGCCATCAGGACACATATACTCTGAATTTATTTGTTTACTCATGGTTAATGAATATTTTTCTTCAATTTAGAATTTGCATAATATTTAAGCAAAAGTGTATTCCCCGCAAGTGGAATAGAACCTGAGACACATTCTGACACATTGAGATACTCATTTAGGAAGGAGCACTCTACCAACTGAGCCATCAGGACACATATACTCTGAATTTATTTGTTTACTCATGGTTAGGGAATATTTTTCTTCAATTTAAAATTTGTATAATATTTAAGAAAAAGTGTATTCCCACAGGTGGGATAGAACCTAAGACATATTCTGACCCTATCAGATACTCTGTCGTTAATGAGCACTTTACCAACTGAGCCATCAGGACACAAACGCTTATAATTTATTTGCTTACTCATGGTTAATGAATATTTTTCTTCAATTCAGAATTTGTATAATATTTAAGCAAAAGTGTATTCCCACAGGTGGAATAGAACCTATGCCACATTCTGACACTTTGAGATACTCTGTTGGGAAGGAGCACTCTACCAACTGAGCCATCAGGGCACATACGCACAGAATTTATTTGTTTACTCATGGTTACGGAATGTTTTTCTTCAATTTAAAATTTGTATAATATCTAAGCAAAAGTGCATTCCCACAAGTGGAATAGAACCTAAGACACATTTTGACCCTATCAGATACTCTGTCGGTAATGAGCACTCTACCAACTGAGCCATCAGGGCACATACGCACAGAATTTATTTCTTTACTCATAGTTACGGAATCTTTTTCTTCAATTTAGAATTTGTATAATATTTAAGCAAAAGTGTATTCCCACAAGTGGAATAGAACCTAAGACACATTCTGACACTATCAGATACTCTGTCGGTAAGGAGCACTCTACCAACTGAGCCATCAGGACACAAACGCATATAATTTATTTGCTTACTCATGGTTACGGAATATTTTTCTTCAATTTAGAATTTGTATAATATTTAAGCAAAAGTGTATTCCCACAGGTGGAATAGAACCTAAGACACCTTCTGACACTTTGAGATACTCTGTTGGGAAGGAGCACTCTACCAACTGAGCCATCAGGGAACATACGCACAGAATTTATTTGTTTACTCATGGTTACGGAATATTTTTCTCCAATTTAGAATTAGTATAATATTTAAGCAAAACTTTATTCCCACAAGTGGAATAGAACCTAAGACACCTTCTGACACTTTGAGATACTCTGTCGTTAAATAGCACTCTACCAATTGAGCTATCAGAGAACACACACCTTAGCGTAAAAGTAAATTTTCAGATTGAATAGCCATAACCACTAGATTCTTTGTTACTAACCAACAGACTCTTCGGGGGACGGGATGGCCTGTTCGGTTTGCTCCTCTGCCTTTCACGCCAGCAGTCTACGCACTGCTCCGTCGTGAGTTCGATTCTCACCTCGCCCCTGGGTGTATTTTCCTTCTTTTTGCCAGTAAAAATTCTGTTGTGTCTGTCTTACTTGACGAAGGTGTATAAGCGGATCCTTGAGATCAAGCACACATACCGGAAAATATATGTAACCAAAAACCAAACCAAACCAACAGACTCTTCCGTTCCAAATTAAATTTTAAATTTGTTTGTTCTTTAATTTTAAATTTCTACTATAAATTTGGAAACTAGTGTTTGATCTAATAGCCTTTCGATCCACAGCTGAACCCTACAGTTGATGTTGTAGCATTAAAAGCTTTTTTGACCAAACTTGCCTCTTTATTTTTGACAATATTTATTTTGATTTAACAAACTTACACTGTTCTATTTCAAAGTCAAATATCCTTTAATTGTTTTGAGTAGTGTAGTTAGTATACACGCCACATTAAAAGTAAAACAAGATATAACCATTTTATTTAATTAATCTATTTATTATTTCAAATCATTTTTACTCCATCTTCTTTAAAACTCAGTTGTTCTGATTCTCAAGCTATCACCACAGAATGGCTTTCTCATGTGTCTCACATCCAACATTGGGGCAAAGCAAAACAGCCTATAAAATTAAAAGAAATTATTAACGAAAAATATCCCAACAGTGAGCATAAAAAAGTTAATATAATCTATCAACACACAAACATTTGATTTCTCATTTCATACCATGATTAAATTCGCTATCGAACAGCAAAGATTAATTGGTGAAAGCGGTGGGAAATAGCTTTTAAAGATTCGTAAGCGGGTTTTTTTTTTTCAAATGAATTTTATTAAATGCAGTTCTTTATTCGTTGTTTTAACCATGAAATACTTAAAATATAGTTTTTAAGAAGTGTTAGCGACATTAATATTTTATCGTAAAATTTTTTAGATTTAATTATTTTGTTCTAATGTTGGGACATTTTGAACTTTATGGTACATGGTTTAGACTTAATTTGTATAACTCAGTATCTTAGAAAAAAGCGTCTTTAATCAAATATTTTGATGTGCATTTAAAACTGCAGAACTTTGTGGATTTTGATATTTATGTATACGGTATTTCAGGCCTTAATGGAATAATGTGAAACGAGAAATTAGCCTACTTTTTATTTCGCAAGCTAAATAGTATATAACGGTTGAAGATGTTAGCGTTAAAATATATTTTTAAGTCTTTAAAATGTGACTATACTCCGTCCGTCACGAGAAAAAAATTTTGACAGAAAAATAAAACTTTGAAAAAAAAGTTCAAATCTAAATTTAGTCAAGCAGATTTGGCACAAATCTTTTTTTCAGCGTTTATTAATTACCATCACCCTTAAAATAGAGGGGAATTGCCAGCAGGGCTGTATCCAAGGGGGGGGGGTTCTAGGGGTTCAAACCCCTCCCGAAATTTTGACATCAATTTTTATAGTGTGTTTTACCTTGAAAATTCTGCAAATTTATAAGGAGCAATCATCTTTGGTTGTAGCCCTAAAGGTCTCAAAATGAGTTAAAATACCACTTTTGAAAGGCAAATTTAAAAATTTTTTCTTGGGGAGAACCCCCAAACCCCCTCCAAAAATATGACGTCTTTTATACAATGTCTTTCCATTGTAAATTCTGCCGCTTAAAAGAAGCAGTTATTTTTGAGTGTTCACCAAAGAGGAGTTTCAAAATGATATAAAGCACTAGTTTAAAGGGGCAAATTTAAAAAAATTTTCTGGGAGAGGACCCCTAGACTAGACCCATCAAAATTTTCACATCTACTTATAATTTTCCCCCTTGAAAAATCGGTAGTTTACGAGGAGCTGTTTCGGATGGAACCCAAATGGTCTCAAAATTGAGCTAAAATGCTATTTTTAGAGACAAACTTTCCAAATTTTTCTGGAGGAGAACCCCCAGACACCCCATATTTACTTGGAGTTCGCATTGAACAAAAAATATTTTAATTTAAGGGATCTTAAACTTAACATACAAATGTACTCGATTGAGGTTACCTTAGACATTATGTTGAGTAAAAGCTCCTAGATACGGCCTTGATTGCCAGTTTCCGCAACAATCGCCAACTATGACGTCATTTGTTTTTTCTCGTGGTGGTCAGACGATGGGCAGGCAAACACGTATAAGAAACGAGAACGGTACGGAAACGGAGAAAAGGCTCACGAAATAAGAGATATCGAACGAGAGAGATTTCAAACTCCGGAGCTCTCGTCCGCCATATTGTTCCGAGATTCGAATATGCGGATTGCTTTTACACTTTTTGTGGTCCGTTAAATAGTTTTGAAAATCTAGAACATCTACTGCTAGCTACATGTATCGTTTTGGCGCAGACGGGCGAGTTTGGCGCAGCTGTTCCATTCCTGTAATGACTTTGCAATATTAGAAAAATCGAAAAATTAGTTCGGAAACATTTTGGAAAAGAAGTTGTCTGATGATTACTATAAGTTTGGGAGGCCATCTTTGTTATGTCGAAAACTCTTTATCTTTAAAGTTTTTAACCGTCCCTTCGACTTCGTTATATCTAGAGTACACGGTAATTAATTAATGCTTATTTTGCAATCATGAAAATTTTTGTAATAACAAACGCAATAAAATAATTCACTCTATACTCATGCAGGTAATTGAGCATTAAAATATTGTTTTAAGCGTCACGTCTCTAAAAAATAGTTCCCAAAAATGTTATAGGATCAGTATTTAGAAAAAAAAACATTTACATTCTAGAATTATTCAAACTCACCTTAACTTTTAGAAATAACCTGTAAATATCCTCTCCCATAAGGAAAGCATATTTTCTTATATGTATTACACGTGTATTATAAGTTTCACGACCGTGTAGAAAATAACAACAACCCCATCCGTTGCCAATTAGAACAGTAAACTCAAAAATAATATTTTTTAATTCACGATTGTAGGAATTTATAGTTATTCAAAATTTGAATATTTTTTATACGTATCCTTTAAATCAAAGTTGTTTTCACTGTGACACAAGGTCAGTTCTGGGCTGAGGTTGGCTTTTTTGCATGAAATGAAGGTTCAAGGAAAAACTAGTTTTACAGATACTTGATTCATCACTTCACCTGTCGCATTTTCAGATCGTGCTGCCCTCTAGCAGAGGACAGGTAAAGTTGAGATTCATCCTTAGAAAATTAAAATTGAATGCAACTAACCTCACTCAAAACAGTATTTTCCACATATTTTTAGATTAAATTCATATTATTTAACTAAATTAAAATATATTTAATAAAGTACTTTTAGGTTTTCGTTATTTTTTTATTTTTGAAATTTAAAAGTATTTTTAATAACTGTTGAATTAACTTAAAATATATTCCTATTTTCTATTAAACCTATTTCCTCAAATTTATAATTTTAAGAATGTTTAAAATGATAGATATAGATCCAAAACAATCTAAAAATTCAAAAGGACAGAACAATAAGCTATTTGCCTCTAAGTGTATTTCCCCGAAACCTATACTTCAAACTGGGGGAAAAATTCTTTAATAAAATTTTTATCACACAAAAATATTTTTAAAACCTTGGGAACCTCATTCATAGTTTTAACAACAATAGCAGAATACGAACAGTAACAGCCGAATATCAAGCAGAAGCATACCAGAAGAGAAGAGCATATATCTCCAGCAAATAAATAGACAGAACAAAGGATAGTTTTTAAGAGCAGGACCAAGAGTACATAGAGAAATTGAATCGTCAGTTAAAAGAAGGGAGTAAATCCAAAAACCAAGCTTTGAGAAAATCGGTGGGGGGGGAATGTATAAATAATGGAATTTTTGTTGTATAACCACCAGATTTTTACTGGAAATTCAGGAACTTATTTAGAAGAAAGGCTATCTTCGGAAAAGCAATCAAAAGTATTTTACAGTTGAAAAAAGTTGGACTTCTTCAACAGGAAAATCTAAAATACCTTTTAAATTCATCATTTAAATTCTTAGTTCACAGCAAAAAAGTGAGAAATAGACAGAGAGAGACCAAGACAAATAAAATTCAAAATTATTACAAAACTGAGACATTAAAGCAGTATCAATGGAGTAAGTGAATATAATGAAGTCAAACATTCCCTTGATAAAAAAATTTAAAAGCACTTTTAAATTTTATTTTGGCTTAGTTTGCAGCACAAAGAATAACAACAGAAAGACAAATTAATTTGGAATTCCAAATTAACTGAAAAAATACAATGAATGAACATTGATTTCGAAACTCCAAGGGGCTATATCTCCCTACAGGGGGTATTTATTTTACCCCTCTTTCCACTCGTGTGTAGAGCAAAGCTTGGAGATTGTTTTGAGCAGAAAAAGTCAATTTTTCATTTTTTGGACTTATTCCCTTTTTGAAACTGACGATTCAATTTTCTCTGCACAAAATTTGTTATTTAATGTATCAGGTGTCAATAGAATAAGGCAAAAAGGTCATATATATGACCTTTTTCTCTTAAGCAAAAATATATATATATATATATATAATATAATTAAGGCAAAATAAATTTTTATAATTAAAATAATCACTTAAATGAGCCAGAAACAAAACCTACAACAATTATTAATAAAGTCCACCATACCTCTGTCACTTCATCAGGGGTACCAAACAGAAGCATGGTGGACGGGTCGTTTTCTGTTGGTTGTCGGAGAGTATATACATACAAAATTCCAACCAACCATGGTACCCAAACGACCCTTAACATCAGGGGTACCAAACAGAAGCATGGTGGACGGGTCGTTTTCTGTTGCACTTTGGTGGACTTTATTAATAATTGTTGTAGGTTTTGTTTCTGGCTCATTTAAGTGATTATTTTAATTATAAAAATTTATTTTGCCTTAATTATTTTCATGCTCTTGTTGCATGCAGCATTGGCGCTGCTTCAAGTTTGCATTAATTATCTAGTTTAAATTCAAAGATTCTAAGATGAGTTATATATATAATATATACATATATATATAGCTATAATAAGCTATATATATATATAAGCTATATATATATAGCTTACACTCCTAACAAGCAAAAAATTCTTCATTGGCAGGTGATGAAATAATAATAGTATGTATGGGGCAGGCCAAATGATACCAACTATCTGGGCGTTGGCAAAAAGAAAATTGACCTGCACTGATTTCATTACATTGGGAGAAAATATAAATAAGATAATGAAAAAGAAATGGGATCAAATAATAAAACTTATTTTAAAATATACTCTGAAGTTTGTGCAGTGTAATTTCAAGTTTCAATGAAATTTCTATATGTTACTAGTTACTACAATTCTTTACAAAACTCTTCCAAGTTTTTTCTTTGTATTTATAAATTAAATCATTGAAGTAAATAGTTCAAGGTTTTTGCCAATTGTGTTTGATTTAGATAATGCATTGACAAATTTTTACAATTGAGGCACTTATAGCAACAATGAACTAACATCAATATAACTTTAATTATTCAGTTCTGTAGGCCCCGTGAATGTCTTACTGATGTACACACACAGGCAGCGTTAGAAATTGGGAAAAAAAACCACTGGTCCGCCGGACCTGTGCTTTGCCGATCTTACTGGTCTGCAACAAAAATCACTGGTCCGACAAATTAAAAAGGACCGGTTTAAATATTATACAGTAACTATTGCACAATTGCACTGAATGTAAGTACCAAATAGTAATGTTAAAAATTAACACATTCAATTATATTTTTTCTTTTTCACCGGGGGCTCCCCTATCCCATATCACCATATTTCGGGTTCTGTCAAAAATCTGTACTTGCTTCACCAAATGCAATCATCAAACGCACTTAAAATACCGCTATCACTGAACAAATCATCTAAATGATTTTACAAAAACGCTGCTAGAAGTGGAAGGTGGGATATTTTTTCATCACACACACTCACAGGTCCGGCGGACCAGTGATTTTCTGATACCACTGGTCCGAGCCGTTTTTTAGTTGTCCCGGACCAGCAAAACACCACAATTTCGAACGCTGCACACAGGGTTCCTTGATATTTGTGAACTATTCTAAATAAACAGCACAGCTTACCCACCTTATCTTTCAATAATGAGTACTTACCAGAATAATGAGTACTTCCAAATCGTAATAAAAAAATATAGTTGACATGAAATGTTATTCAGTTACTAATGCATAAAACAAACAGAATTATCAAAAAATTAGTTTATTACAAAAGTATTTTTTCTTTATAACTAAGACAAAATCTTTGATACATGAAGATTGACAAGATTGAAATGAAAAAACAAACCAAAAAAGTTAAATAACATGACTAAGGAGATCTGTTCCTTAAAATAAAATTTTAAAATAGAGGTAGACATTATTTTCATTTACTCCAAGCATGCTGTAGAGTAGACATTAAAGTTTAAGTGCAGATTTACAGAAACAATTGATCATAACAAAAGAAATTCATTAAATGATTGAATAATTAAAAATGTTAGGGTGGCATCTTATAATCTAAGCAGAAAAGATAGTCAGAGGTGTCTTAGCATAAGTGAAAGCTGTAAAATTTTCCAATTTTAAAAAAATTTCCACTCAACCAGAACTGGATAACTTAAGCATTTTATATCAAGGAAAAAAATTTTTTACTTTTTATTCCTTGGTGTTGTGTCTTAAAAAAACTTTAGCAGTAACTTTTCAAATTTGTTGAGCATCTAAACATATAAGGCCACACTATGAAAACAAAAACTTATGCAATGATATGTGTAAATTGCAAATTAACAGCATAATTTGTATTTGAGTGTTGAAACAAAAATTAAACAAGTTTTTATAAATCAAAAGTAATTCAAATAGGACACCAAATTCAAGCAATACAATTGAATATAATAAAAATAATTGTGATTAAAAACTTTAACTAGATTACAAAAATAATGATTCCTTTATGTAATTATTTTGTCAGACTAAAAACTAATTGAAGGCAAATGCTACCTACGTCTTAAATCGGCCCTTCAATTTTAAAAACAGATGTGGGCAGTTATTATAATTAGAGAAATTAACCATCATGCGTTTGTTTCTCAAATAAAATAATGTACATAACAGAAAGTCTCATAGATTTTCAAGGTTCTCATCTAAATCTCTTGTTGCAGCTGCTTTATATCATTCAATAACTTCCTTGTATAACTGACAGGGTCCACTTTGGTCACGGTAACGACAGTAGTCTTCATACGACTTTCCTCATTGTAGGTTTCTCTCTTGGTTCTGAGCTTGAAAATGAAGGACTCAAAGTTGGCATCTGCCAAGATCTCGTCGAATTTTTCCTTTTCTGATAGCTGATAAGAGCCGAGCTCTTGAGCATCGACTTTCAAAACGGATTCCGCTGCTTCCTGGAAGCATGTCACCCACTGGTTTTCTGTGAAATCAGCAATGCTCAGGGACAAGAGCAAACGCCACTTAAAATCTGGGCCTTCCTTATCGCACTTCTCACAACGGAAGTGGCCATTGTTCATGTCCACAACCTTCTTGTTGCATTCTAGCGCTGGACAAGCCATGTACATGCAATTTTCCTTCTTAACCATAACTACAGTCGCCTTGTTGATGTAGTAGTCAGGCTTATCTCCCATTCCCAGGTTCTCACTGACCACTTGGGAAAATGTCTTCCACTGGCCTCCCATGCTGCCGCCAGACTTGGTGTTTGATATCGACTGAGCCTCCATCGTACAGCCTTCCCTCTCGTACCATCCTTTCAGAACGTGTGCTTCTTTAATATCAGGATTGACTGCCATTGCACTGGACATGGAGACAGACAAGGAACGACCATTGAAGTCTGACACCCGCGCACCTTTAACTGCAACAACTGGATTTGATGAACCATCCCCAAAACTTTCAGCATCCTTGCCCCACAGGGTCAAACTAACTTCTCGGTTACTCCTGTCAACCAGCTTCAAGTCTCTTTTGGTGAGCTCTTTGTTGGTAGTGCGGGCAATGAAGGTCTGAATTTCACCAACACTTTTGACAACTCCGATCACGTCTACATTTGCATCCTTATCGACTTGTTCCAGCTGGTCTATTGAGACAAAGTCGTACTGCATCATGGGAATCGAAGAAGAGCTCTCGTCACATGGCATGATGACACTGTCATTGTTGAAAGTGAGCTCGTAATCATTTTTGACAGTTGAGAACTTGGCATTAGCGGGCTTGACGTTACCTTTGGAAATGTAATACACCTTATTGACTTCAAACATTTCGTAAAATCGGTCAGCCGTTTCATTGAAACCAGTAGCTTTGATCTCACCACTCTCATCCAAAAGATTGACCGAGAACAGTTTCCCTTCTCCTCGAGAATTGCTGTAGGTGCGTAACGGGGTTTTGCTCGTCACACGAGCCTTGATGGTCCATCTGTTCTGGTAAGGGGTAAGGCTGTTTATCGGGTGGGTGGTAGATTCTCCATCACCAAACGCAGAACTCTCTTGATAAGGATTTCGTTCAGCAAGGGTAGGGTTTCTATCAGGCTGAAACAGAGGTTTAGCTGAGGCGACTGATCCTCCGTCGGTCCCATTTTCTGAAGGTCTTTCTGTTGAAGAGACTGCATTAGAGTTGGAAGGGTTGCCAAGCTTTTCATTGATTTCATTCCCAGGGACCAGTACTGTCAAGCCCAACAAGATGATAACTTTACGGTCACCCTGAAGCTTATTGCAGACATACTTGTCCACCTTAACGACAGTGAACTTCTCTAGTTCTTTGTTGTCTATCATGGGGCTGAGTTGACTCCCCAGCATAGCAAACGGGCAACCAGTAACACCATCTGATATCAACAAGCGATACCTGCCATTTCCTTCACCAGCAAGTTTCTTGCAGCCAAGGATTTGTATGACTGCATTAGGCACATCTTCCCCATTCAAAATTTTGTTGATGGAACCAGTTGATAGACTTGGAGCCATGGTCTAAAAAAAGAAAAGCATTCATTTCCTTGCAATTGTTTACATAGTAATTGATACTCAAAATAACAGCACATACAAATTATCCTGTTGACAAGATCTTTGAAAACAAAAATTCATAGCCAAAGCCCATTAACTGTGCTGCTGAAACTGACTTTTGACAGATAATACTTAAGAACCAAAATAATAGCCTTGGTTGAGCATTTTGCTTGCAAAAAGGTATTTTCGCCAGGACAGTGACAAGATAAAACTTAACTTCGTAATTTAGTTAGCAATAAATATTTAAATAAGAAATTGAAAATTATCTTAGTTGAATTGCTTACATTATGCAGATTTACAGGCATGCAGTTGCATCATATTTAAATCATAAGTGTTTAAAATATCTACAGCTTTAATTTATTTTTTACTAAAACTTTAGACTTCATAATAATAATTCAACATCAAGACAGATATAATTTTAATACATAAAAATTTATTATTTTGCAGTTATTAAAGTAAGGATATTACAAAAATTTCAATGCTATCAGTGTTGTACTAATGATTCTTAATTTAAGTAAATTTATTTATTTTCAAAAGTTTATTTTTTGTTGCAACTAAAAAAGTTAGTTAAGATAAAGGTGCATCAACATATAAAACAGAGGTATCATGTAATATCCATAGAATTTAAGTTCTATTCTTTGATTATTAATTTAATTTACATAAAACATGTAGAGTGAAAATTCCATTTTTATATAAAGACATGGGATTTGAACCCCAGGCACCTCATTGTCGAGGTACATCAGCTGCGTCTTGTTCTAAGCAATTTTTTCATTTACTAAAAGGATAACTTTTTTTTAGCCTTGAGGCTTATAAATATGATGTCCATATTAAATTGCAACTTGAATTCATACAGTTTTAAGTGCTCTTTCAGATAAATAAAATTTAATACCTCCATTGTAGAAAAAAGGAGCATGTTGAGTTTCATAACTGAGGAAAAGAGGTTTGTTTTCGCTATCTGTCCCTGTTAAATATGCTAAACCTGTTTTAGTCACTACTAAGCAGACCTGGAAAAAGTTGTAACCTTCTCCCAAACATAATTCTCAAAAATATCTTCCCCCGGCCAACCCCCGCAGATTCCCCCTAAAATTCAAAACAGCCAAATTAAATTCTCCATAAATAAAAAGCAGCATGCTACTTTTAAAAAATATAAATAAATTTTTAGAAATAAAATGTGCTTTTAGTTTTTAGAAATAAAATTAGCATTTAGAGCACCCTAGTATTATTCACTATCAGTGGCATTTGGCATATATAGAAAATTGTTTTGGGAGAAGAGGGGCCACAAATTACTTCCATCCATTATCCATATTTTATAGATCAGGTGTAACTTTTTAATTAATTTTTAGGTAGAATTTTCGTCAAAAAAAACTTAATGTAATAAAAGTTGTGAGCAACAAAGTTGGGTCTGGGGGTCCTCCCCCAAAAAATTTTTGGAAATTTGACTCTAAAAAACTGGTTTTTAACTAGCTTTGGTGTACCTATTCTGAATTTTGGAAATATATTTTTAGGTAGAATTTGCATTTGGATGAACATAAAATAAGTTGTAAATAATATAGTTCCAAGTACATAAGGGGATCTAGGGGGTCATTGCCCAGAAAATTTTTGGTAATTTGACCCTAAAAACTTGGTATTGGTACACCTACAAATCCCTATCTTTCATTCTGATTTTACCAAAACTTTATTTTATCTCCTTACAGATTCCCCTTCCCCCAAAAATACTATGTGAAATTTGCACAAACCTTATGTATTGCACCTATGGAGCTGGCAATGGCTTCCCCCGAACCAGGTTCGCAGGTTTGGGCACTTTCTCCAGGTCCGCTACTAAGAAATTAGAAATATTACCAAAAATTGCAAGGAGTAAAAGATACAGATAGTACATTACATCAATAACAACCTTACGAATTTGATATTCAATTCTGTTCAATTCAACTGCCCAACTAAGAATTGCCAAATTACTTATTTATGCTGCTAAAGATTACCCATCACCAAACAAATGGGTGTTTCCATTAAAATTTTAAAAAAAAGGAAATATAAACTTTTTTCTAATTATAAATAACGGTTCAATTCCGTTAGAGTCCCCGCTAAATATCGCCCGGTTCTATAGTAGTATAAAAAGTAGAAATATTCATAAATAATTTTAAACTCCTGAATTAAAATGTTTAATTAGATCAATAACTATCCAGTTTATTAATAAAAGTCAGAAAAAATTGTTAATATTTGGTTATATTTAGCAATTTGGATATAGGCGATACTTAGAGGGAACGGAATTGAACCTAAATAACTAATAATATTATCTAAAACACTTTTGTACAATTGTTAGCAAGTGCCAACGACAGTGAATCTAAAGTTGTTTGAAATGCACAATACCATACCTGCCAACAATGAGATTATAAAAAAAGGAAGATTTTAAAACTCAAGATACCCACAGCATTTTTTTACACTAATAAGACAACAAGGGTGCCTACCATGCTCTACCTAACTCAATAGATAGCATATAAATCTAAGAAAAACATACATTTTAAACAAAACATGTATTTTTTAGTTCTTCCACATTCCTAACTCTGTAATTTTGGAGTCTGGAAACATTTTTTGAAATAATTGTCCAGCATGATCAGCACAGATGAGTCACAAATAATGATCAATTATGAAAGTTGAAAGTTGTCAATAAAAATTCTGCATTTTATTATTTTTTACAACGAGATCTAGCTATTCATTATTTCCAACATCAGAACAATGCTTTTAAGCTTTAATCAAGTCGGTAGTTAAAACACAAAATGGTACGTAAGGATTAGCGGGGCACAAATATCTCCAACTGACAATACCTATATATATATGTGTAATATTATTAACTTACACATAAAAAAATAAGAAACACTGCTAGTTGAGATATATTAATGGTGTTATAGTATGATACTTGATTATTTTTGGTGATTAGCTTAAAACTCGACACTTACGCCCGGCTAATCCTTAAGAACCGACAAAATACAATAGATACTCACAACAACAATACCAGCTTACTAAATACTAGAAATAAATCTAATTGAATATAATCAACTCAAAAATTAACCTAAAAATTGATAAATAAACAATATCTTTCAAAAATTGACGATTTGCGACGTATCTCAATCCCTGATTGATACCCTGATTCTGGCGCGCGATCTTTGTTGAATCGGTTTCATAACAATTTGGAAAACTAGATGCCAGATGCAGCGTTTATGTAGATTCGAAGTAACGATAGGGAGCGCTTTGCAAAACAGAAAAGGTGAGCATGTGAGGTAGAATTTAACAACATTGTGTTTACGTTTTACTTTAAAACACCGCCTTTTAATTTAATAATTAAATGAATCGATTTGGAGGACCACTTTTTTAAATTTAATACAGGAATCCTAGATACCTACAAATTTTACAAGTGGTTTAAGTTCCCCTTTCGTCGTTATTAAAAACTATCAGAAATTTCAAAATGGTCAGATTTTTCTCGGTTATAAATACAGACGAATTAACAATGCAAATTAGGAAGTAGAAAAAAAACCAGAGGTCAAATTTTTTTTATTTTTGAAATTTATTTCGGAAGGGGCCCAAAATAACACCCCAGCCCCTCCCACACATATTTAATAGGTCCTCCCCCAGAAAATTTTTGGAACTTTACCCCTAAAAACAAGGTTTTAATTTGTTTTTGGTAAACTTAGTCCGAATTTTGGATATATTTTTTGGTAGGATTTAGATTTTAATGAACTTAATACAGTTGTTAATAATAAAATTCCAAGTACAAAGGGGGTTTGGGGGTCCTCCCCCAGAAAATTTTTTGAAATTTGTCCCTAAAAAACAGGGTTTTAACTTGTTTTGGCACACCTAGTCCGAATTTCGGGGGGGGGGCCAGGGTCCCTTTGCCCCCCACTTATATACGCCACTGGGTGGCACTCTGGGAAGTGCCCCCCCCTTGGACCCAAAAAATCCCTCATAAGTACCAAAAAATGTCCCAAAACTCAATATGAGTTAAAAGCATACTTTTACAGGTCAAATTTTAAAAAATTTCAGGGGGAGGACCGTCATACCCCCCGGATCTTGAGTGATACTTTTTAGGGCGCAAGTTTAGACTTGCGTATGCGCCAAGTTTTTAGCGTTAAAGATCACTATTATGGTAACCCTAACTCATGTTAAATGAATGATTTGGCTTCTAAATGTGCCGCTAAACAGCCAAAACTCGCCAAGCATACGCAACTCTAAACTTGCGCCCTTTTTAGCAAATCCCCAAAATTTTGACATTTTTCTCAAAAGGTCAAGGTGATGGTCTGAAAAAGTGCCCCCCCCCTTGGAGCCGTGCTGGATTCGCGCCGGTTTTTAATACTAACTAATACTTTTGGCAATTTTAACACCACTTTCAGCTTGTTCATTTGGTTCAGGATACCTAGAACTACTATTATAACTTCAAAATCCATTTCCCTAGAAAATTACTTAAAATCCAACAGAATTAACATCCAGAAATTAGTTTTTCAATATCATCTGCATACTGACCTGTCCAATAAAGTATTTCTCTAGCTCTTAGATTTTTCTATTTCAAAATTACCTTTATCATGTTGACTGCCATAAATAATATAAAAAATTTTTTGTCCGTGTGGCCACCATTTTTTAAATTGCTTTTACAATGATTTTAACTTATCAAAATTTCTATGACTTTTGAGTTGTATGTAACTCTACAGTTCCAAAACATACAAAAAGTTACCTTTTGAAGAAAATCCAGACTGAGTTCAGTTTTTTGTCTCTGAGGACATACAAAATGTGCCTACATTAGAATAACATGATATTTGTGAAGCATGATATTGTATAACATGATATGACAACTCCAGAACAAATTCAAAAGGAGTTATATTTAACACACAAAACCTCTTGGACATAATAGGTGTGAGTTAAATGCAACTAGTATTTACCTTATCAGGCACATCTTCTTTAGTATCAGGACATCCATTTTTACAATAGGACATTAATACATTTAATACTGGAGTTCTTAAAGAACACTCTTGAAATTGTTCCAATTTTCTATCAGTTACCTGTATGTGTTTAATAGCAATAACATAATTAACAATTTCTCTTAAAATATAAAGAGAAGAGTATCTTCATCACATTTATTAGTATAAGATCTGGATAAAAAAAATCTGCAACATACAACTTTACAGAAACATACATAACATCAAGATCCAATATTAAAGAAGTTTCATTTTTTTTGTAATCTACTAGACATTACTCTTATATACATCTTTTTTGGTATTTTTTCACAAGGTTGCTAATTTTTGTATCAGCAGCTCATACTACAGCAAATTAACTTATGCCACTGCAACTACAAAGTCACTTAACTCAAACTCACAACCTACACACAATGTTAAACCCTAAACAACAACTCATCCCGAACTACCTAAACTCACACTAACTTATCTGACTCGAAAACACCGGCTCTGTTAACCATTATGAAATGACACGACACTCCAATGGACTTTATAAAAAACTTTTTTTAATTATGCAAACAGCACATACATATAGTTTAATAACAATTTACAGCGCCACCTACAACACAAATACTTACAGTGCGATTTACATAAAAGATTTAGAAATACAAACACTAACAGATATTTTTTTGTATTAAAATAAAAAGATTTGGGGAGAAAGTAGACTGAAATGTTTTCAACATTTTCAGCATTTTAAACATAATTTAACAGATGCAAGTTATTAGATTGTAAAAATTTTAATATACTTTTATCATTTATTTACAAATTCATAGGAAACACAAGTGAATTGAAAAATTTTAAAAAAAATCAGATATTTGTTATGATAAATTTTGTGTAAATTTAAATTATGCAATGCAAAAGTAGCTCTTGTAATGGTAAAAATTAAATTTCATAATTTTCTGGCAATTCAATTAAAATTGAATAAACATTTATATGAAAGAATACGTGCAGCTTCAATTTCATCATTCTTCAGAAAACTTTTCGAGTTCTGATAAAGTTGGTTTAACACCATCAACAATCTAAAAGATAATTTTAATTTAAAACTTTGGGCAAGCTTTTACTAGAAATTAAAGCATGGAAACAGTACTAAGTGTTACTTACCAAAGCGGATGGTGGAAAGCTCTTAAATAGAAATCCTTTATGACTGTAATGGTTTCCTTCAAATATCAAAAAATCACCATCAATGTACACTTCACCCCCAAGGGCTCTGAAAATACAGTAACATTGTACAATGAAACATAGAATATAAGCAGCAATACTATTTAAAAATACCGCTATTTAAGGATAAGTACCTTTGGCAAGTAAGACACATGACAATTGAAGGGCTTGGTAGATGAAGGGGTTATGGTTATGTAACAAAATGGGTAAATTCAGTAATTGAGGTTTTTGCCAAATGCCGCCAAATTTGGGCGATAACCATTTCAATGTGAAAATGGCTTCTATCAGCACAGCAGGGATTTAGATGTAGGTAGTAGTTTTAGTAGAAGCTTGGCAGGATCCTATCTCGCCAAATTTGGCGAAAACCTCGTTTATGAAATCTGTCCCAAATGTAACATAGGCCAAACCCTTCAATTATTAAATAGGAAATTTTATCAGATAAACCACACCACCATATATAAGCAGAAAACACATATTATATAAAACATTTAATTAGGTAGTAAGCCCACATTAGTTTAATCCTCATAGATAATATTTTATTATATGATCTAAAATATAACTAAACAATCCTTAATATAAAAAATAGACATCTTACTTTAATCTTACAAAAAAAAACTATGTCAACTGTTATCAGATCCATTGTAATAATTAAAATTTGTTATCCTTCTTAATTTTGATCTCTTCAATTCAGAATAAATCGTAAAAACTAATAATTAGTTAACATTAATTTTAAAAATAAATTTTTACACTTTGAAATTAAAAGTTTTAATGAGTTAAGCTGTTATATTAATTTGGCTTAAATATGAAAATGTAGCAACCATCAGGGTTCCCAGTCAATTTAAGAAATAAAATTCCCTGACTTTTCCAGGTCAATTTTTAAGATTTTATGGTCAAAACACAATTAATGGCATTTTTTTTATATTTCTTGCTTTTTTTAACAGATATTTTCAAAATTGACACGCAAACATCAAAAATTGTTCATTTTCCAGGTATTCTGTATGATCTTTCCAAGTTTTTGGACAAAATAAGCAACTTTCCCTGACTATTGCCTGACTTTTTAGGTGAAATTAAAATTCCCTGACTTTTCCAGGTTTTCCCTGATCCGTGGGAACCCTGTACCATATAAAAGAGCGTCATAAGTCAAGAACATCAACTTGAATTTAGAAAAATAAAAATCCCAGTCGAAAATTTCAGTTCATAAGCTGATTTTTTAAAAAGGGAAAAGTAAAAATTTTCAAGGTAATTTCAAAAAAGTCTGAAAATCCTTCAAAAGTCTGAAAAATCTCATCCCTGTTCATTATTAAAGTATGAAAAAAACACAGAAAAATATATTTCTATAATTCAACTTCATTTAATCACTCAAAAAAATTGGACTTGTCAGTGTTGGAATTAAATGAAATTAAAGAAATAAAAGTTACTCTTTGAGCTAATATAAATGCATTCTTTGATACTTCAAAATATTTTTTGGTAAGAGTTCTTTTACAATAACAGTTTGTTAATGTAACAATCTCAATTTGATCAATTCATCAGTCATGAAAAAGGAAATTCCATCAAACATTAGCAGATATTCATTAGGTACAGTTCAGTTGTTAAATTTTAAGTTTTAAATATGTATAAAGCCATGGCTTATTAGCCTAAATTTCAGTACTACTCAAATTTGGAAAATTAACCAACCTAATAGCATCAACATCAAACATTTTTGCAGGAGGTTTCTTGCCTTTTTTACGTTTTTCAGGTTCCTACAAGCACAAAAAATGTATGTTACAAGATATGCAGCTTAAAACCAACATTAATGAAAACAAAGCAATATGTGGCATGAATGCTCTAGTACTTACATTTGAACGTAAAGCTCCTCGCTTCTTGGTGTAATCAACTCTGGGAATCAGTTTTAAATGTATATAATTATGTGCAGAATTGACGAAATCCACCTGAAAAAAACAAGCAGTGAGACTTAGAAGACCTTTTCAGTCAGTTTATTTTGTGGAGAAAGAATTGAATGGCTATTTAAACATTTATTTTGTAAATAATTTGCTTAAACTAAATAAAGGACCCTGTTAAATTTGTTACTAGTGAAATTTCAATAACCAAACCTCACCTGAGCTAAATCATCTTTGTAGATACCACATTTTAGTCTCACCCACTGTTTGATTTTCAGCTGAGCTTGTTTAGAAACACGTAAAACATCAGTCATCTCTTCGATAGCCACCATCTAAAAAATCAATTATCAGTGATTGGTTAATACTTACGGTAATGTTTGGTAGAAAAGTCTTCAAATTTTCACAAAAATTAGTCAAAATTTAAGCTTAAGAAAGTAAGTGATTAAAATCAAATTACAGCAGAAGATTCAGCATATTTCTTTCTATAGTAATCTTCTATCTCGTCTTCCTTTTTGGACCTAGAATAACAGCAAGGATTTAAAAAGCATTAAGATAGGAATCAAACCATACTGCTGAAGATAAAACTTACTCCCACATCATCTGTAGACGACGATGGCTGTCAATGTCACGGGAAGCATTTTCTTCGGTGGTCCTGGTTCGGTCAATGATGTCCTCGGCTTCGTCTTCCCACTCCTCCTCATCCTCGACCTCATCATCTCCCTCAGCTTCATCCAAAATGAAATCACCGTTGCGGGACTCCCTTTTCTTCCTTTTTCTTTTAGCGTCATCCTCTTCGTCGTTGATATCCTAAGATTGCACAACAATTTTAAACATGAAAAGCATTCATTCATGAAGTACTTATTTAAAAATTAAATAGATTGATGTGCAAATGAACTAACATCATCATCATCCAAATCCTCTCCTTCAGGCTCTTCTGCAGCAGCTTCAGCTTCGGTTACTTCTTCAGCTTCATCCTCATTCACTTGACTAGCAGCTTCAGACCCTGCATCACTTTTTCCATCATCTTGCTCAACCTAGAAAATTATAAATTCAGTTTTGAAAATAGCAAACAGATCATCACTCAACAGACTCAATAGTTTTGATCATTTCCAATATATGGTGGTTTTATACAAGGTCTTACTCATTTTAGAAACTCTACTATCCAACCATCTATTCTTTTTTTTCTCATTGTTACTAATTGTAATTTTAAGTAGCAAAATTTATATTTGTTCTTTGCTTTAATTTGATTTCAGTGTTTAATTATTCAATTTTTGCTTATCCTGGACAAATCCTTCATTATTAATCCTAGTTAATTGTAATTGTAACCTTCAGTACTTTACCTAATTAATCTCAGAATAACTTCAGAGTCTGCATACTGTATGTATCTTAGGAAGGCAAGATCTAGCGAAGAGTTATCATCTCACAAAGACTATATGCCTCTTAAATTTTATAACGTAATTAATTCCTAGCTACTGTACTAACACCTTGATACAAAAAAGTGAAAAAATTTTGTCCTTGAGCTATTTTTGCCAGTTTTACAAGTTACATTTGATGATTTGCTAACTAATCTTCAGTTTTCTCTTTAATGCACCTTCCTAAAATTTACATTTTTTCGCAGTTTCTTTTATATTAAGTCATATTTTTGATTCTTTGAGGTGTTTAAGATAAGTATCTGCTTTAAAAAGAAAATTTAAAATGTAATTTATACTCTAGTTTCTGTTCTCAATATTCCCTACTGAATACTTGCATTAGAAAATCACACTTGTCCTTCATGCTTTGTTTACCTCTACTAAAAGAAGGGGTTATTAAGCCAAAAACATATCAAAGGGGTTCAGGGGAATGTGAAACTTTGATCGGCCTGTGAGCCGCCACAGGTTGGACTACACTGACTAAAATTATGTTCTTAAATTTTAAAAATAGGGGTATACAGCTATTATTTTTACAGAATAATATAACTTCATACATATGATTCTAGGTTTAAATATATAGTAATTACCATATCAGATATAATCCCAGTTTCAGGTTCTATCCAACTTTCATGAGTAGGATTTCGATCCGGCTGAATCAGAGGTTTGGATGATGTGTGAATCGTTCCATTGATCTCATTTTCTGAAGGTGTTTCTGTTGAAGATGCTGCATTACAGTTGATAGGATTGCCAAGCTTTTCATTGATTTCATTGCCAGGGACCAGTACTGTCAAGCTTAACAAGATGATAACTTTACGGTCACCTGAAACCTTATCGCAGACATACTTATCCACCCTAACGACAGTGAACTTCTCTAGTTTTTTGTTGTCTATCATGTGGCTGAGTCGAGTCCCCAGCATGGTAAATGGGCAGCCAGTAATACCATCTGATATCAGCAAGCGATACCTGTCATTTACTTCACCAGGAAGTTTCTTGCAGCCAAGGATTTGTACGACTGCATAAGGCACATCTTCACCATTCAATATTTTGTTGATGGAGCCAGTTGTTAGGCTTGGAGCCATGGTCTATAAAAAAAGCACACCTTTAATTTTAGCTAGTACTAACAAAATTATTATTTGAAATAATACAGTGTAACTTGACTAATTTGAAACTAAAGGAAACACTGTAAAATTTTAAATTAATCAAGACTTTGAATCAAAGAAGTTTTTATCTTTTACCTTTCCAAGTACCCTGAATTAATGAAAAAATTACGATTTTTGGATTTAGTCGCCAATAGACAGGCAAACACAGAGAAGTGAATTTTCTTACAATGAAGATGAAATGCAGAAATATTGGTTGAGTCATTTAAACACTATTTTACCTTATTTGTCAAAATAAAATTTAAAACAAATTATTTCATGTTTTACCAAATTAATTGAAGATTCATTGTTTAAAGGAAAAACAGTCCATAGAAAAAAAACATTTGTTGAAATTAGGTAATTTATAACATTTTGAAAATGAAAGAGCAAGAAGTTTTTAAAAGATTAAAAGGTATTAATTAGTCTTTATTCCAAATTAGAGGTTTAGGATACTTTTTTCAAATGGTACAGAAATTTTAATTTTTAAAATTGAGTTCTAAATGCATAGGCAACTTAAGCCCTGACCCCTGAGTGAAGATAACTAAACATTATATTCGAACAGAAAATGTTAATTACGATTTGTTTATATACTGATTTGATAGCTCCTTTATTTTTTATGTAAGGAAGAACTGTATTATGTTGCATGGATGATAAAACCCTAATAGGTATGTTATGTATATAAAATGTCTTTAAATGTATAAACTATTGCTCCCAATTTGAAAAATTGAATTCTGGTAGATCTCATATAGTTTTAACATTTTTTTTTAAAGTGGGGTTACCACTGATGCCATTCTAATGTCCCTATTGAACTTTAACCCCTTCTTTGATGTTGGTGCTGTTCACAGAACAACAGTGTTTGAGTGCCACATGCGGCCTGTGAGCCACAGGTTGGACTACACTGACTAAAATTATGTTCTTAAACTTTAAAAATAGGTGTGTATAGCTATTATTTTCACAGAATAATATAACTTCATACATATGATTTTAGGTTTAAGAATATAGTCATTACCATATCAGATATAATCCCAGTTTCAGGTTCTGTCCAATTCTCATGAGTAGGATTTCGATCGGGCTGAAACAGAGGTTTGGATGATGTGTGAATCGTTCCATTGATCTCATTTTCTGAAGGTGTTTCTGTTGAAGATGCTGCATTACAGTTGATAGGATTGCCAAGCTTTTCATTGATTTCATTGCCAGGGACCAGTACTGTCAAGCTTAACAAGATGATAACTTTACGGTCACCTGAAACCTTATCGCAGACACACCTGTCCACCCTTATGACAGTGAATTTCTCTAGTTCTTTGTTGGCCACCATTTGGTTGAGTTGAGTCCCCAGCATAGCAAACGGGCAGCCAGTAATACCATCTGATATCAGCAAGCGATACCTGTCACTTCCTGCACCAGGAATTTTCTTGCAGCCAAGGATTTGTATGACTGCATTAGGCACATCTTCCCCATTCAAAATTTTGTTGATGGATCCAGTAGTTAGGATTGGAGCCATGGTCTAAAAAAGGAAAAACATTCATTTTATTCAAGCTACTTACATAGTGAATGATCTTTATTAAAATGCTAGCATAAGTTGGGCATTTTACTGGCTAAAAGGTATTTTTTCCAGGAAGGACAGTGGAAAAACTTAAATTTGAGTAACAAAATACGGTGTATTATCAGAGTAATTATATGTAACCAGTGATGCGAGATCAAATAAATATAGGGTTCTCCAATAAAAAATATAGGACATGCAAAAAGTTATACTTTTAATTAATTTACAGGTTTAAATTTAAATAAACCTACACTTTAATATAGAGATGGATAAAACTGAAAAGACGTCTTTTTATATTACGTAGCAAATACCCATTCAGTAACATAACATTCAGTCAGAGCATGTACTACTTTTACACATTTAAAAGATGTATTTGTAATATCTATCGGATTCACATTATAATCACAACAATTCCTGTTTATAAAACAATTTAAGCATAGAAATATATTGGTTGTAAGTCTTACATAGAAAAATCACATTTAAAAATATTTACACAAATTCATTCATACATAACTGATGTATCGATCGAAAAAAAAATGTGACTGAATATTACTGCACATTAAATGAAGATTACACAAAGACAGAATACAATAAAGGCAATATAAATATACAAACAATGATAAATTACCAATTACTATCAAGAGATCAAAGCGAATTCAAAAACGACAAATCAAAAATTGACAAATTAGCAAGACTTTTAAAAAAAACTTCAATTTGCTAAGGGTCCTGGGTCCTCTCCTCTCAATCTCAATACGTCGGTGAAGTCTGACGTCATCAACATGGCGCTGGGGACAAACAAACCCAATCTCTATGGCGTTTAACATGGGAGTGCTAAAGAATAATTTTTTAAAAATATTAATCGTCATTTCTTAGGGTATAGAACACCTTTCCCGCATAGTTAAAGGTATGGCAATCATTTATAAGTAATCGGAGTATTTTTATTTTGCTTTTCTGTTTGAAAATTCAACGATAACATTTTAGGTCCATTGGTACCAATGGAGTCTTAACACGATAGTGTGAAAAGATATTAGTTTTAGAATATTGTCCTTCGTTTGTTAACTTATAAAACCACTTTACAGTATATTTTAAGGTATGTTAATCATTTAGTAACAAGTATAATTTAGATTTTCGGTCTCATTTTTTAAGATACTAACAAGAAATTTCATCTCCATTTGTTTATCATGCGAGTGTGGAAAGATATGTTTTTATATAATATTCAACGTTCTTTGGTATATCACACCACTTTTGAGCATAGTTAAAGGTATGTTAATCATTAATTAATAAGCAAATTTATTACTTAGGCTCCACTTTTATGGATTTAAATAAAAATTAGTATCTCCATTAATGTTATCAAGTGAGTGTGTAAATAGTTTTGTTTTAGATATTTATCATCGTTAGCTACACTTTTATTATTTCATTTTAGTATTATATTGTTTTGAGGCTTTGTAAAAATAGTACTATACTGTATTTTCCTTAACTTTTTTTAATTTTTTTGTTTGATCTACATTTCTACCCATTTATGTTATTATTGCACAAATAGAAGCATTTTAGCAACAATGAGTATCAATTAGCTCAAAATTGTTTATTATAGACAAAATAAGAGTTAACAAGTTTTTTCCCATTCTGTTTTAGGTTCTATTTATTTATATTAGAGAATTGAATCACATCCAAGTTCCAGCTCACAGGACATTTTACATGTAATGAATGAACCATACTAAATGGTTCTTGGTTTTGGTGACCACTTTTGTGGCATCAATTCTAAGCGCTTTTTGGTTGATCATTTATATTTGTAAATCTATTTGTGTCTATGGTTTAATACCTGAATTAAACCAGTCTACCAGATGTTTTAGGGAGTGGCGACTTACAATGGAGTTGAGGTAAGCATCTTATTAAACATCGTGTGCTCTTTCAGCGTTTGCATTCCCTCTTTACATCTATAATCTTCTAGAAAAAGCAATCATATTTTGTTTTTAATATCTATGATGTGGCAGTTTTGTGTAATTTAATTAATCAGATAAGTTAGATACCCACAAGGTCCTAAAATGTGGACCCCTGTAGCTGACTAGATTGATTTTCTCAGTATCTATCTGGCTATGAAATTTAAAACTGATTATGATCCGTAATGACAGATATTTATTACTTAGACCATAAGTGATTGTTTTGTAAATAATTTTAATAGATGAAAATATTCCCAATTCCATATTTTGGAAATTTCTAAACATACAAAGGAAATACTTTTGTTCCTTTAACCACGGCTTACTAGATGTACTTATACAGGCTAGCCGAGTTTTAAACAATGAAAACCATTTGACAACTTTTCCCGCTTGGAGCGCTACAAGAATTACCTATATCACCCACCGCCTTCAACACTGTGGATATGCTTTGCCAGTTGGTCCAGTATTGCCATCTGTATTTGCAATGATTTCTGTACTCGGCTAGCCTGTATAAGTATCTAGTAAGCCGTGCTTTAACACTTTCTATCTGAAGCCTCCCAAGGCTCACATTGAATCCAATGAGAAATTGGGGTGAATAGGTCTGAAAGGTTTAAAAGCAGTCATTTATTACTCAGATACTTTTAGATCTCTAAAAAATTATCACATTATGAGCTAATTTTGCAACATTCTTTTGCATGTTTGTATTAAACTGATTACACAACTAATTTTTTTTATGACGGATTTATTAGTGTTGATCTGATTTTACTGAATTCATCACTGTAGTGTATATTATATTGATTGATTGTTTTAACACTCATCTATCTGAGTGATTATTACCTGAAGAAAAACTAAATAATCAAATTGTTTGTTAATTTTAAATTAAATTTTGGTTAAACATGGCAGACATGTGCAAGATTAAAAATATTGGATGTAAAACTTCACCAACTTGCCAACGCTCACTTACAACTTCACAACGCTCACTAAATATATGGATTAATCTCACCTTTGGCAGAATCCACTTTGGTTTCTTACTTCAAATCAGCAATAAATATTTATTTACATGGAGATCCTATAATATTCATTTAAACTAAAACAAAGACACTTTAAGATTAATAACTTAAATGTTTCAAAACTGAACCTGTTGAATTGAAAAGTTCAAATATCCTGTCCTCTTCCTGTCAAAAAATCCCTATCCTATACCGACCCAAAATGATTGGTAATTGCTGATTCAAGTCAAGAGAGAAGCTAGGAATGATGTAGAATTACATAGTTGCCTGGAAGAAGCAAATGTCACTCGAATTTTCAGTCCTAAAATTGTCATTAAAATGCAAGACACAATTTTAAGAATTGGATAAATTTAATGTTTAGTCAATTACAATAATAGCTTGACGCAGGGGCGTAGCCAGAGGGGGGGGGATTTTGGGGATATATCCCCCCCCTGAAACTTTCCTTTTTTGACCATAGAAAACCACTAAAACCACATCCCCTCCAGAAATATCAATACCCCTCTCTGAAATTTTTTTCTGGCTACACCACCGGTCCCATGTAATATTATTGGAAATATATATTCGTGGAATAGCATACATGTCTCATGCTTTATTTTTATAACTTTAATTAAAATCTTCTGCAGACGCACTGGCGTAGTGGTCAGAGCATCTGACTGCAAAGCCGTACGTCTGGGGTTCGAATCCCCGTTTGGCATGTATGTTAGTTTCTGTCCTTGTGTGTGATGAATGTGGCCCTCCTGTAAAAAGGGGCTGTGGCTGTGTGAATGTGGCGTGGGCAACAGTACTTCACCTCAGTGGCTACGGTCTACAGGTGCCCACTGGGTAACGCAAAGCAAAAGTACTGCTTCGGCATTATCTGGGTTAATGAACTTAGTTAAGCTGTAGGTAACTGTTTAAAAATTACCTGCCATTAGAAAAATATTAAAACCTTCTTTATTGATCGAGAAAATATTAAAAATTTTCGTGAAAAATATATGAAAGGTTGACAACAAATATGGTTGAAAAGGATGGGCACTGGGCAGTTACTGAGAAAATCCAGTCAGCTACTGGGGTCCACATTTTAGGAGATTGTGGGAAACTTATCAGATAAATTAAAATACACAAAACTGCCACAAAACAAAAACAAAATAAGATTGCTTTTTCTAGAAAATTATAGATAGGTAAAGACGGAATGCAAACGCTGAAAGAGCACACGATGTTTAATAAGATGCTTACCTCAACTCCATTGTAAGTCGCCATTCCCTAAAACATCTGGTAGACTGGTTTAATTCAGGTATTAAACCATAGACACAAATAGATTTACAAATATAAATGATCAACCAAAAAGCGCTTAGAATTGATGCCACAAAAGTGGTCACCAAAACCAAGAACCATTTAGTATGGTTCATTCATTACATGTAAAATGTCCTGTGAGCTGGAACTTGGATGTGATTCAATTCTCTAATATAAATAAATAGAACCTAAAACAGAATGGGAAAAAACTTGTTAACTCTTATTTTGTCTATAATAAACAATTTTGAGCTAATTGATACTCATTGTTACTAAAATGCTTCTATTTGTGCAATAATAACATAAATGGGTAGAAATGTAGATCAAACAAAAAAATTAAAAAAAGTTAAGGAAAATACAGTATAGTACTATTTTTACAAAGCCTCAAAACAATATAATACTAAAATGAAATAATAAAAGTGTAGCTAACGATGATAAATATCTAAAACAAAACTATTTACACACTCACTTGATAACATTAATGGAGATACTAATTTTTATTTAAATCCATAAAAGTGGAGCCCAAGTAATACATTTGCTTATTAATTAATGATTAACATACCTTTAACTATGCTCAAAAGTGGTGTGATATATCAAAGAACGTTGAATATTATATAAAAACATATATTTTCACACTCGCATGATAAACAGATGGAGATGAAATTTCTTGTTACAATCTTAAAAAATGAGACCGAAAATCTAAATTATACTTGTTACTAAATGATTAACATACCTTAAAATATACTGTAAAGTGGTTTTATAAGTTAACAAACGAAGGACAATATTCTAAAACTAATATCTTTTCACACTATCGTGTTAGACTCCATTGGTACCAATGGACCTAAAATGTTATCGTTGAATTTTCAAACAGAAAAGCAAAATAAAAATACTCCGATTATTTATAAATGATTGCCATACCTTTAACTATGTGGGAAAGGTGTTCTATACCCTAAGAAATGACGATTAATATTTTTAAAAAATTATTCTTTAACACTCCCATGTTAAACGCCATAGAGATTGGGTTTGTTTGTCCCCAGCGCCATGTTGATGACGTCACGACTTCACCGACGTATTCTCGCGTCGGTTCGGTTCGGTTGTTTTGTTTACAATACACACGTGGTTTCGTTCTTGGTTGGTTGGTTGGTGGACTCTAACCGCCTATCTGGTTCGAGACTTCACGGAACCAACACGTGACCTACAACTGAGCTTGCGATTGGTTACCACAGATACTACACTAGTAGATCTACTAGTGTAGTATCTGTGGTAACCAATCGCAAGCTCAGTAGGTCACGTGTTGGTTCCGTGTGACGTCAGACGGTTAGAGTCCATTTGCAAAACAAGATGCCAGATGGCGCTTTGCAAGTTTGCAAGAATGTATGAGCACGTTGAAATATATATCGGACAAAATCGGTCTAGGGGAAATTTAATGGGATGGGATTTGTTACATATATCCTCCGGCTTGTGTGCTTCATAAGTCATGTTTAACTGGAACTTTCCTTCTCACCATTGCCAGTTAGCCTTAAGCACCGCTTAAAGTTCCCGTTAAACTAATCGGTACTTTATCTGCCGCTTAGGTGTCCAAAAGTTCCAGTTAGTCGCAAAAACAGTCGTGCTGCCATCTATGAGCTGGTCTGTGAAATACAACTTGATTCAGTTTATGTTTTGAATAAACTTATTTTAATCAGAATTACAGTTTTTTACTGCATGAACTTCTATAAGAATCTTCTAAAAACTAATTTGAACAAGTTTAGACTGCAAATTTATCATTATTACGATCTAAATACTTGTATTAATAATTGGTTAATATTTCATCCAAGATGGCGGCGATTCTACTCCAAAAGGCTGACACAGTACACCTTTTTCGTACCACTGTATTCGTACGCCTTGAAAGAAATAGTTCTAAAAGAAAATAAAGATTATCGTTTCAAGCGTACAAATAATTGAAAGCCCGTGTGCTCTAATGAATGTTTGTGTTATAATTGACAAATAAAAGTAGAAATTCCAGTAAAATGGATCAAAATAATGGATATGAGCTTTTTAACTGGTAGTTTAGTTAATCGACGAAAAGTTAACTGGATGTTTCGTTGGTGAGACGCAAGGCTCAAGCCTTGGTGAGACGACTGCGATTTTTAAGCTCCAGTTATATTTAAGCACCAGTTAGCTAAGCGGAGATTAGCAAGAAGTTGGTGAGATCGGGCCTAAAACTCTCAAACATCAGATCTTTAAGTTAAAAATGTTTTAAATAATTTAAAATTCTGGTAATTTTATTTTTGCCAAAACACTAGTAAAGTTCATGCGATCCAAAAACGGGATTTAACGTCACAGCGCACTCGAAACTAGTGTTTTACTTTTTATCAATGAGCGGAAAACGGGATTCTATTGGATGTGACATCACAGCGCATGTAAACAACAGTTTTCTATTTTCGCGCCAAACGCAAAACGAAATTTAAATTTCAAAAATTTATATCTCAGAAACTAGGCTACGAAAATACTTCATTTAAAGTTTAAACGAACGTCATTCTTCATGGCTTTTTATCTACTATTTTAATAAAATTTAATCTCAAAACATGAAAATACCTCATTTGATCCAGATGTATAGGGACTATTTTTATATCATTATAAATTATATATATTTTTTAATTTTCAACTTTATTTTAGTTTTTACTGTAAAATAATAGAAAATTAACTACCTATAAACATGCTTTCAAAGTTTTTATCATAATACTAAAAAATTTTTAAATTTTAATCTTTTAAATAACTAAATTATTAACTAAATAATCAATTTTGTGTTCTCAATAGAATTTACTTGTTATTTAAATAAATTCTGATAATCTGATAGAAGAATTCCAAAATAGTACTACCTTTTTTACTTGTTTGGAAATAGAGCATTTTCAATCACATGACACGGACCTCACAACGGCCTTAGCAACAGAAGATGTTACAGTTTTTTGCCCTACAGAGGTTAACAGTTACAGAAAATGACTAGAGGTGGAATTCTTCTATTGGATCATTTGCAATCACGTGATCCCTTACCTAAAAACCGCCTTAGCAACAGATAAACAACGGCCTTAGCAACAGTTAAAAGCCCTACAGAAGATACACAGTTAAAAGAAAATAACCGGTTGTGACGTCACCTGAAAACACTCTATTAGTCCCTCATTTCACCAATTTATTAATTAAATTATTATTAATTAAATAGTAAATTAAGCATAAACTCAACTGGATTCCATTATAATATAACTTGGAGGATACTATCTATTAAATAATACTTTTTAAAACCTCAAAAGTTTGGGACGCTAATTTTGAAAATGAATGGAATGGAATTGGAAATTTAAAAAAAACGGATTTTTTTTAGCTGGTAAGTTTTTTTCTCGAGGGGAAATTACCAGCGAATTAAAATAATTTTTTATTGAAACACTTTTTAACTTTCAACATAAAAGTAGTAAATAATGTTTTGGTGAATTTTTTAATTGGAATGTTCGATCTTGTTCTGTTCTTTTAATTTTGAGCCAAAACAAAACGTTTTGAAAACTTTTTAATCTCTTTTTTACTAATTTTTTTATAGACATTCGGGAAACACTCCGTTCCGGGAAAGAGAACCGTTCCTTGTCCATTTCTAATATTTTCTAGGGAGAAAAACTAGATTTCGGAGAGGGTGGAATCCCTAGGTACAGCCCAGACCCTTAATTGTACCTCCTTTAAAAACATATTTGAACAGGACTTAACTTAAAAACCTTTAAGGGTCATTCTACAGAAAACGCTCTTTTCCTGTCCCTAAGCCTTTTTCACTATTTAATATGAATATTTTTTTTGAACTCACGTTTTTTATTGGTATTGGTAGAAGCCTAAACGAGTGCAGCTGATAATTTTTTTCACCGATGTTTTTTATTTCGTTTTATTTTAGTCACAACAGTGAAATCTCAGCTCCGTACCATGTCCCTAGCCCAAAGTTACTCTAAAGATGGTTAGATAAATAATTTAATTATTGTGAAATGGAGTTAAATGCTATTTTTTCGATTACTTCTAAGTTAGAAGCTTAGTATTTTGGCATAGACAATTTTTTTTAACATGTCTTTATATTTTTTTAGATCATGTATAGTAGTGTCCCTTGTTTTTTGGCTCTTTCCTTGGAACCAACTTTTAACTCCTTTGAAAGTGTCTAGATGGCAGCCGGGTGTGAAAGTTTTTTTCTACCCTGATTTGATAAGAGCCTTTGTGTTATTTACAGCAAAATCGAGCGGGAAAAGTTGGTTTTAATAGTTTGAGGGAGAGTTTTGTCCATTATTTTCAAAACGGTTCTGCTAGATGCTCAGCTCCGTGGAAACAAATTAAAGGAGGTTAAAGATGCACTAAAAATAAATACTTATTTTTTGCTTGATTAATTAGGTGTACAGATGTTAATTATGAAAAATTAGGATTTTCCTCAAATTACGAGGGCGTAAATATTTAATTTAGTGCGTGTTCCTCAGCTCCGTGGAACTCAGCTCCGTGGAACAGAAGAGCTATTTGTGTTAGTAGGTTACAGATACTCAGTGTTTGATAGTCAATCAGTGAATGGTAGTACTGTTTTATATAAAATTATAATTTTAGTTATAATTTGAGAAATAATATGATCAATAATAGTGAACAATATTCAATTTTTACTGTATAAGAAGTAAATGTTTAATTTTTGTATAAAATCTTAAAAAATTTCCCCCTAATTATTTTTTATTAATAAGTATTGCCTTTAGTTGTATTTCTAACAAAATTATAGATATTTTATCCTTTGCCATTATACATTATACAATACTCCATAAATGAAATTTTTTAAAAAATGGCATTTTTGAGAAAAATAAATTAAATGTAGGTGGACCATTAGTCATTTTAACTTACAAAGGGTGTTAAGTCTCTAAAAATAATAAAAGTTTTCAAGAAAAAAAAATTATTTTCATGAAATTCTCTCTCTGAAAAAGAGCGATTTCTGTAGAATGACCCTTATTACTGCTTTAAAATGTGTTAATTATTTTTTAGTAATAAAATAATTTCAAAGGATGCTGGAAATTTTGGTTAAGATTTTCAATACTACTCTAAACTAGTAAGTTTTTAAGAGTATTTTTTAAAGAATGGACTCTAACCGTCTGACATCACACGGAACCAACACGTGACCTACTGAGCTTGCGATTGGTTACCACAGATACTACACTAGTAGATCTACTAGTGTAGTATCTGTGGTAACCAATCGCAAGCTCAGTTGTAGGTCACGTGTTGGTTCCGTGAAGTCTCGAACCAGATAGGCGGTTAGAGTCCATTAGGGGACTTTTAACCCTAATGGACTCTAACCGCCTATCTGGTTCGAGACTTCACGGAACCAACACGTGACCTCAGTGGCGGCTCGTCCATAGGAGCACAGGAGCACGTGAACACCCACAGAAAAAGTAGAACAAAAATCGAATACAAAGATAAATAAATATTAATGGAAATATATTCTCAATTTCTTTTTTACACTCAAAATTATGTTTCTCCCCCCCCCCCTTCTCTACTCAATAAGAAAAATTTACTACCGGAAACGCGAAAGCAATCGAAAAAAAAAAGAATGAACTCTTATTTTTCTTTCCTTTTTCGCACGTGTGAGCGTAAAAAATATGGGATTCCAAAGAAAACCCGACTGCTTGCCGGGGGAATTTTAAGCTTACGGCCTCGTAATTTGGATTCCCGCTAGCACAGATTTTGTGTGCCGGGGCTTGCGTTTTTGAAGCTCAGCTTGGTTTTTTTGTGGTCTGGATTTTTTCGGCTAGTTAGAAAATGAGATAAGTACTTTTTGAAAAGAAAATTATAATCTTCATGTCAACTAATTTTTAATAATTAAAAAATAATTATAAAAGGTGTTTGTGAGGTATTATGTTATGTATAAGTATTATGACTTTCCCCTCAATGGTATTATAAAAAATGAAAGGAGTATTTTATATTCATAAGTGCTTGTTTATTTCCATTAAATGCATATTTTTTCAAAATGAAAGCGCATGCAGTGAAGAATTTAAGCATTTAAAACTACTCTCCTAAGAGAGATAATTTTTTTTTATGCATTGGTCCAACATCCTTTTGTTCTTGTGTAAATTTTAATTTTTATAAAATGGGTGTGAACCCCCAGTTTGTCAACTCACGAGCCGCCACTGCGTGACCTACAACTGAGCTTGCCATGGACTCTAACCGTCTGACGTCACACGGAACCAACACGTGACCTACTGAGCTTGCGATTGGTTACCACAGATACTACACTAGTAGATCTACTAGTGTAGTATCTGTGGTAAATCTGTGTAGTATCTGTGGTAAATCTAGTACAGTAGTGGTACTAGTGTAGTATCTGTGGTAAATCTGTACACTAGTCAGTGGCGAATCCAGGATTTTTGTCTGGGGGGGGCTGAGTTTCAAATGTCGTAACTCCTATTATATAGACTTTTTATATGGTACTAAAATATACTGCAAAGAAACTGACCTTAAAAACCTATCAATAATAAATAAGGTACACATTTTTTACAGAATTTTATTTTTAATTTTTACTTACATTATCATTATTAAAATTTAAATTTTGAAATCATTACAACAAAATTTGTAATTATATCGGCTCCTTTTGGCTTAATTTGTCCTGCACTTCATTAATATTTATATGAACACCATAATAAAATATTCGGAAATTTAATCAATTTTTAAATTCATAAATTAAATTATGGAAATTTCAAGTTTATTTAGGTCACCTTCACATCAAAAAATGCAAAAAAAAACCCCTCAAATTTTTGCCAATTTAATTCGGGTTCAGTGGCGGATTAATGCAATTTTGTGGGTGAGGGCGGTTAGATGGAATATTCAATTTAAAGTAGGTCCTCCCTGGGATATAAATTTTTAAAAAATAATATCTTTAAGGGCTCTTTTATAGTCAAGCTGAAAAATCTGTCAGCTTGAAACTCGATCCAAAACAGGTGCCCGGCACGCGACTCCTCGCAACCTTCGCAATGCAAAGAGAGGGGGTCGAGAGGTCGAGAGCGTCTTGTTTACGCGACGTTCTCAACCCCCTCTCTTGTATTGCGAAGGCTGGAAGGGGAAAGTGTGTCGGGGTCCAGTGATTGATAGTTTTTAAGTTTCAGCTCAGATTCAGCTTGACTATAAAAGAGCCCTAAAACTAGTACTGTTAAGCTTAAGCTGTCTTGAGACTTAAAACTGATATGAAATAAGTTTGAAAATTCGGACGTAAAAAATCTGTGGGCAGTATAGAAATCCAAGTAAAAAGGGGGTCTGGGGGTTCCTCCCCCATAAAATTTTTGAAAATTTGACCCTTAAAATCAGCAATTAACTCGTTTTTATCCACTTAGTCCGACTTTCGAAGGGGAGGCTGGGCCCCTTCCCTTCCTTTAACCCCCCCCCCTATAAACGCCTCTGGCCCATGGCATGGTAACTTCATTTTGTAGAGGGTAGCGGTAGAAGCTCATGTTTTCACTTTTTTTTTGCGTATAAAGACGAAAAAATCGCCGTTTTTCAGCACACTCTAGCGGCAGAACCACTCTTCAAAAAATCAAATTTAAGCAGTGAAATTTTGTTTACTTCTACTCTGTAATTGAGATTATGATCGAGAAACTTGTAGTTTTTGAAATATAAGCAAGAAATCGAAAATTGTTGCGATTTTTGAATATGAAGACGACCTTCCCAATGAGACAAATTTCATATTCGTAATCAGCGCCCTCAAAAACATAAAACCGTCGAAAAAAACTTTCTAACTATATAAATGTTTTGAAAAAAAACCTACCTAATGACTAGGGTTATGGGATGGCGGTTTAACACCACGCGATTTGCTGCAATAGCGACAGTTTTCGAGGTTTCCTATTAGTTCTTTCGAATCGCGGTTGTCAAAATTTGTCGCAAATCGCTGGTGTAAAGCCGCTATTCTATTACAGACCCTGAACAATAATGATTCTGCTAAAAAATATCTCGGAAATGGAAATCAGGCTCCCTAAAATAATACCTACTACCAAAATTTTTTTAAAAAATAAAACGTTATTGCAATTTTTAACTATACCAAAACTTGGACGTCTTGGTTCTGGGGGGGGCTGCAGCCCCACAGCCCCCCCTACTGGATTCGCCACTGACACTAGTAGATCTACTAAGTAGATCTACTAGTGTAGTATCTGTGGTAACCAATGGACTCTAACCGCCTATCTGGTTCGAGACTTCACGGAACCAACACGTGACCTACAACTGAGCTTGCAATTGGTTACCACAGATACTACACTAGTAGATCTACTAGTGTAGTATCTGTGGTAACCAATGGACTCTAACCGCCTATCTGGTTCGAGACTTCACGGAACCAACACGTGACCTACAACTGAGCTTGCAATTGGTTACCACAGATACTACACTAGTAGATCTACTAGTGTAGTATCTGTGGTAACCAATGGACTCTAACCGCCTATCTGGTTCGAGACTTCACGGAACCAACACGTGACCTACAACTGAGCTTGCAATTGGTTACCACAGATACTACACTAGTAGATCTACTAGTGTAGTATCTGTGGTAACCAATGGACTCTAACCGCCTATCTGGTTCGAGACTTCACGGAACCAACACGTGACCTACAACTGAGCTTGCGATTGGTTACCACAGATACTACACTAGTAGATCTACTAGTGTAGTATCTGTGGTAACCAATCGCAAGCTCAGTAGGTCACGTGTTGGTTCCGTGTGACGTCAGACGGTTAGAGTCCATTGCAAGCTCAGTAGGTCACGTGTTGGTTCCGTGTGACGTCAGACGGTTAGAGTCCATTGCAAGCTCAGTAGGTCACGTGTTGGTTCCGTGTGACGTCAGACGGTTGGAGTCCATTGCTAACACTCCACAAGCACAAGCTCTGGAACTGTTTTTACAGATTTTTTTTTTCCAAAGGCAATTATCCATGAATTTTCAATTTTGATTTTAATTTCATCAATCACAAGGAATTGTTGTAATTATATTCAGTAGATATTTACATCACCTTCGGATGCTTAAAAATATTCATTGTGTTATGTATTGAAATCGCATATAGTTCCCAAGTTATTATTTAAGTTATGTTTTAAATCATAGTCAATTAAATTGCGATACAGTTATACTATTTAAAAACATGCTAACATGGATCGATTTTTGCTTTTAAATTAAAGTTTATGAGAATAAGGAATTTACAAGTTTTTATACTAAAATGAAAGTTTCCAAATTTACTGATTATTTATAAATCTTAAATATGAAATAAAAATGAAGTAGTATACATTTATAAATTCAAATCCAAAGGTGGGGGAAAGCAAAATGATTTTTAATGGGAATGATGGGAAAACATTAAAAAGGGTTAGTGTAAATTTTTAATTGATTAAAGATTGATTCTTCTGTCACTTCCATTAGGAATATTTATTAGCAGGGAAATCTGAGAATCCTTTATTGGTGCATTTAAGAATACGCAAATTTCTCTAATGGAGGAAAAAAAAATATCCATCAATGTTTTTCAATAATAGAGTGTTTTCAGGTGATGTCACAACCGATTATTTTCTTTTAACTGTGTACCTCCTGTAGGGCTTTTAACTGTTTCTAAGGCCGTTGTTTATCTGTTGCTAAGGCGGTTTTTAGGTATGGGGGCACGTGATTGCAAATGCTCCAATAGTAGAATTCCACGGCTAGTCATTTTTTGTAACTGTTAACCTCTGTAGGGCAAAAAACTGTAACAACCTTCTGTTGCTATGGCCTACTCTGTGCTATGGCCGTTGTTATATCCGAGTCATGTGATTGAAAATGCTCTATATGGTTTGCTTTGCTTTATTTTGGTTTAATATAGTGCTGTTTGTTTAGAGTACTAGTTATTGATCTAATGGACTCTAACCGTCTGACGTCACACGGAACCAACACGTGACCTACTACTAGTGTAGTATCTGTGGTAACCAATGGACTCTAACCGTCTGACGTCACGGTCACGTAGTAGTCACGTGTTGGTTCCGTGTGAAGTCTCGAACCAGATAGGCGGTTAGAGTCCATTAAACATTTTAATTCAGGAGTTTGAAATTATTTATGAATATTTCTACTTTTTGTTGTCTAATGAAAGAACCGGGCGATAAGCGGGAACTCTAACTGAGTTGTACCTTTTTGGTCTAGTTCATTTAAACAATATATTTATCATTTATGTAAAAAATTTTGTTTAATTAATTACGCAAAATTTTTTACCTTTAGGTCTCGATATTTATTCCTTGTATTGATTAAGTTTAATTATTAAGATTAATAATATTAGCCGCTTCCGTAGGGCAGTTAAGAGTTTTCCAATATTTATGAATTAAAAAAAACCTTTTTGCGCTCCGGGAATGGAAGTCCCGATGATTCCGTTCACTCTCAAGTCTCACGGAGGCCGGACCTGCAGTGCAGACAGATTTTGCCCAATTTCTTTGCATTGTTTTTGGGATTTTCGCATGTCGGGGAGTGATTGGGAGTGGGAAAGGTGAGTCTCGATGACACCGGACGACACTCGTCTCTTTCACGGAGCCGAACCTGCCAGAGCAGACAGATTTCTCCACACGTCTTTATTTTTAATAGACGACATTAGTGTGACGTCACTTGCTTGTTTGGAAACGTTGATTCTATCCGTGATTGGAAGTAAATCCGTACGGAACCAATCACGGATGGAATCAACGTTTCCAAACAAGCAAATGACGTAATGACTAATGTCGTCTATTATTTCAAAGTGGATTTTTTCGCAAGCTAAAACCGAGAAGGACCGAACAAAGAAGCTTCATATGGCAGTTAGAGTTTTCTAATCTTTATGAAATTTTTTAAAAACCTTTTTGCTCTTCAGGAGCGGATGTGTCCCGATCAGTGTTAGGCAAAAACTGAGACGATATGGTCGTGACAATTTTAAAAAAAAAAATTGGTCATTTAAATCAAAATCTTTTATAAATACATGCACTCTTAGAGTAGAGATAACCGCCCTCAGAAATGGACAGTCTATCGGCAGTTGTTATGATTAAACTAAACAATAATTTAAATCTAACATGTTGTCGATAACGGACATTGCCTGACCTCCGTGATTGAGTCCTCACACAAGCCCTCAAGATTGAATTATTGGTCAAGATTAGGAATCTTCTATAAAAAAAAAACCCGAACGCATTAGCACAGGAACGAGTAGGAGGAGTTTTAGAAGTCACCAACGTCCGTTCTGCCTTGAAAGGTAAGATGCCATTGTCATATGCGTACTATTGTTTTAACGGTGCATATTAAATTAATAATGTCAATTTAGACATTTTGTAATTATCAACTAAGAATCTATTTGATAATGATAATTACGGTTCGAATAAATAATATTAATTAATGGAATAAGGGGTTAATAACCCTAAGTAAGCCTTTCTCTTTATTTATGAGGAGATTTTTTGGTTAATTTGTAAACGAAATGAGGTGCTTTAAAATGTTTTTTTTTTTTTTTACAAATTGATGCCCACAGACACACAAGTTTAAATATCCTTTCAGTACATCATCTTTTTTAAGATAAAATTTGCCTTCACCTATTATATCTAAATCCAAACAATTGTAAAAAACAGTGTTGTTAACCTACAAACAACTAACTTAGTTTATCCTGTTCCCAAGCATAATAAATCAATATTCGGTAAAATATCGCATCCAACTTTTACAGAAGGTAGACTTGATTTTGGGAAAAGTGGTTCTTAACAGTTTTTTTAAACTAGACCTTTTACAAACATATCTAGAAATTAGTTAATCAATATCATCTAACCTACCAGGCCAATATAAAGTATTTCTCTAGCTCTTAACTACGATTTTCTATTTCAAAATTACCTTTATGTATCTTACCTAATCAGGCACATCTTCTGTAGTATCAGGCCATCCATTTTTAGAATAGGACATTACTACATTTAATACTAGATCTCTTAAAGCACACTCTTAAAATTGTCCCAATTTTCTATCAGTAACCTGTATGTGTATAATAGCATTAACATAACGAACTATTTCTCATAAAATATAACCATTACATTTTTAATATTATAAGATCTAGATAACAAATCTGCTACATGCAAGAACTTTACAGTCACATACATAACATCACAATAATATATTACAGAAGTCTCATTCTTTGTAATCTACTAGATATTACTTGTGCATCTTTTTTGGTAATTATCACAGTGTTGCTGCTTTTAAAAACATTTTTAAAAAACACTTCTGTACCTTTTAGAAAATGGTTAAAAGTGCATTAGTATAATTTTATATAATATGATAATTTAACATTAATTAATATAGCATACTAATTATTTTATACATATACATTAATTAATGGAATAGTTATGTATAAGAAAAAAAAATGGATTAAAAACATGACTTAAATTTTAAAAATAAGGTCTTGGATAAAATTCATCAATAGATTTAAAAAAGTTTAAATTCAAAACCCTGCTATTTACGTCACTTCATCAACAAGGTATTAAAACTTATTCTTGAAAATGCAGGTAATATTATACAGATTATCTATAACCTAACTATTTCCGTATTTCATATCTAGAAGAATTTAACAAATTATATTACAATTTTTCGTGCAAGCAATTTTCAAACAAATGAATTTCTTTAAATTCTGGTACATAGTTTATAATTTTTTTATTTATATCAGAGATTTTAAAAAAAATCAATTGATTTAAATCAAACAACCCTGAATTTTTATAATATAAAACTTCTACTGATAGTTTGTTTAAAAAATAATAAAAAATAATTACTATGCCAATATCCTTGCAAGCAATTAAAACTTAATTAAAAAAATTAGATAAAAGATAAAAATTAATTTAACTAGGACAAAACACTACATTTAATCAACACAATTCGACACAAGTTATTGAAACTGTGAACAGGGTAGGGTTACGATTGAGCTGAAACAGAGGTGGGAACTGTTCCATTGATCCCATTTTCAGACAGTGTTGCTGTTGAAGAGACTGTTTTAGAATTAAAAGGGTCGCCAAGCATTTCATTGATTTCATTGCCAGGGACCAGTACTTTCAAATCTTCCAGATGGATAGTTTTGCGATCATCAATATGAGTGCAGTGCCACTTGTCCACCCTTATGACGGTAAACCTCTCTAGTTCTTTGTTGACCACCATATGGTTGAGATCTCTTTTCAGAATGGCAATTGGGTGGCCACTAACACCATCTGATATCAGAAAGCGATACCAGTTAAATCCTTCACAGGTAATTGTTTTGCAGCCAAGGATTTGTAAGACTGCATTAGGCACATCTTCCAAATTCAAAATTTTTTTGATGGACCCAGTTGACAGACTTGGAACCATGGTCTATAAAAAGAAAAGAACACCTTTAATTTTAGCTAGTACAAACAAAATTGTTTTTAAAATAATACACAGTGCAACTTGAATAATTTGAAACTGAGGGAACCACTGTAAAACTTTAAATTAACCAAGACTTCGAACCACAAAGTGGTTTTCATCTTTTACCTTTATTACCAACCAGGTACCCTGAATTAATGAAAAAGATTACGAACTGATTATAATTATATCAGCAAAGATTCCGTTGCTGGGAATTATCCCCAACTTGGCTAAATAACCTCCAGATTGAGGCGCCTGGAACTTCAGTTTTGACCATATACAAATTTTTATGATTTTATACTGCCAACTTATTTCATTTTATAAAAATTATCATGGATTCTTTAAAATGTAAAATAACATCACTTGCGAGATCTGTTCTTTAATACCAAATTTAAATATAATGGATGAGTAGTATTTTCATTCACACCCAGCATACTGTAGAGAATATATTGAATTTTCAAAGCAGCTTCTTAAATTCAAAAAAATTATAATAGCAAAAGTAATACAGTAATGCTTGATTAACTAAAAATGTTACGATGTAACTCTTATGGTCTGAGCAGAAAAGGTAAGGGGTTGATAGTAAGGAAAAGTAGAAAAATGTTCCAGAACAGAGCTGGAAAACTTATATGTACTTCCCCACCTAAAATAAATTTTGATGTAATTTAAGTTAAATTGAAAAAAAAAATAGCAGCATTCTTTCAATTTGAGTAAAACTTTAAATAAAATTTTGTAGATCAAAATTAATTTAATTAGGATAGTACTAAATTCAATCAACACAATCAAATATAATTTTTAAAAATTGTGAATTAAAATATTGATTTACTGAAAACAAAAATATTTTTTTCTTTACATAATTACTTTTTCACACTCAAAATTAATTGCAAGGCAAATGCTACCTATGTCTTAACTTAAATCAATGTAATCCAACCTTAAGCTACTTGAGGGCCAATTAACCTTTTTCATAGGGTGGTGAGGTCCAGAGACAATTGAGAAAATAACATTTTACTGTTTTAACAGAGGCAAGTGTCAAGTTTTTAACAGTGGATCATTTATTTCAATTCGGTTCTTTTGTATTAGGCTGTTTACTGTTAGTTTAACCCGCAGATAATGGCATTGACATTAATGGATTCAGTGGCACGGTCAGTGGGCAAATATGGAAGTACCGAATTGTGCTACATTGAAGATGAAATAAAGAAATATTGGTTGGGACAAAAAACAATATTTTACATGATGCTCATATTTATTAAGATAAAATTTTAAATAAAGAATTTCTTGTTCTGCTAAATTAATTGAAGACTTGTTATTAAAAGTAAAAACAGTCCATAGAAGAGGAAAACCCCTTCTTTGAAATTAGGCAATTTAAAACGTTTTGAAAATGAAAGAGCAATAGTAATTCAGTTTTAGTGATTTACAGGTATTAAAGTGAATTGAATTTGAAAAGCAATCTGGTAAATCTCACAAAAAGTCTAAATATTTTTTGTAAAGTGGAGTTCCCACCAATGTCAATCTAATGCTCTTTTTGCACTTTGAGCCAAAACCACCTGCAAAGGGGGTTAAGGGGATTTTTCCTAAATATGTTTTGGAAATTTGATCTGTAAAAAAATATTTTTTTGCATGTTTTTTGAACAAAACACAATACTATTCAATGTAGTTTGAATGGGCATCTCTTTGAGGGCTGCATGCGGCCTGCGAGCCGCAGGTTGGACCACCTTGACTCCAATCCTACTATTAACTTTAAAAAATAGGAATGTGTAAATATAACTTCATACATATGTTTCTAGGTTTAAGAAATTAACCATTTCCGTAACAGATATAATCCCAGTTTCAGGTTCTGTTCCATTGATCCCATTTTCTGAATGTTCTTCTGTTGAAACAAGCTTTTCATTGATTTCATTGCCAGGGACCAGCACTGTCAAGCTCAACAGGCAGATACCTTTACCGTCAGGCGGCATTTTTTGCCAGGTACACCAGTCCACCCTTATGATGGTGAATTTCTCTAGTTCTTTGTTGGCCACCCTTTCGTGGAGTAGTTGAGTCCCCAGATTGCCAAACGGGCAGGCAGTAATACCATCCCATATCAGCAAGCGAAACCATTCCCTTCCTTTTGGACCAGGAATTTTCTCGTAGCCTAGGATCTGTAAGACTGGATTAGACACACGTTCACCATTCAAAATTTTGTTGATGGATCCAGCTGTTAGACTTGGAGGCATAGTCTAAAAAAGTAAAAGCACAAATTTTGTTTAAGCTACCTACATAGTAAATAGTATTTAAAGTAATAGCCAGGCATTTTACTGGCAAAAAGGTAATTTTACCAGGACAGTGGCAAAACTTAAATTTGTTCAATGTTTCATCATCAATTTGTTTGTTTCATCAACAGAACACAATGAACCTTTTGTTATGAAAGGATAGAATAAATTATTTTGCAATCAAAATAAATAAATTATACAGTTCCAATGATCAATGTATGATCATTGAAAATTCCTTCCCCGATCATCATTTTTCTAAGTACCATTACACTAATGTAAGGGAACTCCATTCTTTGGCTAAAAGATGAATATTGCACGTTTTAAAACTCACCCACGGTTTAGCAAGTGGTCCAATTTCTATCACATTGGATTGAGGATTTAAGTAGTACGGATATTCCTGTGCCTCATGCAATAATGTTTTTCATTTTATTATGATTTGTTTCGTCACACGGGCCTTCTAAAAACGGCCTTTTGAAATGCACTCGCACTACATTAGGTCCTAGCTCTTTAACGGCGTATCTGCGACCCCCCTTCCTATACCAATTCTTGTTCGTCTAGGTGTAGTCTAACACCCCTAGAAGTTTGTACCATGAATTAAGGACCACCCTGTATATGTTTGATTTATGTCAAGAAAAAATATCAAGTAAAGAGAGTGTATACTAAAGTATGAGTAGCATTTTTAAGTTAGAGTAATTTTGGCCACTTTTTTTAAAGTTTTTTGAAATAAGTAAATTTTTGAATTTGCTTTTTGTGCTACAAAATTTAACACCTAAAAACATAATTAAATCCTGTTAATAGAGAAAAAAAATTTTGGTGGTACCCTTAACAATGAACAAATTTTAATTTACCTTTACTTAAATGATAATTAAATTACTGAAATTTTTTTTACCAATATAGATTTTGAAGAGTGAACTGTTCCATTAATCCCATTTTCTGCAGGTTTTTCTGTTGAAGAGACTGTATTCGAGTGTGTAGGATTTCGTTCAGGAGGGTTTCTATCAGGCTGAAACAGAGGTTTAGCTGAGGTGCGAGATGTTCCGTCGGTCCCATTTTCTGAAGGTTTTTCTGTTGAAGAGACTGCATTATACATGATAGGATTGCCAAGCTTTCCATTGATTTCATTGCCAGGGACCAGTACTGCCAAGCTTAACAAGACGATATATTTACGGTCACCCGGAAGCTTATCGCAGCAATACTTGTCCACCCTAACGACAGTGAACGTCTCAAGTTCTTTGTTGTCTATCATGTGGTTGAGGCACCTCCCAAGGAAGACACATGGGAAGACGATAACACCATCTGATATCAACAAGCAATACCTGTTATTTCCTTCACCAGGACATTTATCGTAGTCAAAGATCTGTAAGACTGGATTAGGCACACGTTCACCATTCAAAATTTTGTTGATGGATCCAGCTGTTAGACTTGGAGGCAGAGTCTAAAAAAGGAAAAGCATAAATTTTGTTTAAGCTACCTACATAGTAAATGGTATTTAAAGTGATAGCCAGGATTGGGCATTTTACTGGCGAAAAGGTAATTTTGCCAGGACAGTGGCAAAACTTAAATTTGTTCAACAGTACACAACGAACCTTTTAGTTATGGAAGGACAGAATAAATTATTTTGCAATGAAAGAGTATTGATGTGTTCACAAAGTGATTATACTCATACCAGTAATTGACTATTTCATTTCCAGAGTAAAAATCAAAATATAAATACTAGATTATCAGTAGACACATGTTTATATTATATTTAGAGCAAATATATAAAGTTATGAAGTATTAAATTTGAGGGTACTCAGTACCAAAATTTAGTCAAAATTTTAAATTTGAGATTTTGCCATAAAAATAAAGATTCTATCCTTAGAATTATTACCACAAAGTTTCATAATGATATGAGGGTTTTAAGTTTAAAAATTTTGAGGTTTTCTGACCCAAAGATAGGCTTACTGAAACATAGTTTTCAACCTTTAAACAGGTTTTTCTAAAAAAAAAAAAAAAAAAGGTTTTTATCGTTTAAAACCCTAAGACTTTTTCTAACTGTCCAAATCACTTAAAACTGGGTAGTCATTATCAGTGATGTATGTTAAACACCTCTATCTATGGATTTTAAAATATATTTGTTACACAATTTTTTACAAAGCAAGAAAGTAGAAACTTGGCATATTTTTTCTAAAAAAATTTCAAATTTCAGTTCTTTTATTTTTTTGAAACCCTTGTAGATATTTAAATTTCCATACATAGAGGTAACAATATAAGTTTGATTTATGTCAAGAAAAAATATCAAGTGAAAAGAGTGTATATTAAAGAAGGAGCAGCATTTTAAAGTTAGGGTAATTTTGGCCACTTTTTTAAAGTTTTTGGAAATAAGTAAATTTTTGAATTTGCTTTTTGTGCTTGGTACTGAGTCCCCTTAACAATGAACAAATTTGAATTTATCTTAGGGTCATTCCACGTCAAATCAACACACTTTTTGGCATGACCATCTCGGAATTTCTTGAAATTTGGTACACATGTTCTACTTATAGAAACTCAGAAAAGTACCAACTTTCACCAAAAAATATTAATTGGTTCTGGAATTACAGTTGCGTAAAGTGGTCGAAAATGGACCAACATAAGTTCTTTAAATTGCTCTAGAGGATCTTCTAATTGGGTTATGCAAATGAAGTTGATGTCATTTTAAAGTATTTTAAATGTTCTTTTTAATGGTGTAAAATGTGCAATAAAATTTTGAAAAAAATATATTTTACAAAACAAAATAGAATTAAAAGTTTGATTTCTATCAAATGTACCACTTTTAAAATTTTGAAAAAAATTCCAGGTATAGGTAATATTTTTCTAAATAATCTGGTAAAATTATAGGATGGGACAAAAATGGGATCAGTGTCAAAAACTAATTAAACCAAAGTTCGATTTTTCTTATATCCCCTTAAAAAATTTTAAAACTAATTTTTTTTCTTTAATTGGATGTGAATTGATTTGTATTTAATTGCTGTTGACAATTAGGTCCCCTGCACAAATTTCGTGTAGCCCGGGCTTCATATTTACAACCTGCATGTTAATTTAGGACATTGTATTGTAACAATGCACATAAAGTAAATATGAAGCCCGGGCTACACCAAGTTTGTGTCATTTAATTGTCAACAGTAGTTAAATACAACTCAATTCGCATCCAATTAATGAAAAAAAAATAGTTTTAAAAATTTCTAAGGGGATATAAGAAAAATCCAACTTTGGTTTAAATAATTTTTGACACTGATCCCATTTTTGTCCCATCCTATAATTTTACCAGATTATTTAGAACAATATTACCTATACCTGGAATTTTTTTCAAAATTTTAAAAGTGGTACATTTGATAGAAATCGAACTTTTAACTCAATTTTGTTTTTCAAAATTTTACTGCACATTTTACACCATTAAAAAGAACATTTAAAATACTTTATAATGACACCAACTTCATTTGCATAACCCAATTAGAAGATCCTCTAGAGCAATTTAAAGAACTTATGTTGGTCCATTATCGACCACTTTACACACCTGTAATTCCAGAACCAATTAATATTTTTTGATGAAAGTTGGTACTTTTCGGAGTTTCTATAAGTAGAACATGTGTACTAAATTTCAAGAAATTCCGAGATGGTCATGCCAAAAAGTGTGTTGATTTGACGTGAAATGACCCTTTACTTAAATAATAATTAAATTATTGTAATTTTTTTACCAATATAGATGAGTAAACTGCTCCATTAATCCTATTTTCTGAAGGTTTTTGTGTTGAAGAGACTGCATTAGAGTTGGTAGGATTGCCAAGCTTTCCATTGATTTCATTGCCAGGGACTAGTACTGCCAAGCTTAACAAGACGATACATTTATGGTCACCCTGAAGCTTATCGCAGCGATACTTGTCCACCCTAACGACAGTGAACGTCTCTAGTTCTTTGTTGTCTATCATGTGGTTGAGGCACCTCCCAAGGAAGGCACATGGGAAGACGGTAACACCATCTGATATCAACAAGCAATACCTGTCATTTCCTTCACCAGGACGTTTCTTGTAGTCAAGGATTTGTATGACTGCATTAGGCACATCTTCCCCATTCAAAATTTTGTTGATGGAAGGCAGAATCTAAAAATGAAAAGCATAAATTTTGTTTAAGCTACCTACATAGTAAATGGTATTTAAAGTAATAGCCAGGATTGGGCATTTAACTGGCGAAAAGGTAATTTTCCCAGGACAGTGGCAAAACTTAAATTTGTTCAACAGAACACAATGAACCTTTTAGTTATGGAAGGACAGAATAAATTATTTTGCAATGAAAGTATATTGATGTGTTCACAAATTGATTATACTCATACCAGTAATTGACTATTTCATTTCCAGAGTAAAAATCAAAATATAAACAGTAGACACATGTTTATGTTATATTTAGAGTAAATATATAAAGTTATGAAACATTAAAGTTAACAATGAACAAATTTTAATTTCAATCAATCAAAATCAAACTCTGCCCGGGCCTAGTGGCCCATCAGGCGGTGCCCATCTCCGTTTCATTAGCCTTTGGGCCTGGGGTGCTAATTACTTAGCTTGTGTCCAGGTCAAGTGGCTAGCCCGACGCTGGATCCCCAGTTGATTCCCCAAGCAAGCTTGGTGCTCATTTTATCGACCCCGAAAGGATGAAGGGCTGAGTTGACCCATGACCAGCTACCCAAGCAGAAGCCGCAAGGCATCGAACCTGGGTCGGTGATGCTCGTAGCCAGGCACGCGGACTACTACATCGACGCGGCCACAAATTTTAATTTACCTTTATTTAAATTAAATTTCTGTAATTTTTTTTACCAATATAGATTTTGACGAGTGAACTTTTCCATTAATTCCATTTTCTGAAGGTTTTTCTGTTGAAGATACTGGATACTGGATACTGTTGATAGGGTTGCCAAGCTTTTCATTGATTTCATTGCCAGGGACCAGTACTGTCAAGCTCAACAAGATGATAACTTTACGGTCACCCTGGAGCTGATGGCAGACATACTTGTCCACCCTAACGACAGTGAACTTCTCTAGTTCTTTGTTGTCTATCATGGGGATGAGTTGACTCCCCAGCATAGCAAACGGGCAGCCAGTAACACCATCTGATATCAACAAGCGATACCTGCCTTTTCCTTCACCAGCAAGTTTCTTGCAGGCAAGGATTTGTATGACTGCATTACGCACATCTTCCCCATTCCAAATTTTGTTGACACACCCAGTTGTTAGACTTGGAGCCATAATCTAAAAAAAGAAATGCATTCATTTTATCCAAGCTACTTGCATAGTAAAGGATATTTAAAATAATAACTATGGTTGTGCATTTCACTGGCAAAAAGGTAATTTTATAGGAGAGAGGAAAAACTTAAATTTGTTTAAAAAATACAAGGAATCTTTTGTTATGGAAGGATAGAATAAATTATTTTGCAATGAAAGTGTACCTAATGAAGTGTTCACTAATTGATTATAGTCATACCAGTAATTGACTATTTCATTTCCAAAGTAAAAATCAAAATATAATTACTTAGATTATCAGTAGAAACATGTTTATATTACATTTAGGGTAAATATATAAAAGAGTTATCTGAGTAATTATCAGTAACCGCATGTTAGTGTAATCATATGTGTTTGTATAATTGTCAGTAGTTAAGACGGTAGGTAGTTACCAGAAACATCCAGTAATTGAGCATACTGAAAATATTACATTTAAAAAAAAATAAAATTTAGCTAAATACAGGTAAATATCTTTGATTTCATTGGGCTTAAAAAATTAACATTTTGGTCATTTACTGGCACTTCTATAATCAAATTAATAGCTTAATTAACAAAAATAGCAGTTTTAATTACCTAAAACATGATGCACATGTCTTAATTGATAAATTACAAAAGCTTTAGAAAGAGTCCTCCAGTCACCATGTGTAACCACAGCAACATGATTAAGAGTTGTCAGCATAGAGATCAAATAGTACTAGTATTAGATATCTAATTAATGATAATCTACAAATTACTATTATTTTAGGATCTGATATTAATAATTAGATATCAATGGTTGTCGGTCATAATTTGAGCTCAGGGTAAAAATGGTGGCTGAAGGACTCTTTCTAAAGCTTGTACTGATAGACTATTAGAATAAAAACTAGGTTGATGATTTAAGATTGAACCTAACATCCTCTAACAACATGCCCAATAGTTACAACTCCTGCTTTGAAGTTGTTGATAACTTGGGTTTTTCTCATATAAACATCTTGTCAGAGAATGTAGACAGCAAATTACACTTTACAGTAGATGTTAGATATTTGTTCTACCAATCAGATTCAAGTTAACCTGTTTTCTAAACTTAACCATAGTGTATTGGTAGTGTCTTACTAAAAAATTCACATTTAAAAAATATTAACACTAAATCGCGGTTAAAAGAAAATTATGTATCGATCGAAAAAACAGTGACTGAATAAGACAGAATCAGATAAGCATTAAACAAATACAGAAAACAATATAGATCCTATATTAACAATGTTAAATTACCAATTACCATCAACAGATCAAAGCGAATTTAAAAACGAGATAAATTAACAAGAAAAATTTAAATTTGCGACGGCTCCTTCCCTTCCTCGCCTGGCGCGCGTCCGCGTCCTCCCTGGTCCGCGTTGATTACTTTTGTTTATAAACATAAACACATAGCTTCTTCTTCTTGGCTTCAGGAATTTGCAAAATCAAATCGGATGCCAGATGCAGCTTCTAGTTGAATATGCGGATAGCGCTTTGCAAAAAGGAAAATAAAAGCACTTGGTAGTTGTTTACATATTTCCAACTGTACTGGGTGATTGGAGTTTTCGAGGCTTCCTATTGGTTCTTTTCTGTCGCAAATCGAGTGGTGTAAAGCCGCCATAAGGGCCCCGTTTACATAGCCCACCGAAAATGCCGGGTAAAATGCAGGATTTTGGGATTTGGAGGGGAATCTGAAAATGTGCTTAAAAACCCGTTTACATAGCCACTCTTGAAATCCAGGGATTTGACGTCACTGATCACGTGACTAGTCGAAGTTGTTACGTAAAATCGATCCCATCATGCCTAGAGTTTTGTTTATTTATATTTTGAAAAATATGAAAGACAAAAAGATATGCTGTTTTTTTAAACCAAAACTTGAATTGATGATTAATAAAGTATCCCGATTGTTTTAATTCGGGTTTTCTTCACAATTCTCAAAATATTAAGTTCGTAAGATGCTGAATTAGATCAATACATTTTAGAGGGTAGAAATTACTTTTATAACCAACAAAATAATTAATGTTAAGTTAATAAAAAGCTTTACACTGATAACAAGAGCAAAAATTTCGATTGCTCTAACAAGCAATACTTTCCAAGATTCCATGGATAGTTAGGAACCTGCATATAAACAGAACACATAAGATGGATTTTATTTCAATAGTTTTTAAAACCTCTTGCATCTCTTTCCTCAGAGGAAGTCATTAGTGTTAAAGTGTAATTTGTAAAATTTTGGTTTGTAATAATGTGTAGAACTGACTGATTTTATAGATTAAAAAAAAAAGAAATTCTTGTTACACCATTTAAAAATCTTGAGTTTGATTATGTTTTAGCATTTACAAACCTTGATAATGAATTTATTTAAAAAAAAGACAATTTTTAAATATATTTTAAAGTTTATGATAGGATAATTATCAAACCAAAGAAGATTTAAAAAGCAACGGTTTTATTTTACACGTAAAATATTAAAAATTGTACAATGTTTCGAGGATACTTTGATCCCCTTTGTCAGCAAGAATGAAATCTAACTAGAAAGAAAGAATTATCCAACTAGCTTCAATAAAATAAATCAACTGTGTCTCCTTATAAATCTCAAATTCAGATTTTAGAGAACTCAAAATTGTGTTTGGTATATTTGGTGGTAGATCACATGGGTTCAAAAAGAATTGGTGCACAGTAAAAACCTGAAGACAAAAAAATTTATGCATCAAGTTACAACTCGCCTAACCCGTATTTCCTTTTTCGTTATGTGAACAGAAACAAGAAAAATAAATTTTACAGTAAATAGTACTACATATCAGAAATGTTAATGAATATTACTCTTCTTTGTTTTAATATTTACATGATACGTAAAATCACAGCATGTAATAAGTTGCCATAATATTTTAAATCTGATTACATACATTAAAGTGGGTAATATGTACTGAAAAAATTTTTACTCTTTGTACATACCTGTTCTGTTCTTTTCAAACAATGCAATTTGGCATGTGTATTTCAATTTCTATATATTTTAAATAATTCAAGGATGGGTAAAAGGAATTTAAAGAGATAATTTTATTTTATAAACTGTATTGTTTTATTTGAATTGATGACTACGACTTTGGATGGGTGAAAAATGTTCAGATAAAAGGTTTTCGTTCACATCAAGCACGTAACACATCAAGAAAAACCTCCAAAAACAGAAAATTATGATTTATGGTTATATAGTGACAGCCCAATATAAGAAGGCATTTTATAGTGTGTTCTCTAAATTCTTTGCTAGGTATGGTGGTTGGGAACGAGGAAATTAAAGTTTGAGTAAGGAGGGGACTTTTTTGTTAACACACCGTAACTTTGAGTGCCTTACACTTTTTGAAGGTCATGTGCCAATTCTTAAAAAACAACAGAATCATCACCTGCCAAGTAGTGATACCTATATGATATGGAAAAATTAATTTTTGATTTTAAAAGTTTTTTTTTTTTTGTCTTACCAAAGGTTTTAAAGAACTATTTAACATAAGAATAGAAATTAACATTAGACTAATTCTTAATGTCCAAGAAAACAGAGATTTTTCTAGAAATATAGGTTTTTGGCATAACGATGATAGCACATATTATATTAATCATATTTATTTTGTACATTAAAAGTATGTACTGTAACAAATTTAATTACCAAAGAAATCACAATACAGTTCTAAATTTTATTACAAATGAATATCTTTAAAAAAATAATAATGTAATGAACAAATAAAAGGTGAATGAATATTACAAATAAAAAGGGGTAAAGACATAGGTTGGTAAATTTTTTCCCATGATGTGACTGTTAACCGGGAAAAATTTGTAATTGATGTTTCAAATAAACATTCAAAAACAAACCTCACCCAGTTTGTTTAAGTTGTCGACCAACAACTTTTTTTAAAGTTAGTAAATTCAATTCAGTTATCCAGGGGTATCCAGTTTCCTTCTCCTAAAATCAACACATAATTAATAAAAAAATAACAAAAGACTTAAAAAATATCAGGACTAGGAACTAGGACTTCCACTAGAAACTATTTTATTTTAGTACTTATCCGTTAGCTGGGCACAAATGTCGCCAAATGTGAACCAAATGCTCGCCAAGCGAAGCAAATGACAAAACAGTCAACGAAAAACAAAACAAATGCGCCAGAGGCATATGTTCTTGTGCAGGAGGTGACCGTTGGAACAGAGAATTCTTTAATTCATTCTACAATATTTGGTGATTTTTTTGCTTGCGCCCAGCTATTGGATAAGTAACTTTAATTTTTCAGTTTTGAACATGTCATATCACACTTCTTCTAAAAGTTCTCACAATACAAAATAAAGTTAAAATACAAGTGCATAACAATTTGGGCGTTACTTGTGTATTAAGGTGTAACCAATTTCCCAACATTGAACAAACATCAACAATACACTGATTTTAATTTTTTTGGCAATAGTTTTATCCTAACACCAGATCAAAAACAAAATATTTTAGATTGAACTCGAACAAATTATAGCAAAAGTTTGGTTCAATATTCCGGCATTCGTCCCGCTTAATATCGCCAAGCTGTTTAGAAACCCAAATATTAGAAATATCCAAATAAATCTGTATACATAACACAATCTTTCAGTAGGACACTCTTCTGATGAATCGGGTAACCGAGAAAAGTTTGTAATTGATGTTCCAAACAAACATACAAATACAAACCTCACTCAGTTTTATGTGAAACCTTCTTCTGAAATCAAACATAAGAATTCACAAAAATTAACAAGATAGTTTTTACAAAATTGTTTAAAAACCTTATATTCAAACCGAAATTTTACTATGAGTAAAACATATCAGGACTATTACCCCTCTAAACCAGGTATAATTTGTTTAGTTTTCAACATGTCTTATCACACTTTCTCTAAAAATTCTCGCAACTTTAAATTAAGTTAAAATATATAAGTATCCATAACAATTTGGGTACAATAATTGTGTACTAAGCTGTAGACCCATTTGCTAACAGAAACTGTTTTGAAAAAACTTTCTTATGTTTATTCTTCTTCTTTCTGTCTTATTAAAAACTTCTTTATTTTTTTCTGGTAATATTAACACTATATAAAAAAACATAAAGGTTTAGATTGCACGAGACATTTGATGGATTTGAACCCAAATTTCCTGACACTTAAGTATGATTTTATCTGCATGTCACATTTGTACACTTGATAACTTTAAGAAAAATGAAAATTGTCGACAATCTGAAGTGAGTACTGAAGTTGTCAGTAAGTAAGAAGAGTGAAGAAGTCAGTGAGTACTGACATTGAAATACTGAAGTGAGAGGGCAAACCATGTTAAGTATAGTTATGTTGTTCATCAAGAGAGAGGTCAGATGAAGTTACATGGATGAGATAACTTTAGTTGTTATCAATGAACTACATTAGTTTTAAAATGATATGGTAAATTTTAACGAGTCCTTTATTCCCTATTATGAGGTTAAGATGGCATTATATAAAGTGAAACTGTGTACTATAAATTATGATAACCATTACCAAGCTATTATAGAGCTGAGTGAAGCTCAATTTTGTATTAATCATGGCACATGAAGAGACCCACTTCAAGCATTTATTACCTATATAAAGTATACTAATGTGTGTGCTTTAGATTTTTCAAAACTTAAAAACACCAAAAACCTAGTATTGGATTTATAGTTTTGTTTAAGTAAAAACATCTTTCTCCAACATGGTTGAGATTAGATACAAGTAATACACTGTTTAGAATCATATTTTCGAAAGATTTATTATAGTGGAAACAATATCCTTCCAATTTACTAAGAAAACTTAAATATGCACACATAAATTTTATATAAAATAAGGAAAATTAGAATTAATAGTGTTTATGTTCGTTCGGTAAACAATCATAAAAGTCTCCGATTCAAAATTAAAAATGACAAGGAAAAACTTACTTTATTATTGTGGCGGAAAATCCTATAGTCGATAAAAACTGGATTTGTAGTTTCTTAAAGTTAATTTAACAATATTTAAAGTGAAAAATAATAAAATTTCTCAACAAGTAAGCGAAATCAACAAAGATGGCGGATTTCTGGAAGCGCAATGTATCATGGGAAAGGAGGATAAATTGAAATCCTGCATTTATCCCCCAATCGAGGTGGAACTTTAACTTCCTCCATTTCTCCCACCCCACTTGGGGATTGCAGGATATTGGAGAGCGAAAGTTCCGGCATTTATCCTGCATTTTGGCCTATGTAAACGGGCCCAAGTTCAACAAAGCAATGAGGATGAAGCGGCCTACGTAGGTCAGCAAATGTCCCCACCCTATCAACTTGAACTTGGTCTAAGTTTAAAAAAAGGCGCCCGTCATTAAATTAATTTGTTTGACCAATGAGATGATAGACGAGAAACTCTTGTTGTAACGTTCATTTTTTAATGTGAAACTAATTTTTATCAATAACATACTAAAAATCTAACAAATTGGTTGAGGGGAAATTTAATTTTAAAAATTTATATGAACTTTTACCACATATTAAATTTTTCTGTATTTGAAATTAACAATAACATGTATTACACTGCTTCACAAAAAAATTGTTTCAGAATGTAGTTTTTTAAAAATGAAAACTCCCATTGGTTAATTTTCAGTATGTTATTTAGGTAATTTCTAATAACCGTTGAAAAAGCTATTGTTGTTATTGCATACGTAGGGTAGAGCAACCAAATAATTTAGTTTAGAGTTGTTTTTTGTCTTGTCCCACTTCTTTGACCAAGTTCCTCTAAATGGGGGAAAAAAAAGATTTTTCAACACTTTTTGGGTAGAGTTATTTTTTAAAAGTTCTTAATTCATAGGCTAAAATATATAAAAAAAAATGATTTTATAAAATATTATACTGGAGGACAGTCTGTCTTATAGGGTTCAACCCCCTCCCAAAATATGAGTTGTTAGTTTTGTCTTCTTCTTCTTCAATCTCTTAACGCCCAGTGGCGCATGAGGCCGCAATTGTGGCACTCCATTCCCTCCGGTTTAGTGCCGCCTCTCTGGCACTCCCCCAGCTCATCCAACCATAGGTGTTTCTCTCCTTTACAGCCATTTGGCGCCAAATGTAAAAAAAAAAAAAATGTGGGGAATGTTTGATGGTTGTTAGTTTTGTACAGGTTTTTTAATTGAAAACTCTCTTGCATAGCATAAGTGCAATCTGTCCCATGTCTGAAAATGAGTTGAGACAAGAGTGAAATTTAAAAAAAAAAATTCAAACTAAATACTTTCAAAACTAAATAAACTTGAATAACATCTTAATGGGTTGTTAACTGTTTAGAAAATCTTTGCATTTAGCTCTAGAATATACTAACAAAAAATAAGGATAATTTATACACTTTTATTTACAACTACACTTATATTTACAATAACTTCAGCTTAACAATGCACTTTCGGATAAGGTGAATTAATCATACATCACAGACTAAATAGACTAATTGTTTAGGTGACAAAACAATCTTTTTTGAAACACACTACCACAGGCTTGTGGCATAAGAAATAGAGCATAATTTGAATTTGAGTGTTTAAATAATATTAAACTAACTTTTACAGATCAATATTAATTTAACAAGGATACAAAACACCAATCACACACATAAGATTATAAAATTGTTAAAAAAGCAATAAAATACCTATAAAATATTGATGATCTGAATTACAAAAATATATTTTTCTTCACTTAATTACTTATGGCCATATTCACCGGTAACCATGACCATGGTTTCGTTAGAAAATGCGGCTAACTATGGTTTCAGCTAAAATTTCATTTCACTATAGCAGGTTAACTTTCTAACCATAGTCAAAGTTAAGAAATTTTGTCTATGACCAAACCGGTTGAGGGAAAATCGGATCCAGCAAAGTTCATATAACATCACACACCGGAAACAGCACATCCTTGTTCAATCTCGTGGCGCCCTACCATGTAAACATTCTGATTTGCTTTGTTGACATTTACGATGGTGTCTTTAATCACAAGTTTATAAGTAAATTCCTTTTTTGTACTTTTAGGAGTATAATATTTTCACTTAGCCTATTTTATTAGTTTTTCCAATGTTCTTGTGTTACAGTTGTATGATTAAGCCTAACAGTAAAACCATTGGATTGGTGACTTCATTTTTTTGATGGCCCAAAAAGTGTCAGAGAGGTCATGTTGGTGTTTTTTACTTCACATTTCTCAGTGACACTTCTTAGGCTTTACTTTCTTCACCTAAAAAATCCCAACAGTTGGTTGATGTCTTCCTTTATATCTTTAAAACTATGTGATTAACACTTCTGGAATGTTTTAAGTTGATTTTGATAACATTAACCATGATCACATCAACAAAAGCGAGAACTTTACAGACACATACATAACATCAAGATAATATATTACAGATGTCTCATTCTTTGTTATCTACTAGACATTACTTGAACATCTTTTTTGGTAATTATCACAGTGTTGCTGATTTTTTAAAATATTTAAAAAAAACCACTTTTGTACCTTTTAAAAAATGGTTAAAATGCATTATTATAATTTTATATAATATGATAATTCATCATTTCTTAATATAGCATACTAATTATTTTACATACATACATTAATTAATGGTATAAGAAAAAAATGGAATAAAAACGTGACTAAAATTTTAAAAATAAGCTCTTGACAAAATACATCAATAGATTTTAAAAAGTTTGAATTTCAAACCCTGCTGTTTACATCACTTCATCAGCAACAAGGTATTAAAACTTGTTCTTGAAAATGCAGGTAATATTATTCATTATCTATTTCCGTATTCCATATATTTAGAAGAATTTGACAAAATAGATTGCCAATTTTTATGCGAGCAATTTTCAAACAAATGATTTTCTTTAATTGTGGTACATAGATTATAATTTTTGATTTATATCACAGATCTAAAAAAAAATCAGGTGATTTAAATCAAACAATCCTGAATTAATATAATATAAAACTTCTACCGATAGTTTGTTTAAAAAATAACCCCATAAAATTATTTACTATGACAATATCCTTGCAAGTAGTTAAAATTTTATTTAAAAATTAGGTAATAGATAAAAATTAATTTAACTAGGGAAAAAACACTAAATTTAATCAATACAATTTGACACAAATTAATGAAACTGAGAACAAGGTAGGGTTACGATCGACCTGAAACAGAGGCAGGAACTGTTCCATTGATCCCATTTTCAGACAGTGTTGCTATTGAAGAGACTGTTTTAGAATTAAAAGGGTTGCCAAGCATTTTATTGATTTCATTGCCAGGGACCAGTACTTTCAAATCTTCCAGATGGATAGTTTTGCGATCAGCAATATTAGTGCAGTGCCACTTGTCCACCCTTATGACGGTGAACCTCTCTAGTTCTTTGTTGACCACCATATGGTTGAGATCTGTATCCAGAAGGGCAATTGGGTAGCCAGTAACACCATCCGATATCAGAAAACGATACCAGCTATATCCTTGATGACAGGTAATTGTTTTGCTGCCAAGGATTTGTAAGACTGCATTAGGCACATATTCAAAATTCAAAACTTTTTTGATGGACCCAGTTGACAGACTTGGAACCATGGTCTATAATAAAAAGAAAAGCACACCTTTAGTTTTAGCTATAGTACAAACAAAAATATTTTTAAAATAACACATCAGTGCAACATGGATAATTTGAAGCTGAAGGGACCACTGTAAAACTTTAAACTAACCAAGACTTTGAATCACACACTAATTAGTTTTCATCTTTTACTTTTATTACCAGGTACTCTGAATTATTGAAAATACTGTCGACTCCGTTTAATGTGATCACTTTAGTCCATGAGTAGAATGATAACAATTCTATATACGATTCGATATGAATTCAATATTCAATTGATAATAATAAGTGAAAGTTTTAAAAAGTGTAACTCGAGTCAATACTATGTAGTTCTAATTGAAGTATTGAAAACGATTACCTAGCATGCATTTTGCAACTTTTACATTCTTAAAGAAAAATATGAGAGTGGAACATATAACACTAATAAATTAATTATTCATTTTGTATGATAGTGTATTAAAGCTGGCCTTCAAACGGGAAATAAAGGAGCTTTTCAGGGGATTTCACCAGATTTTGATAACATTAAGCAATATATTGATCACATGAAACGATAAAATTTGTTATAAGTTAAATAGGAGTGATTGGGACCTGTCAATTTTGATAACACATTATCCAATTAATAAAAACATAATTATCCAATTACATCAGCAAAGATTCCATTACCGGGGATTTTCCTAACTTAGCTACTCTTTAAATAACCTCTGGATTGCGGTGCCTGGAACTTCAGTTTTGATCCCATAAAATTTTTTATGATTTTATAATGCTCGATTAATTAAAAATGTTGGGATGTAACTCTCATAGTCTGAACAGAAAAGATAAGGGGCTGAGCATAAGGTAAACAGAAAAATATTCTAAAACAGAGCTGGATAATTTAAGCTTTTTATATTTATAAAAATATGGTTTTTATTACACTTAATTATTTTATTACATGTGTGTTATGTTTTGTGTCTTGAAAAAACAAATTAATACTCCTCTACCTAAAATTGAAGCAGTAGACTTTTCAAAGTTATTAACCATCTTAAAATTTTGATGTAATGAAGACAAAAACTGTTATTCACTGATTCGAGTTAAATTGAAAATAAACAGCAGCATTATTTCAATTTGAGTGTTGAGTAAAAAATTAAATTAATTTTTGTAGATTAAAATTAATTTAATTAGGACACTGAATACTGAATTTAATCGACACAATTGACTATAACTCTTAAAAATTGTGAATTAAAATATTGATTTATTGTATCATAAAAATAGTTTTTTTCTTTATATAATTACTTCAACACACTTAAAATTAATTTCACGGCAAATGGTACCTATGTCTGAACTTAAATCAATGTGATCCAACCTTTAGTTTTTTTTTAGGGCCAATCAAACTAGTTCATAGGGAGGTGAGGTCGAGAGAATGGAAAAGCATAAGTAATTAAGTTTTATAGTGATTTACAGGCATTGAAGTGTTGTTAAATTACTTTATATCCAAAGAGGTTTAGAATTCTTCTAAGTTAGGAAATTTAAACTTTTAAAATTGAGTTCTACATTTATGTTCTACATTTATATTAACTAAAGCCCTGTAGAGAACATTTCTAAAAGTTACAATTGTAGATGAAATGTTAACAACAATGCGTCAATAAATGTTAATAACTATCTACTGATTTGATAGCTATTTTATATTTGATGAAAGGAAGAACTATATTATGCTGCATGTTGACAAAGCCCTAATTGGTGGCATAATTTAAAATATATGAACTATTGCTCCAATTTGGAAAACTGAATTCTGATAGATCTCACAAAGCCTTAATTTTTTTTGAACAGTCTTAACATTTTTTTACTCATCCCATTCTAATGCCCCTTTTGCACTTTAAGGGGGTTCAGGGGCTCTGTGCTGAATATGTTTTGAAAATTTTATCTGTAAAAATGGGTGTTTAGCACATTTTTTGAGTAAATGTTAACAATATTCAATGCAGTTTGAATGAGCATATTTTAGAAGGTCGTATATGGACTGCGAGCTGCAGGTAGGACCACACTGACTTTAAGGGTGAGCGCGCACGGGCGACTTTTGTCACGGTGACAAAGACAAAATTGTCGTCATGGCTATTGAAACAAGTTGCAAGTATTGAAGAGTCCGAGCACTAGGCGACATGACTCTTGGCCGATTGCCAAGAATTTCTTCATACATAGAGATCCATTGTTTTCTAGTGATATTTTTGATACTAGTGATACTGGTCGCCGTGACTTTAGTCACTCGTGCGCGCTCAGCCTAAATCATGTTCTTAAACAGGGCCGTATCCAAGGGGGGGGTTTTAGGGGTTCAAACCCCCCCCGAAATTTTGACATCAATTTTTATACTGCTATTTTTCTTGAAAATTATGTCTCACAAGGAGCGATATCCTCTTCGGGTATAACCCAAAGGGTCTCAAAATGAGTCAAAACCCTACTTTTAAGGGTAAAATTTCCAAAATTTTTTGGGGGGAGGACCCCCAAGCCCCCTCGAAATTTTGAACTCTATTAAGTGTACGGGTTTTCCTTCAAACTTGTGTGATTTACAAGGAGTGGTCCTCTTTAATGTAACCTAAAGTGTCTCAAAATGAGTTAAAATGCCACTTTTAGGGGAAAAATTCAAAACATTTTCTGGAGTAGGAACCTAAAAACCCCCTAACATTTCGCCATTTTTTACAATATACCTTCTTTTTACCTTGAAAATTCGGCCGCTTACAATGAGTGGTGCTCTATGGGTGTAATCTAAAGGGTCTCAGAAATGAGCTAAAACACTCTTTTGAGGGGCAAATTTCCAAAAAATTTTCTGGGGGAGGACCCCCAGACCCCCCTTTTACTTCGAATTCATATTGTTTACACAATTTTGAAATTTAATGCATCAAAATTTCAATCCAATGTTGTCATCTAAAACTTAACACATAAAAGTACCCGTAAGGAGGGAAAATATTTGAGTCAAAACCCCCCCCGAAACAAAAGTCTGGTTACGGCCCTGTTCTTAAATATTTAAAAATAGGAGTGTGTAATATAACTTCATACATATGTTTCTAGGTTAAGGAAATTAATCATTTCCGTAACAGATATAGTCCCTGTTTCAGGTTCTGTCTCACTCTCTTTAGGTTGATTCTGATCAGGATGATACACAGGTTTGGCTGAGGTGTGAACTATTCCATTAATCCCTTTTTCTGTTGAAGAGGCAGTATTCAAGTTGGTAGGGTTGCCAAGCTTTTCATTGATTTCATTGCCAGGTACTAGTACTGTCAAGCTGAACAGGATGATCGCTTTACGGTCAACCTGAACTTGAATGCACACACACCTGTTCACCCTAACAACAGTGAATTTCTCTAGTTCTTTGTTCACCACCATTTGGTTGAGTTTAGTCGCCAGCATAGTAAACGGGTAGCCAGTAACACCATCTGAAATCAGCAGACGATACCTGACATTTCCTTCAAAAAGAAGTTTCTTCCAGTTAAGGATTTGTATGACTGCATTAGGCACATCTTCCCCATTCAAAATTTTGTTGATGGAACCAGTTGTTAGACTTGGAGCCATGGTCTAAAAAGGAAATGCATTCATTTTATCCAAGCTACTTACATAGTATAAATGATATTTAAAATAATAACTATGGTAGCGCATTTCACTGGCAAAAAGGTAATTTTATAGGAGAGAGGAAAAACTTAAATTTGTTTAAAAAATACAAGGAATCTTTTGTTATGGAAGGATAGAAAAAATTATTTTGCTACGAAAATGTAATCATGTGTTCACTAATTCATTATATACTCATCCCAGTAATTGATTATTTCATTTCCAGAGTAAATAAATACTTAGATTATCGGTAGACACATGCTTATATTATATTAACACTAGAAAGACGGCACTATGCTGTATACCTAGAAAGACTGAGTGGGCCTTTTTGGCCCATCTCTGATTTTTTCCATACGGAGCTAATTATACATCTAAAATGTAATAATATCATATAAATAACTGTTAGAGTATAAGATAGGGACTCAATCTTCAGATTTCTATAGGATTTTATAATTTTTAATTATTAAAATAAATTGTAATTATGGGCATGAAAAGTGCTTTCGCTATATTTTTATCCATAGATCTGATAAATGAGTTGCTACTCTAGATAAATGACACTGGTAGGAATAATTAATAAAACCCATTCAATAAATATAGCAAAGTTTTTAAAACTGACCTGTGTATTCGTATTTTGCACATTTATAGCAATGGATACAAAGCATTTCTCTAAATGCGCATTTTCCACAAACCAATTTTTTACTGTCGAAACATGTCTTTAATGAATGGTTTCCTTTAGAGGATACTATAATTCTACAAATAACCCTTTTTCTCACTGCTGTCTTTTTTTTTATGCTTTTTTTTCCCCTTTTTATTGTAGAAATGGTTGTTTCTTTGGCAGACACATAAGGGGCACGGAGCTCTTCACATAATCTCAAGATGAAATTTCTACAACTTAATTTCTTTTTTCCGGCTACTACCTTGTATAAGATCCATGCATTTACAGCAGAGATATCTAATATGTTATAGAAAACATGCATAGGCCAACCTCTCAACAGCTAGAGCCTGATTTGGTGCTATACAGTCGTATCACTTGATCCACAATGATGTCAATTCCATACTTAGTTTCGTTGTAGTAAGCTATAGAATAGTATCCGGCTTTTTCTTTTCCTTCTAGTTGTCTATAATACGGTGTTGTGCAGTTAAGGTTATGTCTTTATTTTTTTAAATAAACAATTGTTGAACAAAGATTTTGTTTTCCTAATTTTGCAGTTGGCGGAACCTCTCTAAGGTTTCTTCTAAGTGTTCCAACCAGGCTAGTTTTGCTTGGGATTTTAGTTTTTCACACAGTTTTTATATTGTAAAATAGCTGCGAGTTGTTAAGTTCCTTTCTTTTCCCCAGTATGGCTGGGTACACTTCACAACGCATCATTTTCAATGCATCAACAGGAAATGAAGGTTAGCAATTTCCCCATTCAAAGAAAACAGCTGGTACAGTTCAAGTTGTAAAATGTATTTCTTTTGTGAGAAACAAACCTTATTGGTCACCTTGTTGACCAAAATTCAATGGTGAGAACCTTTATCTTTATGGTGGGCACCATAAATTCATCCTTTGAAACATCCTCCCCTCGACCACAACCCCAACTGAGAAAGGGGCGTTCTAAACCGAATTGAATGGAACTTGAAAGAGATAACAAACAAAGAAGATCCCCTCCCCTTTCTGTAGGAAAATTTCATGGAAATACGAGCGGAACGAAGCAAGGAAAACACAGCAGAGGTGGTACGGTCCAAAAAAGCCCGCTCCGTCTTTCTAGGTATACGGTTAGCTATCTTTGCTCCTATGAGACTAAAATGAAAACGGTTTGGTATGCACTTTAATTGAACCAAATAAGGAAAAGTCAGAAAATTTCAAGCCATTCGGTTGATTAGAGTTGAAATGATTAAGCCGCAAACAGTGCGATGGGCCAAAAAAGCCCATCCCGTCGTTCTAGTGTTAAGAGTAAATATATAAAGTTATCAGAGTAATTATCAGTAACCACATGTTGGTGTAATTATATGTGTGTGTATAATTGAAGGGTTTGGTGGATGAAGCGGCTATGTTACATTTGGGACAGATTCCATAAACAAGATTTTCGCTAAATTTGGCGAGATCGGATCTCGCCAAGCTACTACTAATACTACCTACATCTAAATCCCTGCTGTGCTGGTAGAAGCCATTTTCACATTGAAATGGTTATCGCCTCAATTTGGCGAAAATCTCGATTACTGAATTTACCAGTTTTGTTACATAACCCCTTCATCCACCAAACCCTTCAATTGTCAGTGGTTTAGCCAGCAGGTAGTTACCAGAAACATCCAGTAAAATTGCCCATACAAGTGAATGACTGAAAATATCACATTTTTTAAAAAGTTAAAGTTAGCTAATGTAATACAAGTAAAATCTTTATGATTTTTTAGGCTTAAAAAAAATAACAAATAAAATTTCACTACTTGACCATTTTGGTCATTTACTGGCACTTCTATAATCAAATTAGTAGCTTAATTAAGTAAAAATAAGTTTTAATTACCTAAAACATGATGCACATATTTTAATTGATAAATTACAAAAGCTTTAGAAAGAGTTCTCCAGTCACCATGTGTAACCACAGCAACTTTACTTTTTTGATTAAGAAAATATTTTATTAGCCTAACCTAATATGTAAACATTTTTAATCCTTTAAAATTATATATTTAATTGGTTTATTTGCAAGTATCAGGGATGAGTTTGTCTAAAGATGTAATTTTTTTTAGTTAGACACAAATAATTTTAACAATGAACAAATTTTAATTTACCTTTACTTAAATAATAATTAAATTACTGTAATTTTTTTACCAATATCAATTTTGACGAGTGAACTGTTCCATTGATCCCATTTTCTGAAGGTTTTTTTGTAGAAGAGGCAGTATTCAAGTTGGTAGGGTTGCCAAGCTTTTCATTGATTTCATTGCCAGGTACTAGTACTGTCAAGCTGAACAGGATGATCACTTTACGGTCAACCTGAACTTGATTGCACACACACCTGTTCACCCTAACAACAGTGAATTTCTCTAGTTCTTTGTTCACCACCATTTGGTTGAGTTTAGTTCCCAGCATAGTAAACGAGTAGCCAGTAACACCATCTGAAATCAGCAAACGATACCTGACATTTCCTTCAAAAGGAAGTTTCTTGCAGTTAAGGATTTGTATGACTGCATTAGGCACATCTTCCCCATTCAAAATTTTGTTGATGGAACCAGTTGTTAGACTTGGAGCCATGGTCTAAAAAGGAAATGCATTCCTTTTATCCAAGCTATTTACAAAGTATAAATGATATTTAAAATAATAACTATGGTTGAAAATTTTACTGGCAAAAAGTTAATTTTACAGGAGAGAGGAAAAAGTACAATGGATCTTTTGTTATGGAAGAATAGAATAAATTATTTTGCTATGAAAGTGTAATGATACGTGCATTAATTGATTATACTCAGACCAGTAACAGGGTGGCTACAGAATCTGTGGAAAAAATTTCCCTGACTTTTCCCTGATTTCCCTGACTATAATTTTAAAATTTCCCTGATATACCTACATCAAAATTTTTTTAACGATAAATATTAATAAACTGTAATTTGTAAACTAGAAGTTATATAAACTAAGAAATACTTGAACTCAATAAGCATATTAAAATATTAATTACAATGATATATAATATTTCTTATGTAGAAATAATACATAGAATATTTTAAAATTTTAATCAAAAGACATTGATTAAATATGAATATTCTTTTTATTCAAATCTTCAGCTACATACAAGTAGGAAATATAATGTATTATTTTCAATTATTCTATGTATTTAATGCTTATAATATCAGGGTTCATACAATTTTTAAGGAAAAAAAACTCAACAAGGATTTTCAAGGACTTTTCCAGGCTACCAGATGAAAATTTTAAGGCTGACCGATATTGTTTGCAATAATTTTTTTTAAGGAACATGTGTGTTTCATTTCGTACAACTATATCTATTAAATAGTTTAGTAAAAGAAAATTTTCATATAAGTTCCTAGCTACACAAAAGGGTTTGATTAAAAATGTAATTACGCTATAATAGTATATTAACAAAATATTTTCATGTAATTTTGAAATAAATGAACCTATTTAGACAGCAGTGGCATATACAGGAATTTATTTCGGGAGGGTCCCAAAAATACTCCTCAGCCCCTCCCAAACATACTTAATTGGTCCAATGTAGCTTTTTAATACGTTTTTAGGTGGCCCTAAAAAACTTAATATAAGAAAAGTTGTGAGGAGCATAATTACCAGTACCAAAAGGGGGGTCTGGGGGTCCTCCCCCAGAAAATTTTTGAAATTTGACTCAAAAAACAGGTTTTTAACTAGTTTTGGTACATCTCTAGGCCCAAATTTTAGATATACATTTTTATATAGGATTTGAATTTTGATGAACTTAATATTAAAAAAGTTATGAATAACAGAGTTTCAAGTACTAAAAGAGATTTGGGGGCCCTCCCCAGAAAAATTTAGTTTGAATTTTGGACACACATTTTTAGGTAGGATTTGGATGAACTTATAATAAAGTCGTTAATAATACGTTCCAAGTACAGACAACAAGTACTGGGGGTGTTCGTCCCCCAGAAAATTTTTGTAATTTGACCCTAAAAGCAGGATTTTAACTTGTTTGGTACACCTAGTTTGAATTTCGGGGGGGGGGGGGAGGCAAGGCCCCCCTTATATACGCCAGTTAGACAGATTTAATTTCAAAAAATTAAAAACTATCTTATACTTTTAATAAAACTATAAATAATGATCAATAGTTATTCTAATGCATTGACTCAAAATGTATAAATTGCAGAAAATGAAAAACTAAAACAATCTGAAAGGAATAAAAAAAACTTAAGTCCAAAAAGTTTAATTTCAACCCCAAAAAATTACCCATATGGAAGATTTTGTAAGATTTCCTTTCTGATACTTTAAAATATTCATATATCCTATTATCAATACACCTTGTAATTCTTTGATATTAAAACTCTAAAGTTCAAACTACAAATTTCTATTTGCCTTCTTGCAAACAACAGGAAATTCCTCTAAACAACCTCTTAATTTACCAGCTAAATATTCTTCACATTTGAACTACCAATCTCCAAAATTTCTCCAAAAACAAGGATTTAAAGCCAAGGATATTGACGCGAAGTTTGAAAAACGCGATCGCGAACCTACCTTGAAGTTGTTTTTTCCGCCCGCGATCACGCCGTAAAAATGCCAACTTTACAGGCAAACGTCCGGAAGCATCCGAATTTCCGGCAGAAATCCGGAATTTTTCATTGAAATTCCAGATTTTTATAGGAATTCCAGACTAGCCACTGAAATGAGTGAAGGATGCGATCGCGGATCGCGCGTATTTGCGGCGTGAATTACTAAAATCTTCCCTGATTTTTTAACTTTTTTTCTGAATTTCCCTGACTTTTCCCTGATTTTTCCAGATGAATGAAATTCCCTGACTTTTCCCTGATCTCCCTGATTTCCCTGATCTGTCGCCACCCTGAGTAATTGACTATGTCATTTCCATAGTAAAAATCAAAATATAAATACTTTGATTAGCAGTATACACATGTTTATATTATATTTAGAGTAAATATATAAAGTTATCAGAGTAATTATCAGTAACTGCATGTTAGTGTAATCACATGTGTGTGTATAATTGTCAGTAGTTTAGCCAGTATGTAGTTACCAGCAGGGGCGTAGCCAAGGGGGGGCCCTGGGTCCGGACCCCCTATTAGGGCCTGACCTTAAAATGCCTGAAAAACACTTTTTTTGCTTGTTAAACTATTAAAATTTACCGGGGAGAAATCCCCAATACATTGGGTTAAAATGCTGTTTTTAAAAGTAAAACATTTTCTGGGGGAGGACCCCCCTTTTGTACTTGGATTTCTATAATAACCAAAAAATTTTTACATTAAGATAATAATCTTTTTACATAAACTTTTTACATAAAGAAAAACAGAATTTTTTTTGTTGATGAAACACATGAGATTAAAAATTAGTTCTTAATCTTAACTATTATACTAATTTCTAATAAATTATTAACCATTAATTAATACATAGGTGTAATTATTATAATTTTGAAAATAATTAATTCCACAAATTACGGGAAAACTATTCATAAGTACTCAATATATTTTTCACACTGGACCCCCCTTAAGGGAAAATGATTTCTTTTGGCTTAAAAAAATTAACAAATAAAATTTCACTACTTGACCATTTTGGTCATTTACTGGCACTGATATAATTTCAGACAACCAGGTGCTGACCACCCCTCTATAATCAAATTAATAGCTTCATTAAAAATAATAGTTTTGATTACCTAAAACTTGATGCACATATCTTAATTGATAAATTACAAAAGCTTTAGAAAGAGTCCTCCAGTCACCATATGTAACCACAGCAACATGATTAGGTATTGTCAGAGAGATCAAATAGTACTATTCAATGGTTATCAGTCATAATTTGAGCTGTGAGTAAAAATGGCTAATGAAGGACTCTTTCTAAAGCTGTGCCAATAGACTATTAGAATAAAAACTAGGTTGATGATTTAAGATTGAACCAAACATCCTCTAACAACATGCCCAATAGTTACAACTCTTTACTACCCAATAGTTACAATTACTTTGAAGTTGTTGATAACTTGGGTTTTTTTATTTTCAAACATCTTGTCAGAGAATGTAGACAGCAAATTACATATATATGGTAGATATTTGTTCTACCAATCAGTCTCAAGTTTACATGTTTTCTAAATTTAACCATAAAAGTGTATTGGTAGAGAGCCGTCTTACTAAAAAAATATCATTACTTAATCGCTGTCGAGGAAATATGTATCGATCGAAAAAAACAGTGACTGAATTAGACAGCAAATCAGATAAGCATTTAACAAAGACAGAAAACAATAGATGTTATATTAACAATGTTAAATTACCAATTACTATCAACAGATCAAAGCGAATTTAATAATTAACAAGTTCAAGACTGAATTATTTCAATTTGCGACGGCTCCTCTCAATTTTAGCGCGCGTTGATAATGTTTTGTTTATAAACAGAAACACACAGCTTCTTGGCGTCAGAAATTTGCAAAATCGGATGCCAGATGCAGCTTCTATAAATATGCAGTTAGCGCTTTGCAAGAAGGAAAATAAGAGCACAATGGTGGGTGGGTGTTTACATTTTTCCATCTGCACGTTAAATTAATTAGTTTGACCAATGAGATGACAGACGAGAATCACTCTTGTTATAACGTTCATTTTTTAATGCGAATCTAATTTTTATCATGTACTCGCTTTTTCTCTTAGAACTGGCCCAATACATACAAGTAAATAACATACTAAAAATCTAATAAATTGGTCCCCAAGTGGAAATTTAATTTAAAAACTTATTTCAACTTTTACCGCAAAATTACTAAATTTTCCTGTATTTGAAATTAACATGTATTACACTGCTTTATAAAAAAAAATTAATGTTTGTTTCAGAATGTAGTTTTTTATAATTAAAACTCCCAACATGGAACATGGGTTAATTTTCTGTATGTTGTTATTTAGGTCATTTCTAATAATAACCGTTAAAAAAGCTATTGCTATTACCCTCCCGTTGTTAATGCATACTTTACTTGCTTTTGGGTAGGGGAACCAAATATCCTGTTCCAAATATCCCACTTTTTTGACCAAGTTCCTCAAAATGAAAGAAAAAAAAGCCTAGATTTTTCAACACTTTTTGGGTAAAGAGTTATTTTTTAAAAGTGCTCCCCCCCCAATTCATAGGCTAAAATATAAAAAACCAGTTGATTTTATAAAATATTATAGAGGAGGAGTCTGCCTTAGGGTAGAATCCATGGAGTGTGTTCTTATAAGGTTCAACCCCCTCCCAAAATTTAGTATATACTATTAGTTTTGTACAGGTTTTTTAATTGAAAACTTTCTTGCATAGCATAAGTGTAATCTTAAGGTGACCAATTTTTTTTACAAAGAAAAGGAGGACAAAAACTTCAAGAAAAAAGTACAACGTAAATAAGTGAAACATTATTAATTCAAACAAAAATCCACTGATTATGCTTACATCCCTTTTATTAAACAAATATTTTTATATTGAATGAATATTTTTTTTTGTCAATGTATCATTTTCTAACAATATAGTATTATAAATTTAGGAGTTCTGCAGCTAGAGTATGAGCATTCAATCTTGATTTCTCACTTGTCCCAAAATCATTACCCATTGTAAAAAAAACTCTTTAAACTGCTGCATTAGTTCTACGGCCCCACAACGTAATTTCAACAAGAGAAACTAAATTTTCATATAGATTGTGTTCATTTTTGAAATGGTTAAATATTTCCACCCATCTTTTATCAATTTCAAGATGCTGATTTTCCAATTGTTCTAATTTAATAGAATTTTAATATACATTAAACAGATTAGTTTTAAAATATAGAAAAGGAGGACAGGTAGGATGACAATTTTCGAGGAAGGACAGAGCCTACAAAAGAAGGACTGTCCTCCCTAAAGGAGGACGTTTGGTCACCTTAGTAATCTGTCCCATGTCTGAAAATGAGTTGAGACAATATTTTGAAGAGTGAAATCTTAAAAATTTTCTATGGGAGGATCCCTGGACCACAAAAAATTCACAAAACTAAATACAAACTTTGAATAACATCTTAATGGGTTAATTGTTTGGGAATCTTTGCATTTAGCTCTAGAATATACTAACAAAAAATAAGGATAATTTACACTTTTATTTACAACTACACTTATTTACAATAATAACTTCAGCTAAACATTGCACTTTTGGATAAGGTGAATTAATCATACATCAAAGACTAAATGTTAAAGTGACAAAATAACCTTTTTTGAAACACACTACCACAGGCTTGTGGCATAAGACAAACAGCATATAATTTGAATTTGAGTGTTTAAATAATATTAAATTATTTTTTACAGATAAAGATTAATGTAACAAGGATACAAAACACCAAATTCAGTCAACACAATTAACCATAAACTAATGAAATTGTTAACTAAGCAGTAAAATACTTATAAAATATTGATGATCTGAATTACAAAAATATATTTTTCTTAACTTAATTACTTAGAGCACTTGAAATAGGTGGCAAGATGAAAATACTACCCGTTTTGACTTAGATCATGCTCTAAATATATAATTGTGTGCTGGAAATAAAAAACTTTCAAAACAATGTGAAAATGTATAAAAAAGAAATTGGACAATCAACTCTTATTAAAATTTAACTATATATCATTAAAACCAAAAATAAATTCAGATAATTTCCAAACTTAAGAATTAAATTATGATCATATTACATAATTTAATCCTCATTGTTTCAATTTCTGCTGAAAAACCTTTTCACACTATTCAAAAATTTTTTAAACATTTAACATATAAGGCCTACTATGATCACAGATACTTTAATCACTATCACTTTACATTTTCTTTATTCCACTCTTTGAGAGCTATGCCTTATTATGCTATTATTACCTTGAAAATACTACACATCATACAGCTTCCTTCCCGTCATCAACTCAATTTTGGTTGAATCTGTGATGCTCAGTGCAAGCCCCAATCACACATAAAAAGAAAAAACTTTTAAAATTTAACAAAGTATAAATCATATCAAAAACTCCATACATAATTTTTCAGGCTGTAGAATAAATCATGTTCATAAAACAGTCAAACTATTAAAGCTTTTTAAGGTTCTCAACTAAATTTCCTGTTGAAGCTGCTTAACATCATTCAAAATTTTTCGTGTGTAACTGACAGGGTCCACTTTGTTTACAGTAACAACGGTAGTCTTCATACGACTTTCCTCGTTGTAGGTTTCTCTCTTCGTTCTCAGCTTGAGAATGTAGGACTCAAAGTTGGCATCTGCCATGATCTCGTTAAATTTTTCGTCATCCGATTCTTTGTACGAGCCGAGATCTTGAGCCTTGACGCTCAAAACTGCTTCTGCTGCTTCTTGGAAGCATGTCACCCACTGGTTTTCTGTGTAATCAGCAACGCTCAGAGACAAGAGAAGGCGCCACTTGAATTCTGGGTATTCACGATCGCACTTCTCACATCGATAGACTCCATTGTTCATGTCCACAACCTTCTTGTTGCATTCTGGAGTGGGGCAAGCCATGTACATGCAATTTTCTTTCCGGATCATCACTACAGTGGCCTTGTTGATGTAGTAATCAGGCTTGTCCCCCATTCCCAGTTTCTCGCTGACCACTTGGGCGAATGTCTTCCACTGACCTCCCATGCTGCCGCCAGACTTGGTGTTTGATATCGACTGAGCCTCCATCGTACAACCTTCCCTCTCGTACCATCCTTTCAGAACGTGTGCTTCTTTGATGTCAGGGTTGACTGTCATTGTACTGGACATGGAGACAGACAAGGAACGACCATTGAAGTCTGACACCCGCGCACCTTTGACAGCAACAACAGGATTTGACGAACCATCCCCAAAGCTTTCAGCATCCTTGCCCCACAGGGTCAAACTAACTTCTCGGTTACTCCTGTCAACCAGCTTCAAGTCTCTTTTGGTGAGCTCTTTGTTGGTAGTGCGGGCAATGAAAGTCTGAAGTTCCCCAACACTTTTGACAACTCCTATCACATCTACGTTTGCATCTTTATCGACTTGTTCCAGCTGGTCTATTGAGACAAAGTCGTACTGCATCATGGGAATCAAAGAAGAGCTCTCGTCACACGGCATGATGACACTGTCATTGTTGAACATGAGCTCGTAATCGTTCTTAACTGTTGAGAACTTCGCATTTGCTGGCTTGAGGGTACCTTTGGAAATATAGTACACTTTATTGATTTCAAACATTTCGTAAAATCGGTCGGCTGTTTCATTGAAACCAGTAGCTTTGATCTCACCACTCTCATCCAATAGATTGACTGAGAACACCTTCCCTTCCCCTCGAGAAGAACTGTAGGTGCGCAATGGAGTTTTGCTCGTCACACGAGCCTTGATGGTCCACTTGTTCTGGTAAGGGGTGAGAGTGTTTATCGGGTAGGTGGTAGGTGCTCCGTTTTCAAACACTGGGCTTGTTTGCTGAACGCTGAACTCTTGAGGGGTAGGGTTTCTATCAGGCTGAAACAGAGGTTTTGCAGCCGAGTGAACTGTTCCATTAATTCCATTTTCTGACGGTTTTTCTGTTGAAGAGACTGCATTAAAGTTGGTAGGGTTGCCAAGCTTTTCATTGATTTCATTGCCAGGGACTAGTACTGTCAAGCTCAACAGGATGATAACTTTACGGTCAGCCTGAACTTGATTGCAGACACACCTGTCCACCCTTATGACAGTGAATTTCTCTAGTTCTTTGTTGGCCACCATTTGGTTGAGTTGAGTCCCCAGCATGGCAAACGGGCAGCCAGTAATACCATCTGATATCAGCAAGCGATACCTGTCATTTCCTGCACCAGGAATTTTCTTGCAGCCAAGGATTTGTATGACTGCATTAGGCACATCTTCCCCATTCAAAATTTTGTTGATGGAGCCAGTTGTTAGGCTTGGAGCCATGGTCTATTAAAAAAAAGCACACCTTTAATTTTAGCTGGTACTAACAAAATTACTATTTAAGATAAAACACAGAGCAGTTTGAATAATTTGAAGCTGAAGCAGGAGTCTGTCCAGACTAGCTCAGGGGGAATGGCAGGAGCAAAACTTTTTGTAAAGTGTATGTTTAAAGGTAAAAATAGTCTTGTGTGTAAAGTCCATTTTAAGCAAAAATAATTTGTGAAGGGTCTGCAAATGGACCCGAATTTCTTCTAACCAGATCCCTAGCTTAAGGGACTATGTAAAACTTTAAATTAACCATGACTTCAAAAGGAAAGTTTGCATATTATAATTCTATGTGCCCTGAATTATTGAAAAGACTACTAACTGATGATTATAACAGGGCAGGTGTGCTACTAACTTGTGACTTAAACTCTAAATCCCAGAAAACTAGACTAGAAATCCCAGATACAGTAACAGACCTTTTATCTGGAATCTTCTTTTCACCCGTTCTTCTCTTTAAATTAGTTTTGCTTCGACCAATGAAAATTAAGCTCATTATTTGGAATATTATGCTGGACTAATAATAATTATGAGCGAGATTTTCAACTTTTAGCTTTGGTTTTGCGGTAATAGTAGTTATATTTAAAATCCTGGGCGATCAATGCGTAGCGTTCAATTAGACTCATTAGCTGAATCCATTGTTCACAATAAAATGTTGAAAATATTTCATGTAGGTCCTCACGGAGATAGTCGCCATGAGCTGGAGACCAGCCGAATGGCCACTGCTAGTTGCTCTAGTTGGCGGTCACCATGGAGGACCTACATAAAATATGTGAATGTAACTTTTTTTGAAATAATTAAATTTTACTTCCCAATTGGATTCCTAATTTACTAAAATTGGCCAAATCTTGAAAATTTGTGCTGCTTGGGTACTTTTCTTTTTCTCTAATGCAATTTAGTAAAATAATTCGTAAGACTTTTCATCATGTAAATATTTGGTATGCATAATAAGGAGTAGCCAACAACTATTAAATACACTTTGATGATCTTTGTGTAGAATTTCTACATTTCTGTGATAGTATTTGAAAAACATGGCACATGGATTACCAACTGGCAGCCTGCAGTAGTACCCTTTTGTTAGCCTGTGAAGACTTCTCAAGAGCCCCCGAAAAGTAGCATCAGAACACTTTTTGGTATGTTAAAATTATAAAATTTCCTGGGGGAGGAGGACTTTTTTCCCCTCTACAAATATGGTGTTGTTTTAGTACAGTCGTTTTTGTTGAGTATTATTCTTATCTATCAAACATGACTGCAAGGTCATAATAGTTTTCTATGATCAGGGGTCTGTTTAAAAAGAAATTTGGATCCGTTTTGGCTTTTCCGACCCTTCACAGAATATTTCATAGTGAAAACAAAATTATACCTTAAAAATGGACCCTTCCCAAAATATCTGGCTTAAAAACGGACTCTTCAGAAAGTATTTTAGCCTTCGATGGGACACTTTACAAAACGCTACGTTTCTGACATTCCCACTGAGCTACTCCACCGTCCTTTTTGAAAAAAAGTTTTGTGATTTTTCACAATACTACAAATACGGGGCCCTATTTTCACAAAAACAAGCACCTGGCTAAAAAACCCCCACCATTTACACTAACTTCAAATTTACAAAACTATGAATAGATTCTCACATAAACAGGACCCTTTTTCAAAAAGTATGGACAGACCATTGATAATGAAAAGAAAGAAGTTCTTATTGTCAGAGGGGTTATTCTGATAGTTCCCTTTGTAACAAGGGGGTCTTAACTAAATGTTACCAAAGACGCTCAAGGATCTATAATCGAATTGAAACACAATTTTTAACTGAAGTTTTCTGGAGGAGGTTTACCATTAGAAATTTTCAAAATGAAATTCGCCTGATTACTTTAAGGCCCGCCATTAGACTTATGCTTTTGATTGTTACCCTCGAGCACTTTGTAAGTTGGAAATTGCGAAAATATAATTAATTCAAAAATGAAGTAGTAGCATACGGTCGAACAAAAAAGTATCATTAAGTAGATAATAATTCCCCTTAGCAAGCAAATTATTAAAAATTTATAACGAAAAATACGACAGAATAGGATAGCATAAAATTAGCATTTAAATAAATGACAAGAAAAACAATACTTAATACAATGTTTCAAAAAGCAACGGCCATGTTTACTTACCATCATTACAACAACAAACACGCCTAATATAATTTATGAACTTCAAATCGAAAAGTTATAAATTAATAACGAAACTTGAAATATGTTACGTAGTTTCGATTTCGATTCTGGCGCGGACCAGTTTTGTTTAATTTTTTTTGTTTTTCGTACAACCAGATGCCATTATTTATTAAATTGTAGTAACTTTTTAGTAATTAATTATGTTTATGCCTTGAAATCAATGAAACAAATAATCAATCAAGACAATGAAATAGAGGCCTTTTTACTCTATTTTTATGCTTATTTTTCAAAATTACTGCTAAAATTACGAAGAGAAGATACAAAATATAATTTTAAACGAAAACAGTTAAAATCAACCTCTGCTTAACTGTGGCCTGGCCTGCTATGATACATCGGCAAAACAAGACGTGTAAATCCAAACACCAAACAAATAAGTATTTGAGGCTTCGGTTTCGGAACTCGGACAAAATATAATATTTTTATGAACTAAAATTTGCGTTTTTCTATCCTTTTTCAAACGTTAATTTTGAAAATAAGTCCAGTTTCTGATCTAGCAAGATGTCGGGGCTGATAGCTAAGATCAAAAGTATACCCGTGCATATGGTAATTTTCAGAGATCCCTTTAACTATCATAGGAAAATTGATTATTCCTACCAAAAAAATCTTAAATATAATTTTAATTGTTTCATTTTCTTGGTCTGTAAAGTGTTTTGGTGAACCTTAGTCTGTTAATGACTTGTAGGTATTTAAGAAATAAAATGTATTTAGGTTAAATAGTCATGACATAACACTTGCATATGTAATTTAATTAGTACAGTACTGAATAGAAATTATCTATGTACGAACATGTTTTTAGTTAATTAAGTTGTTTTTATGTTTACGATCTTGTTATTAATTTTTAGGACTTTGATGGCCAGAGGAAAGCCGAGAGAATTTTCCAAACAATTATTCTATTATTTGCTGTAAGTAATGGAAATGTTTTGTTTCTTATTTTATTATGGACTTGTATAATAGTAATTGATACTTAGTAAATCTTTTATTTAGAACTTAAGAAATAGCAATCAATCATTAAGAATAATGAATCAACATGTGAACAAAATTGAAACAGTTTTAGTAAAAGTTCCTTCTCTATAGTATACCTTATTCAGTTATTATTATAATATTTACAGATTCAATATCACAGTATTGTAAGATACTTCTAATAGTTCCATTTTCATGTGTATATTTTTTTAGAGAAATAAAATTGAGGTCCTTATTCAAAATAATGTCTAACATGAGTTCTTTTTATCATGAGCATTCTTTATAAAATTTATCAATTGCTTTATCAATTGTACAATTTTATTTTAAAGTTGTAATTAGTATGGTTTAAAAAATTTTAGATTTGCCATTTTTACTTTTTCATTACCTACCACTCTAAATATTGCCAAGCAGATGGTTCAGGAGTCAAGGATTTGATTAGAAATACTGCTAAAATTTGAAAACCCACCGATTTATATAAATTTTGTACCATCATTTGGCATCCAAAAGTCCTCCTTTCTTCTTAGTCCTCCCTTTCCCAAATTGAAATTTTTTTTCTGGTCACCATTTTTCTCCAAATTAAGAAGTAACTACGGGATGAAAAGTTTTTTTGACGCACTTCTAAAACAACCCAAGTAAAGGTAAAATAAAACAGGACTATCATTCTAAGAAGTTAGCAGCTCAAAAGGAAACATTGTTGAAAAATAAACAGTTTTTTGAAACCATAAGCTACTATTTTCATCATCAAGCCAAGAACTTTTCAGACTACCCTCATACAGAGGGCTTACTTGTAATGTAGTAAAAAAAAGTACCTAATCATCTGGTCAATAATTGGTAATTTTATGAAAAGTTGCTTAGTTTGTTTTAAATGCACTTAATTCATGGTTATCATAACTCATAACAAATCAAGTGGTGGCATATCATCAGGGTATTATTTTAAGGTGTGTTGTCATGTTAAGTTACTCCTTTAAAATAGAAAGAATCCAAAACATATCTCTTAAAATTTACCCAAATACATCAGAATTTTAACAGATTGTATGATACATTTAATTCTGAGAAAGCATTTTACCTTTTTAACATCTATGTTTTCAGGTAACTGGACTTGTTGTTGGTTATTTCTTTCAACAATTTTCTTACTCTGTCTACATTCTTGGAGCTGGCTTTGTTTTGTCTTGCCTCGTAAGTAACATATGATTGTGTCATTATTTCCTAAACACTAATTCAGTTTTTTAATAAAAACAGAGTAAAATTTTTGACAGTAACTTAACTATTATATATTTCTTATCATTTTATTACTCGTAACTTAAGATAGATATTAGATAAACATTGAATGAGGTAAATACAGGGTGTTTCAACAAGTCTGACACTCCCTACCCTACAGCTGTATTCTTTGCATGGAGTATATAAAAAATATGCCCAGAAAATTTTACCTCTGTGACACATGGTTTTCGAGAAAATCGCAACAAAAAAAAGGTGGGAAATTACATCTGGTTTATGCTAATAAAGGTTTTATTGATAGTGTTATTTTATGTTTGGTCACTAATTTGTTTAAAATATTCATTGCTCATGGATGCTTGTACCTTGGAATGAAATAATTTTTCTAAAAATTTAAGTCCTTGTTGAGGTATAATTCTGTGGTATTTTTTAATGCATTTCATGCCAGGAATATTTCTGTGCAGAATTAGAGCAGACTTGTTGAAATACCCTCAATAAATTACTCTAATTACAATTAAACTTCTGATCTATCTGTGTCTAAAAGATATTTTTCAATTGAAATTAATTTGTATTTTTACACATCATTCCAAATCAAACTAAAAAAATCATTTTATCCACAGCTTACTTTGCCACCTTGGCCGGTGTATCGACAGAGACCTTTACAATGGCAGAAACCCAGAGAAGAGAATAATGAAAGTTCCAAGGGTGGTAAGAAAAAGAAATAAAAGCATGGGCAGAGTTGAACTAGGAACAACTTGTATTTATATGTTTTAATGTGACCAGGTGTTGAGAGTGAACCACTTAACTGTATTTGTCATTCTAATAAAAAAATTTCATACATATTTCAATTGTTTCTCAGTAACTTCTCACGAGTTCTTTGTTGCCCTAGTCACTTGCATTTGGCATAATTTGTTCATCATAAGAGCTTTAGAAGCTGTTGTTTCATTTATGTTTCGCCCTTAAACTTTTCTTTCCAGTTAAATTTCAGGTAATATGTTACTAGTTATGTAACATGTTTAGGGGAGTGAAAGGTGGTCCTAGACGTATGACAAGGCAGGAAAGAGGAAGTTCAAACTTGGTGACATCACACTTTTGAAATCTTAATTTAAAAATTTTCATTTTTATATTTTTTGGACTGTTTTCCAAAATTTGTGATGTAACAACAGGGGAAGAGGTCACTGAAATGTGACAGTTTGTGACAAAGGGGTCCAAAACCTTTAAGAAAAATTTTGTTACATAATTGTATAAATTAATGCTTACCTGAAAAATTCATTTTGAATAAAAAAAGGTTTATTCCACTTGCCAACCCTGGTGACACCCTCTGTCAAGGTCAACTAAGCGCAATATTCTCATAAATGCATTATTTAAAATTTAATATTTTCATTAGATTATTACACTTGTAGGAACTACAACCAGTTCAATGAGGAATTGTTTCTAATGAAAACAGATCAATCTCAAAAATTTATCTCCAGGGGCTAACCTGTCATAAGTGTAAAGCAACATTCCAGTTAAATCCATGTTCCACAATTAAATTCTTCCCTTTGCTAGTGAAATTTCAAGTAGATAATTCACAGTTTATACATTTAAAAGTTGAAAAATTGTGCTGACTTAGTTAATGACGAAATCATGTAATTATTTATGTCCAAACACTTATCATTCATCTCAAAATCATTGCATAAAAATAAATATAAGGTGATTAAGATCCCTAGAAACTCCTCCTTTAAAACTAGTTCTTTGGCCAGCTTGTAGCATATTGTTAGATGTTAGTTTTTTTTTTAAATACTGAAACTGAAGATAAAATAGTCCAAAAAAGATACCTGATTTACCTTTGGTTTATTACATGAAGCCTTCCTCCCAAAGATAAGTTCAAATTTTCCTTTAGTAATACCTGCTAAAATTATACAGCAATTGATTTTTTTATTGTACTTATTTAGTTTACTATAATTAAACATAATTAAGCATTTAAATTTTAATCATTATTTTTAGGAGTATTTAAAAATTGAGTTTTTATTATTAGGAACTGACCTCAACTTGAAAACTACATCTTATAGTAAAACCAAGATGAGAAAACACTATATATATTAATCATTAATTAAAATAATTTGTAACATAGAAACTTTAGTTATAAATAATGATAATTAAAAATCATTTTAGAATGAAATATATCTATAAAGGATACATGAGAAAGTTACAGAATTATGGGGGTACCTCAGAAAAGTTTTACTTGTGATCATTTTAACATAATTAAGCATTTAAATTTAAACCAACATTTTTAGGAGTATTTAAAAATTGAGTTTTTATTATCAGGAACTGACCTCAACTTATGAAATGAAAATAGTATTGTTCTATTATGTGTTATGAATTTCATGACAAGAACTACACATACTTAAAACAGGATGCAACAAATATTTTTGCTGCAAGCATATAAATTTATTTACATTGTCTACAAATAGTGTCAAAGTTAGCACTTTGGCAAGGAATCATACATATTAAATCTTTAAATTTGTAAACCAGTGTGTAACAATTTCAATTGAGACTACTTACAATTCTTTCAGTTTTAAAACAGCGCATAGCCGCAATGCCTCCTTCACAGGGACAACAGGGCATAGTCGTTTATCGGTAATGATTTCATTCTATTGTACAAGATGTTATCACATCTAAATGGCTCGTCGATTTTTGAATTTCATTATTTTTTTTTTACATATATCACATCATATTGACTGAAATAGTTTTTCTTCACTTTTGAAGTTCAAAACATTTGCAGCACCTGATTTTTCAGTTTCTTCAACATGATGGCGAGGTAAAATCGCTCATGCATTCTCGACATGGTCAATCTCTCCGACGTTGATGCGGTCTGGATTCGGTTGCACGGTGAAGCCAAGCAAGGAACTGTCCAGCTTTTGCATCTTATTCTTCTTCTTTTTGCTCTTGCCCCGAGAATTGGAATTGCCATCACAGTCATTAGAGCTCGGCTGGCTCGTTTTATTTACAACTGGCGTGATAGCTGGGGCTGGTCCCCATAAGGAGTTGTCCTAGAAATAAACATTCTTATTAATCCAGAAATGACACAGATTTTTGAACTTATACAAGTTTCTTTACATATTTATGAATTCTTTCAACATGGAATATTAATCTTTTTTTTGTTAAAGGCTTAAAAACTATTACTTTTTGCATATTTTCTCCACTTTTTTTACATTGTGCAGTGATACCCCGGACTCAATAGGTGGGGTACCATCAGACTTGGATGAAACAAAAAAACTTTCCTCGCACACAATTTTCTTTAAATATTTTCTGCAGATTAAATAAGTGCCCCAAGTCCTTTAAATTGCGACTTAACGCACATTTACAGTCACATTATTTACCTAGGTACTGTGATAATGCTTATTAAGCTACAACAAAAAAATCATTTATCAAAAACTTAATCATTTAAAAGGATTGTCTGCAAAATCCTAAAATTTTTAGTGCTCGGTGTGTGCTTATATAAGTATGGGTACCATATTTAAGTTGCCTTTAATTGAGACCAGACTTAAAAAAATTCTGATAATTCTAAATAAAAATGTGTAATTAAATCAAAGATTACATGATAAATACATAAAATTATTAATTTATTTTGATATAAAAGGCTACATAAATTTGGGCCTTTCTTTGTCAAGCATGTGAAAATTCCTCATATCCTTTATCCTTCCAAAATGTGGTCTTCATTAGTGTTTCAAAACATTGATGTACCCTTTCTGAATTTAGTTTTTCAAGTTAGCAACCATCACTTAAAAATCAGGTTCTTAACTGTCTTCCTCTTGCTTAACATTTTAGTAAGCTTATTTGTTGTCAGCTCCTAGCAGTATTCCAGTTCTCTTGAAAGTCATCACTATCTATTTCACTTGATATTCTAGATAAGATTTTGATAGATAATCAAAGGAATCAACTGTGTAATTGTTTTATGAATGAATTTATTTTTTCCTATCTCAAAATCAAGTTAAATACTATCAGGGTTTGCTGTGTTAACAATTTATGAATTAAATCAAGATCGTAAACAATGTGTTTTAATCTGATCTAGAAGCAAACCATAACAGTTAAGTGGATTTAAAACTGAAATGTCGAAACCAGGGCTTGATTTAAGCCACAACGCCGTTCCAAGAGCTATTTCTAAGAAAAGAAATATCCCTTGCTTCAGAACACCCACTGAATGTTACCATTATGGCACTTGTATTTCTAGAAATCGAGCCCTGGTTTAAACTAACATATTTAGAGTTGAGAATGACAGGTATCATTAAAGTGAAAATTCCCACTTACTTCAGCTGGAGCTTGCTTTGCCTGGTTACGAAACTTGCTTCTCTTTTCCAAGAACTGTTTTGCAAATTCTCGCGGTTCCTTGCCTTCTCCAAAGTAAGATTTCACATAATCAAACACCTACAAAAAAGAAGAAAGTTATAAAGGTTCTTTTTGAACAGAAGCATTGAAACCCTTAAAAAAAAAGAAGTAGAAGTAAGTGGACTGAAATTTTAAAAGTGGAATAAAATAATTAAGACTAAGTTGATACACTAAAGATTTATGAAATAGGCAATGCAATTACTTTTTAAAGCTTACTAGGAATATATAAAATTGAACATTTACTTTTTTAATTGAGTACACTATATTGGCTAGCATAAGCAAGCATGTTTTGAAACAATTAATCAAGGACTAATTATTTTTGAAAGGTTTTCAAAGCCTTGATCTCAAGTTTCACAACAAATTTGAGATTCATAAATGATAGGAAACATTTATTGAATAAGACAGAGTATTTCAAAAGTGATTATTTAAACATATAAAAAAAGTTAAATACACTAAAAATCCCAAGTATATATACCCTTATAAAAACTGAAGAAAAGAAACTAGAGGTGAATGAACAGAACAAACCCTTAATCTATTTTAGTTACTGCAACCTTACCATACTTTAAGACAAATCAAAAGAACACAATATTAAAAAAAAATGAGCTTACCTCATAGGGAGATTCAATATCCTTCAAAAATGCAACAAAAGTCGGAACTAAAATAGAAAAGGGAAACAGTTAACACCAGACTCATATTACCTATCGCTTTCAGGTCAAATCGATGAAGTACCTACTCACCATCAACAGAGGATGGCATAGCTGAGATGGCATCAGTGCACCATTTCGTGAATTCATCGGTGGGTTTGTGGTGGGAACCAAACAATCTGGCTATGGCATCCTACAATCAACATATAGATTATTACCATGAGCAGAAAAAAAAGCTTAACAATTGTCACTCACATAGATAAATTGTAGCATAAAATTACTCAATTTCTAAAGACTTTCAGACCAAATTTAAATAAAAACCTATAGGCAATTTATAATAACTCCTTTAAAACTATTTGACATTTACATTCTGTGATGAACCCTCGATTTATCAACCTTCAATTAAATTTTCCCTCGAATTGTCCGATCACCCATCGGCATTCCATGCCAAACCGAGTACCAGCATTATTGGAAGAATTTTTAGCCAGTAGGGGGGCAGGAGTGGAAAAAGTTTGAGAATCACTGTTCTACAGTATTATTTAAAAGTATGTACTATATGTAACTATTACTTGTTTGTTGAGCACAAGAAAGCTATTCAATGCATGTAGCACATGCAAGCATGCTTGCATTTGAGTGGTTTAAACCATTTTTTTGTGAATTACAATAAGTAAATAAGAACAAGGTATGGATAGATTGATGATTTGATTTTATATTAATGATGAAAAATCCCCCAAGTCAGATATGGTTATGAACAAATCAAAAATAAAATGAAGCCTAAAATATTGTATACCCACCTCCTCTTTTTTGGCTCGGACGTTTTTACTTTTATTGCTGCTCACAGCAGCAGGCTGAGTAGGATGATTCGATAAAGCTGGAAAGGCACTGGTGTCACTACTGCAAGAAAAACTGGAATTAGAGCTGCACCATACACATAATTCAGGTGCATGCAGCAACAATGAGCTAATTTCAACAGCTTAACATTGGAATTAACTTGTTGCTGCTGCTATTGCCTCAACTTCTTTTTAAAGATAGCTGTTCTGAGGCATTTTAAATGAAAAATAAGGAGTATTTAAGTTCATCAATATTTTTAAGTGAGTTCTAAGAGGATAATTTTAAACAGTAAAATAAAGTTTATATCACTTTTTGATTCAAACAACCACAAATCAAAATTCTGTTTAAACAAAATAAATTGGACATCTTAATAGTTAAGTATCTGAACATAAAATTCTATCTCTCGATGTATTTCTATCTCTCGAAATTTTTGTTTACACTCATGTTGCAAGGAGTAGAGAGAATTTTGAAAGGAATACCAACTATTAACAAATAAGTTTTAAGAAGTAAAAATGAGAAATTTAAAGGCATGGTTCCCATTTTTTCAAAAGGAAAAATTCAGACTCAGATATAGAGATACAACCATGTGATAAGCTTATTTAAATTCGGTTTTCTTATTTAATTTTTTAAAGGAAAAGTGAACAACGATTTACATTTCCAATTGTTGAATTCGGTGCGACATATTATCATTGGCAACTTCTTAATTTTACACATAAAAAAAGAACTTACTTAGTTTTCTGGGGAGGCTTTTTAGGTTGAGTGTAATTATTTGAAGGAACATCTTCCCAAAAGCCAGATGCAGAAACACTATTAGTGTTATTCCAACCTGAAGCTGCAGTTATTTTGTTTAAGTGACTAGAATTTCCCCAGGCACCTGCATTAATATTTACAATGGGGGCAGGCTGCAACAAAAATAATACAAATGAGGAAAGGACCAAAACACTTTTCATAAAAATTGAATATTTATGATAGCATAAAAATTCTAATACTAAAGTTAATAACATTAAAAAAACTGCTAAAATTAACAGGAATATGCATAACAAAACCATTCCTTTTTAGGTTATATAAAGAAAAACAAAATGGCAAAAATTAAAGAGTTTTGGGTCTTATTTTTATTATTTTTTAATGAATATTACAGAATGTTTCAACACACAAAAATAGCAAGGTTTATTAACAGTTTAAACTGAAACCCTAGACAGAACAAACTTTTGCTCAAATTAACTATAAACACACAATACATAAATTTAAAAAATAAAGCATAAAAATAACAAAGTTAAACTATACTCCTCACAACTTTAGGATGAAAAGTACAAAAGTTACTCACTGGTGGGGGTTTCTGCATGCGACTTGCTTGTGCTAATCGTTCAGCTTCTTCTTGCTGGATCTCAGCAAGAGATTTCACAACGGACTGGGCATCATTAGCTCTACAAACAAAAAGAACGCTTAGTTTAGTGGGAGCACTTCAACTATCTATACATATAAAAAAATCTGTCTGTCAGACGTTTGCGATTGGTCAACAAATATTCAATCGTCTTCTCTTTGAAACCTCGCAACACCTGGTTTTGTATTTACATTACCCTTAAGTTCATGACAGTTAATTTACTATTTTGATTTTGTTCATTAATATTTACAGTGGGAGCAGGCTGCAACAAAAATAATACAAATGAGGAAAGAACCCAAAAAACACTAACAAAATAATCTTCATGCGTCTAATTTACTTACGGTCGTATTCTGAGCCTCTGGCAACCTCTAACAAACATTGATTTGCTTGATTTGGTATTCTGACCACCGTTAATCAACTTCAATTAACAAATATTTGTTACTTAACAAATCAGCCAACAAACGAGTGATTTAAGTTGAACTACCAATCAGAATCGAGAATAGAAAAAATGGCGTCCTCTCATCAGTCTATTCCTAGGCCTATGAAAAATCGTGAACATTTCCTTTTGAGACTCTGGAAGTATTTTTTCATTGTTAAAGTGTTATGATTAGAGAAAAAATAGTTTTACAATTGTATAACAGTGAATTAACATTTAAAATATTCTTAAATCACATCAATTAAAATCCGCAGAACAGCTCTCTTCTAACGTGTAAGTCCGCCCAGATAGAAGAACTATTTCATAACTAAGATCACTAAAAAATACATTCTCCAAAACGATTTATTTAAATGCTTCAGAAATTCATATAAACAACTAAGGGAACCGTTTAAGATATTCCTAAAACCTTAAAAGTAATCTAAACTCTTGGCACTACTTTTTTCTTTAATATTTTTATACTAAAACTTTCTCCCTCGACTTAGATTAACGTAGTATGGTGGTTATGGTACTGGACTACGGACCCGAAGGTTGTGCGATCGGGTCCAGCAAATGATGTTTTTTTTTAATTCTTTCAGAGCATTGAAATTTTTTTTTGTGTGTAGTAGAAAATTATCTTGGAATTTTACAAATATTTCTAGAGAAATAAGACACAAAAATATATTTTTCTTTTATCGTTAACCTGTTTCTTTCTTAGAATTAAACTACCCTCATCAAAAAATTCGCATCAAAGTATTGAATCAGAATAATAAATTCCAATTAAAAATAAATTTATTGAAAATATTTTCCATTTTAATTAAATTTATAATGATAGCTAAGCGATCATTATAATCAGCTAACAAAATATAATAAAAGCAAATGAATTTTTTCAGGCTGTTTTAATTTTAATTCGAAATCTTTCTGATCACCTTTAAATAAATTTCTTGAGTTTTCTGATTTTTCAAATGATTTTAAATGTTGAGTTCTTTTATAAAACATTATTTTTTAAATGTAAAAAGTGAATCCAATAGAGTAAATTTATTCTTTAATTGAAGAACTAATTATTATTTTGAGAATTTGTTTCAATTCAGTAACGTTTTATAAAAGATATGAAATTATTTCTATAATTTAAGACATTTCCATATTGAGATAATAAAAATATTTTATATTTCTTTCTTGTATAGATAGTTTAATATTTAAGAATAATAATTAAGTTTAATATTAAAAGAAAATGTTATTTTTTAAGCTATAAAAGATTATAAAACACTAAAAAATTAATTAATCTTCATTAAAAATAATCGACTTTTAAAGTAATACAGTCAAAACGCTTTTATTTCCTGCTTTTTCGCGAATTTCTTTCCTATCCTATTCACAACTGAAAGATCTCCACCAATCACGATTGAGCTTTTTTTATCGCCAACGGTTTCGCTTGTTCGCCAGCTCTGGTGCCACTGACAAACGTAACAAACGTTTGTTAGTTGATCATTGCGCTCAGAATGCCGAATCAAGCAAACATGAATTTAACAAATTTTTGTTGATTTGTTGATCGGGCGATTTATCAGAAAGCACAGAATACGGCAGTTATTCTTCCCTCTAACTCCTGTTTTACATGAGCTAAGCAGGGTTCACTGGATTATATTGGCTGAAGTAGAAAAAATACTGTCAACCAGGAACCAACCAGTAATTAACAGCTTTTGTGCTATAAAAAATACTAAGTAAGTTCTTTTATTCCACCTTCAAAACAACTTCTTTTTTATTCATTCATGGAATTTTTCACAACAGATTTCCATTTCATCCTCTACGGTTTTAAATGGTGGTATTGTTTTGCTACTTTTATTTGTGTTTAAAAAACTTCCAATTCTTAGTAGTTAACACTCAGGAAGTCTATATAAGCTCAAATCCTTTTAGAAAAATCATGCCCAATTTAAAAATAATTCTTACCTCTTGGCCCAAGTAATACCATTTTTACTTTGCTGGAGTTGCTTTTCTGCTTGCTGTTGGATTTGCTGCTTGCGTAATTTCTGAAAAGCAATAGTTTAACTATTAAACGAGTATAAAAAACGTAAAAGAAAGCAAATCACAATGTATATTAGAGTATTTCAGCACCCAATATGAATTATCTTTCAGAAAAGTTATAAAACAATTACCTCTTCTCGTTCTTCCCTCTCTTTTTCTTCCTGAATTTTCTGAATGTCAGCCAAGGACAGTTCGGATTCATCCGCCTGAGACTTATTCATACCCCAAACAGGTCCCTGATAAAAAAACCCACATAAGTAAGAGTTTCAGGTAACAAATTTTCAAATAGTTAATTCACAAGAATATTGTCTAACGCACTTGGCTTTTCAACTTCAACTCAGCCAATCTCCGGAGCTCCATTTCTTCTCTTTCTCGCTTTTCCCTCAGAAGCCTCTCTTCCCTCTCAATCTCTTTTTGCCGCAGAGCTTCTTTTTGTCGTTCGAGTTCCAGCTGCTGCCTCTGTTGTTCTTTTTCCAACTGCAGCCGCTTCTGTTGGGTGCAGAGAATTCTTTTACATTTCACGCTCACTACTTGTATCATTATAAAATTCAAGAGAAAGTTATAGGACTATACTAGTGTCGCGACTGAAATGCGGTGTCAGTATTTATGATTTCTGAATGCCACCAGGCGGCACCTTCTATTTCACTGTAACCGTATTTTTTATGTTTTCTATAAATACTGTGTATTTTTTAAATAAAGTTAGTTATTATTTGAAATGTCTCTAGTCACCTGAATTAGTTAAGTTAGTTGCAACATAAATTAGTGGCGAGCCAGCCAGGATACGGAAGAAGTTTTTCCGAGAGACATTTTTTGCGAAGAGTCTTCTAATATTTAGATTAACCAATAAGAAGGAATGGCCACGTTGCAGAGAAGAACGACCCTACGAGGAGTGTTTACGAAATGCGCCAACGCATTGGAAGAACTGGTTAAGCTAACTGAATTTACGGAAGAAGACGTCGCAGATCTAGAAATAATGTTGGAGCAACTTGCCGAAAAGTATAAGCAGTTAAGAAGAACTGAGGAAGAATATTTGAAGGAATTACAGAAAGCTCCAAGTACCCAAGAGGCTTTCGATGAAGAATACGCAGAAACTGAGAAGTATGAAGATCGGTTCATCAGCTTAAAGGTGAAGGCAAACAGAGTGTTGACGCAGCAACGAGAAACATTACGCCCTAAGAAGAATGACAACCCAGTCTCTCCTGTCAGTGAAGAAGCCAGACAAATCAGGCTACCGGAGCTCGAATTGAAGAAATTTGACGGGAACCCCCGCGACTGGCTGAGTTTTTGGGCTCAATTTGGAAAGATACACGAAGATCCGAAGATCCAAGACGGGGATAAGTTCCAATATTTAATTCAAGCCACAGTTCCTGGTTCAAAAGCAAGAGCGATCGTCGACAGTTTTCCTGCCAGCGCACAGAACTATCCGAAAGCTGTCGAGTATATCAAAGAACGCTTTGGTCAGGAAAAGGTACTGATTCAAGTCTACATCAGAGATTTGCTGCAGCTCGTGATCTCGAAGACTAAAGGGGATCTATCTACGCTTTACGACCGACTCCAAACCCAGCTGCGAGCTCTTGAATCCCTTGGCCTCACCAAGGATAGATACGCCGATATCTTATTCCCGATGGTAGAGTCCGCTTTACCTGTTGACATTATTGCCCTGTGGGAAAGGCAAAGATCCTCAGTCAATGTCAAAAGTAAGACTGATTTAGATCACCTTATTGATTTTGTTAAGAATGAAGTAGAATCTGAATTTAGAATTAAAATGGCTAAAGATTCATTTAATGTAGATAAGCCTAGTTTTAAGAAAGGTAAACATGCAGATCCTAAGTCTTTTGTACCTACAGCATGCGAGTTATTAAATGCTGGTTATGATAACAATAAGTTTAAAAGAAGTAATAAGTGTGTTTTTTGTGATAACTTGCATGTATCTGAGAATTGTAATGAGGTACGCAATTTAAGCTTAGAAGGTAAAAAAGAGATTCTCAGGAAGAAAAACGCATGTTTTGTATGCTTAAAAAGGGGTAATCATAGAGCAAAAGAATGCAAATCTGGTCATAAGTGTCCTCTTTGTAAAAACCGTCATTTTGCTATTTTGTGTCCAAGTACACCCACCTCAAATAAAGAGGTTGATGAAAGTACAGTTAGTACTTTAAGTAATACTTTACTAAATCCTGATGTAATTCTTCAAACTCTAGTTGTAAGAATTTATAATGGTTCTAAGGAATTGTATGTTAGAGCTATTTTTGACTCTGGTAGTATGAAGTCATACATCAGTTCAGACCTAGCTAAAAGTCTTAACTATGATCCTATTGGTGAAGTTAAGCTAAAACAATCACTATTTGGTGGTATTGAAACTAATGAAAGTGTGTACAATAGTTATGTTATTAACTTAAGTGATGTTTCTAATACTTATAAGTGCAGATTTCAGGTGTTAGAACAGAAACGCATTTGCTCTGAGGTTAAGCAGATCCCATCTGGTCCTTGGTTAAAAGAGTTAGGTAAACATGGTATTAAACTCACGGATTTAGATAAAGGTGTTTGTAATTGTCTGGTAGATAAAGAAATAAAACTATTAATTGGGGCAGATGTAGGAGGAAAGTTGTTAACGGGAGGTATTGTTCCCCTTAAGTGCAATTTGACTGCAGTACACACCCGATTAGGATGGACAGTCCTAGGGAAGTATATTTGTACCAAATCAAGTGTTGAAAGTAATCATGCCCTCCTAACTACTACGATGTTGACCAAAGACAAGTGTGTTAGTGATCTGTGGAAATTAGATGCTTTGGGTATCACTGATCCTGCTCAGAGTCAAACTAAATTTGAGCTAGAAGAAGCAACCTCAAAGTATTTTAACGAAACTTTGAGAGTTGATGAAGAAGGTAGGTACGAGGTTGCATTACCCTGGATTAGGGATAATTCTAATTTGCCAGAGAATAGAAAGATGGCTGAAAAGAGCCTAGTAAGTACTCGAAGAAAATTAATGAACATTGGTAAGCTAGCTGATTACGAGGCAGTTTTCGATAACTGGTTGTCTTTGGATATTATTGAGAAGGTACCAGAGGGTGGAAAAACTGGGGTGCACTATTTGCCGCACAGGCCAGTCATAAAGGAAACCAGTACTACGAGTATAAGGCCTGTTTTCAACGCAAGTTCATGCACTCTAGGTTTCCCTTCATTGAATGATTGTTTATCCACCGGTCCTAACTTAATCGAAATGATTCCTACAATTCTCAATGGATTTCGGAAGAATTTCGTAGGAGTGGTTGCTGATATTGAGAAGGCATTTTTGCAGATCTCAATTAGGGAGCAAGATCGAGATTTTGTAAGATTTCTTTGGAAAAGGAAAGAGGACCCGGATAAAACTGAAGAGTATAGGCACCGAAGAGTAGTCTTTGGTTTGACGTGTAGCCCTTATTTACTAGCTGCTACCTTAGATTATCACCTAAATCAGGCACCTGAAAGTTTAAATAACACAGCTAATAGGCTTAAGCAGTCATTCTATGTTGATAACTGTGTAACTAGTTTGGATTGTAACTACGAAGCTAGAAAGTTTATTCTAGAATCCCAAATGCTAATGACTTCGGGAAATTTTAATCTACGGGGTTGGAAGTCTAACGTGGATTTTAAGGATCATGAAGATGGTACATCTAACAGCATATCTGTTTTGGGACTTGTTTGGGATACAGATCACGATATTTTATCCTGTAAAGTGGAACTAACTAATAATTTGGAAAAACCCATCACGAAAAGATTAGTTCTAGCAATCGCCCATCAGTTATTTGACCCGATCGGTTTTACAGCACCTGTAACATTAATCCCTAAGTTGATTTTACAGGAAACGTGGAGTTTAAAGCTCAAGTGGGATGAACCTCTACCAGATGATCAGGCTATAAAATTTAAGATCTGGTACGAACAGTTAAAATTAATATCAGAAATACAGATTCCGAGATGGTTAAATATCTCCCGAGCATGTGATTCTGTAAGTTTACACGTCTTTTGTGACGCAAGCCAAAAGGCGTACGCTACTGTTGTGTATTTACGGGTAAGTAAAACCAACGAAGTTAAGGTTAATTTAGTGCAAGCTAGAGCCAGAGTCGCCCCCTTGAAACCAGTGACTATGCCTAGACTCGAGCTTCTTGCATGTTTGATAGGGACTAGATTGTTAAAATCTATAATTACAGATTTGGGTCTTGAACTAGATATTTACTGTTGGACTGACTCAACAACTGTTTTGTATTGGATATCCCAGGATAAGAATTGGGGAACATTTGTTCAAAATAGGGTGCGTGAAATACGATCAACAACTACCCCAATGGTGTGGCGTCATGTCCCTGGCGGACTAAATGCTGCAGACCTAGCGTCAAGGGGATGTTCTGCTGAAAAACTCCTTTCACTTAAATGGTGGGAGGGTCCAATTTGGCTTTATGAAAGTGAGGAGAACTGGCCAAAGGTGAGGGAGGAACCCGATGAGAATTTGGTTTGTTCAGAATTACGTAAAAGTATTCTAACTACTCTGACTAAAACCAATAATGTTGATTGGTACTATAGGTATTTTTCATGTGTCAAAAGGATCATACGAATGTTGGCCTGGATTTTAAGGTTTATTTCTAAGTCACGTAAAGAAGTTAGTGAGTCTTCTAAATATTTGTCTGCATTTGAGCTTGAAAAAGCTGAAATCGCACTTTTGGGCTTGATTCAAAGAGAATCATTTGGAGGTGTAAATGAAACTAAGTTAAAGAAGCTTAGACACCTAATTGGGGAAAATGGACTTATTAGAGCTAGATCTAATGTTTCTTATAGGGAGGATACTAACGATTTTAGATTCCCTGTAATTTTACCATCTGACCATCCTGTAGTTAAATTAATTATAAGGGATGCTCATGATCAGCTCCTACATGCAGGCACATCCATGTTGATGTCGCATCTGCGTGAAAGGTATTGGATTATTAAGGCCCGTAAGACTATCAGAAATTGTATTCGTAAGTGTACGAAGTGTCAACGGTTTAAAGGTAAGAGGTGTGAAGTTATACCTGGGATTTTGCCCCAAGATAGAATAAGGGACGCATCAATTTTCGAGGTAACGGGTGTAGACCTAGCAGGTCCCCTTCACCTTAAGGATGGGACAAAATCTTACATAGTTCTGTATACCTGTGCAATTTACAGAGCTATTCACCTCGAACTTATTACTTCCTTAACAACTGAATGTTTTCTGCAGTCGTTAAGACGCTTCATAGCTCGCCGAGGAAGGCCCTCAATAATATATTCGGATAATGGCACCAATTTTAGGGGTGCAGAGAGACTTTTACACTCCTTGGATTGGGAGGCCCTTCGGGGAAAAGTTACTGAGCTGGGTACAGAGGCCGGTAGAAGTTTGCCGATTCAATGGAAGTTCAGCCCCCCCTCCGCAGCATGGTGGGGAGGGTGGTGGGAACGTCTTATACAAATGGTAAAACAGATTTTACGGAAAAAGTTGGGGCGAGCGGCTTTAGATTATGAAGAATTGATTACCGTACTGTGTGACTGCGAAAGCGTCATAAACAAAAGACCCCTTACTTATGTGTCCGAGGATCTAGATGAGCCTCGATGTCTCACCCCGGAAATGTTCCTCAGAGAAATTCCCGCCTCAGAAGTCCCCGATATAGACACCATAGATAGAGAAAAGTTAAGTAAAAGAGCTAAGTATCTACAAAAGATTAAAGAGCAACTTAGAAAGAGATTTCGTTCAGAATATTTGGGACAACTACGACAACAATCCATGAAAACCTTTAAAGTAGAACCTCTCAAGTTAGGCGAGGTAGTTTTGTTGGAAAATTCAAATAAGAAGAGGGTGTTCTGGAACCTTGCTAGGGTGATGAAACTTATACCAGGTCGAGACGGCCATGCACGATTAGCCCTTGTTAAGACCGAGAACTCTGAATTCTTAAGGCCCGTTCAAAGACTATTTAAAATGGAAGTAGATAATCCATCTTTAAGTTTATAAGTTAAAATTTTTTGTATAAGAAGTAATTAATCTAATTATGTTTTGAGTGTTTTTCAGGTTTACACTCAAAAGGTGGGAGTGTGTCGCGACTGAAATGCGGTGTCAGTATTTATGATTTCTGAATGCCACCAGGCGGCACCTTCTATTTCACTGTAACCGTATTTCTTATGTTTTCTATAAATACTGTGTATTTTTTAAATAAAGTTAGTTATTATTTGAAATGTCTCTAGTCACCTGAATTAGTTAAGTTAGTTGCAACAACTAGAATTAGGGTGTTTTGTTCTCAACTTTGGAAGACATTTTCAGCAAGTAACTGCTTATATTTTGCTACAAGTAACTGCCAAAGTCAATTGAGGTGCTTGCTGCAACAATGAGTTAACTCCACTAGAATGAATATTTGTAAAGTTGTTACTTTTCTAATCTTATACTTTGTTTTGCATTAAAAAATGGTGACCATATCACCAACCCAGTTGTACATTGGCGTAAAATAGCACTAACTTGGCGAAGCTTACTGCTGCCAAGTGGCGCTTTATGATGTGGATTTTAATATTGGAATTAACTCCTTGTTACAGCTAACACTTCAATTCTTGAACAACTAAAAATTTTGAGTTTTGTAAGTCTGCATCATTTGATAAAAACCCTACTTTTTAAAATAGGAATATGGTTATGACATATTAAATGCAACATTAAGCAAGTTATTCTGTAGTTTGATATAATAGTACAACTTCTAACAGCAACCAACTTTATTAATACCCCATTTTGTAACTTCAAAATATCATTAAAAGATAAGAGACCAATCAGTATTATTTTCTGAGTTTTTACCACTTTGCATTTACACTTTTTTACATTAACTCATTTCTAATCAAATATTGATGAAACCAGTCTTGAAAACCAATACTACGAAGAGAAGTCATTGCTTCAATATAATTATTTGACTATAGGAATAGGCTTAGAATAGGTTTGAGTAAAATATGAACTGCAGTAAGACTTGTTCTATTCGTCTGAAAGCATTTAAACAATTGAATAAACAATAAACATGCCTATAACTAATGTTCAAAAATACTAAAAAGAACAGCCTACAAATCCCTCCACATCATTAAAACCAAATTTATAAAAATACAAGCTTAATACTTTGATTAAACATACGGAATGCTCATGCAAAGGTCAAAATATACATTATTTTTCACCTGTTCCTCCTTTTTCTTCTTCTCCTCCTTTCTGATCTCCTGCTGTTTCTTGAGCTCTTCCAGCCTCCGCTGCTCCTCCTTTCTCTTGAGCTCTTCCTGTTTTCTCAGTTCCTCCTGCTTCTTGAGCTCCTCCTGTTTCCTCAGTTCCTCCAGCCTCTTCAGTTCCGCCTGCTTCCGCTCCTCTTCTTCCCTCCGCTGCTGATCTTCCAGCCGCTTCAGCTCCTCCAGGCGCTTCTGCTCCTCTTCCCGCTGCCTCTGCAGCTCCTCCAGCCTCTTTCGCTCTTCCTCCTCGAGGAAAAATAAAGGGTATAAAAAAAGGTAACAAATCGGAAAAATGCATAATATGCAGCATATTTGAGTAAAAACACTTTTAAAAAGCCAAACATCTATTTTTTCGAAAAGTGAGATGCTTGCACAGTAAATAAGAACCAACAAGGTAACAATCTACGGCCCAGAGAGAGATAAGGGTTGGTGTTGGCCTATTGACAGGACATTGCTCTATCAGAAGACATCTCAACATTACTGGTGTGACTGACTACCCCTCTGTACAGAATGTCAGGAAGCAGAAGAAAGTTCGAGTCACATAATCTGCAAATGCAACTGTTATTTAGCCAAAAGATTTGAACATCTCGGCTGTCATTTAATCAAACCGTGGGAATCACCATGTATTTCGGCAAGACATTTGCTGAAATTTGTTTCTGCCATTGGTCTTCTTTAAGACAAAACTGGGGATAGTACAATAGACCCTTGGTCGCAGTGCTAAGGTTCTTGTAGCCACCCCTCCACAATTCATTAAACATAATCAACACTTAACTGCAAACTTACAGAACCAGTCTCTAGTTTAGCATTCTAACAGCAATGAAAGAAGAGTTCTTAAAAGATGCTACAAATTTGGAACCTCCTCCCTCTAACTGTCATATTGCACCACAAAATCAGAATCACATCCTCCCCTAAACAGGAAATGCCACTTGAAAGACAAGCTTCATCTTTAAAGCTATGATGATTAAGGCAAAGTCCTCTGAGAAAGTGAGGCTCTTAAATGGCTGAAGTTTGACCCAAGATAGATATAGATGCATCCATCCATTACTACCTAAACAATTTTTCCATGTGTCTTAAAAACTCTCCAGATGACCTGGACCCGTAGTAAACTGCTTAAGACCAACTTAAATAAATAGATCTTAATAATATCAGAGATAATAGAAGTTACTATGGATTGGGAAACCAATTTAAATCTAAATTCATAAGCAAGGAAACAAAAATACAATTACACAAAATACTGATAAGACCAATAGTTTTATACGGTAGTGAGTGCTGGACAATGAGAAAATAGGATGAGGAAAACTTAATGAGATTTGAACGACAAAATATTAAGAATTTTTGGAGCAATAAATTATAATGGTGTCTGGAGAACCCTTTATAATTTGATTTACAAGCTAAGTACAGGGAACCAAATTTAGTTAAGGTAGTTAAAACTTCACAACTAAGATGGCTCGGCCATTTATTTAGATATAACAATAACCCAGTAAAGAAGATAACATTTTGAAAACCAGAGGGTAAGAGAATACAATATCCAAAATGGATGAGAAACATTGAGAAACATTGGTGTCAATAGATGAAAAACAATAGCAATAGACAGAGCCAGATGGTTCAAGCTAACTGAGGCAGCCTTTGTTAGAAATCGGCTGTAGCCCCTAATAGGAATATCAGTGATAATATGGTTTGTAGCATTCTTAATTTTTTTTAGAAGCCCACTTGTATTAAAAGTTGAAGCTGTTTAAAAAGGAGCATGTATTCCAAGCACACTTTGAACCCAGCCCAAAAGTATGGATGATTACCTTTTGCATTTCTTGCTGAATTCTCAACTCCTCTTGTTTCCGCCTTAGCTCTTCTTTCTTGCGTTGTTCCTCCATTTCCCTTTCATGTTCTAATCTCATCTCTTCAACCCTCCTTAGTTTCTCTTGCTCTTCAACCAACTTTTGCTGCTAAAGATTAAGCAGAAACTTAGTACTAGGAACCAAAAACAATATGCAATTGAATCGTCAGTTTGAAGAAGGGAATAAGTCCAAAAACCAAGCTTTGAGAAAATTAAAAATAACTTGGTAAAAGTAATGGAATTTTTATTTTATAACTACCAATTTTTTACTGGAAATTCAAGACCCCTTTTAGAATTATATTAAAAAATATTATACAGTTAAAAAAAGTTGATTGACTTATCCCTTTTTCAAACTTATAAAATTTTATCTGATTGTTACATATAAAGGATCTATTTTAATACCCTAAAGTCCCACTTTGGAGATATTTACATTCAACCCAATCTTCACATTTGAAACCAGAAACCACCATTTTATCTTCAAGAGAGTTTATATCAGCTTAGTTTTTGTTCTATCAAAAACTGCCAGTTACAGACCCAGTTCACTTACTAGAAAACCACTGCACTGAACAATCAGAATAAAGAATCAAAATCCAAGTTTAACTCAAACATAAATTTTTTGACAAGTCCTACTTTTATTCATGCCAGCTGAAATGACATCTAAACACAACAACCTTCACTAATAAAATTTCAACTGGTGAAGAATTCAGAAAAAAAAAAAAAAAACTTGACAGGTGAAAAATTTGAAGTGGGAATAGCAACGTTTTTTTAAGTTGAAAATTTTTTGTCACAAACTGAAAACTTACTTTTTCAACTGAGGATTCATCATTGTTTTGTTTAGTGACGTCGACATCCCAAATGCTGCCACCGGGAGGTTTAGATTCACTGGGGTTCATTGGCCACACACCTGAAATTGAGCATAATAAATTGATTATAAAATTCAGATGGTACTACAAAGTTAAATCAGAAAGTCTTCCCCTATTTTCTATTTCCAAAATAAGGCCCATAATTGCAATTACAAACATACATAATATTCTATATGCTTAAAATTTTTAAAAAAGTTTCCAAACAGGGTTGGCCGATATATATCACGATATTTATTGGATAAATATCATGATATATATCAGTCTATAAAAATCAACAATTTTCAAGATAAAATCTCCCAAAATGAATTTTTGAGTACTTTGTTAACAGGTTAATTAAGTTGTGAAAAATTTTTGACATTTTAATAATAATAAAATACCTAAAAAATATTAAAACCATTAAGTTAAACTATCTTATTTCATGAAACCTGATCAGATCTTAGCAACATACTATACAAGTTAGAGTAGGAAGTTATGTATTTTAAAAGCAGTTTTGATTTTTTTTCTTAGGCACATTGCATTTAACAATGTCAATGCTTATAAGTTTGTATTTTCAAATCTTATTATTTCTATCCTTTTATTTTAAAAGAAAATTACCATAATGTTTTATCTGTTTTGTAATGATTGCTAGAATCATCATTTAAAAAATGAAAGATAATTTAAATAAACTAATAGTATCTTCAAATCATGAATGGATAAATTGTTCCAATTTATATTATTAATTATTTATTTCATTATTAAAAATTATTTAAAATTTTATAAGTAAAAATATTTTCTTAGAAGTAGAAATGGAATTATAATATACATGCATATAATTCTTGTTACATTGTTATTCTCTTGTAATTATCAGCAATTATACTCTGGGTAATTAAGATTTAATTAAAAATATTCCTTAGTAGTAATATTTTTGTTCAGACTAGTATTTACTTCTAAAGAACCGTATTTTTCTACTTTAAATCTGAAAATATCGGATATATATCAAAATCTTGATATATATCCGATATAGATCAAAAATATCCGATATTTTGATATTTATATAAATATCATGATATTTGCCAACCCCGTTTCCAAACCGATTCACACATTTTTCCAATCCAGAAAGAAATGGAATAAGGGCAAAAACTACTTTATTTCTAAAACGTAAGGACTAATGAGTAAATTAAGGACTTTAAGGGCCCTTTTGTAAGGACTAGGGCAATCTAAGAAGTTTCTAAGGACTGTATGCACCCTGTAATTAAAACAATACAACTATTACATCACTTATCAATCCTGTAAGTGGATTTAATAGATTTTGCAAGTGATGCATACAACCAAATACCCTTAAAACTGTTTTTAACGTTGAAAAGAGAGGTTTTGTAGGATTAATTTCCGAAAGCAGGCATTAATGATCAAAAAGCACTAGGTAATTTAGAAATTTGTAATTACATCACATACTACAGTTTAAAAATAATGGAGTATATAGGATATTTGTTGGAGAAATGTGCTTTAATGTTTTACCTGTACCAGGTGGTGTTTGCCACATAGAAAGGTCACTCTTCATCATAGCTGGTAGAGATAGACCAAGAAGAGGAGGAGGAACAGGACCTAAACAGTCTAGAAGGCCAGGGCTTTCTGGCATAGGTTTCATATTAGACCTGAAAAAAAAATGGGTATTGAAAACCAGCGAAGTCTAAGATAGAAAGCATCAGTTTAAGGGTTAACTTATAATTATCCACTAAATTTTAGAGACACAAAATTTATAACCTGCATAAGGAAAATTCTACCCACAGGGGTAGGAGCAACTACTTCACTAAATATAGAACATTCTATACAAAAAATATAGGCTAAATATAGGACCCTCCGAAAAGGGTTTAACTATACTTATTTACATTTTTCCAGATTATAAATTTAAAAAATGATACCTCTCAGTGAATTTAGACTCGATAAACAATAAAGAAATGATATTTTTAGATAAAACTTAAAAATTCATTAAATGTTCTGTAATGCAGATTGAAACATAACATAGGGTGATTCAAAACTCATGGGCAAAAATGATCGGGGGATCATCAGATTGAAACTACTCGAATATAATTCAGAATTATCCTGGAAAGGAGGACCCTGAAGCAATTCTAAGGTGCTAGGGTACTGATGAAAATTGCCAGAACCAATGTAAAATGAGTTATTGTGGGGCAAACAATTGGAGGCTGAAATAAAATTATGATGTTTTAACTTATTTATAAAAACTGTGTAAAGTTTTTAATCTAGATTGTCTTCAAGAAGAGACAATAACTTTCTTGCTTTTTTGTTGTTAAACTTTGAAGATAACCTCTTTAGGACAAGAACTTTACATGGTTTTTATGTTAAAACATGGTAATTGTCACTGGAATTTTATTTTTCTACTATCAACCATTTGCCCACTTTTCCATACCACCTATTTTTCATTACTTTTGTACACACTTTAGTTTAATGCATCAGGATTAGAGATGTAAAATTCTCGGTAATAATCTTTTGGAGAATATTCTTGAGAATATTCTCGAGAATATTCTCCAAGAGGAGAATTTTCGAGAATATTCTTCTAGAAGCTACTAAAATAATTTTTTTTTGGAAAAAAATTTTTATAAGGTATATATTAACTTCAAATTAAAAGATAATTATAGAATGAGAAGTCATCATAAATAAAAGAAAGCCAAATTAAATTGAAAAGTATTTTAAAATCACTACTTAATTGATAAGACAACATGTTTGATGGGTAAAGCAGCCAGTTACATTCTACAGTAACGGACCTCTTATCCGTAAAGCTCGGGACCGGCATCATCTCGGATTTCCGAATTTTACGGATTTTTGAACATTTTCCCGAAAACCGGGGTAAAACCGGTTTTCCAGCCTCAAAACACCGCATTAACAGAATTGCGTGTGTATCGTTACGAAAATACGCAGATCTGCGGAGTCGCGCAAGAGTGAAAAGAAAAACGATCTCCCAATCTCGAGCGCGCGGCTCCGGCATCCCCCTCCCTCCCGAACATTTCCCCTTCTTAAAAGCCGAGGAGAAATAAACAATCCTCCCGATCGTCTGCTGCCTCGTAGTTAACACATTCACATCGCTGAAAATTAAATTTTAATCGTATTGCAACGGGAACAAAACGAAACTGAAACTAATACGCTCTCTCGAAAATCAGCTCTACTGCATGAAAACGATGCATTTTCGGCACCGGCTTTCCCTCTTTCAATCGCAATATTCCTGGAACACAACCGGTAGAAAAATGCATCCGATTGGTCCCTTTCAAATTGCTCTCCTCTCCCTCCCACTGATATGAAACAATACTCCGTCCGCATTCCGAGAATCGGTCTCGGCGCTCCTTCTGCTCTACAAAGGGCGGGAGTGGATCGCGGAAACGGGAGGGGGAGCGGACACGGAGTACATCGGGACACGCTGAATCCCTTCGGATTCGGATCTTTAAAAAAGAAAACTGATTTCGGAAAACCTTACGGATTTTCGCGGATTCGGAACTTCAAAAAAAAAAACTGATTTCGGAAAACCTTACGGATTTTTGAACATTACGGATTTTCGGGACACGGATAAGAGGTCCGTTACTGTATTAACTTAAGATTTTACAACGGTTAAATAGCGTTTTTGAAATAAATTATGTATATATAAAAAATGCTTTTCTGGAAATTATTTTGTGGAATCTTAATGAGAATATTCTCATGAAGATAAAATGATGAGATGCACTTAAAACTTATAAGTATACATATAGTGAATGAAAATTTAAAAATTTAATTATTGTATGAACACAAGATAATAAAGATATAAATTTAATTGTAACTTTGAGAATATTCTCATAAAGCAAAATATTAATGAATCTGAATTAAAATTAGACAAACAAAAAGTTTAGACAAACTATTCATTCATAAATAATTTTTAAGTAGAAAGTAAATTAAACTGAATCGGTTAATATTCAGTAATTTAGAGTTCTTTGAGAATATTCTCACGTTAAATTTTTCTGATTTTACAAAGTTCTATCAAAATTTTAGCGGAATCTCAGGTTTTAAAGGTCCTCCAGTTTGACAACTATTAGTAATTACCTTTGCTTATAACAACTATATGAAAAGAATTTAGACTCCTCTTTTAATTGTATGAGTATTTTCTCCCAGTAAAACTTACTTCTAAAATTTTTAAAAATATTTTATTTTGCATTAAAAAAAATTTACTTATTTAAAAGAAAATTGTGCGAAATAATGAAATTACAGCAGAGAATATTCTCTGAACTGTAGGGTGACTTTTAAATGGTCAGTTTAATTGAATTTGTTATTATTTTCAGGTTTCTAACACTAATACTACATAAACATTTCATATTATCAAACATTTTTACATTTATTTCCATTTATCAATCAAAAAATAGAATATTCTCGATTATTCTCAAAATTTTCGCCCCTGGAGAATATTCTCAGAATATTCTCGTTCTCCGAGAATATTCTCCAGAGAATATTCTCGACTCACATCTCTAATGAGGATTGTTTCAACTTCGGGTTTGAGATGAGAAATATAGGACATATAGGGCATTTGCAAAAATATAGGACAATATAGGACGTTTTTTAAGGTTTTTGGAAAAATATAGGAAATATAGGACAACTCTGACCCCTGTACCCATATAAGGTGGCTAGGATTCAGTTATGTCCAGCAGACTATACTTAAAAAGACAGCTGGTTCAGATAATTTTCCTCAGATGAAAATTGCAGAGTTAATAATGTAGTCTATGTTTAAAAACCACAGAAATTCTTTAAATAAAATTTGAGAAGTGTTTTTAAGTGTTTACATAAGAATTTGAAAACAAAAAAAATACTGGATATCGAAGAATGTATAGTTATAGAGAGAAAAAGGAAACAACTCTTGTCAAAGCTTCTTTTGTCAGAAGAAAGACAGATTTTATCTTCTTTTCTCTGTTTACTTTTTTTAAACATTTAATACACCATCCCATAAAGCTGCTGAAAATTATTTCTGCCATCGGTCTTTTTTAAGACAAAAAAAGGGGAAAGTACAAAAGACACTTGGTCATAGTGATATGGCTCTTGTAGCCACCTCACCACAATTCATTCATTCATCCCATAAAACAGTGTTTTTGCTAACTTGTAGTATTTGTGCAGTTTAAGTACTGTTTTGTTTTAAATTAAAAAAAAAATATGCCAATATTTCTTTGGTATGGATTTGATCTAATAGGTGACATAGTGAGATTTGTTTCATGGAACAGATTTAATAAAGTATGTATCGTGAAAAAGAGAAAAAGAAAAGGCACCTGAGGAGCTGCTGTTGTTGAGCTAAAAACTGTTGCATTAACACTTGCTCTTGCTGTTGAGAGTTCAGGCTTGTGAAGTTTTCTTCTTGTTTTAGTGAGGCTAATAGCTGTTGTATCTGTGCTTGCCTTTAAAATAAAAGAGACGGCATCAGGGTTGGCACAGTTTAAACCAAATGTTATTTTTCATACAAATCAAAATGTTTTATTTAAAAAAAAACTTCAGAAATTTTCTAATTAAAAATTTTGTTTTTAATCATTTATTTATTAAAATAATGTCTTTTAAACAAAATATATTAAATGCTCTGTAATTAACGCTGTCAAGCTATTTATTGAAAAAATTAGGCAACTGGAATTTATCTAGAAAGCAATAGGTTTTTTTTATTCACTAAAAACAATACCTCAGGTTCTTTTAATAGATTAATAATTTTATAGGTTCTTATAATTAAAAGTTATTTTGGCTTTATTAATCCAATAACCTCCAGGTAATTTTATCCACTTAAAAAAAACAGTTGTTTTTAAATGCTCTAAAAAGATACTTAAAAAAAAAACTATTTGGTTTTTAATTCATTAGCACTAGATATTTGAATGCACCATAAAACAAATATTTTTTTTTAATCCATTAAGCACTGGATATTTAAATATGCATTATAAAAACCATTTGGTTTCTAAATCCTACATAAAAACAAGATATTTGAATCCATTTAAAAACTACAGAGATTAATTAATTAATAGGGAGAGATAGCTATTAATTTTTTAGGATCCTCAGCAGACCCTGTCATTAGCCACAATGTGCTTGTACATTATGAAGAGCCAAACATTAAATCTGCATTTTCCCGCCGCACCAGTGTTGAGAGGGTTTCCGTAATATGAAAATAAGAACTACAGAGAGTCAAAAACTCAATTGCATAGAATGTAATTGATACACAATTGCATAGTGTAAGTCATACAATGCCTCATATCAGTAGCTTTACCTCACATCAGTAGCATACCTCATCATGAGCTGCTGCTGCATGAGTTGCTGCTGAAACAGCTGTTTCTGCAGGGCCAGCAGCTGGTCATCCTGCTTGGGGAGAGGCGCGGGGGCGGCGGCCACCGGGTTAGGCACGACGGTTGGATTGATGGGTGGAGCCACCTGGAGAATACACCCACTTTTCAGAAGGCGGTACTTACGTATTATCATGTCGACCCTTCAGCAGCACAGTTATAGTTAAGTCAATGGGATTTGATAACGTTTTCAGATTAAACGGCACGATCGACAGGATAATACGCAAGAACCCAGAAAGCATTACAGGGTGTTTCAAAAGCCCCTTTCTCCGTGCTTTCATTTGGAAACGTCTCCTAGGGTCTTGGAAGTAAGGGGTGCCACTAGGTAAGTGACCTTGGATAATCCATTGAGATGGCTTACGGCGCCCTTGGCGGCGAAATAAGAAAGTTAAAAATTAATTGAAAAACTAAAGGAGATGGAACTAAAACTTCAATGAGAAAATTGTTGGCAATACTATGAAATCTCACCCAAAAAATTTCGCAAACATTAGAGGAGATATTAGCAAGTGAAAATAGCTCTCTTTTTTAGTCTTTAAAAGAGCAAAATGAATGAAATTTTTTATGGGTGTTTATGACATTGCCAACCTTTTTTTTATTAAAGATTTCGTTCTATCTGTTTTTATTAATTAATTTGTATTCAACTTTCTCATTTGATTTTGCCGCAAAGGGCACTGTAAGTCATCTGAATATTCTCCATGGTCACTTACCTAGGGGTACAACTTGCTTCTATGACATGACCCTAGACCTTGCTTCCAAATGAAAGCCATGAAACAGAATTTTGAAAATCCTGACTAAATTGGTGAATCTAACTGTGAATGTACTTGGTTTGAAAGTGGAGATATCTGATTCTTGCCCCAAAATCCTTAATTGTAATATTTTACAATGAAACTGGGAAAAAGTTTTAAAAATTAGTCTGTGTCTTTCAAATGTCCATAGAAATTTAATCCATACACTTTTTGAGGCATTTAATTTTTGTCCAGATATTGCTTTTTTTGTAATGTAAAATTTTAAATCATAAGCCAATGAATTTAAAGCTTTAAAAAAACAAATATTATTGGACTAACCCGTATAGGAGGTGGACTACTACCAGGCATGAAAGGAACTCGATCCCACGCTTTTATGAGATCACCTAAAGCAACAATGAAATGTTCAAAACTAAAACAGAAATATCATGAAATATAGAAACAGGATTTAAAAGCATTCTTACCCAGTCGAGAAAACTTCTCATCACAGCTTCTTCGTACCATTAACCCCGTGGTAAAATACCCTGCACTGAACCATTCCAACATTTCAGCTGATGCAAATGGACCTGAAAGTTACAAGTTAGAATACATTAAAAATAACCTGCATAAAATATTTCAGTTCAATTATAACATCTTAGATAAGAGAATTTTAAATTCATTGAACTAATTAATGGATGACTCATTTTCTGCAGTTAAATATGTGAGAGGTTAAGCCCCTCCCAGTCCCAATAACTGTTTCTACATACTGAAAGTCACAAAACCCGCTATATTTTGAGCTAATCTACTCTGATTTTCATGAAAGAAATGTGCAATACCCTTCATACTAAAAGCAAAATATTTTTCAATACTTGAAATTAAAAAAAAGATAAGAACTATGGTAAGATTTTATGTTTCTTGTGCAGTTATATTACAGACAAGTTTACAAACCTATGGAATAGAGAGTAAGTTTAACAAGAATTAGAGTATTTGGTTATGAAGCATTTATTTAATAAGCATAATGTAAGTATAAATTTTCTATCTGTTTAAAATACAGGTCAAGTCATAAGGGTGATTACAGATTATTTTAATAAAAATGTTTGACAGTAAGTAAATGGTAAATATGTGCCTGTTAATGGGATGACTAACCTGATATCCAACTGGAATTTTAAAATACAAGGATGTCCATTGCCAAGAAATTATGTAAATGAGCTTATTGATTTAGAAAAGCCATACTTCCACTATAAATTATGTATCTTCAAAGATTTTGAAGCTGGCTTCTTGTTATTTAATGTGTCCTCTTTAAGTATCATGGGTTAACCATAAACAGGAAAGAGATTGGTAAAAAAGAAAAGAAGTTTGAAAACTGTGCACAACATTTAATCAAATTGTTACACTTTAAAATTAAAAATTTTACAGTTTAGTAATGATTTGAAAGAAAATAAATAAAAAATACCCATTAGAAAGCCTAATTTAAGTGGAGAAAAAAAAATGACTCATTGAATGATCCCAAAAGTAAAAGAAATTATACTAAATTACAATTGCAAATTCTATTGAAACCACTGCTAAAATTTAGGGTGTCTTAAGCAGTTAAGATTTTTCACATAAATAAAAGGAAAAACAACTATGAAAGTGTTTTTAGAATTTGTTGAAAATCTGAAACAGATTATTCCAGGCTGCAAACCAAATAAAAACAAACCTTAAACTGATATTAAATGGTCTCGAATATGAAAATTTACCATTAAATAGAGCCTCATAAATCAAGAACAATCTTGAATTAAAAATGCAATTATCACTCAGAGAAATTTCAGTTCATAAGCTAATTTAAAAAAAAAAAGCATGAAAAGTTCAAAAAAAAGTAGGAAAATCCTCCAAAAGTCTGAAAAATCTCATCCATGATCATAAAGAGAGCCTCACCTTGAATTTCTCCCTGAGGATCTTGATAAAACCATTTTGTTTCTTTTTCATGCGGAGGAGGATGTATACTTTCTGCATGAGAGGGAACTCTTTGCTCCTCAATCTGAAAAAAAATATATAATGAAATTAAGAATTTGTTTATGCAGATTTATTTCATCGATGGTTTTGATTGGATGTTTTTGTTAGAGGAAAAATGCAAATATCTAACAAAAGAATATAATAGCAGATTCAAAATGAAATAACACAACGAAATAATTTAAACACCAACCAGGGGTGAAAGAGACTAAAAATGAAAAACTTAGAATACACAAAAATTTCCCATCAAAACCCATAAAATTGCTAATAATCTCTCCTAACTGCTATAATCCGCAATGGGACAAGTCCAATGTAGCTGTGTCACAATTAATATGTTAAAGGAACCTACCCAATGCCCTAGACTACCACAACTAGACAGATATACAAGAAAATATTCAAATTATTTGTTTCATGAATTTTTGGTGCTTTAATGATTGTATTAGCCTCTAGGCATCCAAGTTTCAATGAGGTAGTTTCCGCTATCTCTCCCAGTCTCAGAAGCTCTGATGGCAACACACCCATTATCCTTCAGCTTTGACAAAGTTTATACCAAATCTAGCCTTATTGAAATCTAGGGTGGGGTATTTCTCAGCGGACTCGGGTAAAACAAAAAACTTTCCAAGTAGATTAATTAAGTGCCCCAAGTATTTAAATTTTGACTCATAACGTATTTACAGCCACATATCACCTTACTACTGATATAATACTGCATAACCGACAACAGTGGGAAGAAATCCATTTATTCATCAAACTTTTAATAAATTAAAAATGATCTTCTGCAAAACCTAAAGTTTTCCGTGTGGCATGCATGTTTATATTATCAAAGTCATATGATCAGTAACTACTTTCCTAAGTAACCAACAACAGCTTTACAGCCCATTTGTCTAAAGTAGGATTGCTTAGTTACAGGATGTATTTAATCAAAGAGATGCTCACGCTATAATATTGAACCACAAGTCCAAAGTAAACTGGGCTTTTTACAAAACCAATCCTGCATTAAATCAAACATTAACCGAAAAAGCCGACCGAATTATTCATCCCCCTCCAGACAACACACACAAAGTGAAGCAAAACTTTTACTTCTTCAGTCCACTGAGCAACCATGTTCTCGGTGGCTTTCTGGTGGTGAGCAAAGGCGTCTTCCTCCGCCGCCCCAGACGCACTTTCAGAGTTCCTTGCGTTCGGCAAAAGACCACCCCTCGTTTTGGGAGAGTTCGCAACGTCTCTAGGCACATTGGGCTGGGGGGCAACAGACCTCGGGTCAGGCCTGCTCTTCGCCGAGGCAGGGGGCTCCTCGGCGGGACTCCGGACGCTCTCGGCCGCCGGTTTCGGCACCGAACTGCCGGAAGAGTTTTTGGAATTGGGGGATTCTGAAATGGTCTGCTTCGGCGGCTTTTCGTCGATGCTGTTGCTGTTTTCACTGGGCAACTTGGAATTCTGTTGTTTGTGGGCTGCTTTCTTGGAGTTGTCCGGACCAGGTGATTTCTTCGGAGTTTTCTTAGAACTTTCCTTCATAGCTTCCGGGCTGTCCTATAAACATAAATGAAATAAGTTAGATACTTTGCAAGTAAAAATACATTTCACATTATACAGTAGAACCTCCATATAGAGACCCCTTACAAGAACAACACTATAGGGTCTTCATAATGAATTTCGAAAGAAATAATCAAAGAACAAAGAAATAAAAAGTAGGATAGAAATGTAAAGTACCTAAAATGACATAATCTCACCAGGTTCCAAATTTAAGGCAACCAATGTGAACATTCAGAATACAACCATTCGAAGTAATTTAGCTTTCAGAAATTTACCCCCTACCCTTTTCCATCTGATCTAGCTTAATAATCAGCCAACATTAATGAATTCTGACTGAAATTGGCAGTTGTTATAAGGAAAAACTAATGTGCTTGGGGTCAGTGTAACGATTTAAAAATAACACTATTCCTAGGATAAAATAAACAGTATGTTAACAACCGGCCATTGTACATAGGAGTAATTATACAAGGGGGTTCTAATGTAAAGCAATCTAGAATTGTGAGAGAGCATCTCCTCACATTTCTTTTTAATATAAAAGTAAAAGATAACATCACATGAAATGTATTCGAAATTGAATTAGATTTTTATTGAACCAGGATTCATACAGTAAGAAGCTGATAACTGACAAGTAAGACATTGAAGAATTCAAGTTTAACTACCCCGTTCAATCAAAAATATTAACCTAATGGTGGTTGCAAACTTGACAGTAGATTTACAGTTAAATGGTTGTTCTTAACCTAACAAAAAATTCAATGGGTACTATCATGCTTGAAATTGTTAAGGGTCTATTGTAGAAGGGATTTTAAGGTGTAAATAGTATTATTTTATGGGTAGACCAATTGTGACTTGTAAGTACAGCATTGTGTAGATTAACTAGCTTAATTTGGCAATTTTGAAATTCAGCATATTATTAATATTGTTTGCAGTAAAGAGGTATTAAGAGTTATTTATGAAATTTAAAAAAAAGAAAAGGTTAAGTTGTTTACTTTATTAGTCCCTTCATCAGCATCGTCTGAGGCATACATGTCCTCAAAGCTCGTGTTTCCTGTGACCTGAAAAAATTATTAAAACTTTGAAATTCCATAAAAAGATCTAACTGTGGACAGAGGTTAAAAGGTTGTCTTAATTATAACCTATTCAGTCAGTTGTTTAATCAAGAAGAGAGTATAAAGTTTGCAAACCTTGGTTTCCAAGAAAGCACCACTGGAATCAAATGTTCCCACAGTATCGGGTTCAGAACTTTCTTCTATACTCCACTCGGGAAGAGAACCTGGAAAAATGCTCATAATCAAACCTTCGGAAGAATTTACTACTTTGTTATAAAAATTATAAGTAAATTTCTTTGTTGTAACAGACAATGTTATTATGACCAAATTTTAATCTTGTCTTCCCTATCCTTATTTATCCATTCTTTTCTAAAATCTATTCTTCAATAATATGTAGGTAGAAACCTAATATCAAACTATAAAAATAATGTTAATTAAACTTAGCATTCAATTTGGGTTTTAATGTTATTACTGGACATAGAAGAGGATCTTATTACCACATCACATCAATGTTTGATGTTTCATACTAAAAGAGTTTTTTTTTGCAACAGCTTAAAAGGTAATTTGGTTTTCATCTGATGAAATTATTTTTTAAAAAGTCATCATGAGTGCAAACTTACCTTGGTTGTCATCTTTCCAATGATTCCCAAGTTTTCCCTGAGGACTAGAACTGCTCTTACTTCCACTACCCAAGCGGTTTGGGAGATTTCTGTCCATCGGGTCGCGTCTATCCCTCTCAGTACTGTTTCTCCAGGACCCACGGCCACCTGGTAAACACAATGTCCAAGCACACAAAGGTTAACAGCAGCATTAAACAGAAAGAATTTCGGCATTCAAACTGTTAACATAACCTTGCATGCATCAGATTTAAATCAAAATTTGGAGGTTCAACACAGTTTCAGATCCTAATGCCAGAAATACATCATAAAATATGATAAATAATCCAAAATTTATTAACTTTGATTTAAATGTTGAAAGCAATTTAAAACAGGGGTAGAATATGACATCCCATTCCATGATGCTGGTTTCTTTTGATTGTATGACTACTTTATTTACAGTGTTTATTTACCTTCAGTTAAGTCTTAAATCATAGGAATGGTACACAGTTTTTGCAAGTGTGAAGTAAAATATAAAGTTTTAGAATAATTTATCATATAACAAAAAGATTTTTAAAACTTTTATCAATAATTCAGTAACATTTTTTATTATGAAATATCATTTTTATGTGCACACTTAAAAGCTAAATTTCAAATTTTTTTTTAAACAATTGGTGTTGAATTAATCTTTTGTGCTTCCTTCATAAGTTATGCATCATTATTTGTAAATTTATAAGAGCAAAGAAAATTGACAATCACTAAAGAGGAAATTTTTTTGGTAAAAATCAAAATTTTATTTTTCTAAGTCTTAATTTTTTATTTCCATGTTCTATTTGTAAAAAATAATGATAAAACACTTTAGATTAATATAACACTAATTGTTTAAAAATTTCTTTGCTATTTACTTTTAAATGTGTACATAAAATGATATTTCATGAGAAAATTCTATATGGTTTTTATGGAATTATTTATAAGAATTTGAAAACTTTTTTACTATAAGATAAATTATTTCAAAAATACAAGTATTTTACTTCACACTCGTAAAAAACTGTGTTAACCTTACCTTAATTTTTTGAAGATGTAGGGTTTATTTGAGCTTAAGTGTACCAACCCATGGGCGTAGCCAGGTTCCATGTTAGGGGGGGGCAAGGATACTTACCTTTGCCCCATGTCATGGTCTCAGGTAACTGTATACTTTTACACGTACTTTACATGTTAAATTTTAGAGTAATTATACGAAGGGTTTGAACTTTTGCACACTTAACTTAAATAATAGTGTAATTGATGTGTGCTCTAAGAAAAATGGGGGGGGTCTGGGGGTCCTCCCCCAGAAAACTTTTTAAAATTTGCACCTTTAAGTAGTGTTTTAGCTCATTTTTAGACTCTTTGGCCAGAACAGAACCACCTCTTGTAAGTTGTAAGCCACATACTATTTTAGGGAATTTATGTAGCTAATGACTAAAAGTATAATTTGTAGAATCTAATCGAGTTGAGTTAAATTCAATACATTTTATCTATTTTATTTTATGTTACCGGGTGAAACTTTCGTATGTTTGGACATTAAAAAAACACCAAGCTTGAGGAAAATACGCAACTGCTTTAATTACATAATAATTTAGAAGAGACTGAAGAAGAATACAAAGTTACAGTTAGTCTGAAAATAGTCCGAGCAACTTTGTATCAACTGTTCAAGTTGTTGCAGTTACTTGAATAACCATGATATAAGATATAACATTTAACAATAACCTTAAAATGTAAAAGTAAAACCGTCCTGCTTTTTCAAATATTATTTAGCTTTTTTTTCACTCTTAAAGAAAAAATTCTCTTATTAGATATTTTAAAACAAATAGTTTATCCCCCAAAACTAAGATGCAATACTAAATTCAACTTACTTTAATTGCTGGTGATGGTGCTGGATTAAGGCTTTACATAATACGTCTAGATATCAATATACTGAAACTGATATGAAAAAACTGAAACTGATGACTATCAATAACTGAAATACGTACTCTTTTTAAGTTCAATGCTGGAAAACTAAATCACATATCTTAGACCAGCGTTTCCCAACCTTTTTACTCCCACGGAACCCTTTTGATAATGCCCAAGTTCCGCGGAACCCTAGCGTCCATCTAACAATATTTAATATTTTTCTTACTATTTTTTAAATTATTAAATAAAACGGAAAATAAGTAACAAAGAAATAGTTTATTTATTAGAATCATAAGAATACAGCTGCAAGGTTTTGAAAATACAATTTTAAGTATTTAAACAATTTTAGCAAGTTTAAAAAAAATTAAAACAATTCTTTAATAATGTAGCTTTTAAGGTGATAATTTAGGTCCTAAAAACTTAATATAGGAAAAGTTGTTGCAATAAAAATACAAGTACCAAAGGGGGGTCTGGGGGTCCTCCTCCAGAAAATTTTTGGAACTTTACCCCTAAACACAGGATTTTATCTTGTTTTTGGTACAATTAGTCCGAATTTCGGACATATATTTTTTGGTAGGATTTGGATTTTGAGGAACTTATTATAATAAAGTTGTTAATAATAAAATTCCAAGTATAAAAGGGAGGGTTTGGGGGCCCTCCCCCTGAAATTTTTTTGAAATTTGACCCTAAAATACAGGGTTTTAACTTGTTTTTGTACGTCCGAATTTTGGGGGGGGGCCAGGGCACCCTCGCCCCCCCCCTTATACATGCAACTACTAACCCCCCATTGTATCTTAAAACAACATGCAACGGACACGTAGATACATCTGGTTTACCAAGCAAAGGAGTGCTGCGCTTCCTTCTTTTTGTTATCTGGAGACCGGTGATCTTCCAAAACTACAAACGACCCCCCTATTGGGCGAGAGATATCATATGGGCTTGGAATTTTGTGAGAAAATTCCGTTTTCGGGAATCGGAAACAGGTTTTCGAGGTTCCTCGAGAAATTTGAAGGAAAAAATGTTTTTGAGAAAAAAAATTGTTTCGAATTTCTCGCGGAACCCTTGAGGAGGCCTCGCGGAACCCCGGTTGAGAAACGCTGTCTTAGACTAAAGGGAATTTTCTGCAGGAATAGCCAATGACCACACGGCTTTCTTTCTATTCGTTGAAAGGTCAGCCAAAGCTTCGAAATAATAATGGCTGGGTTCACAAAAGACCCCTCTGTTTTTGTGTAAACATTTCAGAAACACGTTGAAACAATTTCCTGACACATCCAGACACCTAAAGCCCCCTTGCTTGTTTGAGTCGTTGAGTGCCGAAGATTTATGATATCCTTTCACACCCCAATCCATTGTCAAAGGCAGAGGTGTACGTATAATTGGATTTTGTGGTATGGGAAGAGCATTTTCCCCTCACCCCTATTTCTTCTCCAATTAGGACAGTAGAGGACAACAGGAAAGAGGGAGCGTTCACCCCCCGCTGGCTCCTGTATGTGAACAACAGGTGTGACCAGTAACGAGTTTACTTTACCCTTATCTTATCTTGGGGCTGTTTGTCAACTCTTCCCATTTCTAGCCGTTCAATAGATTTCCACTCCGCGGGAGGTGGTCAACTGGGGTTGTATCTTATCTCGTATCTTTGAAGTTGTCGAATATTTTGACTGGCTCGGTCGTTTGGGGAACTAAAAATGCTGAATGAAATGAATTCTGCGTGAATTCTTCCCCCACATCTCACATATAAGCTCGTTTTTTTGGCACATATACTTTAAAAAAAATTGAAGGGTTTCAGCTTTAAAAAAAAATTTCAGAAAAAAAAATTTAAAAATGTTTTTCAATTTTAAAGAAAAAATTATTTTGGGGGAAAATTTCTGAAGAGTTATGAAAAATTTAGGGGGGGGCAGCTGCCCCCCCCTGGCTACGCCCATGTACCAACCTGTGATTTAAGACTTTACTGACCCCTTAATACTTCTTTCCATTATGAGTTATGAAAAGAGAAATGCAAAATAGTGATAACTATTTAGTTTGTTAACAAGTATCATGAATTATGACATCACAGGCATTTCTGATACGATTTCCAAGATGTTTGTGAAATAGAAAAAAAATGCTAGACCAAACTGAATATTTTACTGAATACAAACTTAATATCTGAACTACTAAACAGGGGTAGAAGTGACCAAATAAAAATATATAGGATTTTTGAAAAATAAATATAGGACAAAAACCAGAAATGAACCCCAGATATAAGGGGTGGAAAATTAAGTGTTTTTTGTATTAGTGCTTACAACATTTTTGTTACTATTCAATTTAGTAGCAGGGAAAATTGCATTTTAGTCCTTTAGTTTAGCAATAAAATCAGTGCTGAAATTGGAGGGGGACGCCGTCCCCCCAAATGATTGGACCGTCCCCCGAAATATTTTTACCGTCCCCTAAAATATTTCTTTCCACGAAAAAAAATATATAAATTTAAGGGTAGATTTAAATACGAAAGCAAATTTATTTCTTCTGCCTAAATTCCCATTTGAATGAGTGTTCGGATCCACCAATCAGCGTGCCAGCAGTCTCCCCGTATTCCGATATGCAAATATATTCGTCTTCGGATATTTAGGGTAAAATTTCCGAAAACTTTGGGGAGGACCCTAGACCCCCTTTAAGTTTTTAATTTCTATTACTCACGATTTGCTGTACAAAAAATGAGTTAAAACCCTGTTTTAAGAGTCTAATTTCCAAAAATTTTCTGGGGGAGAACCCCCAGTCCCCCTTTTCGTACTTGGAACTCGATTATTCACAACTTTTTTAACATTAGGTTGAGCAAGATGATTCAATTCTATAAACAAATTTTTAGCCCCCACAAACCATATCCTGGATCCGCCACTTCATGGGAACACAAAGTTGAATAATGTTTTTTTTTGTTTACTTTCCATCAATATTTGTAAAGAATTAAATGTTACATAGTTTTAAGGTTATAAAAATTATAATAACTGCATTTGTGCTTTTATTCTAGCATTTAAAAAATGTCCCATTAGGCCCCCCCTTCCCCTAACTATGCAATTTTATTTAATCTATATAATTTGATTATCAATTCGAGTAGGTACCAAAAATTAGTCATATTTTACCCACCATCAATCATCTATTGTGTAAAAAGGTGAGTCCCCCCCAAATATTTTTGTCCAATTTCAGCACTGAATAAAACGAATATACCGAAAACAAGCACAAAATTGTAAGTAACTACGAGGCATAAACAAGAATAAAACCTAATAATGCAATGTGAAAAAAGCATGTGCAAACGCAAAAATAAAGCTTTCGAGAGAAGGATTTTCATTGACTTCATAAGTAGCCAATGTAATTTAACACTTAGAACCTTGAAAACAAAATAAAGGTATTTAACTAAAAATACTTTTAGTAAAATCGTAGTTAATTTAATCTATAACTCAAAAAGTAAAAATGCATGAATTGTACTAAATGAAAAATCTAAAAAACTCTAACATCTCTTTAACCCCCCCCCACAAATTCCAGTATTTTTAAAATCCCCAAAAATACCTAGAAAAGATTTTTTAAGAGGGTTTTCCTGATAAAAAAAATTGTTGATTAATACTTAAAATAGCAATACTGTATTGCTATTTAAGTATCCTGTCCTCATCCAATCGGAAAAACCAACTTTATAGGCAAGAGCCCGAAGAATAATTGAAAACGTAATTAACTTTCAGAAGAACTTCAGGCCGTGAGCTCGATATCGAAACTTCTGCATGATCAGAAAACATCTTGTAATAATTATAGGGCCATCTAAAAATTAAAATTCCAGGCATTTGGTATGTATTGAAAAATATTTTTTAAGGATATTCAAGGCATCAAATTTTAATTTTGAAATTCAAAGACTTATAAGGTATTTAAGGCAACAACCTAAAAACCGTTGAAAAGCATATCTCTCAATAAAAGTCTAGTTTGTTTTTCCCAAATTGCAGTAAAAAAAGATGACTTTACAGTCTGATTCCTGGTTGAAATTTCCCCAATTATTGGCAATTCCGTAGATTGCCGAACTTGAAAGTAGGTTCATTTGATGGAATATAGGATTATTTTTTGAAATATAGGATTTATAGGACGTTTTTTTCATCTTTTTTGAAAATATAGGATTTATAGGAAATATAGGATGACTTCTACCCCTGACTAAATAATAATGTGTGTACTGTATTTTAAAAAAACAATTATGTTTTACCTTTATCTAGTGAAATATGTTATTTTTTGTTTCAATTTCAGATTAACCAATATAAACTTAGTATTAATTTCCCTAATTGATACTTTAATAATCTTAATCAGGAGGGTCAAATTTTCAAACATATATGTCTCGAACTTTCATTCATTTTGTTGAAATTTGATCAGCATTTTAGGCTGCAGAATTGTACAACAAATGATACATTGTCTTAGCCCTAGACTACCTGAGATTGCCATTGCATCCTAAGGAAAATTTGGAGCGGCTAGGTCTGAAAGGGTTATATACAAAGATCATGCTCACCTGTTTTATCGGAAGTTCGATAACCAGTAGTACGCCAGTCCCCATCGTCTTCTTTATCGAACTTTCTCCAATATTCAGTTGGCCCACGTGTATTGTCATGTTTTAAATTACCCTCATCCAAGCCCCCTCGACCTGAAGGGAGAAAAACATACCCACTTTGTACAAGAAAACAAAAGGACAGTTTCAAACACCATTATTTTATTAAAATGCTACTTTTATTACCAGAAAAAGTGCGATCATATCGACGATCCCTAAAAAGGAAAAAGAAATTTCAACAAAATGTCTTTGGAATTAAAACTACTGGGATAGAACATGTATTTGATTAACATAACTTAATAATTTATAAGTTTTTATACTTACCTCATAAATGAGTTGGCTTCACTGGGCTTAGAGAAAGATTTTTGCAGAAAACAAACTTACTTGATATTGCTTAACCAGCTTATTTGTTAATCTGAATTTCTTAGCTTCAATCTAAATTTTGCAGCAATATATAAAAGGATAACTAACCAAAGCAATGATAGTATATTAAATTTAACACTATTTTGTATCATTTGAATACATTTGTATGTAATAACAAAAGAGACAAATATCATAACCATAGAAAAGATCTTAGGGAAAAGTGGTATAGTGTTAAAATAATTTTGAACAATTCAGAGAATATTAAATTGTGCAAGCTTATAAATTGATTTTAAAGTTGAGATTTCAATCACTGCTTAAAATGTTTTAAACTTTATTAAAAGAACAAATGCTTAAAGAGTTTCCAATCTTTCATGTGTTAACTCATATTGCAAAAAGGATTCACAAGAATATTTACAAAGCCTTAAAAAAATAAGTTCAGCAAGTTTTTTTGTTTTGATTGTATTTTTATTAAGCACTTGACTTAGTGTCAATGGGACAGTTCACAATATCTGTTTTTGCATAAGTTACCAAGCCTGTCAAATGGCACATACATAATATGCAAGTTCTATTTCACACAAGCAACAATCAAAAATCAAAACCTAAGAAAACTGATGAAATTAATAAGGTACTCTTAGAGTGAGTAGAATGAAGATAATTTTTTAAAAATAACTTTTACATACTGAGAAAACACGCTTACCTTAAAAAAACTCACTCAAATACATCTTGCTAATTATACTAAATAATTAGAAAAATCCATCTATCAAACCTTTTTTCCTTTGACTTTCAACACTCTGAAATCACAGAAAAAAAATTCAAATATACCTGTCATCCCAACGGTGATCTTTTTCGTTTGCACTCAAGCTTCTTTCAACTTTAGGACGTGAAAAACCAAGACCATCTTCAGAATCTTCATGCATCATACCCCTTTGATAGTAACCACCTCGTCCTGTAATAAAATAATGCCAATTTGGTTAATCAGAAAGAATTGGGTTCTATACATACATCAATCAAGCTCAGTGGATTGTAATGTTGTTTATTACTTACAAGGAGTCAAATATAAGGTCCCTTTTAATTTTGTTATAGATGCATGGCTTATGGGTATTAAGATACTGAATAGGGTGTCCTCTCACGATGTGAAAGTAATTTTCACTCACAAATTTACTTTCAAAATTGAGAGTTAGAAATTTGAATTACTTACAAGGATAAGGTCACTTTTAATTTTGTTATAGATGCATGGCTCTCATGGGTATTAAGATACTGAATAGGATGTCCTCTCACGATGTGAAAGTAATTTTCATTCACAAATTTACTTTTAAAGCTGAGAGTTAGAAATTTGAATTACTTACAAGGAGTCGAATATAAGGTCACTTTTAATTTTGTTATAGATGCATGGCTCTCATGGGTATTAAGATACTGAATAGGGTGTCCTCTCATGATGTGAAAGTAATTTTCATTCCGAAATTTACTTTCAAAGTTGAGAGTTAGAAATTTGAAGGCGAACACTTGTTAAGTGTCTATATAGAGAGGTTGATTCAGGTAGTTTATGGGGCCCATTTATGTGAGAAGATTTTAGTCAGGTAAAACTAATCTGACAAGATTTGTGAAACATTTCTAGAATGGAAGTTTAGACAAAAAAAAGGAATTATTTTTTTCACTAGCCAATTTTCTCTACGAAAATGAATCCACCACAATGAGCTTTGTTATAGTTAGGATATTATTTGTAGAAATACAAAGTTTCAAATAGAGAAAAAGAAGTTTGACTGATATTCCCCTCCTTTTAAGTTCAACAATACTAAGAATATGACTTATGCCAATAATTTTTGATTAAAATGTACTTACCTCTTCCACGTCCTCTATCAACAGAGCCACCTCGACCAGTACGATTCATGCCATAGCCCTGGCTATTTTTAGCACGTAAAGCAACATCGCTATTAACACATCTTGTCATCAAGAGCTAAAAAATGATACTATTATGGGCACTGGATTTGATAAGCAGTATTGCACAGTTAATTTATAAAAGTGTATAAATTTATAACCACAGTTTTTTTACAAACTGATGAAACTTTTAAAAAAGTCATAAAGACTTAAGATTAATTTTTTTTTGCTAAAACTAGTATGGTGATAATGGAAACCAAGATGGAGACGCTTTGAATTTCACCAAAACAAGCAGGGATGTTTTGGGAAATATTCTAAGAAAACCCCTTGATGATCATTTAAAAAGTTTTTAATTAAAATCGAAATATCTACCTGTGACTGGAAACTATTTTACGACAAGCTACAAAGAGTTATTTTTTTTTTAAGTAAGAAAGCTAATTATCTTTGTTAGACAATCAAACAGTCAAAACCTGCAGATAAAGTAATGAACCCCAATTCTCCCTCTCAGTTACTATTTTCTTTTATATATCGTCGGCTTACAGTCGAAAGGCACTAAGTCACTTTAGGAAGATATTCTGAAAGCGGTGGAATGTCGCAACGAGCGGAGTCTTGGCGCATCTCTAAAATCTTGTCAAACTGAAAAGCTTAAAAGTTTTAAACCAGAAAGAATTCATAAAGTAAAAAGCTTAAATGTTGATTCGCGATTAATAATTTATTAAATTGAAATTTGATCATGTAATTGAGTTATTTTAGGGATTATAAAATATTTTATACTTCGATTTCTCAAAGGTTTTATAATAATATTTTATTTTTCATACACTATAACTAGAATGGCAACGGTAATATGATCGCCAAATTTGGCATAACCTCGTACGGAGTAGTTGAGCAAAAAGTGACTTAATGCCTTTCGACTGCATACTTGGATAATATAGGAGCACACGCGTATGCCAAGCGCAGCTAGTTTTAGAATTTTGCAGAAAATATTTTCAAATAATTTACATTTTTGGTAAATAAATTGATTTTTTCTTGCTATTGTTGCTTATGAAGCATTATTGCAGTATTTAGGTAAACAATAAGACTGTCATTAAGTTTTTAAGTCAAAATTCAAACGACTAGGGGCACTAATTAGTTTGCAGATAATATTTGATGGAATTTTTGTGCGCAGAGAGTTTTTTGTTTTATCCAACTATGTTCGACTGTAAGCCGACAATATACTAATATTAAAAAGAGATTATTTATAATATTTAAAAGAGATAAAATAAGATCTTTCCCTAATTGATTTAATATTCAGTGGACTCAATAAGGAGTTTGGGTTAGTTTTTAGTGTTTGCAGAAAGGTTTTAATTTTATATGGGTATGGCCACTTAAAGCATAACATATGGCCTCTGCTTTATAAGAAGCCATGTGAACCATAATAATAAAGTTCAACAGAGGCCAAGGTATAGCCATGGGTGCCACTCTTCAAAAATTGCAAAACTGAACTTTGAATTACCCTTTTTTAATCATTCCCCCCATTCTAGTAATTTACTGCAGAAAAACTTATAAAATATCATATTAACAATTAAATAGGTCCTTAACTTCAAACTCTAAGCTTTATCTGAGTAAAACAGGCTTATTTGAGGGCAAAAGGTTCAAAATAAGTACTAAAATTTAGTAAAAATCGCTGGCAATTGGTCAGCTGATTTTGTGTTTCATAATAAACCCAAGACGGATTTCCGTTCACAGAACTTTTAGAAAGATGGAATTCCATCCCCAGGACGGAAGAGTGGCATCCATGGGTATAGCCATCTATAACTAATACAATAATGTGTATTACTTTTTATCTAATAATAAGATATTCCACGGAATTGGGTGGCAAGGGTACCGCGGATAGTTAAAATCGCGGATAACCCGAAAAAAAAAGACTAAGGTGAAAACTCTGAAAAAAATATTTCAGCATAAAAACTGTTTTATTGTACAAAAAACATAATATGTAAAACTTTTAAACTATGTACAGTACAGCAGAAACCTTAGCTCAACATCTAAATCCATAAAATAAAGAACAGTAAACAAAAAAAATATACTGTACTTTTAACAAAAAGTGTTCAGTTACATCTTTTTAAAAAATCAATCACTTGCTTTTACTTCTTGCTTTGTAAACAAGGTTCGTAATTAAAAAAAAAATAATTTCGAGGCACTAGCGGATAATCGGGGCTCTACTGTATTATTTAAAACCTACTTGTTCTTCCTCTGTGACTGGAGTAAGTGCTAGTGGTATCTGGAATTTGTCTCGCTTCAAATGAGGATTCTGCTGTAAGCCGGGTGGAACCTTTACATCTTTTGGTATCAGTGCCAACATCTCTTCTCGACCATACCGGAATTCTGCCAAACTGTAACGTGGTATTGGCATTGGAGTAGAAGTGGAAGTGGTCGAGGTAGAGCCAGTCGCCAACGCACGGATCCTAAAATAATTCACAGCTATAAGTCAGTAAATTTAAGTTTAAAAAAACGCCCTGAATTAAAATTTACATTCAAACTACTTTCCTACAACAAACACTGGTTTAAATATATTGAGAAAGGTTCAAAATCAAATTAAAAAATATTACTGGATATTAATTGCTTTTGGGTTGAAATTAATTATAACATACCAATCAGGTCCAAAATTCAAAGCAGTTTCCGCCATTTCAATAGCTAATATATAATCTAAAAAGAAATACTTCAAGTAAACTTTCATTAAATTCTACTTTTACAAAGTAGGAATAGAATATATTCTAAGAGGGTACTTTAGGATTAGCTGGGCACATGTGTCAAGTTTTATATGACAAACCACCATATGTAATCAAATATTAAATAATAAAACCATTTAAGTAATATATAAATTAAAAGTGTTTCTTTTAAATTTTTAGGTATTTTTCTGCGTCATTCATCAAACATTGCCATTAAAGTCAGATTAGCATGATTTGTGCCTGGCTAATCCTAAAGTACATCTTAAAAGTTAGTTTCAAATGGAAAAGTAGGGATATACTGTGTTATTTAAAAAATAATACTATGAAAACTACAAAAGTACAAATTTTAAAACAGCAGTGCCTATTTCGATGATTTTTTAAGAAAATGATAGTCATTTTACAAATTATTATACAAGTAAAACTAGCACTTTAATTTTCAAATCTTCAAGATAATTATCCTTGAAGGGATAAAGTAAGCTTTAATAATATCCAGCTTGGAGGTTTTTAAATAAAAGATTATGAGCTTAGTAATAACCCCCCCCCCCTAAGATGTAAAATTTGCAAACCAACTATAAGTATATAAATAGACAATTGAAAAGAGTTGAATGTTATGCAAGAAATATTTGATTATTGAATTAATAACGATCAAATTTTGTTTCTATCGTTAAAGCATGATAGTATCACTTCAACTAAAGATCTTAATTAATACCTAATGTTATTTAGTAAATGTATTTACAATAAAAGGAAACAGTGTTAATAATACGAAGAAAACTTTCGCTAAAATCGCCGAATTGTTTCTCACACGCCGAAACACAAGATCCGATACGGTGTATGGAGTAGAAAGTGAAATTTGTAGAACGCTATCCTTATCAAGATAACGAGTACAATATACGAGTAACCAAAGGGGTTAATCAGTATTATACTAAGATTGATTTAACAAGTCTCCGATAAAGCATCACGTTAAAGTTGGTTGTTGATTATTGTCATTCTTTTCTATTAACCTTTATTTTAAAGTCAAAATTTCTTAAATTCCGCATGTCCAACAAAGGGTAAATATAAACATCTGAAGGCATGCATGCTTGCACATGTTAATGTTAAGGACTTCTCTAGAGAAAATATAAACGACAATCAACACTCAAAATTAATACATAATGACTTTATTATGTTCAATAATAATACTAGGTATTTGTTTTAACGATTTTTTCACATCTTTTAACAGCTAAGACATGAAGACTAACCTTTCTGCAGGTACACGCAATGTAAACAATCGGCCTTTTGGAAAATCGCTAAATCTTAACGACACTATGTTGTAGTGGGGATATAAGCTTGATGATTAGGAATAAATATGTGTTTCAACTCAATAAAGAGCTTTTCTCTCACAATTGAGAAATATTCAATACGATTTGAGACACGACGACAATATGAACCAAAATGGCAGCAACGAGTGATCACGTGATCAGTAACAACTGTTTATTTTGAAAAATAATTTTACTTCAAGTTTAAAGCCAGGATTTAAGACAGTTTCATATTAAAAACGTATTGAAACCATAAAAAGTCTTATTCCTTTCAACCTCTAACCTTCAGAAACGCAATGTGGCAAAGTTAAAAGCTTTTTGTGAGAAAAATACATTTCAGTGGATATGAGCTGATTATTTTCTGCTTAATGCAGTTTTTTTTTATTTCATTACAAGTTTTAAAAGTATTTTGATGATAAATATGTTATGTACTGCATTATTGTAGATTACATCAAAAACTTCAAACCTTTTCTTTCATAGAAACACCCAATTTAGTCATTTATTGAACTTTTTATAATTTTGTTCATGTTCAATTCCTTCATGGAGAAAATATACAGACATTTGTTTAGTTTGTTTACATTTTACGGTTCTACGTATAACTTTACTGAATGAAAAAAAAATTGTTGCCTTGATTTAGTTTATTTTAATGTAATATTCTGGTGTGAAGTATTTTTAAAAAAATTATTAAGGTAGGTGTAAAAATGCTTCCAAAGTTTTAAAACTACTTGAATCTGGCAGTAGCTCTTTTGTTGTCCGTCTGCTATTAAAATAAAAGCGGAACAGCTGTTACTTCGGGAACAACTCTTGTGTTTCTGTTTGCTTAAACCGTACATGCCGACAGATCAAACAAAATCTAAAGGAATTTTCTCATAAATTATGACAGAACTACGTTTGGATCATTTGGCAATGGGTATCATAAATAATCTCTCAGGTTCGGAAAGTAAAAGCGCAATTTCACAGCACATTTGGATTCAGCACCGCACTACACATTACATTAGTTACTTAATAATTTTAATTCATTGAAATTACTTAAATTTAGAGCTAAGAATTTTCTATTCCAATCAAAGAGAACATTTTCGGCGTAAAAAGTAGAAGGTAGTTTAATAAATTAATATATTATTCTATAAAATAATAATAAAAGCATGTTATTTATGTAAACGTGCATTTTATTAATATGCACAATTCTTTAATTGCTCTCAACTTGCTTCTTTTAACTGGGTTCTCGTTATATCCAAGCTCGTAAAAGCGAGGCTATTTGCAACTGTATAGCCTCGTTATCTCAAACTGTGATACCTAGAAAACCTTTACATCTCGGAAAAAATATTTTTCACATTGAAATTAAGTAGTTCTTTAATTTTCCTTGTTATCTCGAAATTTGTTTTCGGGTCCCTTCGGTTTCAGGATATTGAGGATTGAGGTTACACTGTATATTAAGGGAACCGTTTTTAAAATGAAAATATATTTCTCACCAAAGACGAACTTTTGGAACTTTAAACTAAGTTACTAGATTTGGCGATCCATTGCCTTGCTTGGCTTTTTAAAAAACTACGATTCTATAATTCCGATTAATTGTATAGGACTTGTTACCAGTGGCGGATCCAGAGGGGGGGGCCTGGGGGCCATGGCCCCCCCCGAGAAACCCTAACAAATAGCTTAAAAAATACTTTCTTAATGCTAAAATTCAAAAATTTTCTGGGGGAGAACCCCCAATCCCCCCTTTAATATTTTGACATGTGACATCTGTTTTAGAGTGTTTTTTCCTTGAAATTTCTCAAATGCTCTCTTCATTCTTCTTTCTCTCTTGAAAATTCTTGGAGGAAAAGTTTCAAAATTTTTCTCGGGGGTTACCCCCCAGACCCCCTATCAATTTCTCATGGTTACTTATTTACTGTTTTCTCCTTGAACTTATTTCTCTCCTCTCCTTTTAGGAGTACAAGAAAGTTGCCCTCTTTAGGTGTTATCCAATTGGTACCAAATGTACAAAAATTGAGTAAAAAAACTTACTATTTGTAGCCAAATTTCAAAAATTTTCTGGGGGAGGACCCCCAGACCCCCCTTTTGCTTTCGAGCTAGTATTACCTGATGAAATCTTTTTAACTTTAACAAAGTTTCGCATTTTATTTATGTTATACTCGGAAAATTGGGAGCCAAACACCTCGCGAAACTGAAGTATTGTTATGCCCCTCAGGGCTTAAATTCTAACCAAAGAAGTACCGGAGCGCTACTATTCCGCTTAACAGGGGCGTCATTTCAGTTTTTTGTCGTACGGGGCAAAGATGTGTTTTAAGTGGGGCTGGGGCTCACCCCCAGAAAAATTTAGAAATTTAGCCTCTTTTTACAACATTTAAGGTACATTCAAAGAGAAGGTACTCTGTATAACATATATATGTAAAAATTTTAAAGGGGGGTCTGGGGGTTCTCCCCCAGAAAATTTTTTGAAATTTGCCTCTTAAAGTAATGTTTCAGCTCATTTTGAGACCATTTGGGTTACATCAAAAAATAACAGTTACTCGTAAAGCATAGAATTTTCTAGGTAAAAAAAGTTATAAATAAACATCAAATTTTCAAAGGGGGTCGGAGATCCTCCAGTAAAAATTTTTGAAAATTCCGGTTTAAACCAGTGTTTTACCTCCTCTTCAAACTCTTTGGGGTTTCATGCTCTTTGGTTCCCAAAGGGAACCGCTTCTTGTAAGTGGCAGAATTTTCAAGGGAGAAACATTATATCAAAGGTCTGGAGGGAGTTTTGGGGTTCTCCCCCAGAAAATTTTGAAATTTGCCCCTCAAAAGTAGTGTGTTAACTCCTTTTTAAAGTTCCAAAGAAAAATTTTATATGAATTTCTATTAATCTTTTTTTTTTTTTTTCATTTTTAATACAACGACCAAAAAAAATATCTGAAAAAATTCGTATTTGTTTTAAAAATATTTCGATTTACTTGGGCTTTTAACCAAAAATCTTCGACACAAAAATAGAAATTTCTTTAAGAAGAATAATATATCCAGGGAGTAATACTTTTTTTGAGATGTGAAAGTTATCGGAATAACGAAGTTCATGATATAGGCATTTAGGGAATATATGGTATAGCGCGTACGTTTATTATTTTCCCAAAGAAGTGATTGAGAGTGCGCTTTTAAAGAAAAATTCCTTTTATGTATTACCTTATAAATGCACAGTAAATTCTCAAGTAACCCAGATGGACAGAAATACCCCTTCCTTAAGTAGCAAATAATGTAATTCGAATAATCAACTTCATGAAAATTTGAAAAAGAAATTGAAAATAATTTCGTAAAAAATATTGAAATAATTGCTACACAACTTTTTGGGACAATTACATATGAATTGTCTTCCCATATTCTCACTCCAGAATTTCAGTCCTTTTTTGCGATGAGGGATAACCCTGGATAATCTAATCCGGGTTAATCGAGGGTCTAGTGCATTTTTCTAAATATTTTTAAAACGTCGAAACGTATTTAAATAGTACCGATAATAAGCATTTAGTTCATTCTGAAAATTTTCAAAAATTCATGATTAAAGCATAGATCTGATAAACAGTGTTTTCATGTATAATTTACTCCTTTTTTATAACCTTCTTTCTTTTAAATAAGAGGGAATGGGGAATGATATAAGAAAATAAGAAGCGAAAGAAAAACAAAGTATTTCTGGAGGAAAAGGTCCCAATATTAGCTTAAGTTCAACTCACAATTAACCTCTAAAAGGTAATTATTACAGAACAGAAAAATTTCACTTAGAAAAATCAAATTAGTTTCTTAAAATTCATTGATTACAATAAAATACGTAAAGCAAATTGGAACTTACCAGAAAGAGTAAATTCTCTTTAACTTTAATTCAATGTCGTATCGTATCTGTCGAGGAAAATTTCAGGCAAAACAGAGCTGTTATGGAGATTCACCGTGCACTATGATATGAACCAATAGCTGATGAAATGAAGAGCTCAAGAAGATGCGTTACGAATCACTCCTTCGGACAGGCTCCCTCCCCCCCCCCCAAAGCACACAAAAATTTCTGGAATTCTCTCCCTTTGAGAACAGGAAGTACACACCCAGACCCAGGTGGACACAGACACAACCAAAACTCGTAAATCTTTCAAGGCATGCCTCACTGACAAAATTAAAATCCCCCCTACCTGCCCCATCCCCTTTCAACCTATTATTGTGACCGAACTGTTATCTTTACAGAAGAATGGACTGCTGGACACATCTGGTTAACAAGCGAAATTTTACAGAAGCGAGACTTCTCCATTCAGGAGGGCTTCTTATCTCTTATCCCGTAATTAGTCACCGAAGGGGGTGTCCTTCCCTTTGAGGGTGAGGAAAACAAGGTCGTTCGTCGTAGTTGACCGGGGGTAGTGAGCAGTGTTGCCAGATTGGGCTATAAGTAGCGGATTGGGCTCCTTTTGAAGGTCCTTTGCGACAAAAATTTTGTTTTGGGCGACAGGCTACTTTTGGGCTACTTAAAAATTAAATTTAGGCTATAACATTTTTAATCCGCGACTTTTGTGTTTTGAAAAAAAAGTTATTTAATAATTACAAATTCCCACTTCTAGTTGTGTAAGGTTCCGTAGTTCCCCCGAAATTCAGACTTGGCGTACCAAAACAAGTTAAAAACCTGTTTTTAAGGTCAAATTTCCCAAAATTTTCTGGGGGAAGACCCCCTTTGGACTTGGAATTTCGTTGCTCACAACTTTTCTTACATTAACTTCTTTGAGATACAAATTCTACCTAATAATGTACTATTAAAAAGTTACATTGGACCTATTAAATATGCATGAGGGGCTTGAGGAATAATTTTGGGCCCCTCCTGAAATAAATTTCTATGTACGACACTGTTTAATATTAACAATGTATCTAACTAATGGAAGGTTAAAAAAATTATTTTATTGTAAAAATTTGATTTTATGAAAGAGAATTTTGAAAATTAGTTTTAGTTGAAATAATAGCTTTTAAAAATTTAAAAGAATACTTTTTTAGGTTCTAAAGAATGAGTTTATATGATAATAATTAACTTCGTTAAAAGTGTGTATCAACAGTATTACTACTGATTTAAAATTTGGGCTCCAAAAATTTCAAATCCGCGACTTTTAGGGCTGTGATCCGCGACTTTTTTGTCCAAATGTCTGGCAACACTGGTAGTGAGGTGAGAGGCGTTTGTAATTTTCGGTAATCGAAAAACATCGAGGGGTACATTTTGGTCTTTCCGAAAAGGGTTCGGAACGCGATTTTATGCGCTCCGGTGCGTTCCGGTTAAAATGTAAAAATTTACTGAAAACCAAGAAGTACCGGAGCTCCGCTCCGGTGCGCTCCGGTGCAATTTAAGCCCTGATGCCCCTACAAAAAGGTTTCATCCCCTCCCACTTTCTAAAACAATGGCACGGGCCCTGGATATCCTCTAAGTTACTATAAACCCCTAAAAAGCTGCTTAAAAGCAAGCACTCTTCAAAAAAAATTCTGAGGCTCTGAAAATTTCGAATGTAATACCCTCAGACTCTGACATGGCCCCCCCGAAAATCTGGTCTGGATCCGCCCTTGCTTGTTACATATACGATAGTTAACTACATGTTTATTTTTAGGTAAGGAGCTACTGCATTACATTAGTTTTCTGGATACCACATCGAAGACTAGGTTTTCCAATAAAATTAACAACCAGAATTTACTTTTCCCACTTCTCCTGTCTTTATTGATCGATGATGAAAATTATTGGGAGAGATCTTGCTACTCAAGAAACTGGAGAATCGTCCATTACTGGTTTTACTCCTGCTCGTGGAAAAATACGTTCATCTCTTGTACACCGAAGAACTCATCGATGATTTCATCTGCGGTAAATCATCCTTTGCAGAAATGGAAACCCCATTGTTACATTTGAAAGACTTCTTGAGTATTTTGAAAGTTAATGGGTATAAATTCAAGTACTACCAGGACAATAGTAACAATCCAGAAACAAAAAATGAAAATGTTGTACTTGAAGACAGCATTGCTCGATTACTATCCCATTTCAGGAACTTAAACGAGTTGCATTTGAACAACATACCCATAAACTACGAACTAACCATGGACATGAAGGAAAATGGCTATACGGACCAAAGCGTTGACAACCTTTTTAAATCCTTGTCTAACCTTCACACATTGAGAAAAGTATTGATGATAGGCACATATATGACAAAGAGTCTGATGGAAACATTCTTGGCCTCCCTGAAGCCTTTGTGCAATCTCAAAGAGCTGAATCTGTCTTGTAATTTCATAACGGATGAACTGTGTCAGCAAATTGCTGAATTTTTACTGTCGTCAAAAATAGAAAAGCTCGTCTTGAGTAGGAATAACATTGGTGATATTGGATGCTGTCATCTTGCGAAAGTAATACCTGGTAGTGCTTTGAAATATGTCTTTTTGGGTCACAACGTCATTGGAGACGATGGGATTACAGTTTTATTTTCGTCTCTTTTATCCCACCTAATTTTCCTAAAACTCGATGTGTCCTACAATGATATCACCGAAAAATCAACGGAAGTTCTCTGTGAGCTGTTATCCAAACATTCTACGTTGAAGTATTTAAATATCTCAGGGAATCGATTAGGAAAAGTAAGTTTGTTATATTTCCCAAAGTTTTTTCGCACTGGATTCAATAATTTTGACTTGTTATAACATAATGAAAGTCAAGAATCCAAGTGATACAGTGATATCCTCTCTTTTCCTTTATGACTTAGAACCAAGACAAAATTGAAAACTGATTGCTCATTTATCAATTTAACAAAATATGATGCCTAATGCGATTATATGAACTGTATTTAAATTATATTATCCTTAAAATGGGAGTGATAGATAGCAGTATACGCAATCAATCCTCTGAATGAATATCCCTATTTGGTTTGGACCTAGCAGTAGCGTTTGCACTTGAAATTGGATGATTTTTTTTTTACGTACAAATAAAATTAATTTAATCCTTTTCTTATAGCAGCTCGGTGTATCCACTTTATACAAGTACTAATTTAAGAAACCCCATCTCGTTTAACCATATCTTTGAAATTCTCTCTCTGATCATCTGTATCCATTTGAATTTGAACATCTTTTATATTTTCAGCATCTTTTTGCTCTTGAGCCTCACTTATCTTCAGCATTCTTTTGCTCTTGAACCTCTTTTATCTCTTTAACATCCCTTTACTTTTGAGCCTCTTCCAACTCTTCTGCATTTCATTGCTCTTGAGCCTCTTCACTCTTTAGCATCCCTTTGCTTCGTAAACATCCTTTCTCTCTTCCCCATCATTTTTTTCTTGAGCCTCTCTTTTCTCTTAAACCACTAGTTGCACTTGAGCCTTTTTTACTCTTCAGCATCCCTTGCTTCTTGAACATATTTATTCACACTCTTTCACATCCCTTTGCTCTCGAGTATCTTTCGACTCTTCAGCATCCGTTTTCTTTTAAAACATCTTTCCTCTTTCCATTGGCCTCTCTGCTCTTAGTCATCTCCTTATCTTTAATTATACTTTTACTCACCTTTATCATCATAATATGTTCTCAATATGCTTTTCAGCACCAGTTCGCTCTTTTTACACAATTCTGACATTGATACTTCTAGTTCAACTTTTGTTCATATAACCGGTCATGGAAATCTCGCACGGATATCTTAAATTCTCGACCCCTACTTTTTTAGAAGATGATTTTATTCCTCACATCTCTTAATTAACCACTTTCAATTGTGTCATTGACCACCAATTGGGAAGAACAGATCTGTTCTTAGTGAATACCATTAGGTTAATAGAATATACTATAAAAATTATTTATCTTATTAATGATCCAATCTAATTTTAGAATGCATATTTATCAATGATTCTTCTTGAAATCTAAAATTAATTTTATTAAAATGATTATTAAATCATCCTTTTCTATGAAGACAAAATAAATGTTTGTAGTTGCTTTATATAATATGCTTTGTGTTTTTCAAAGAATGCTGGATCCAAGTTATGCCGTGTTTTTGAAAGTAAGCATCGAATCATGTTCTTCGGTTGCACTTCTTGCGGTCTTCTGGATCAGGATGAAGACATGATATGTCGTCAAGTCAATCATCATTATGACCATGTATGAATTTCTGTATCCATGGATGGAATTTCGATTCACTTGTATGAATATGTATCAATCTTAAATAAAATTAGATATTTTCTTACTTTTTAAAATTATTTCAAGCATCTAAATTCTAAAACAACGGTAAAACGCGCTTATTTGATACACAAATTACCGTTACCAATTCCAACTAAACTAAAAAGCAATTGCGTTTAAATTGTAATAATATTTTTGAAAATTTTGAAGGTGATTTGTTGTTTTATTGGAAACAGAAAATAAATTGATTAGATATTAGTATTTAAAAAATTATGAATAAATTACTAAAGAGACAAAAATCCTTTTTTAGTTCATTATTATTTGGCTCCTTTTAACCGTTGGATAATTTGTATTCTTTATAATAGTCGACTCCACTTAATGTGATCACATTTCTCCAAGAGTAGAATGATAACAATATCCGATTGATAATAATGAGCGATTTGATGTTAGAAAGTTTCAAACAGTGTAACTTGAGGGTTTGCCTTAAAATCACAACTATGTCGTCCTTATTGAAGTATTTAAAACGATTACCTAGTAGGTATTTTACAACTTTTACATTACTTATGAGCGGGGAACATATAAAACTAATAATTTAATGACGCATTTTGTATGATTATGTATTAAAATTGGCCTTTAAACGGAAAAAAAGGTTTTTAGAGGATTTCACCAGATTTTGATAACTTAAGCGATATTATTGATAAAATAAAACGATACATTTTGCGTTAAGTTAAATAGGAGTGATTGGGATCAGTCACTTTTTATAACAATATCCGATTGATAACATTAACCATGATCACAATAAGCGGAGTCGAATGGTATTCTTCAATCTTAAATTTATATTCTTAAAACTCTTTTCTCTTCAAGGAGTTCGTCTCATTTACCTATATAATATGATGGCTCTGACCTGTGTATAACGATTACGATATTATGAAACGATATTTCCCAGGGTACCGGTATCCGGAATGGACCGGTTTCATTAATAAGTAAAATACAGCTGTGACAACATAACTCATCCGTTCAGTTCGAAACTCTTTCACAAGGTCACTTTTCTTTTTAGATAGATCTTAACATTATTAGAAGCATTTATCTCTCCTTTTCTCTCAAGAGAAATGGACTTTTTATAATTGCATCTAGTGATGGAATGCTTTAAATTCATTAGTAAAACGATATTTTATATATTTGGATTTGGTGGAGAATTTTATCTATGAGGGAATTAACACCCAATAAGGAGTTTTTTTTCTGACGTTATGCTTAATTTCCTTCTAAAACCTGAAAAAATATGGTAGAAAAGTAGAGAAAATGTTAAATTCTTTTAGCCGGACTTTTATTTCTTCATGGTGCATCAGTTTTTCTCAAATGTCTTGTCACTTAAAAAGCAAGAGTAAAATATATTGATAAATTAAAAAAAAAAGTAATTTCTGTACATATGGTGATCTCTTGATTTTCTTGTAGTGGTTGAAAGACAATCTAAAAAAAAACAATCAAGAAGAGAAAAATAAAATCTAATTAACACTATGTATGAATCTGAGGAAAAGAAAAAATTTGACTGATGTGTGATTTTGTATGTAATTACAAAAGATAATCTCATTTCCATCTTTTAGAAAATAAGCAAAATATACTTAAAAGTCTTAAAATTTACGATTATTATTCTAGTTTAATGTAGCAAATTCAAGGACAAACGTTTCTCTATAGATTACAAGTAAATCAGAACACAAACAAATGTATGTTGTCTCTGTACGCTACATGATTTCTCTGTAGTCTGACTACAGATTCTGTACGAATATAACAAGATTCCCCTGTACAAATCACAGGGGTTTTCTGGTTGCTTAGATACAGTATTTCTTTGTTAAATCAACAGGGTTTTTTAGAGTGTAAAGATTTCTTTAATGTTTTAAAGTTCTTTGAGACAAAAAAGAAAGGCTTGGAGAAAGTTCGCCAAATTACAAGGTTTTTTGGTCTTATGTAGCTATGAGTTTTTAGTTAAATAAAGACAAATTTTAATTAAAACACCAGAGAAACTCGCAAATTCGGTGAACCTTTTTCTTTTCTGAGGCCTCTGAAAATGACTATTATAACATGCTAATATCACCATGAATATTTTAGATATTTTAGGAAATTTTTTTCTGTGTTTCCCATGATATTGCAAACATTTGTCTATTTGTAGTGTCTGTTTTATTGCCTTTAGTTATCTTATTAATTTTTAAACTTTATTATTTTACCGCTAGGGGCACTGTAAGCCATCTTAATGAATTCAGCATGGTCAAATTACCTAGGGGTGCACCTTTCTACCATGACCTTAAGAAACTATGGTTCCAAATAAAAGCTGTGAAACGAACTTTAAAAAAGCACTCTGTATATAGTAGTATTAAGTTAAATTTGTTCATTTTCTACCTTTTGATGCCATTAAACAAGGACATTAAATTGGAAACCAATGGGCAATAGACCTACAGGGAGACCCAAAATGAGATAGTTGAACAATGTTCTTAAAGATCTTAGAACAATGAAAATAACCAACTGGAAAGAAAGGCGTGTAATAGAGTTGCCTAAAATAGTACAGCAGGCCAAGGTCCATCAAAGGCTGTAGGGTGACCAAAGAAGAAGATGCCATTAAATAAATGGTACAATTCCGTTAGAGTTCCCACTAACTATCGCCAATATCCAAATCGCTAAATATATCTAAATATCAACAAATTTTTCTGACTTTCATTAGTAAACTGAATAGTTATTGATATAATTAAACATTTTAATTCAGGAGTTTGAAATTATTCATGAATATTTCTACTTTTTCTTGTCTAAAAGAACCGGGTGATATTTAGCGGGAACTCTAACGGAATTGAACCAAATAAATTTGTATGGTATTGTATTGCATTATCTGAGGTTTCACTACAGCAGAATTCGGCATAGTCGGAAATTAAAATTGAATCTAGCCAGTGGCGTAACTAGAGTTGACTAATGGGGGGGGGTGCTACTCCGACCAGTCCCCCCAACCACTCCAACATATTACTCCCTTAAAAAAAATTCTCATAATGTAGGTATAATAATTTTTTTTTTTTGCAAAACCTCCGATGGGAAAACTTCATTTAAGAGGCTTAACTTTCAAGGGAAAAACACAGTATTAACAGACGTAAAAATATTAGAGGGGGGTTTGGGGGTTCTCCCCCAGAAATTTTTAAAAATTTGTCTCTCAATGTAGTGTTTAAATTCATTTTGAGGCCCTTTGGGTTAGTTCCTAAACGAACAGTTCCTTGTGAACTACCTGCTTTTTCCTATACCTGTGATGCCCTCAGCGGCGATTGGGTGGAAATAGTTGGGGGGGGGGGGTGGACTGGTGGATAGCAAGTTGACCTCCCTTGTAAAGAGAAATTTTTTCAGTTTTTCATGTTTTAGAAACCGTTGATGTAATGGGGGTTACATCCCCAATAACCCCCCCCCCTCGTTACGCCTATGAATGTCCTTAAACCTTATGTAGCTTTTTAGAAATCGTAAAGTAGGATTTACTTCCTTTATTAACTTGATACGTGAAAAATTGTTGGTGATACAGAGTTGCAAGTACAAAACGGGGTCTGGGGGTCCCCCAGAAAATTTTTGAAATTTGACCCTTAAAAACAGGGGTTTTAACTCGTTTTTGAGCTGATCTTCAATGGGGGGGGTCACATCCCCAATAACCCCCCCCTCGTTACGCCTATGAATCTAGCAAGCACGCTCTCTGCGTACCTTGCTGAGAAGCAACATTCACTGCAAAGCCTCACCATCAGAACAAAAATAAACCAATCCTCTTTCATTATTTAATGCAGAGCCCTCATTAAAAGTGCATCCGTTAGGCACAGGAGGCGAAAATTAAACAGTCGAGTCCTCTCTCCTTTTTTTTTCTCATCTCGGAAATGTGTTAATGCATTAGGAAGTCTGCCTAATGATGAGAACTGTGACGCATTCGCCATTTTGTTTGGAAGGAGCTGCTGCACCTCATAAATCACCCATTTTCGCCTCTGTTTTTCTGGAGGAGGGCGAAAGACGAGAAAAAAAAATTGTAATTGGATTATCACCTCGCTTATTACGTGAAGATTAAACGAGTCGGAATTTATTGTGACTGCTGAGAGTGATAAGGTTCATGCCTGTGTTATGAAATGTGTTTGATTATTTGATGTAACAACTCTTTGTTTAAGTGTGAAAGATTTGTTTAAGGCGGATTTAAATATAGCACTGTAAACGCGACGTGACCGTAACAACTATGGGAAAATTTCTTATCGCTTTCCTTAACGAGAGCGACAGAAGTATCTGGTTCTTTAGAATTTTACCAAGTCATAATGAAATGATGATATAAAGAAATTAAAAACTAAAGTGTCAACTGTCAACACTATTTAAACAAGTGAAATGGCTGTATAAATATTTGTACTCTTTAAAGCTAGAGAGCTGCTATATAGACGTGTTTTTTATAAAAGGTAGGATCAGATATGATGCACTTTTTTTTATAAATCCAGAATTTTTGTTAGAAGAGGAGCTTTAGCCACAATTGAACCCCTTGGATTGCTGTTGACCAAAAGCTTCAAAATCAATACTTATGTATAGCGCGACGCTATTTATAAATTAAAGGAAGAGGAATTAAAATGGAGCATGATTTTAGAAAGCATGAATGTGATAACCTATTTAAAAAAAACTTTACACTTTTATTGATATACTTCTGCAATTACAGTGAAATCTTGCGAACTAACTGTTCTCATCAATGGGATCAAGGATTTTTTATATACCTACTATTTGTCTTCTCTGCTATATTTACATTTACCCACACTTTTGACCCTGCGCATGATAAATAAATTAGTTTTCAGCATAAATAGTTCAAAATTTCACACATTAAAAAGGATAAATAGTTTAAGGGGATAAAATATTTCGAGCCAAACTTTGTGAGAAATGTGAAGATCCCTGAAATGCCACCTCACTTACTACACAAAGATATTTTAGTGTTTCGCTGAAGTATCGCTATTTAGACAAGAAAATAAGGGGATTCTATTTTTGTAATCAGAGCAAAGTGGCGGATATGTTCTTCCGGTTTGCTCTATTTCGTTTTTATTTTTAGCGTTGTTTTCTCCCTATAGCCTTTAAAGTTCGCTATCAATAATAATAGCCATAAGACGCATTGAATGCATATTGTCTCCTTTTCCAAAAGCTTCATTCTAATTGAATTTCCAGTACAAAAAAGGGAATAAGTTCCAAAAATGGCAAATTGACTTTTCATGCTTAAAAAAATATCCAAGTTTCGCTCTACACCACGTGAGTGGGAAGAGGGGTTAAAATAATTACCCCCTGTCACCCTATAGGCGATGTCCCTTCATTGTATTTTTTGTTTAATTTGAAAACTAAGTTAATTTGTCTTTCTTTTCTCATTCTTTGAACTGCACACTAATCCAAAACCAAATTTGTTTTCTATTTAAAAGAGTTTACCATAGAGGAGAAATAGAAGTGATGACACTTATGATGTAATTCGTGAATGGCACCTTTGGTCCTTGTCTTCTCTTTGGCCCTAAAAATCACAATCACACAAAAGAAATCACACAACTAGTCATAGAACTCTTTATTTCCGCATTGCAGTGAAAGCACACGAATTATGAAAAGCGATATACACAACGTCTACAAAGCACCAGAAGCTCACAAAAATGACATTATTGCTTATTTACATTATAACAACGGAACAGACATGCTCCTATATGTCGGTATATACTCACGTAGTATGTTTTTATGTGTATGTAGCAAAAATAGCGCCGATGTGCTAAGAATACGCATCTTATTAGTGAGATATAGTTTTTATTCTGATGAAGGTAACTCGTCGTATCTTCCCAGGATCCACTCTGAAATTTAACCCTTTTAAACCTGGACTAACCTGATATTTCCTTTGATTCTTTAGGGCAGTCAGGACTGAAAAGGTTAACAAAAGTGAGTGGACATCAATTCCTGAAGAAATTACTAAAATACTAGAAGCCAAATTATAATAGTCTGGATGTCTACCTGCATTATCACCTTTGTGGTTTTATGTTTGTATGTTAAATAAATATTTTTTTTCGGCTTTTTGAAGTTAATTAACTAAAAAATTCCTTTATTGTATCGTATTTCAATTTAACTAACTGAAACAAAATTCCTACCTGGAAACGTTTCAGGAATCTCTCCGAAAACTTACCAATGCAAAAAAATCCTTTAAACTGATAAAAAATTAGTATTAACTTTTTATACTTAAAGCTTTAATAAATAAGAAAACGTTTGCTTTCTTTACTTTGAAGTTTTAAAAAATTCTGAACATTTTACAATTTACATTGAGCTTACTCCATCAACAGCTTTACAAGGGAATTAGCTTGTTGGTGTTGTAAGTGTCTCAATTGTAAACGAAAAATGTAAAAATTACATTAAAAAGTGAGAAAAAAATCAACAGCAATTAATTGAAACCTAAGAATCATAGAACATGCCTCATTGAAGATACGATACTTTTATAGAAACTTTTTTATCACTTATTATAATTCATATATTATGTCGCGAAATTTTATAACTTGCTTATTTTAAGTAGTAAAAAGGATTGATCGACCAACTCCTTGGGAAGATATACGAGTTCCGTTAAGACTAAACGATGAATTATAATTAAAATGTCAAAAGCAGAGATGATTAGTTTTCGAAAGTGATTTAATAATAATCAAAGCTCAAAATGATTTGAAGACGTTCCTGTAAAGAAACCTCGCAGTTTGAAGGGTTATAAGCTTAGTAAAAAAAATAATTCAAGTAACGAAATTAATTTTCATTAGCTTACACAAACGAATCAAGATAAGGTTGTGAATGCTCGGGTGAGGTTGATAAAATAAATTGAAATACTCAAGACTTTGACAAACGATTCTAAAAACTAATTACTTTTTGAAACTGAAGGGAAGTGACTTTTTTGAAAATTTTTATCCTTATTCAAAGAAGGGTAGTATAAGTGTTCTGTGAATTTAATTACCATTATAAAAACACACAGGATTAATTCTTTGAATGTCAAGGAATACGTGCTTGAAGTCTGAATTAGGTATTCAACTGAACAGTTGAGACGTTTTTAAAACGTTTTTTTTTCATAGGAAAAATTCAAAGGAAACTCAAAGCTTGATTAAAATTAATGATGCTTTTAGAGTTTTTCAAGTTTTTATTAATACAACTTAAAAACCTTTTCATGGGTTTACTTTTTGCTCGTTTCTCTCTATGCGTTTCTTTTCAATTTCTTTTGAAGGATTTTTTTTAGACATTAATAGATGGAATGACTAATTCGAGTTGATTGAAACATTGTAGGTAAATAAGATAACGAAGCTACTTGATTTCTTATGTATATTGGTAAAACTGGGCGCAAGTTTAGAACTGCTGATGCGCCAATTTTTAGCGATAAAAGCAACCCTAAAACAATGTTAAAAGTGCAGTTAAAAACGCCAAATGTGCCGTTAAAAACCCAAATCTCGCCAACCATCAGCAGTTGTGAACTTGCGCCAAAAACGGTTTACTGAAATTTTACGACTGCAACTAATTTTACAGTAGTGATAGAGAGAGAAAAATTTCCTGGTAATATTAATTGTTATGCATCGTTTTCTATGATTTAATGATAATAACAACGGGCTATAAGTGATTAAATCTCAATATAGCTATATTCTGCTAGCCATTGTAAAAATCTCTACGCTGTATTTTCTTTTATCCTGAAGATCATACGTACAACAAAAGCATCATCATATAATTTTAAATAAATTTTAACTAAATACATGCTAAAAAATGGAGCACATACAGCCAATTAATTAATTGGTTGTATGTGCTCCATTTAATTATAATTAAGACCAAGATACATTTTTTTTCATTACTTTTCTTTATATTAAATAGATTAGAAATAAAACTGAAAATGAGCACTGAATTAAATTGCAGTGGACCCGGTTTTGAAATGCTGGTTAAACCGAGGAATGAAAAAAAAAATTGATGGAAAAAAAATTTCTTTCTTTTTTTCTTAGATCACTGACACACGCCAATTCATTACAAACACAAACCTATACATACTATTGGGAATATGGGAAGAATATTTAAAAAATATAGTAATTTATTTTGCTGAAATATAAACAATTTCACCATCTTTCTGTATAGTTTTACAATCGTATTTAAATTGATTAAGCCCTTGTTAAGCGGTTAAAAAGGAGTTTTCTCTAAAACTCATTCAATAGTTCATCCACTACAATGTAGATGGCGCTTACATACTTCAGGTAAACATATTTTTCATTGGACTATCGGGTAGATTTTAATTCGATATCTTACTTTGATAAGCATAAACGATAAGGTAAAGAAAATATCATTAGCATTAAATCAGAAAAACATCAGTGTCAAATTTCATTGCTTTGTAAGAGCAATAAAAAAATTCTTCAAGAATTCAAACGATTCATTCCTGAAAAGTTAGTTACATATTAAGATAACTAACAACTTATACAGGGACTATAAAAAAGTATGAGAAATATGTTTTACTGTATCTATATCTATACAATGAACCGTACAAAAAAACTTAGGAAAAATAATGGATAAAACACAACGATAATAACAATGAAACTGATTTAAAATTCAGAAGCATTTACACACATATTAAAGAGCCTTGAATATGAAATACAATATTGATTTGATTATAAAATACTTTAAAAGAGAAAATTCACAAATAAAATGATATATCAGCATTTCATATTTCAGTAATTTTTATAAAAGATACTGTTCAGTTTTTTTCTAAATTGCATGTATGTTCTAACCAAGAAAAATAAATACATTAATATTAATTATATAATAATTATTAACGAATAAAAGTAATGGTATTAGTAAAAATTACGTATATTGCAAACAGAAAAATTTATTCAAAGGTATAATTTAAACTAAAGTAAATATACATCGGGAAAGAGAGAACATACAAGACTAGCTTTCCAGCTCTAAAACTAAAACTCCTAAACTAAATTTAAATAATAGAAATCCCAAAAATACAAATCGTGCGAGCACCCGCACGGCTTTTGCTCGTATTGTCCGGTTTACAACTAGTACAAAAATACAAAATTCTTACACGTCCCCCCAAACTAAGCACAATCGTCACAGGAGTGACAGTGGGCGACCTCCAAACTTCCTTAACCATCTCCCTTAACTGATCCCCTCGTGATTCTGTTCCTCCTTTAAAACACCACAGTTCCTCCGTGTCTTCAACTACCCTGGCCTTTTCTTCCTCTTGACGCTCAGTTTCTTCCTGTGCTCTAATTTTGGCTTCCTCTTCTTGCCTCAATCTTTCTTCTTTAACTATTTCCAGAGCTTCTTGCATAGCTGCAATCGTCTTCTTTCCAGGTCTTTTGTTATCCTTTTTGTCATACTTCCCGCCATTTTTCTTCTTCTTTTCCCCATCACCCTCTTCTGCTTCCTCGTTATCATCTTCAGCAGGTCCCTCTTCAGCAGCCTGAGGAATAGGAGGAAACTCTTCCTTTTGTTCTTTATGCTCTGAATTCTTTTCCGATGCAGTTTGTTCAAATTGGGCTTGCTTTTCCAGTTTTTCTCTCTCTTTCCTTTCTTTCTTCTTCTGAGCAGCTGTTTTTCCAGTGGTTGAAAATTCTGCATCTCCCTCCCCATCTTTAGGAGTCTCTTCTACTTCTACTGCATCTTTCTTCTTCTTTTCCCTTTTATCAGGCTTCGGGGCGTCTGCATCAGGTTTTTCTTCAGGTTTATCCTCAGCTTCCTCTGCTGGTGGCTGAGCAGGTTTCTCAGGTATCTTGCCACCAGCTTCTATTCCCACTTCTTCTGCCTCAGTTTCTTCTATTTCAATTTCCTCTACCACATCTTCTCTCCGCATCTCTGACGAATTCCTCTCGTTCCCATTACTAACTTCTCCAGTAAATTCTTCCTCCTTGTCGGCTTGCAGCTGGAAACTACCCACTTGTATCTCTTCCTTCAGGGCTTCATAAGCGGAGCTGCTTACTAGCATATCGGATTTTAGTTTCTTCGACGCAGCGCATACGACCGGAACAGTACTATGATGGGGGTCATCAAGTTTCAAATACAGGGTCCGCAATAGAGTTTCTTCGCTGTCTCCGAATGCTGAAGTTATGGTGATTTTCCCGTCTCCGGGGCTGGGTAGGTGCCTTACCAGATCGTACCTCACAACCGAAATTGGTGCCCCGGTATCCATGATCCCTGCAATTTTTGTATCTCCGCATTTCAGAGTAATCATCGTCAAATCATCAATTTGGGCCTGCCACCCTACTGAGACTCTAGCAGTAAACACGTCCGACCTTCTAGTTGGTCTCTTCAATTCTGGGCAATCCGGCCGGAGATGTCCGAGCTGCCTACAATGGAAACACCTGGTCTCTCTCCTTTGGTCGGGTTCCGATTCATGCCTTCGCCATTCGGGATTTCCCCGATTCCGGTTGAAGTTAACACCCCCTCTTGGCGATGGCCGGGGAGGCTCATTTCTCCAACTTGGATACTGGTCCTGACCCTTGTCTTTGGTGGACAGCTGACTCTCTTCTAAAGTCCGTTGAACGTCCTCAAAATTTTCTAACAGTTGGACTAACCCTGTCGGGGAGGTTATCTCGACCCATTCTCTAATGTACATGTCCTTAAATTCTGGAGGAGCTTTCTTTTTCATTTGATCCGAAATAATTAAATCCCTGAGTTTCTCGAAAGTATCCACTTTAAACCCAGCGATCCATTCGTCAAAATACGAAGTGATCTCATGGGAAAAGTCCCTCCAGTTCTGATCCTGGGCCTTCTGATGAGAATTAAATAACTGCCGGAACTTTTCCGGCGTAAGCTTGAACCTTTGTAAGAGAATACCTTTGATGTGCGCGTAATCAAAGGCCCGTTCGGCCGGTTCGCGAGCAATTATCTGAGTGATGTCTGGAGGTAACAGACCCAGGAGGTGGGACACCCACCCGTCTCTTTCTACCGACATCAGGGTGGCTTGTCTCTCGAACAGGATTAGATACAGACCCATGTCTTCCTTCGAATTAAATTTTGGAAGAATTCTCGACAAGTCTTTGGTTGGCATCGAATTTCCCACCAAGGACTCTCGGGGTTGCAAGGACGCTTCTACCCTAAGTTTTTCTAACTCATACTCCCTTTCCGCCTTCTTTTCCTCGTGCTCCCTTTCGGCCTTCTTTTCCTCGCGCTCCCTTTCCTCGCGCTCCTTCTTTTCTCGCTGGTCCTTAATGATTTTTAGCATGGCCTCTGTCTTCTTTTCCTCATAGTCCACGCTTGAAGTAATTAATTTCTTCAATTTTACGAATATTGGATTCGGGCCAGGGTCCAATCCCAACTCTCTGGTGAGACTAATTAAATCCTCTTTCCAATACGAACAGAGGAAAGCCATGGTTCCTCGCAACCCGAATTTCAATTGGCGTATCCTTCAAGCTGGTCAAAACTCAAACTCTGGCCTGATGGCCTCTCTATCTCTTGTCCGGGGCGGACACTCCTCAAAACTCTGGCCGGATGGCCTCTCTTCCAGTGCCGGGGCGGCACTATTCACCAAGTGTTCGGGCTGAACACTTAACCGAGCCGAATGGCTCCAAAATCGCTGTGTCGGATGACACTCTCCTCGTCTGGGCGACGAATATCTCAGGATGGCTCCAAAATCGCTGTGTCGGATGACACTCTCCTCGTCTGGGCGACGAATATCTCAGGCCGGATGACCTCTCTTCCAGTGCCGGGGCGGCACTATTCACCAAGTGTTCGGGCTGAACACTTAAACGAGCCGAATGGCTCCAAAATCACTGTGTCGGATGACACTCTCCTCGTCTGGGCGACGAATATCTCAGGCCGGATGACCTCTCTTCCAGTGCCGGGGCGGCACTATTCACCAAGTGTTCGGGCTGAACACTTAAACGAGCCGAATGGCTCCAAAATCACTGTGTCGAATGACACTCTCCTCGTCTGGGCGACGAATATCTCAGGCCGGATGACCTCTCTTCCAGTGCCGGGGCGGCACTATTCACCAAGTGTTCGGGCTGAACACTTAAACGAGCCGGATGGCTCCAAAACGCAGTGTCGGAAGACACTCTCCTTCGTACAGTTTCATATCCATCTCTCTCCCGATCCTACCGGCTGCGCCAGTAAAAATTACGTATATTGCAAACAGAAAAATTTATTCAAAGGTATAATTTAAACTAAAGTAAATATACATCGGGAAAGAGAGAACATACAAGACTAGCTTTCCAGCTCTAAAACTAAAACTCCTAAACTAAATTTAAATAATAGAAATCCCAAAAATACAAATCGTGCGAGCACCCGCACGGCTTTTGCTCGTATTGTCCGGTTTACAACTAGTACAAAAATACAAAATTCTTACAGTATTGTATGGTTAAAATCCGGAAAAAGTATAAGATCAAGCATAACTAAGCTTAAAACAATTTTATAGTTTTGTTAATTGGTAGGAAGAAATGAATGGTTTATGAAGGATTTTACTCTTAGAAATTCAAAGAATACTTCTTAATTTAGAATATTATGAAGAACGCATCCCAATCTAAGCCTAAATTACTTTAAAAGCTGTTTGTATTTTGTGATAGCGTGTATGAGACATTTTGAATAATTTATAAACGAAAAGAACTTAAGATAAAATTCTTGAGAACTATTATCGAAAGAGCTAAGTCAAAGCCAAATAAATTAATTACATATTTCCTCATTTAAATAAAAAATATTATCCTATTCTCCCCTAAAAGAATATCACAAATTTCATATAAAACGGCCAGTAACAATGTGCTGAAAAGCTATTTTCAGATATCTTAATTATACAAACCCCATGTTTTAAACTTTATAATATTTCTATAATTATCTATAATTATTTCGATAAATTTTACATGGGTAAAAATAGGTTATCTAAATATCCTTAAAACTTAAGTTAATAAATGTATCGTTTTAGGTTAAAAAATCAATATTAATCAATATTAATCTATCGTTTTATGTTTTATAACTGATTTATCAATATATTTTATACATTTTATAACAAATCTTCTAATTCCTTATACTTTTTAGTTTTAAAATATTATAATGTCCAACATGTATTTAAGTATTTTATAAAACAGCTTATTAATTTATAACTCATATAGAGACATTCTAATAGAAGTTATATAAAATCTACAATACATCATTAGTTTTTTAAAATTGTGATTCTCTTTTAAACATGTTTGTAATCTTTAAAACTTAAAAATAAATCATTAAAGTATCAATACTAACATGATTGAATAAATATTGGTAGCATAAGAACTTATAGCAAACTTTTAAAAGTGGTACACAGCCCAAAGACGATACATAATAGGATTGGAAAATAAGGGTTACAAACGTATACTCCTGTTGTGTTATACAAGAACAAAATTGGTTGCTGTTTTGTATTGATGAATTAAATGTGAATCAAAGACTTGAATATGACATCTTTAATTGTTTCAAACATTTTCTATTCGCTTTTCTCAGTTCATTCTGACCCCCCTTTTGTACAGACTTCTACGCATATGTAAGTCTGTACTACCATTACTTCTTAATGAAATTTTTACTACGAAATATGAATCACTCATTATGGAAACTTAAAAACGATTATTTGCATATATAAACTATCTCATACAAAAACAATCGTTCGCTTGATAACGTAAAGGAGGGGGTGCCACGATGTTTCTCATCAGCATATCAAAAAAATTATATAAAAAGCACAAACAGTTCAAATCTTGCGGAAAAAAGACGACGATGCAATGAAGGCTCACTCGGTCTGATATGTTATTTAGCGGATAGTGCGCGCGCATCGGCAAAAAACGTGAACTTCCATTATGTTGAACGTGCACTTATTATGTCAAATGACAACAACGCGTGGTCACTTTGTCTTGGCGCATGCTTGAGCTGGTGTATTGAAATTATTAATTCGTTTGAAGGATTTTGAACAGTCTAACTCGCTACCACGCAGTCCCTATATCTGTCCGTGTCTGACAGTATATTTAAACACTCTCTGTTGAAATTAAAAGGATCTCTATAGGTTTTGGAAGTGTACAGCTCAACCATATTGGTTTTTTAAAGGCTTTCAAACGATTCAAGCATTGAAGGATTCTATCCATATCCATTCACTATTCCATCCATTCCCTGATTCTGAATGTGAAAAGACGTTCAACTACGTTTTGAGATCGTATTTTTACCACCATACATGACTTCACACCTCTAATAAAAGAGCACACCTCTAATAAAAGATTTCTTTCTCATTTTAAAAAAAGCAGCTATCTTTAAAAGATTGCGCTGATGCATAAAATAAACTAATTTAAAATCATAAAGCAATAAATTGCGTACAATAAAAAAATTTTAAAAATATGTTCTCATTGAAATTTGACAGTGTTTTATCATATCTTAAAGTCGACATCGTTTGAACAGGTTACAGTCACAACTATTTTTAAATTTGCCAGTAAACATTATTGATGTATCCACATAAAACTATAAGAGTTCCTCTATCAAAATACAATAGATGCTTTTAACTCATTAAGATAAAAAACAAGCATTAAAAAAAATTTCTCCTTCGATTTGAATTTAAACAATACGTAATTACGCTTGTATAAATAATTTAACTTTAATAATATTAGAGTGATATGTAGTTGTAATAATGAAATATAGTTACTTCAATTAAATTAACATTGTTAAACATTACCTTTAAAGGAAGGAAATAAGGTTTCCATGTACTTTATAGCATATAAGATCCAATCTAGGTATTAAAAAAAACTTTAATGTGAGATATTACTTAGAGTGATATCGTAAAGAGGAGGATTCTCAATAAAATGAATTAGATTGTAAGTACAGAATTATCTCCGCTGAAATTGAGTTTCAAATTGGCTGATGTAATGTAGAATTACTGAGATAGAACACTGGTATCTCAGAAACCTATCTCGCAATAAATGTTACATTAATCTCAATTGAAATCGTGTCTAGACAAGATTTTTTTTAACGTTAGATCTTAATAATGGCGGATAAAAGTATTTAAAAATAATTTAGAAAGTTCATTTCGTTTGAGGAAGTTATCAGGATGTATGTCTCCGAAAGATAATGCTGCTATTTCTCATTAAGTTGTAGGTAATTGGAATTTTAAAAGTTAACTTAAGGTGGCTTTTGTTTGCTCATTGTTGTATTTACGGTTAATTATTAAGAAATTAGTAATTAAATTAGTTACTTTAGACAGTAAGATCTTTCATTCATCAGCTTTTTTATTTATTAAAAAGGTACACTATTTTACTATGTTACTTATTTTTAAAATTTTATTGGGGGAATCTTATTGGATGTTTAATAAAATGTTTAAATCTTTTAAATGTTCAACAGTAATCATATTTAAAGAAAAATTGATTTTCTCATTATCATGTGCATTTAATAAGAGTATTATTTTGTATTCTACTCACAAAATTGTATGGTTTCCCACATTCAGTTCTTATGAATGCAACTTATAGAAGGTAAAATGCATTTAAATTCATTCAAATTTTTTTATTAATTTAAAAATGCAAGCAATGGCACAAACATACATCTCCTTTAACAATTTTAAATAGAAAATCATAAATTTAATGATTAAAAACTTTTGTATAAGTTTAATTTTTATTAAATTAAAATTATTATTTCCATTTATAATAGAAATATTTTTTACTTAAAATAATTATAGCATAAAACAATTTTTACACTCCTGTATTTATTAGAAACATTTTATTATGTATTTTGCTAAACTTTGGATTATATTAACCGTCAATTAAAGGGTTTTCACCTTTACTTTGATTTAACGGTTGGAATACATCACAACCTTTATAGTTTGGTCAAATAAAACAGATAAACTTTGAAATCCTGTGTTTATAAACTTTGAAATCCTGTAAAAACCATAGTTAAATATCATAAAAGTGATTATTCTAATTAATTTAACGTTCTTTGAGCAGGTTATCATTATCTATAATTTTAAAGGAGATTTTTAAAAATTAAAATTGAGATTAAAAATATAAGAGCTTAACGGTCTCAAGTAGTTTCAAAATAACCCCTTTACTTGCAATTTTTCCTTAGAACAAAGTTTTAAGTTTTATCTTCCTCCAAATTGCTTTATTTTATCGCTATTATACGTTCCTTTTATGCTGGAAAATATTCAGGGAATGGAGTTACAAACCTGAAAAAAAATTAAATAGTCTTCATTGCCAACAATTTTTACATAAATATCATAAAGCTTCCTTCTAGTAAACGGCTTTTCTTTATTTCTTTCTCCTATTATACCTACACAAGTATAAAACTCATTAAAGCGCTCTAACAATTGGATGATAAAAAGGGAAGTTTTAACGAAATTAAAGAAGCTGAGTAATTATGCTTAAATATCCCAAAAACTTAAGACCTTTATGCAGAAGCTATCGAGAAACTTGCCGACAGTTTTATGAAAGTAATTACAGCTGGCATTAAAGGTGCAAGGTAAAGGTTGAACGCGAGGGTTTCTGAGAAATGAATTCTTATTTCTTAGTTTTAAGTATGTTTTTTATGAATTTAGAATTGTTTTGATCTTAATATTCTAGTTAACCCATCAAAAGTTCAAGAGTTTTAAATTATTGACGTACATTTTGCATAGATTAAAATACACATCCTATTTAATAATGATATCGATGAATATAATTTCTTAACTTTTGCATTATAATTCTGGGTATGGCTTGTAATAATTTTAAAATGAACGTTATACTCCAAAATGAACTTGAACAGTTCACTCACGGCTTACTAGATACTATACAGGCTAGCCGAGTACGGAAATCATTGCAAATCCAGATGGCATTATTTGACAAACTGGCAAAGCATATTCACAGTGTTGAAGGCGGTGGGTGATATAGGTAGGTCTTGTAGCGCTCCAAGCGGGAAAAGTTGTCAAATGGTTTTCATTGTTTAAAACTCGGCTAGCCTGTATAAGTATCTAGTAAGCCGTGGTTCACTTTACCAACCATTATATTCAAAAGCTTCAAAATTCCCTTTTCTATCATTTATATGAAGTTCTACTGTTTTTTTTTAACTAATCAAGATCAAATTATCTATTGTTAATTTCATTATGAAAATATACTATAATACTTTTTGTGATAAAGAGCGTATTTATGTTTCTTACTATTCCGGTTATTTTTTTAAACTTTGATACATATTATATTGATTATTTGTTAAATATATTTATACATTTCATTGAAAATACTTTTTTTGAATCTACCTAACTGAAAACGATTATGTGGTTTTTCATTCTTTGTAAGGCTAATTGGTATGTATTTATAAACCTCTAGGCTCTATTAAACCTTTTTTTTTTAAACTTACATTAAGAGTTTTTCTGACTTTGCTGGTAGCATTTGTAGGAACTGAAATAAAGAGAATTTAAAACGTAGGTACAAAAATTTCTTAAAAACTCGATTATTCAAATAAAAAAAATAAATTGTTCCATAAGATCAATACATTTATACTAGACTGCAACGTTACTTGACCCTGGAGAAACAAAACAAAGTAGTTCCCAGCTCGGTGTCTGAATTGTGAGTGAAATTAAGAACGTCAATTAAAAATATGATTAGTTTGTTAAACCCATGTATAGCGTCTTTTTATCACGATTTGCGTACCGAAACTTCCCGTAGCAACCCAAAAGGCTTTCTGTTCACGCAGTTCTTCCTTCCGCGTAGTGAAGTCATAGGATCAGGAGACGTTTCAGTCTAGTATAGTAGAGAATACTATTAAACTAGATTGGAAGTAATAAACACAGGAAAACAGTGCATACATTATAATGTTGCAAATAGGATAAGCATACCAAAAAGAGTAACGTATGATACCACAACCTATCAAATTCTCTATAAGCCATTACTTCACTTCTTACAATTATAACCTTTCACTCTCCTATATACGAGCTCTTGCACGATTGAACAACTTAATATTTTTTTATACTTATAGTAGTGAGTGTACAGTTGGGGAAATAAAAAACGACTCAGTTGAGATTTCTGACGAACCACTTGGGTTAGGAAGACAAACAAGGTCATGAAGGTCATGTCATGAAGTATTCTTTAAATGAAAAAAATTGTGAGTCCTTAGGGGGTCGTCTTCATATTAAACGATACACTAACTTTTGTTTTTCCTATGGGGACCCCCCATTATTATGCGTTTTTCTGAAAGAGCATCCCCATAAACCCCCAAATCCCAAGTTTCATCCATGTAAGTATTCAAATAGAAGCATAATAAATTTTTGAAATGTCAACCATTCAATGTGAAATTTGTCAAAAAGTTTTCTCCGTAAAAACATGAAACTTTGAATTTAGATCAAATTTGTGTCCCCAAACAAAATAATTATGCTTTTATAGCGATATTTAATGGTTAATAGATAGATAATTAACATCTAATTTTGACCCAAAAATTAAATTTTAAAATCTTTTAATATTTTTATGGTAATCGATTTTGGTAGTAATTTTATGTGGAAAACCGAAATTTCAGTCGATTCCATTTAATAGTTTTAGAAAAAACCGAATTAAACTAAATTCCCACTCTTTAAGGGACCATATACCGCTGCCAAATGTATACCGGCGAATGCTTTTTCTGGAAACAGTCGCCTTATTTTAATCACCATAACTTAAATTAAAACTTAAATTTTATATAAAATTTCAATAAATTACTTATAAACTTTTCAATAAATATTAAAGTGGTGAGTAAAAGTCTTACTATCCCACCGTTTTTAAGAAATAGTGTTTACAGAAAATTAACCCTTCTCACTCTGGAGACGACCCCCAAAACGTAAAAGCTTTATTTACCGCACGATTTGAATGAAACTTGGTATTTGGGGGTTTATGAGGATGCTCTTTCAGAAAATCGCATAATAATTGGGGGTCCCCCATAGGAAAAACAAAAGTTAGTGTTTCGTTTAATATGAAGACGACCCCCTAAAGACTCGAATTTTTTTTTCATTTAAAGAATACTTCATGACATGACCTTCATGACCTTGTTTGTCTTCCTAACCCAAGTGGTTCGTCAGAAATCTCAACTGAGTCGTTTTTTATTTCCCCAACTGTACAGGAAACAGAGCAATTACACAAGCTTTCTCCATCCAAAACCATCTTGGCAAGTCCAACTATAGTTAGTTAAAGCAATGCTTCGCGCGGTTCGACTACAACTACGGAATTAAAATGTGATTGAAACGCGTGGATAGAAGATAATATTTGGAATCACAGCTCATATGAATTTTTTTTTTGATTGATACTTCAATCGCTTCTCCATCTGATTTCACTGCTTGAGTTAGTTGCATCCCTGATTGATACTTCTTGATTCAATATGCACATTCTTTGTTCTCTTAGCTGACTCTAAATAGGAAAAATATCTTGTGATATACGGCTGACTGTATTGACGGAAGTATTATAGTGAATCCTTGATTTGTATTTAGGCGTTAGTGTATGGTCATTCACGCAAAGATTGCTAAGAGAGCTATAATCTATCCGATAGCAAAAGTAGAACATAGTTTAATCATATTATTTTTCGCAGAATGAATAATTTATAAATATCTTTCAACTAAATAACTTTCTATAAATTCTTTCTTCTAAGCCAATAGTTTTTCTAAAATTTCTTTCTATAAATTGTTAGTTTTTTTAGGGTTCTTTCTTATATGCAATAACAATCAGCCGTATGATTTTTTTCTTTTTGATTGCTATTTTATGATAATTTAATGAAAATTTCAGATTTCCTAAGGATTTGGTATAGCGAGATATATGACTGCTTACGATATGATGGCTAACAAGAATAATTATTAATAAGGTGTACATCCTCGGAGATCTTTAGAAATCAAAATATTAAAAGTGAAATTTCGAGAGAATTATTGGTTTGAATGGTAGATTTACCAAGATATGTAGCCCCAAGCACTACTTTCGTAACAAGACCATACACAATGTCACCTATGAATGAATGAAGATGGAAAATTTCTGTTTTGCTAGCCATCATAATGCTTTAAGTAAAATTGCTATCATAACAACTCTGATTTAATAAAGGAAATCTGCAATGCATTTTTGATGAAAGAAGAAGATATAATTACTTAAAATATTTATAGTAGAGTTGGCAGCTAAGAGTAATCCGTCAAACAGAATTATGCATCTGAAGAAGCCGTCCGACATTACTGAATCAGTACCCGATGTATCCTCTGCAGTCACTGAAATGAAACCACTGTTTTGAAGGTCTATCACCAATTATCACTTCAATAATATAATAATATTATGATAAATGCATTAAAGTAGATTATTATGCTACTGAAAAACATAGATATTATAACATCCTTTCAATGATAAGGTTATTTTATGAAAGCAATGGTTGAAAGTTTTGGGGGTAAATTATACTCTTTAATGATTATGTTTGAGAAAAACAGCGTGTCTGTACTGTAGTAAAGTAGTGTGTATTTTACTTCAGACACTGTCATAGATTTTAATGGGTTTGCCAATTTTATTGGCAGATAATGGTGATAGGCCTCCTTAAACACTACTCCCTTAAGACTAAGCTTACACGAGCTAGGTAATTCACCGTGACTTATCGCATATTGGAGAACTGTTCGAATGAGTTTCTATGAAATGCTTAAAATGAGAATCGCCTAAAGGTTTATTTACACTGCTTAAATTTCGATGTTCATCAGAAGTGATCTTTTTTCACTTGTCAAGTTAGATGAATCCTCCCAAGATGAACATCAAAAGTAAAAAAGTCTTAATAAGCCTTTAAGGAGTGTTTCACTTATGCGGTATGGTGCAGCATGGCAATCAGGGGAGACCAATTGGACGAATTATAGTCACGAAGATGACGTCACCTTCGTTTTTCAGCGATTCGTCCAATAGATCTCACTGGATCGCCGTACCACATAAGCAGAAACGCCGCTTTAGGGCCGTATTCTGAAACTCAAACACGTAGAAGAAACGAGATGGAAACGATACGGAAACGAGCAATTTGGAAACGGGCAGTGGGAAGTGTCCATTTCCACACTCGGTAGCTCATACTTCCACCTTACAAGTAATTATACACTGATAATACAAATTTATACAAACACTAGATGTCCATTACTTTCGTAATGTATGAGGACTTGTTTTGGTAATTAGTAGCTGTTCTAGATTTTTTTTGAACTATTTAACGGACCACAAAAAGTGTAAAAGCAATCGGAAAACGGTTATAATCTCGGAACAATATGGCGGACGAGAGCTCCGGTGCTTGAAATCTCTCGTGCTGAGAGCTTTTTCACCGTTTCCGTACCGTTCTCGTTTCATCTACGTGTTTGTCTTTTACAGAATACGGCCCTTAGTGACAATAATACACCAAGCTCGTGTACACTAAGGCCTAAAGGAGGAGGAAAACAACGACCATCAGACATCGTTCCGTTCGGGTCATAATCTCGTCTGATGCACGTCGGGCGAAGAAGACGAGTCCGGGGGTTCGTTCTCCTCTATGTGCTGTCCTAGCGGCACGCGGTCCGCAGCGTGCACGAACACGAGAGGCAGTCGCCTCGACTGGATGTCGCGGTCCGTCACCGATCGCCTCAGCGGGGCGAACAGCGGTCGGCAGTGGCGCAGGGCCTCGTCGTACGTCGGGGGCTGCTGTCGCTGCTCCCCAGTGGCGCCCTCCAGCGGTGAAACAAAGTACACCACGCGCCCGTTCTGCAGCGAAGACCTGCTGATGGACACTGGGATGCCTCCAGGCCGCCTGTCTGGCTGCTCCAGGGGTGGTGGACTGTTCAACTCCTGATGGGGGTGGTCGGGTTGCTCCGGGATGGGTGGAGGGTGCAGCAGGCCAGGGGGGTGCCGCTCCAGGAAGGAGCTGGATGAGTGGAGCAGGAGGGACTCGGAGTAGCTGGGGGCGATGGTGTTGTTGTTGACGATCTGGCGTTCGAACTCGGCGCTGTCGATGGTGGCGGAGCGGCCCATCATCTGGGCCTCGCTGGAGGGCGACAGGTAGTTGACGCCGAACAGCTTGTTCACCTGGTAGTGGACGTAGGCGGTCTTGTACTGGATGAGCACGCGCAGTGGCCAGGAGAGCAGCACCAGGCTGAAGATCCAGAAGATCATGTGGGAGACGTACCTGGAAAGCACAAACGCTCAGATAAGTAACAGGTAGGTAATTAATACTGGCCAATATCGTTCAGTCAATATAGGCCTTTGAGGACATTGACAAATTGCGTCGTATAATTTTCTGGATTTTACATCCATTCTTCTTTTATGTCACATTGTCACACCTTGTTATATTTCAGTTATCTCCTCCCCCATTGTGATGCCACACTTTTAAAACTTCAAAATTTAACTCTTTTTATTACTTAAAAATTTAACCAAATTAAAAAATCCTAATTTCAATTCACTTTTTTTATTACTACAAAAATAAATACTCTTCAATTACTTCTAAATCGCAGAAATTCCTCTTAGTATTTTTTTAAAGCAGTGGAAGGAATACTTTTTTAAGGTGAGATGTCACAATGTAAACTTCTGCCTTTCGGGAGGATATAATATGCCTCTGATTCCCATAAATCCCCTATAAGTACTGAAAGATCAGCATACAAAGTTGTTTTGGTAGTGACCTATAGACAAAATAAAAAAAAAAGATTGGAACTGGTGCTGTTCCCTTGTCATTTGTTTCACACATAAAGTAACCACAACTTCCACCTTAATGTGTGAAATTCCATTATCAAAACGACCCTCCCTGAATATTGGCCAATATCGAAGATATTGTCCAATATTGGGTTTTGCATATTAAAATTGTGACAAAATTCCAATTTAATTTTTCAAGTTTATTTCATTCAAAAGTAGTAACACTATTTATATTTTTCAAAATTTTTGTAATAATTTAATCACCTACAAATATTAGCGATATTGGCCAATATCGTTAAGACACAGATAGATGTTTTGGTGGTACTTTCAACATTATTAGAACCCCCTTCTTCCTCCTACACTTGTAACTTTATCTGAGCATGTATCCAAAATGCTATATTAACCTTTGAAGAAAAATAGGAGATATCAAAACTGTGGCAACTGCCCTGACGAAGAACTCACACCACATCATGTTTTCAACTGCCCTGCAGGCCTTCATAATCTTAACTGTCCCACAGAGGAAGATTTATATTCTACTGACTCAATAGAAATGGCAAAAATAATACAAGCACACCATAAGATATGAATCAATAGAGGATACGACACCACCACCAAGGAATACAATTTTTCTTAAGAGATTGTAAAAAAGTCACGAAGAGAGTACAAACCATCTACACAAAATTCTACACAAAAACAAGCACTGAGCTTCATACCGACCACAATATACTGCACAGAACTACCACTTCCAAAAAGAGAAACCTCCCTGTCAGTAGTCTACTTTCAGAACCACCCAGGTGCTCCAAACATCCCTCTTTCTTAATGAGAAGGCCTGTTTCAGATCATCGCTCTTGTGCCCCTTGTCAACAACAGGAGGAGGCAGCTGAAGAGAACCGCACGGGATGGAAGAAAGATGCTATTGGATTATCATAGCCTTTCCATCAGACGGCTGCTGGAGTTTTAGGAGATTGATCTTTCCAGCACGCCGCCGGAGGAATTGAAGAGGAGGAGGGGAATTGATAGGAACTTTGATGCACGTCTCGTATAGGATGGCTGTTGGTTTTTGTGTGGTACTTTTTCGTTATTTATCCGGTTGAAAATCGACAAGCAGTTTTAAATGCCAAATATTGTGAATATCGCAGAAATTGCAAACCAATTGCATAAAATATAAAGTTATGATGATGACATCAATACAAATTTGGTTATACAGTTATATACCCTCGTTATCTCGAAGTTTGATACCTCAAAAACCTTTATGTCTCGAAAAAATATTTTTCCCTTTGAAATTAAGTGTTTCTCCAATTTTCCTTGTTATAGCAAAAACTTGCTATCACAAATTTTCTTCGGATTTCTTCGATTTTGAGGTATTGAGGTTATACTGTGTTTCAATATTTGGCGTCCTAAACAGCTTGGTAATTTTTAATGGAATAGATAACGAAATTTTACCGCTTTTTCACTTAGTATGCAGCATTATATCTTTTGATCTATCTGTACAAAGTATTTCTTTTCTTATCGTAGAATTTAAAAAAATACTACAGCTTTGATTATAGTCATGAAATAAGTATTAAAAAAAAGGAGGGTTTCGGAAAAATATCTGTCCCTATGTAGATATATCAAGTTATCCTATCTTTCCTTTGGAGAAATGTATTTTTATATCCATCAGGAATCTTACAGAGTCTCCAGCATTTCTCTTTGTGTATCATCCTTCCTAAACAGTCCTTTTAGATGTGACAATGTTTCCTATAATTTCCAGGAAAATGCTTTAAACAAAGCACGGGTATTTTTTTACAGTTAGTACAGGGGGATTATGTAAAAAAAGGCGCATTATGTAAGTTAAGGGGGATTATGTATAAAAGGTGCATTATAACCGAAAGTTTGTGACAAAAATCTATCAAGTAAGTTCCCCAGAATACCGCGAAGCACAACAGGAAATAAGAATGTCCCTTCATTTAACCGTATCTATGTTCAGAGAAAAGAGGAATATCATAATAATGACTGTTGTTACAAGACCCATTTACGTCCACCCAACAAAACCAAACACAACCGATAAAACCCCTTTCGAAAAATTAATTACATGCTAATGTTTATCCATCCACGCTTTCCGGACAAATTAACAAAACAGCGCGAGTGAACGATCACCACCAATCATTCGCGCTCCAATACCCATCAAACCTTACGAACAACGCGGGAGCAAATACACACAGAAAAAAAAAGAGCAGCACCAAACACACACGACCGATCCAGCAACGACCCTGACTTCTAATCTTTCCAATAACAACGGCAGAGGGAAAACAAAAGAGGGTTCTTGGTCCCACCCTCACATTAAGGTTGGACCTGCGAGTGTAGTAGGGATAGGGGATAAATAGGGAGAGCGTTTCTAACTTCCCACAAGTGACCAACATAAGTAATTGAAATGGTGTAGAGCTTTGATAGACGCGACTCCTGGACAGATTTTCGAGGGGCGATATTTTGGGTATTAGGGCAGTGGTGCCGAATCTATAACACTTAGGTCACTGAGCCAAGAAGATTCTGATTGATGATTAAGAGCTTAAACAAAATTTTTCGATATAATTAGTGATAACTTTTTGATTATTTAAATTATTTTTCAACCCCAAAAAAACGCTGATAGTAATCCTCCGGGATGTTAATAATAATGAATTTTATCACCCTATCTCTCTGCTCTCCAGAGTTTTTCTCCCCTGAGCATCTTTTTGCTCTTGAGCCCTTTACTCTTTTTTGCTCTCGACTTCGCTCTTTTTGCTCTTTAGCATCGATGCACTATCCGGGATTTTTGACCTTGATATCTTTTTATTTCCTTTTTAATTATACCCATAATAGCTGTCTCGCACGGACATATCTTAAATTATTTAGGTGACAAAAGCCCGGTGGCGTAGTGCATTTTTCTGCCACCCCACAGGCCCGTGTTCTCGGGTTGGGCCAGGCAGACTCAGCCTTTCATCCCTTGATAAAAAGAGCACCAAGTTTACCAGGGGAAACAATAGGCTTTGGCTCAGCTGGCGGTGACTTTCAGTCACACGTTCTGAAACAGCTCTGCTCATGGAATCACCCAGTGAGGTTGGTTATACTTGAGTTTGAAGGTCTAATGACCTAAATATTCCTTCAATCATAACCTAGATATTCCTTCAAGTATAATCTAGATATTCCTTCAAGTATAACCTGGATATTCCCCCTTGTTTTATTGTAGACCTCATCTATTCACGAACCACTTTTAACGATCTCACGGTCACTGGTTGGTGGTAGTGTGTAAATATGCGTTATTCAATGTAACCAAATGTTGGGACATTTGGGGACATCTACAAACACTACCAATAGTATACAAGAGGGGCCTTCATTTACGACCGTATTCACCGGTAACTTGACCAGCGGTTAAACAGCTGTCAAACTTATGATTGGCAGTTAAAGAAGGAAAACTAGTTATCCGCCAATCAGTGGTTTGACTCCCGGTTAACCTCCTATAAAGTTAACGGTTATTACGGCCTTTCGGCTATGCTTCCTCTATCTCTCCATTACTCTACACACCGAAGTTACTACACCGTGTATCGATCTGGCCATCGGGATATCGGTCAGAAATCCAAGCGGGCTCTTTTATGCATTAATCAATCAAGGGGGGGGGGAGGCTTGTCCCCATCTGACCCGGGTGCGACACACAGCACTCGGGGTAGGAATGCCCGGGACTTGCACTTGCCGGAATTAAGCAAGGGGCGTATTGATGATGGATGTGACACTGTTTTTCTCTTTCTGTGGTGAAAGCGTTCGACTGGAACGCGGTTGGGTCTTTGGGTCAGGGTTGTTGCTAGTTATCACAAGTTTCCCCATTAAGACAGAGGAAAGTAATTTATCTCGATTATTTACCGATAAAAAGCAGCTTGTCACAAACTCTGCTCTTTGTGGTTTTGATGTGTTGCATAGGTGTATCTCTACCTTTTTTTTACTCTACTATCATGGCCGAATCCAAGGGGTGGTTTAGGAATTCGAACCCCCCGAAACTTTCATGACTACGTATATGTTACGGGCAATGTGATAATGATCAAATGTTGCGTATGTTATCAAAGTGATAAATACTCGTTGATAAATGCCTTTGAATCTTTCACATTGCCCACCTCACTTCGGAATAATACCCGGTTTATCACTTTGCCCGTAACAATATACTGTTTTTCCTTGGAAATTCTGCTTCTTTAAAGGAGCAATTCTCCTCGAGTGTCACCAAATTGTCGGAAAATGAGTCGGAAAACTACTATTTAAGGTTATTTTTATATTTTTTATTTAGGGAGCCCTCTAAGCCTACTCTTTGCAAGGGGCTAGGTATTATCATCATCAAAATGTTGACAATAAATGCTCAAAGGTTCAAATTTGACCTATACTATGCTCGTAAAAGGAGGCCTTAGATAAATATTTGTGAGCAAAATCACTCCCGAAAGAAAAGTCTAGTTATGGCTCTGTCCACTATCCTTTTTTGAAGAAGAATGCTAGCAGGAAATCGAGCGTAAAACACTACAAAAAGGGAACTGGAAGTACCTTAAAAGTTTTTTAAACGAACAGTATTTTCAGAAAACTATTTTCTTCCAACCATTTAAGTAACTGTGGATACATTCTAACAATATTTTCCTAAAACTATGTCAGTATTTGTTGATACAACCTAACAATAACATATATAAGTGCTATCATCGATATCTACTTTTAACTATCACTTAGTGTAATATTTACCCCTCTATCATTGTGAACTGCAAGAATAATTTTCCATTTTCATGAACAATAAAACGAAATTAAGGTAAAATTTCCTTGGTCCTTCTTCTGATTATGAAAGAACCTGACCGAACTGTAGGAAACTTTCATTATTATTATAAGAAAATTTTTTAGATATTATTTTTCATAACCTTGGAGCAAATTCCCTCTACAAAGAAAATAACTGCTTAAAGTATATGAAGAATTAAAAAACAAACAAACAAAGTAAACTGGTAAAATTCATGGTTTTCAAGGTGTAATTTTCAATAATTTAGACCGTAAAAACAAACGTTATGAAATAGGATAAGAAACAAAATAATTTTGTGCACTTAAGTTGCATAGAAAAGTAGTAGTCGAGATAAAACATATAGGCTACTGACATCTCATTTTCTCAGTAGACTCCACCCAAAAAGACAGGGGTATTAATTTGTGTTGGAAAATGGTTAAGAGTAAATTACTTCATGGTTATTTTTAACAGGAGAACCTTTTAACACTTAACCTTTAACAGCTTAATGGGCGTCAACTTATCGATGAATTGATTGGTTAGTTCATTGTATGGAAACAACTATTATCTATTCTCATCAAACTAAACTTTGAACTGTCTTCAAAAATTAAGTAATGTTAGTTAAACAAAAGGGGACCCCAAAATGGTTTATTATGAACACCGCATGTTACCTATTATGCTAAATATTCTCGAAATATAGTTTAAATAACTAAGGAATTGTTCATATTAGAGAACGGCTAATTAAGTCTTATATTATCATGTTCTTATTTCCTAATACATTTGCTTCTCTATAGTTATTTTAGTTTTTCTCCCCCTCAAAGTTCTTTTATTAAAAAACATAATGTTAAAATTTTTATAAACTTAAAATTAATCCTTATTTTTCTTTCCTCCTTTTCCTCTAGAATTCTTTTAATTAACAAATAAAAAATAATGTTAAGATTTCTATAAACTTTTCAAATGAATACTAATTTTTCATAACATGATTTTATTTCCCCAACATAATCTTAACGTTTTTCTAAAGAATTATCAAGTAAACGTTTTTCGTAATTTCCAAAAGTTATGTGCTGATATTTTTTTTTTGACAAATCTTTCATTTGTTTAAACTTCAAAAGCTTTTACGAAGGAAACTTAGGAACGAATAAAAACACTCAACAAGACGCAGTAATCCCAAGAAATCATCGAAAAACTTTCCCCATTCAGCCTTAATCACTTCCACCATTTTAATAACAGTTCCCCCTCCTACAAAAACACCGTTCGAATCTTTACTTAAAGACTAATCTTCTTGAATATTCAGCCCGAAAAATCGGATTTACTAAAAAAAAACCCTCCCAGCGTTGCCAAAAAAAAAAAAAAGAAATCCTAACTCTTTCAGGAAACGGATTTGATCAAGCAAAAATCACGGGAACCAAATATAAATCCCAACTTTTAAGATCACGGACTGTGATGCGAAGTGAAGAAGAAGAAAAAAAAAAAGAGAATTTTATCCGTCCACCTTTTAAGTGTGTTCCATCAATCCTCCCTTCTCCCGATTTCCTGTTAGTTTGGGAAAAAGGTGACGGCGACAGAAAGCAAAAATTCCATTATATTTGTTTTCCTCTTCGCTCCCCGGTTGTCTTCTTTTTTTTTTCTGGAAGTTTTTTTTCCTCGACTACTCCCACGTCCCGTGAGGGTGCGACCGTAAATTATCGTATTTCCCTCCTCGCGTGTATACAGTCTGTGACTCCGATTTGCGAATTAGATAGACACCTGATATGTTGGGAATAAATTTGAGATAGTCTCGTGGAGAATGGTAGACGCTTGGTAAATATAGAGCGTAGAACGGAAACTGTTCCCATACAAAAAAAAAAAAAAAATCTAAAGAAATTTATGCAAATTTAGAAATTACGAAACAAACAGGTGAACTCCTAATTGGTGGCATTAAACACAAATCCCTGAATTAACTCATGTTCGTATTTTTAGATTGAGTAGTAACAATGCAATAAATTAATTTTTTCATTGCTTTTTACACAAGTTTTAAATTTGCAGTTTAAGAACATTATTTTTCCTCCATATATTTCTTTCATATGGTCAAAACTACTGGCTGGGAAACAATGCTATTGCTTTTCCAAAAAAGAACAAGCATTTTCTTTGTTTGTTATTTTGAATCACAGAATTTATATCAAATATAGCTAAAGCTAGCTAGCTATATCATTCACTAGCTAATATAGCTAGTGTGAAGGAAAACCAACCAAATGGCAAAGTGAGATGCAAGAGCGGTCAAATCCAATACAAATTCAAAAAGCACCAATAACTAAAACTAACCAACCAACCAATATAAATTCTTGATTAACTTCTTGTAGCCCATTCCTTCTTAATTTTTTTTTTTTACTCCTAATGTTTCTAAAACTAAAAAGTTTGAATTCGTATCTTATTGACTAAAATTTACAGAAAATCAACAGCGTTTTCCAAAAATTTTTCTTTTGGAGATGCTAGTTTTGCAACTGGACCAAATGTATATTTTTTTGTATAACTTAAGCTGTGCAAACAAAACAAGCAATATAGCCAGTACCAAAATGTGCGTCACAACTGGAATAGTTGAAGAATTTCTAAAACTAAAAAGTTGATGGGACCACCGTAAAAAATCCAAATCCCCCAAAACTTCGAATAAAAAAAAGTAAAATCCACCTAAAAGAAAATTAATGAGACCAATAGAAATCTTCCATGAGACGCATAAGTTATTCCAGTTGCACTTCATAAAAAAAATTTCCACGAATTCATATAACTTATTTTTTGTACAACCCCTGGTCTTTCAAACCATTTTCCATCCGGGTTTTTAAAACGCACGCAAAAATGGAAGTATCTAATGGAATCTTCAGGAAGGATTTTCTCTGCAAAATGGATTTCGTTCGAGAACTTGAAGGATTCGTCACAACCTGTCCCACTTTTTGGGGAGGGGAAATCTCTTGCAATGATTTGCATGGGAAACAAACATGGGCATGAATGGTCGGATGTTACGAAAGAAAACATTGGAGTTTGATAAAACCCAGGTGGAGAAATTCTCTGTCAGTACTTGGAGGGATTTTCAAGGTATGTTTACAAATTCTACTCGGTAAGATGTTGAAGAAAGCTTTCTACTTGGTCTATCGGAAAGATGCAGTTCTTAATATGGGACTAAAATTTGCTCTGCGAACGTTCTGATTTGTTCTTAAGAATCTTATCAAGTAAGATTTGTAAATATGCATTTTTCTCCATCATAAAAATGGTTAAAATTGGGATTGGAATTATAATGAAGAGCCAGCCTGCTGTTAAATTTCAGGTGTTATATTAAAATTAAACAGGGTTTGAAGTGAAGCATTTCCAAATTATGTAACGAAAGAAAGAATTGCAAGAAATAGCAGTGTAAAAATGTTTCATAGATCTAAAAAATTTTTATGAAAAAATTAAGAATTATGAGATAATTCTGCAAAATTTATTTCAGTTTTTAATTGAAAATCTTAGCAGGAACTTTTATAATTGTTTAAGACATTCTATATTGAGTTAAATCCATAGCCACTCCGTGATATTTTACTCTATAGCTGTATCTTCATCCAGGAAAAGCTAATTACAAATACGCATCGTATATGTATAATGTACTAATTTCAAAAACTTGCAGGTAGTCCATCTACATTTTCCATTAGAAAGAGAAAGCAGAAAAACGAAAGCAAATAACAAGAAAACGAAAGCACAAGATTCAGCCATTTATCCAGAACATACCTGTTGTTAAGGTCGCTACAAGTTTTCTACTCACCCCTTTATACTTTTTTCCAGTTACTAATAAATAATAAATTTGTGTTTTGATTTTTAACTTATGCTTTGAAATTGAATATTCTATTCGTATAATTTTGCATTGAAGAGAATAATAAAAAATATGTTGGAAAATTTGGAAACTAGAGAATTCATTCCATGTGAAGGAATTGAAAAGTGATCATCTTACCCTAATGTATTTTAGAAATTCAGAAGATAAAACTAACTATTGAACCAAAGTCAAATCAACTATTCCTAAGAGGATTAAGGAGAAATATTTTCACCACATTTCCAACTTAATTAATCATATTTACCAAAGGAGCTACAAATAATTGCTTTAAAGGTCTTCCCATTATTGAATAAGACCTTTGAAGTATTCCTCGAGAAAGATTACCAATTTTCCATAACAAAAGGTTTTAGAATTAGCTCACAGTTGGGAAATAAGCAAGAAATATTGATTTCGTATAATTTTAACGGCAAAGGTGAATTAACTTAGTAGAAATGTTTTCCGTTTCAGGAAGTTCACGTTCAAAGGAAGTTATTATTCTAGCTTCAATTTCTTAGTTGTTCATGAACGGAAATATGTATATATTCCTGAATTGTAAATGAAATCTGAATATATTTTCAAAAGTTTAATTGAAAAATAGATGATTTGGGATGAGTTATACCACAGAGTACTAGAACAGAGAGTCCATTAGCGGTAATGGAAATCGAAAAAGCATGAAATATTATGTAAGTTAGTGGCTATTTTGGCACTGGGATCGCGTCACGTCACGAAAGGCGGAGAAACAGCTTGATCCTCCAATAGCCCTCTGAAAGGACAGATTGAATGAACACGTTACAGTGAATCACAGCTTTGTCCACCAAAATGTACTGTCTACCTCTCTGTGTCAATCAATGAATTTCCCGTGCTGCCCTCTACCTTGTACGAAAATTTGAAAATAGCCTTGTGGACCCTCTGTTAGGATATTTCTCTGTGAGAGTTGCCATATCATATCACCGTATCGTTTCCATCTAGTTTATTCTACGTGTTTGAGTTTCTGAATATGGCCCTTAGAGCTTCCTTGGTCTTATTCGTCTAGTTGGCCATGGTATACTATCACGACCACCTAGATCTATATGGCCAGAACACTATGCTACAGAAATGGGGTCTGTTGGCCTTTGAGCTTCGAAAATGCTCGGAGACTTTCGATGTCCTGAATAATTTAAGTGCTCAGGCCCAGTGGTTACTGTAATAAACTACTAAATCTGATCGAAAAGAATAGATCCTCTCACCACGGCAGGTTGTCTGGCTCCGCGAAGGCCACCATGTGCTCTTGGAAGTTGACGCCGACGAGGTCCAGGCCTTCGCACATCTCCATGTAGTCGTCCAGCCTCTCGTTGTCGCGGAAGAAGCGGCGTCGCTGATCGTCGAACTCGTTGGCCGCGTCCAGGTTGGCGAAAGCGAACCCCTTGCTGAACCGGATCTTGGTGGCGGGGTGCTTTTCCAAGTCCAGCAGCTGAAGCAGAGAAACCGTGGAAGTTAGGGTAATGGTGGATTTACACCACCACGTCAAAAGCGGCTAAAGCGGTCGTTTTCGAGGCTTCCTATTGGTTCTTTTGAATCTCTGTTCGCCGCTTTAGTCGCTTTTGTCACGGTGGTGTAAATCCACCATAAGGGTAGTGGGAGGGAAAATGAAGGCGCGATATTGGCGGAGGGGTACATCTAACAATGTCTATCAAATACAAATGTAGTTGCATTGAACTGCTTGCATCATACACTGCATAAAATTATCTGGAGACTAAACACATTTTCTGATCAACGAATTTTTCTGCGAAAAACTTCCGAAGTTGGGAAAAAATGTGACACCAGTCTGTAGAGGGACAAAATGGCCGCGTTCAGAAGAGCCATTCTACCGGAGGAAAGGCGGAGAAAACCGGTTCTTCTTCCACCGCTCTTCCTACGCAGGGAAGAAATCACCTGACTATCAGTTGGAAATTCTCTCCTGGTCAATAGCAGGAGGAAATGTTTTAATTGGATCAACTTCCTGTAGAGCGCGCTCTCGCTCGCTTCCCGTAATGGATTTCTACGAGCTTGCTCGCTTGTCACGTGATTCTTTCTACTGGTAGGACGAGTGCTCTTGTGAACGGGCTATTAAATTTCCTCACGGCTGGTTTTCGGAGATCCCTTTTCCCCTACTTCTTTAGCTATTTCTCCGGTTGAACAGGTTGGCTGTTGTGAACGCGGCTTAAGTAGTTAACTCAGTTCTCAACCTTACCAGGAAATTAATGCTAGATATTTAAAAAAAACCCCGCAAGTATAAATTCAGTCAATTCCTAAAATAAATTTACGATGAAGTAAACCAAAAAAAAATATGGGCAACGTCTAATTAATTTCAAACTACGAACATACCCCCTCGAGGGTTTCCTATTCAAAGCAAGCTATTCATACACCATTACGTATTTGAATTGAAATAATTTTCTAAATATTTGAAAAAGATTTCCACATCTACCTAATGAATGTTTGCTAACATACGTCCGTATAACCATTTAATACAGAATCACGTAATTCAATTTCCTATTTGAATTAAATAATTGAAAGTAAAAGGCCCCTTTTACAACTTTTATTCATTCATTACCTTCAGGGTAATATCTTCATAGATATATTTTAATGTAAGGAAACATTAAAACATAATCGTTAATTCCTGTCATCTTTCAACCGTCCTAATGTTCTACCCCAAGGGATAACACTCCCAAATGGGTATTATACCCATTAACCGTGGCGTTGGAACCTGATACAAAACCATTAAATGTTTTTACGGAGCCTTCATTTCCGCCTTATAAGTGCTTTATAGGAGCGATAATAAATGGAGGGAAAGTTTTTGATATTATTAGAGTTTGCTTTGTTACACTTGTGGAAATGTTTCTTCATTTATTTCAAAGGGAAGTAGAATTTGAAATTGTTTAAGGATAATGTAGTAAGTTGGGAAATCCGTTCCTGAATCAAAATTAAGTTATATATGCTTGGATATTAAATGAAGGTAAATGAAGTCATTTAAATTCAACGAAGTTATGGAAAAAATATACATTCATTTAAAGAGCCTCTTCGAAGTTTCCAAGCTAAAGTAATACGTATACGAATGTGACAATGGATTGAGCTTATAGAGATTTTCTTAAAATTATGATTTGTGTAATAAGAACTTCTAGTAACAGATCTTGAAGATATGATTGACAGATGACAATCTTGACTTGATGACAGATCTTGAAGAAACACATACTACATACTTCACATACTTCCTATTATTACTTATGATAACTAGGCAATCATTTTAAATACTTCAATGGACTCTAACCGTCTGACGTCACACGGAACCAACACGTGACCTACTGAGCTTGCGATTGGTTACCACAGATACTACACTAGTAGATCTACTAGTGTAGTATCTGTGGTAACCAATTGCAAGCTCAGTTGAAGGTTACGTGTTGGTTCCGTGAAGTCTCGAACCAGATAAGCGGTTAGAGTCCATTAGGGCTAACTACATAGTTGTGATTTTAAAACGAACAGTCGAGTTACACTGTTTGAAACTTTCTAGTATCAAGTCGCTTATTATTATCAATCGGAATTTGTTATCATTCTACTCTAGGACAAAAGTGACCCCATTAGGCGGAGTCGGAATGATGCCTCTTTTTTTTAATATACTTTCAACCGGATTCGTGATATAGATGTTTATTAATTACAAAAGACAACTAATATTATTACTTCCCTATTTTGCATTTTTAAATGTCAGTTTAGTTTAGAAGTCAAGAAGGGTACACCCTGATAGTATTCACAGAGGATTGCAATTTGTTAAAATTTAAAGCACAATTATCTTTAATGTTCCGTCTTAATATTAAATTTCAAACGATGATTTGCAGTATAATTGCAAATTATGTTGCCTTATTACATATTAGTGCATTTCATATGAAGACGGACCCTTATGAACAACAAAAAAAATCTTTACATAATTTTAAGTATACATTAGTCTTCCCTTCAGCGTCACAATTTTAGTAGCACCATCTGTCTGAAAATTTACAAACTAAAACTATTTAACTTTTTACTCTCTATTCTTTGAGTAACTTTGATTCTTTGATTCTTTTTGTAACAATCTGTACACTTTTTATCTACTAATCTTTTAAATATTCGATTATTGAATCGATTTCGGAGTAATCCTCCTTGCAGTTTCCCATTTCTTAGTAGCGCCATCTGTCTGAAAATTTACAAACTAAAACTATTTAATCTTTTTCTCTCGATTCTTTGTTCTTCCAGGTGGGTTGTAACAAACTATACATTTTTTATCTATCAATCTTTTAAAGATCCGATTACTGAATCGTTTTCAGAGTAGTCTTCCCTTCAGTTTCCCATGTTTTAGTAGCGCCATCTGTCTGAAAATTTACAAACTAAAACTATTTAATTTTTTACCCGACTTCCAGATGAGATATAACAAACAGTACATTTTTTACCTACTAATATCTTAAAGAATCGATTATATTGAATCGATTCAGTGTTGTTGTACCTTTTTGGAGATGTCCTTGACTCCGCAGCTGGCGTAGGCGAAGGAGGCGCCCGAGCCGTGCGAGTTGACGCGCTCGTAGTACACCTGCGTGGTGGTGTAGGCGTCGCCGTTGCGGTAGCGTGTCACGTGTCGCGTCCTCCGCACGTAGTGGTAGCACACCGCCTTCCACCAGATAACCGGCTGGGTCTCGCGCATCTGCCGGATGTGCTCGTACACCGCCGCGGAGTCCACCTATAGTAGGAGAAACGGTCACAGTAGGTAGGGAAACCATAGGGAAATGGTCACAGTAGGGAAATGGAATCGCATTTTTGGACAACAGCGCAACTCCAGTCTGAAGGGAGTGTTCAAGACTTCAGACAAAAGTTGCGCTGTTGTCCAAACAAGCGATGATGACGCGCAATAGTAGGCAGAACGTCACTCAAGATTTCGAACTTCTCTGGCCTTAGGCTGAGCGCGCACGAGCGACTTTTGTCACGGTGACAAAGACAAAATTGTCACCATGGCTATTGAAACATGTTAGAGTGCGCGCACTAGGCGACGTGACTCTACGTGACTCTTGGCAGATTGCCAAGAATTTCTTCATAGATATCCATTGTTTTCTAGTGATATTTTTGATACTAGTGATACTGGTCGCCGTGACTTTAGTCACTCGTGAGCGATCAGCCTTATGTGTCTACTGTCTGTCTATCACAAGTAGAGCTCTCGTTTACATTTCTGTTTCCAAGGCAACAAGACTCTCCTAATTTTCAAAGGGGAAATTGTTGCATTGAATCACTAGTCCTCTTTGCTTATTATTTTAACAGTATCAAACATATGCGTGCAACTGAATCAAGTCCGAGAAGAAGACTGTGCTTGTGATCGCCAAAAATTCTGCCAATATTCCTCCGTCGGCTTTAATCCCCGCCAAATCATAATACGGTTTATCCCTTTTTAAAATGAACCGGCCTTGTTTCTGTAGCAACCGCCACAACCAGACAACTAGGCGAGAACTCATCTTGTTGTAGACAGACAGTAGATGGCTATGGTATAATAGAGTATACCTTGTAGGGCAGCTCTGTAGCAATGTGAGATTAGAGCTTACCTTGTAGGCCAGCTGCACGCGCGTGGTGCAGTGCCAGCACTCGACGAGGTAGACGAGGTAGAGCATGGCGAGGAAGGCGACGGGGATGAAGACGTAGCCCTCTTCGCAGGGGGAGGCTGTGCGGCGCGACGTGATGGGGAAGCTGTGGAAGTTGACGACGAGACGCGTGACGCGCGCGCACTGGCACCAGGCGAGCGCCCCCAGGCACCCAGCCATCAGCAGCGTCAGCACCAGGCACTTGACGTGGGCGTCGCGGCGCAGGCTGCTGCACAGCCCTTGCTTCTGCGGACGCTGCTGGATGGAAAGAGAAGAAGAGTTAGTCACCGACTTTAGAGAATTTATACAGTTTGCACTATACAGGGTGTTTCAAAAGTCCCTTTCACGGCTTGTTAAAAGTCCCTTTCATGGAACCATCATCTACTAGGGTCATGGAAGTAAGGTGTACTCCTAGGTAAGGGACCATGGAGAATCCATTGAGAAAACTTACAGCGACCCTAGCGGCAAAATAAGAAAGTTAAGTTTATATTAAATTTTTTTAACTTTCTAATTTTGTCGCTAGGGGTGCTGTAAGTAACATCAATTTACGATTTAATTTTGGTTAAGTATTTTTAGGAGAATTCCTTGACCTTTTTCTCGATGAAAATTTGATTTTTTTAATGAAATAAACTATTCTGATTGGCAAAAAAAAAAAAAAATCTCCAGGGTCACTTACCTAGGGGTAGACCTTACTTCCATGACCCTAGGGACGTTGGTTCCAAATGAAAGCCGTGAAAAGGATTTTTGAAACCCCCTGTATAAAAAATAGTTTAGATGTGAATAGGAATTATAAATTCCAATTGGTTAAATTAAACCTAAGTTAAGCATCTAAGTTAGATTAAAAGATAGGTTTAAAACCAATTTTTTTTAGTTTGAGTGGATAATATTTCCAGATGTTATAGTATTGATTTTTTAGATTGAAAAATTAAGTTGCTTCTGGAAGACGCTAATGGTAAAAAGATACTTCATTCACGACTCGAAACGTCAGGTTGCACGGGTTGCACTAAAAATTATACAAAAAAACATTGGCGGTTTTAAAGTTTCGTTAAAAAGGAATAGCGATAATGTATAAATTATTAAACATGTACTAAACAATAAACCGCTTTTTATTTTATACCACATATTTTATGAAATGGAAATATATTTTGTCATTCGATTACAAATATAAATACTCTTTGTTTGAACTTTTATCTCATTCAGAATTTAAATTGTTTTTCATTGTGTTTGGAACTTATTTTTAAATTACATTAGATTACGACGAATTTCAAAATAAATTCATACTTAACTCAATTACAAGATTATAAAAGTACATTTCTAAAACAACTCGATCATTTTATTAAAAAAAAATAAGAAAATTGATAAAAGTTAGAACCTTTATAATCCGAGAATAATTTTTCCATACCAACAATAGAGCAATCTATTCTGAGGTTCATGTCGTAAGCCTATTGTTTGTCTTCTTTGATTGTACTAGTATAGATGGTGCACCAGACAACTAAGTCCTTACTGATATGTTTTTTCGCTAACATCCCAAGAGAACACCCTGTTCTCTCTATTTTCCTCATCATTTATCATTTCCCGCTTTTGCCCAAATAAAATCTTTCGACGATTAAACAGCGATGTCTTTTGCTTTTCTTTTCGTTCGTTCCAAGAACCCTTTTGGGATAGATGAGATTTATGGAATCAGACCGATATTTCAGAAGTTTCTGTTGTTGTTGTTGTTATTATTTTTTTTGGTGATGGCAACATTCGGTTTGACCACAAAGTGAGGAGTTGGGAAGAATCTAATCTCTTGGATCTATCTATATTTTCGCAACTTTTTGACACGTTTTAGTGCTCGTTGTTGATATAAGTACAAAAATGTTGCGATCCGTTTTCGTTTAGGTCCATTGAGCTAAGAAATGTTGAGTTGTTTGGAGAGAAAAGATAAACGGAAAAAATACTATACAAACGCGTTTTCGTTAATAGTAGTTTGAGAAACTTTTATTTAAAAAATTATGATTTAAAACGAGAGATTTTTAGGCAGGCACTCTTCAAGCATTTCAAAATTCAACAAACCTATTTTATTAAAATTATCCAAATGAAATAACTAAGTAATTTTTGAAGGAAAAAAATGAAAGGACGAGGATTCGTTAAAGCAAAAGTAAAGAAAAATAGTTCATACTTTTTCTTACAAACGGCGGAATAGAGCATTTTCAATCACATGACTCGGACCTAACAACGGCCTTAGCAACAGAAGATGTTACAGTTTTTTGCCCTACAGAGGTTAACAGTTACAGAAAATGACTAGCCGTGGAATTCTTCTATTGGAGCATTTGCAATCACGTGATCCCATACCTAAAAACCGCCTTAGCAACAGATAAACAACGGCCTTAGAAACAGTTAAAAGCCCTACAGAAGGTACACAGTTAAAAGAAAATAACTGGTTGTGACGTCACCTGAAAACACTCTATAGAAAAAATCATTATTTTTCTCTCACGAATTTTAAACCGTCACAGGTTAGCTAAATAGGAAACTGCTAATCGAGATTTTCTTGGAATTATTAATTGTTTGTCAGGGTTGTATTTGGAGTTATCAAAAAATAGATTTTTTAAAGAATTCTTTTCCCTATAAAGACTTTACAAATACAAAAGTAAAATAATTTTTTTAAGTGAATTAATTTACAGCATGTGCTTATCAGCTCTTTCTATTTAAAATCATATTAAGCTATTTTGTTTCAACTACCCCCTTAGAATTAAACACAATTTTCGGGCTAGAATTTATATCAGTTGTTTGAAAAAAAATTACCAGTTTGTTTTCTTATTTACTTTTTTGATAAAAAATTAAATTGTCTTCGTACAACGTCCATATCTATTAATGTTTAAATACATTCCGCGAGAATAACTTTAAATCCTTTTATAAATCCTGTTTGAATTAATATTCACAATAAACTTAAACTTTAAATTATCCAAATCAATAAACTCAACAAAGACCGAACCCAGACTTCCTTCTTAGCCATTTTATAAGCAAGGAGTACCCCTCAAATCGCATTGCGCAAGTCATACAAGGGGCTTTTCATCCGTTTCTCCAAACTCCTCTATGCGAAACATTGCAGCCAATCTTCCCCAAGCGAAGATATACGCGGCTCATAAACCCTCTCAGAAGCAAGTCTTCTTCATTTGTGTTTCACGCAGCATTTAACCACTGAGGCAGGCGCATTAAAACTTATTTACTTTGCATCTCTCGAATCCAGTTGTTACCGTAGGTGCAATATTGGCTAGAGCTCGCATCGATTGCGAACTTGCATGGTGATCTGGGAGAGTGGCAAAGATAGAGATCGAGGTAGAGGAGACCAAAATTAAGCAATATTTTTTTCGAAGGTAGTTACCAAAAGTAACCAATTTTTTCTTTGTAAGTCCACTGAACTTGTACTAGATTACAACGTTTCTTGACGATGACGTCACGGTTTGTAAAGAGGAATTTCAATTATACTTCATATATACTAGCTACTACCTAGTTTGCGAATTAGACAGAGGGAGGGAGAGTCATCTTTGACTAGGCAATTAGGTAGCTAGTAAGTATGATGTCAAAGCTCCTTGCTTTAACCCGTGACGTCATTGTCAAGAAACGTTGAAATCTAGTATAGTTTTGAGAAGTTGAAAGGTTTTCTGTAATTGGGCCTGTTTTGTTTCTATGAAGAAGGTACTTTTAGGGCTACCTTTATAGGTCAAACATTCAACTTTTTAACTGGACAATTCCATACCAAAGGATCTTAAAAAGCACACCCTATTCATGCTTATCGTTAATTTTATAATTTTGGACTCACGCCGCTGTTATTCTTTGACATTAAAATATCTCTAAGCTTCATTCGACAACACGTGATAGCGAGTGTAGAAAAATGGCTCCCCAATAGGTAGGTAAAACTCCTATAATTTCATATAAATGTTGAAACTCTATTGGAAATGGTATAGAGATGTTCAAGTTCTCCAGTAATTGATTTGTGACTGGCTATAGAAGTAGTATAATGTGTGTGTGTGTGTGTGTAAATGAAAATGCGCAAATTCTACTGTCAATGAAGGATCCTACAATAAACTGAATACACGGCTCGGTAAACGTATTATAATCACAAAAACGCATGAATAAATTTCCTATCGTTCACCTCAACGATGATATCAATAGGAGAACTTGTTGGTTCTTGGTGCTACTACGTGATAGCTCAGCAATCACGAAGTAAAATTTCCACCCACGATTTTACGATCGCAGCCTAGTGAATCCACTTTAACGCAGTAAGTTGATCACCATGGAAAAGTATCTCAAAGTGCCTTCTATTTCTTCTACTCTACATAGAAACTGCAACGCCGGCCAGGTGCTTTATTTGGCGCATTAGCCGGTCTTTCACGAGCAATTAAACCTCTTAGTAGGGGGATAGCAGGTGGCTCTCCCAGACAAAACAAACAGCGATCGTTTTTACGAGCCTTCCATCTTGAAATTTGCATATTTTTAATCAAAAGGAGACTCAGAGCGTGTCTTAATTAAGTGTCTTTGGGGATATGGTCTTTTTAGAGACGAGTCTGAATAATTTGAATTTCTTTATAGTAAGGGCAATTTGTTTCTGGAAGTGTACCACAGGCCTTTTTATTTGATAAGCCACATTAATGGAAATTAGTGGATGGAGTATTAGGTTTGAAATAATATTTGAGTGGTATCTTTAATATCTGTAAGGCATTAGTTTAGTTTTTATTCTTGGAAAAAATATTATTTTTTCTTTGAGGAGTTTTATTACAGTTGCTTTGAGAGGCTTTCACCTCACCATCCCTCTTTTAAGAATGAAATAGGAAATTTCTCCTACAGAACAGAATGTTTATTCTAAAATTTTCTTTGAATTTTAATGTTCATTTTAAAAGGTCAGTCAATAAAAAGTATATCATTTCAGTAAATCAATGTCAACCAGGTAGTATTTTTATATTAGTGTTTCTACGATAAATGTAACATCTTCATTTGTTAAGTTATGTAGTTGGTTTTTCTGCATACTACTTATTATGAAGGAAAAACTAGTTTTACAGAAACCGCAAGCTTAGCAGAAAAACAAATATTAGATCACAAAAATATTTATAAAGTTTCTAATTTTTCCTCGAATATAATTTTTTAGGATGTATCTATCATCTAGTTTTATATCGTATCTTATACATTTTAGTTTTTTCAATTTTAGTTTAGTAATCTTTCGTTTCTGTATCCAAGTTTTTAAAGGTACAATACTAAGATACAAATCAACTTAACAAAGACTGTCCCAGACCAGACAACTTTTGATTAAAAAAGTATCGATCTTTTTATACCTCGATTAAGTGGTATTTGCTGTAACCAGACAAAACTAATTTTCCAGAATTCACAAGAACTTTTCTCAAGAGAAATTTTGAGGACTCTCAAAAATGTTCCCCATTCTAATCAGAAATAATCCTACCACCTCAACTTTATATCTTTTGTTACACTGTGGACCCTAATGAAATTTTATTCACCTAATTAAAGCGTCCCAAAAGAAAACACAGGCTCACATTTCTGTAGCCAATTACCTAAAACACACACTAATTTACGCCTCAACTTTCCCTTATCACAATTAAGCAAGAGAATCCCATCCCCCCAGCATCGTATAAAATTTAACACCGACTACAGTCAGACTTTCTCAGCTGAGTAACACCATTTTTTTTCTGTTGCAGCTGATTTTCTTTTCTCTGGGTGGGAAAGAAAAAAAATCCACGGGGAATCATTATTTTTCAGCGGCTCCCGGCCGAAAACGCCTCTACCCGTTTGTTGCTATTTATTTTTAATCACGTGAGTGGATGAAGTAATGAGAATTTTTTTTCTGGAAGTTGGTTTTGTAGCTAACTTTGTTTATTTGTTGCCTAGCGCTCTAACGTTTATTTTGAGTGAACTTTTTGACGGGCTTTCCTTCTTTAAGAGAATGGAAAGAACAAAGGAGAAAATTATTCAGAATCGTTCTTTTTTTGGTGGGTTCCTTCGGTGCAAATGTCTTCGATTTAAAGTGAAGCCGAAGAAGCTTAATGGACTGGGGCTGTGTTAAAATGTATAACTGTGTTCGGGTTTCGAAACTTTTCCCGCTAATCTATTCAGTTTTTTTGAGAGGTGGCATTTATCTTTCCATATCCACATTTCCAAACTCATTTTAAATTCAAAGCCATTTCTATCTGATTCTCTGGGAATCCAAATACGATTCAGAAGATTTCATTTGCAATCTAAGCAATTTAAATTCTTCGCATTATTTTGAGGTCAGTGTATAAGTAAGTTAACTCGCTTGTTTAAAACTTCTTTTTTTAAAAATTGAAATTCATCAATACTGAGTTTTTTTTTTAGGTTACCAAAGCTTATTTTTTAGTTTTGTAGACGATTATTAGTTTTAATGTTTGGTTTAAAAATAATTGATAAAATAATTAAAAGAACTAAAAAGTAAATTAAAAACAAAAAAACAAGACAATCTTCAAATAAACTCTTTAAAAAATTAAGCGGATAAATAATAATAAAAATTTATAAATATATATTAGGATGAAGAAGACGAAGGGACCCAATATTGGTCAGCAAATGTCTCTAACAGTTCTTTAAATAATTTATCATATTGTCATACCTATACGAAGAAACTTCCGTCATTATACCACGTTTAATGGCTATAATTTTAATGGTTAAAATAAAGAGTTAAATCCATTATATTTCTCGTTCCGAATGTGTATAGAACTTATTATCAATGGAGGGCCTCAGCCCCTTACAGCCATATTCATAGCCATCAGCGTCGAGGTTAACCAGCGGTTAAAGAAAGAAAAAGTAGCTTTCCGTTGACTCTGATTGGTGGAATTCTTCTTTGATCGAGGATTTAGCACTGACGCTGATGGCTGTGAATATGGCTGTTAAACTATTGTTAGTGTAATTTGCCCCGAACCTCATATTTCCACTCTTATAAGATGATATGAACTTCATTAATAAGGAACTAAGATTTTTGTCATTATCCCAAGAAATAAAAATATTTTTGGAGACGAGGTTAGATTTTATTATAGAGCAAGAACTTTTTTCCTTATAAAAAAACAGTTGATTCAGAAACTATAGATATTATCAATATAAATATTGCCGTATGAACAAAAAACAAAATGGTTGTATTTGTACCACCACCATATAAAAAGATTCCACAACACCGATCAAGAAGCAATAACAAAAAAAGCGGTTTATGGTATTTCATGTATCAGGAAAGTCGTAAAACAACTCATAACCTTTATCATGAGACGTTATAAGGATGAGTATTTGTACATGATACGGATTATCGGGTCCACTGGTTGTGGAGATAGAAAATGTATCGTGCACATAACAGTAAAATGTTTTATGGGCACTTAAATATTTGTTCTTATTATTGTTTTTAAGATGTTGTTGTACTTGGAGATGTAAGAATATTGGGTTTTACTTATAATTCATGAAACAATTTATATTTTTGAAATTTTGATTTTAAGAATAGTATTTTTTTTCTTACAGCTCTGTACGAGCACTGCCATTGGCAGAGCACCCTCTTCCCATGTGGTGACGTCACGGATGAGCCAACCTTCTCTCTCTACAAACCTTGAGAAAGGTCGTTTAAATATTACTTAAGCACCTACCCTAGTAGCATAGCTCATACCAAATATGTCAAGTTTACGCAACTGCAACAAAAAGTGAACGGAATTTGGTCGTATATAGGACAAAAATTGAACGAATCTAGAAAATTTGTGCTGTTTGGGTAAGGGGAAGGCGTTTGCTTATTTTTGCTGAAAAGAGCGATGGAGGTGTGATTAATGCTAACGTAAGTTAAGACATTATTAAAAACACTGAATTTTAGCATATATATTGCAATTTGCAAAAATGATTAAATTTAAAAGGTTAAATTAATTTTTGTTTTCATAATAGTGCTTTATTTAAATTCAGATTTAATTTTTTTTTTTAATTTCTTTACATAAAAACAGTGGGGAATTTTAGGCAGTTGCTTATGTAATTATAAAGGGAGGGGGTTACAATTTGCTTATTTTTGTGCTCAAAAAGGAAAGGAAAGGGACATGGATTCATCCAAAATCAATAAAAACATGTTTACTTGGTAATATTTGAACACATACATTAATCTGCTAATGAAACACTTATTTATATACTTTCGAAAGCGTTTAACTGTTCATTGATATTACCTACAGTATAACCTCATCTCGTTGAACTTTTGATCTTTAATCTTCATATTTCGATAAATATCCCCCCCTTGACATTTAGTATTTCTCTATTTCACCTTGTTATCTCAAAAACTCTCTATCCCTTCGATTTTGAGATACTGAGGTTATACTGTATACATATATCTTATTGGATTAAGAGTCATCAAGGTGTAATACAAAAAATAACAATAAAATTATTTAGCTGTTCTTGTGTTTAATATATTTTTTATATTATTTATAGTTTTAACAATATTTATTCGGTCGATAGGTATACTCAATAGAGCTTTTACTCGTATATTCAATACCCATTTATATCAATATGTAGTATTCATGTACTATAATGACTGAGTTTACTATCACATTGTGAATGTAATAGTTTATGTATTTCTAACTATAGCTACATGTTGGATAACTAATGCGCAAACTATAAAAAGAAAGTCTAGTATAGTATATATACTGTATTTCCTGTTTCGAATGCACGTAGTGTTTAATATGAAATTTACAGACAATTGGGTACATTAATTGTTTAGCGTCCACCATGAAAATGTATCATGGTAATGAAATTATCGCATATTATGTACAGTTGGGGAAATAAAAAACGACTCAGTTGAGATTTCTGACAAACCACTTGGGTTAGGAAGACAAATAAGGTGTCATTTTTCATGTCATGAAGTATTCTATAAATGGACAAAATTTCAAGTCCTTAGGGGGTCGTCTTCATATTAAACGAAACACTAACTTTTGTTTTTCCAATGGGGACCCCCAATTATTATGCGTTTTTCTGAAAAAGCATCCCCATAAACCCCCAAATACCAAGTTTCATTCAAATCGTGCGGTAAAAAAAGCTTTTACGTTTTGGGGGTCGTCTCCAGAGTGAGAAGGGTTAATTTTCTGTAAACACTTTCTTAAAAACGGTGGGATAGTAAGACTTTTACTCACCACTTTAATGTTTATTAAAAAGTTTATAAGTCATTTATTGAAATTTAATATGAAATTTAAGTTTTAATTTAAGTTATGGTGATTAAAATAAGGCGACTGTTTCCAGAAAAAGCATTCGACGGTATACATTTGGCAGCGGTATACGGTCCCTTAAAGAGTGTGAATTTAGTTTAATTCGGTTTTTTCCAAAACTATTAAATGAAATCGACTGAAATTTTGGTTTTCCTCATAAAATTACTACCAGAATCGATTACCATAAAAATATTAAAAGATTTTAAAATTTAATTTTTGGGTCAAAATTAGATGTTAATTATCTATCTATTAACCATTAAATATCGCTATAAAAGCATAATTATTTTGTTTGGGGACACAAATTTGATCTAAATTCAAAGTTTCATATTTTTACACTGAAAACATTTTGACAAATTTCACATTGAATGGTTGACATTTCAAAAATTTATTATGCTTCCATTTGGATACTTACATGGATGAAACTTGGTATTTGGGGGTTTATGGAGATGCTCTTTCAGAAAAACGCATAATAATTGGGGGTCCCCATAGGAAAAACAAAAGTTAGTGTTTCGTTTAATATGAAGACGACCCCCTAAGGACTCGAAATTTTTTTTCATTTAAAGAATACTTCATGACATGAAAAATGACACCTTATTTGTCTTCCTAACCCAAGTGGTTCGTCAGAAAACTAAACTGAGTCGTTTTTTATTTCCCCAACTGTACGTGTAAGTTATTCTGTAAATTACTGAGCATTTATTTTGCTACAAAGTGACGAATAATTTTCAAAATTTACTTATTCAATCTTTATTACTTTAAATATTTTTAAGGTGTGTTGTACGTTTCGCCCACAAAATATTTGCTTCCCCCCGGGTTTCTAGTTTAATCATCGCTTTAGGGATTAGTGAGTGTAAGGTCAACGAAATGGGGGTAGGAAATTTCCGTGTTGGCGAAACTCAGTAGCACGATTTTTAATGAAATTTAATAATTAAATAAGAAATTAAATTCTGGAATGTACTACTATCTATTGCTATAAGAAAGGCGAACACAAAACAAGCAATCTGACACTTCCTTGACTTGTCTTACATTTCAATTCATATCTCAACTCCAATTTTTGGGGGTAAAAGGATAACTCATAATATTTAATTTTTACGCTGCCAGTTTTTTGAAATTCCACCTTCACACAGTCACAGATCCATGCATTCCAAAGATCTGCATATCGAAAACAACACATTCCCAACTTATTATTCCTCCGAACAACACATGCCAAGTCGGTACTGTCATAAAAAAAAGTATTCTCAAAACTCCGCATACTTCGTTTTTTGAAAAATTCCAATTTATATCTCCTGCCCACGATAAAGGAACTTTAGTTTGATTCCCTCGGTCTGATATTCTCAAGGAAGCTATCACGTGATCTTATTTGACAGGCGGCGTGGAATTCTTTTTTTTTCTCGCCATACTGTGCAGACGATTTTCCATTCTTTTGTTGGGACACAAAAAGCAATATGCCATTCTCGAAAGTAGTATCTCAGAAGATATTTTTCGCTGTTGTTGTTATTATTGTTATTGTTATTATTCGGTGCTTTTTCGTATCCTTTCTGTTTTGATGGAATATACTGTTTTTTTTTTTTTAGATGTGAGGGGCGGAGTGTCATTTGTGAACTTCGATTGGATGTCCGCACGTTCCCGAATAAAATAATTTTTTCGGGAAAGTTTTTCGGTGTTTGTTTTTCCGGATCTCATATCTTTTTTTCATTTTTCAGGACGAACTCTCGGGTTTTTATGAAAAAAGTGTTTTTGTGTCACACACTCTTATTCGTGGTCAAGTTGAAGAAAAAATAAAGGACGAATATCGAAATATCGGAATAAAAATTACTATTAGAGTAGAAAAAAATTCCCTTTCCATTTTTTTACTTTGGAAATGGTTACAAAATTCTTGTCTAGGAAGTTATTTTGAAGGGCACATCTCCAAAAAAAAAATATTTGTATTATGCCGAAGCCTCTAAGAAAGGGTGAAGGTACATTAAAATGAAAATAACTATTTAAAAATATGACATTTAACAAAGAATAAAGATAACCAGACCAGAGGGATAAAGAAGAAGAATATAGATTATTAAGAACAAAAGTGGAAATATATTTTCAGTGTAGCATATACTATTTCAAAATAAACATACACTATGAATGTATAACTTAAAATGTGGTGACAATTATAGTAAAACTGCTTTTTTGTAGAATAATTGACTTTAGAACAACTACAAATTAATTTTTAATCATCCGTCAAAAAATTCATTTTAAAGTTAGTTCTAAATAAAATCGATTCGTTAAACGAAAGTAAACAAATGCTATGTTTTATAAGATTTTATTATTTTTTGAAAATCCATCATGGTGAACATCTGGGTTGCGTTGCCATCAAACATGATAAAATATTTTCTAATATTAATCGCAATACGACTAATTTAATATTATTTCAAATGAAAAATTAGTTATGAATCATAAAAATTAAAAGTATGTATAATTTGCAAATCGTAAATATCAATTGTTTTCGAGAACAAAGGGCAATCGTCGAGTTACCAATTAGATTACAAAGAGTGTACGATCTTTAGCAACTAAGTTTTATTTGACTTTAAATATCACATTTCATTCTAATAAAAATTATTTCCAATAAAAGAGTTTTAGGAAGAAGTGAGCTCCAATTCAAAATAAAATCTGTTAGCTGTGTGGATTTAAGGATCTATTGTTCACCAGCCCTTTATAATATTGAAAATAAACATTGTAATTTGACGCAATACAATAATTGATTCCAGTTAGTGCCATGCAAATAACATTTCATATAAAATAATAATATACCTAATAAAATTTTTTATGCAGTATGAGTCCAATATGATTCATTAGGTTTACATGTCTATAACAATATCATATTTACTTTGTTACGCATAACTTCCCAAAAAACAATTTGGAGCAGATAATATTTCTCTCCATCCATTTATTAAATTAGTTTTTTAGAGCTCATTAGAGAGAGTCCTCCATTTACTAATTAAGTGTACATGATGGCTCACGCAATAATTTAAGAGAAGGAACGCTAGTTCATTTCTGTTTCATTTTATCCATATGTGGTTCTAGGAATAGTGATAATAAGTAACCTTGTTTTTAAGTTTACCTGGTATTGCTACAATGTTGTCTTCTATTTTACTGAATATACAATTATCATGGCGTGTTATCTTAATATTTAGTTTATTCACGAATAATTATTAATGTAAATATCTAATTCAGAATATGATACTTAAGGAAATATAAGCTTGTGGTATTAATATGCTACTATCGGTAACAACTTGTAGATATTAGATTCGTACATAAGGATATTAGGAAAACAGTTAAACAGTACAATGAGGAAAAAAACCTTCAGTATCTTAATGAATTTTTAACATTTGGAGGATGTAATGTTATGTTGAAACTATTTTTTGAATGATCAGATACATGACACGAGGCTCTCAATGAACCTTATTAATTTCTGAGATATAGAGTGTTTTCAGGTGACGTCACAACCGGTTATTTTCTTTTAACTGTGTACCTTCTGTAGGGCTTTTAACTGTTTCTAAGGCCGTTGTTTATCTGTTGCTAAGGCGGTTTTTAGGTATGGGATCACGTGATTGCAAATGCTCCAATGGAAGAATTCCACGGCTAGTCATTTTCTGTAACTGTTAACCTCTGTAGGGCAAAAAACTGTAACATTTTCTGTTGCTAAGGCCGTTGTTAGGTCCGAGTCATGTGATTGAAAATGCTCTATTGATGGAGTAGAGTAGAAATGCTTCCAGAGAGTCAAAATAACTAAAATAAAATATACTAAGTTATAGTTTTTATCAGAGGGATAGCAAAAAAGATAGATTTATACTAGATAACAGGGGACGAGATCCGTTACATCAAGGGAAAAACACTCTATAACCCCCCAAAAATATTTTTTTTTATCCAAAACTCATTCCACATTAACGTAAACTAAACTTCCGTTTTATAGAAGACCGGCGCAGATTCCAAAAAACTAAAACATAAATTCCCATCGAGGGAAAACACTCAAAACAATAAAAAAAAAGAAAGAATAATTTGCGATCATTGGCAATGACAACCATGTCCAAGCAAAATTTTTTCATGGCTTTTATTTGTTGTGTGTTTTTCCTTTTCTCTACAAATATCTTCTTTCCCATTAACTGCTAACGACCCGAAGCGCCACCTGGCGTGCAAAACGATGACCAGTGGAAAACCCATAGGCGTATTGGTTGCTAGAGCGAGCGTCGGCTACAGTCTTGTGTAGCCGATTTTGAGTGTGGTATAAAGAGTGGGAACATGTGGGAGGTCTCATTGAAGGAAAAAAGATGGCAAATTAAAAAAAAAATGTTCCCAACAGTTAATATATCAAAGGAGTATATTAATATTTAGGAGAGAGCGAATGAGGTATCTTTCTGCAGAAGGTATTTATCTCAATTCAAAAGTGATTAGGAGTCAATCCAACTTTTTTTTTAACCTTTCTGCAATCATCATTTGAGGTGAGAGATAGATGGCAATAAAGATGAAGATAAAGGGATAGAGATAGGCACAGAGAAAAAAAAGAGAAAGGGGATCATGGGTTGCTTATACAGCTAAAAAAGTTTTTTCTCTGACTGAAGTTGCTTTTCACTTGCGAAGATTTAAATATTATTGCAACAATGCATAAAGAGCCAAAATTTACTCTCATTCGACAGAAACATCGTTTTGGATTCAAAAGACGTTTATTCAACAAAGGCTTTTATAATACGTAAAAGCATGAATAGTATATCTTAAATTGCTCAAGGTAACTTTTTTTGGTATTCCATCTCGTCCTCTTCGGGGGTGTGTATATGAAACCTGACATCCTTTTCCTATGGGATTCTGGATGGTCTTTAAAGCGAAATCCCCTTAATATACACCCCTTTAAAGTGTTCTTAAAACGAAGAAAAAGAGGTGGCGAATCATGCTAAGAAAGAAATTTGATTAAACCAGAAGATGAAACTAATGAGCATTAACTAACACTCATTTTCTTAGAAATTTCCCTGAAGGGACAAATAAATGCGAAATAAACGTTAAAATTATGAATGCAAAAGAATCAGCCCTGTCGTAACTTCTAAGAACTGGACTCCCATAGAACTAATAGAAGGTGTTGGCACAACAGTCCTTTCAACTTCGAAACAAGTCCGATTCACTCTCTAGTTTCTCTAACTCTGTACGGGAAAACCCGTCAAAATGTTATCGGATCGATTGGCCGAGAAGGCCTAAAAAGATGTTGCCATTCGACCCGGAGGAATCCTCGTCCTTTTACCGCTTTTGCCTCGTCGACAGTTCAGCTTTTCCCATGCCCTGCAGTTTTAGGGGGACCGAGAGTATTTTTTTTAGGGCTCCGTTCGTTTTTATAGGTTTGAATTGAGGGTTTTTTTCTTAGTAGGGAAATGGTAAACACATTCGAAGTCCCGCCACAGGGGGAATACTAAGGGTGCTTGGATTCCCGAAGTTTCTTCTATGGGGGTCGTTTTGGTATTTTCAGGGACTGTAAAGATCCGCTGCCTCGGAGCTGTTCAGAGAGATGATGTCGCAGGAAAATATTGGAGAAACTAGTTCCGTAGTTTGCCTTATTCGCGGATGCTTTTATACAAGGTAATTCAAGACTCACCGCTCAAATAATTTAGGGAGGGTGAAAACACGAAAAAACCTCACTGGATTTACAAACACATAGCTGTTATAAAAGTTAAACACTAATTTAATCGTCAGTTGGAAGAAGGAAATAAGTCCAAAAACCAAGTTTTAAGGAAATCGGAAAAAAAACTGTATAAGTAATGGAATTTTCACTGTATAACCACAAAATTTTTACGGGAACTTTAGAACCCTATTTAGAACACAGAGCAATCATCTAAACAAATGTAAGTATACCTATTCAAAAATATTTTAGAGTAAAAAAACGTTCCCTTCCTTTAACCTTATGAAATTTTATCCAAAGAAAATTCTTAAAAAAACCCGTTAAATTGACATTTAAATTACATTTCTCCTTAGTTAACACCACAAAAGGGCGAAATAAGAAGAATAAGACAAATAAAATTAAAAATTATAATTAAACTGAGTTATTACAGCAGTATCAATGGAGTAAGTGAATATGAATGGAGTCAAACATTCCCTGCATAAAAAAAGTTTGAAAAAAAAATAGAATTTGGTTGTTGTTGTTATTATGAATAAACGACTGTGAAAAAATAGTGATAAATAATCAATACTAAACAAATATTTTCTTTTGTGAATGCCACGTTACAAATACAAAAAATTGTGAACATAAAAGTAGTATCTTATTGTATTATAGAAAATTCAGAGACATACCAATAGCTTATAGTTTACAGATGATTTGATATTTCACAGAGAAGGAAATAGAATCAATGTAATTAGAAACTTCTTGTTCAAATGTAATTTAAAGGTATCAGTCTGAACTTAACTGTATTCCCTATAACATTATTTAAATATATCCGATTAAGCCTATAAGTTCAAAGAATCTAACTATGAATTAAAAAGACAAGCCCAAACACAAAAACTAAACAGTACAGCACATAGTTTTTTTATGCTTCCACTTTTACTTAAAAACACAAAGAAAAAAGTCAAATGTTTTGAAAAGCCGAAGCAAAAATAACACAACCCATTTGCTTAATTCTATGGGAGCAGCAACATTAAATCCTGGTTTGTTCTTACACGGTTCATGAGCCATTTCACGATCGGATTCCTCAAGTTATGATTTAAATTCTCTTAGAATCGATCTACTATATATTTCTTGAAGGAGCAAGTTTTTTTCTACTCTTTCGGTAAATCGATCTTTTATGCTCGCATATAGGGGAGTTTTCGGTCCATTTGAAATCAATTAAATGAGGAAGTGTATGTGTGTTTGGAGAAGGGTTCAGAGCAAAAAAAGGGGCGACCAAAACGCGAATCAGAAAAATGGAGAATTATGCAAATTAGATTATTCTGGAGATGTGATTCTTTACAGAACGATGAAGGTTTTTGCATGACCTGGGTATGATAATGGATTTCATTATGCTGCTCTCAGATGGGCGATATTTGGTTAGGAAGAGTTATTGTTTGATTTGTAGGAATTTGAATAATTTCTCGGCTTGAAAAAAAATCATTATGAATGTGAACAATGACTTCTCCAATTTTTTTATAAAAAAAATAATGCATTAGGGTTTAGGATGTTGTTTTTTCTGTATCATATGGGTTCTTGGTGAATAACATAATATATAATTTTATTTTTGCAATGAACAGCCCGATTCAGATTTATAATATTAACCAAATAGTTGTGATTAATAGAGACAACTCAAATAATAAGAAAAGTTAGAGTGATGAAAATAATTTTTTTTATAGAAACGGTTATGTTTCACAAGTACATAGTTCAGAAAAGAGATGTTAGGTAATGATTTCTTTAACTTAGTTTGAATAAAGATTTATTTTAAGTATTTTGTAAGGGTACAATTCCGATATTATTTGTATTAAAAAATAGAATCTTGGAAGCATGTGGTCCCCTATCCTTAATATTAATTTATAGGAGTACTTTTATATTTATCCACATTTAAGTTGGTACTTTTCTATTATCCTTACCGTAAAAAATTATATTGAACGCTAATTAACATATATTGCCAAAATACGAACACAACCGATTTAACCCAATAATTTGGTACTGAATAATACCAATAACACCAGCCCTTCATTGTATACCATTTACTAACAACCGAATATACTATTACGAAGCAAGACGAAACCGGTCCTCATGCAAGCCTAAATAAATAAAATAATGTTTCACAAGTCTTAGGGAATCTCACAAACACCATTTCGTAACATCAAACTCATATTGCTAGTCAATATTCTAGTTCATAACCATAGATATCTTATGGACTGACTCATATCAGTATAAGACGGCTATATTCATAAAATATAATGATTTCAACACTCTACCGGTTGTGTAACAGAATGAATAAACAATTCATGTATTTACCATTTATCTACACACATCTCTTGAAATTGTCGTAAGTTTTTAGAGATTTGAAATCCCTATCTTTTTCCTCAGAGACAAGATACTGCATTTCATAAAGGGGTATTTTTCCCGGAAAAAAATTAGAAATTTAGAGCGATTCCACTGCCTTGGGGCATTTGAAATCGCTTCATCTGGATGTGCCAGTGTCACACAAGGGTGTGTGCACGGCTCGCATTAAAGAAATATCGGATAACTGTCTGAGAGTTAATTGTCTCTATTCTGAAAGACAGAAACACACAGGCCAGGCGAAACCATCAATACTCAGAGAGAAAAGTCGATACCGCAGAGCAGCTTTTGTTTCTGATGGTTTTCGGAAAAGAAGATTGAGATTTCTGTTATCTAACCAACCTGCGTTTTAATTAACTCGGAATAGGGAGGAATCCCTTTGATAAATTCTTCGGGGCTACGTGATTTACATGATGGAGGGACTTTAATCATTTGTCTTGGGTTTCGAATGGAACTCTTTGGATAACTTTGGTTTAGGCTTAGCTTTGTGCGAGCGCTTTCATGCCTAATGCATCTTTGAATAATTCTCCCAACTTTTGTGTTTTGAGTTAGGAATACTTAAAATTAGATACTGAGTTAGTTTGTCTATCTCTTTCAAAAGGATTCTGAAAGTTTTAAGTCGTGTCGTCATGATGTAGTGTCGCTGAGTTTCGAAGTCATTCTACAGTTTAAAATGTTTCATGAAGGATTACGACTTCAATATAAGTTAAAAATATGATTAATTATTCCTATCAATAATAAATTGATAGATATTTCTATCCAAATCCTCAACGTTCTGACGACCTTTCGAATTTTCTTGCCTTATGGTGGTGGAACTGTTTGTCTATCACGAGTTACACATTTATACCAATTGCTGGAATTAGCTTTTCTATAGAATGATACTTTTTAGTTATTAAAATAAATTACAAAACGAAAACCCATAAAATAATAAAACTATTGTCACTGAGCGACTAAATTGGGAGTAGGGTAGCTGTAACATCATTCTGGACTAAAAAAATGCATAACTGTAATTTTTTGTAGTTTCGCGTGTCCCCGTACGTGACGGTATGATCTATCCTGATTTGGTTTGGTACATATATTTTCCGGTCTGTGTGCTTGATCTCTAGGATCAGCTTATAAACCTTCGTCAAGTAAGACAGACACAACAGAATATTTTTACTGACACAAGAGAGAGAAAATACACCCAGGGCAAAGGCCGGAATCGAACCAATACAGTGCACACACTGCTAGCGTGGTTGTCTGCACGTAACACAACCAGGCCACTTGGCCCCCTGATCTATCCTTTTTTCACTTTTAACTCGCTGCGCGGGGGCCGAGTGGCCTGGTTGGGTTACGTGCAGCCAACCACGCTAGAAGTCTGCGCACTGTACTTTACCTGGTGCCGAATTCGATTTTTTGGATAAATTCATGAATTTTTACGGGTGAGGTTAGATTGGATTGGATTTTGGTTACATATATTTTCCGGTCTATGTGCTTGATCTCTAGGATCCTCTTATAAACTTTCGACAAGTAAGACAGACACAACGGAATATTTACTCACACAAGGAGAAAGTACACCCAGGGCAAAGGCCGGAATCGAACCGACAGCTGATACAGTGCGCAAACTGCTAGCGTGGTTGGCAGCGTGTAAATCGACCAGGCCGCTCAGACCCCATTAAATAAATTTTTCAGCACTTCGTTCTTTTAAAGGAAAATAATTTAGATTAATTGTAGGTATTAAGAACCAGAAATTTCAACCAATCAGGGAAACCTTTGCCAAAAGTGAATAAGGCAGAGGAAAGAATTAAGTAAATTTTTCAGCATTTCGTTCTTTTAAAGGAAAATAATTTAGATTAAGTTTAGGTGGCAACAGTAATAAAACGTATATTTAAAGAAATCGTGTCTGTCATCTGTCAAGTAGTCTAGCTCTCTTCTGTCATCTGGGTGTAAGTGCAGTATTTGGCTCCTGTAAGTAAGTCGTACGTGTTTATTTAAAACGAGGTTAATTTTAATTTAGCAGAATCCCGTAATGTAGTGATTCACTTTTTCATTTTTATATGACGGTGGTAAAATCTCATTTAGATTATGTAAAATGGCCAACAATTGACCAGTTAAGTTGGCTGATATTATCTTGGCCTTTGTAAACAAGGCGAAACTTTTTATAAGTAAAAATTTATTGTATTATTTGTAATGTATGTCACTTATAACAAACTTCAAAAGTAATACGGTTTTTTAAAGATGCTTAATGATTTTTTTAACTAAAATCCTGAAAATGGCTGCTCTTAAATGTCTTGGAATACTTTTTTAATTTTTCAATGCATTTAATCTAGTTTCGGCTATTCTCATCACTCGCTCTTGTGCATTGTGATTAACTCAAATAATTGTTTTAGCTAAAAGATAAATGGTTCTGTTTTAATTCTTAATGAATTGATGCTATTTATTAAATTTCCATCCAATGCGACACGATTTCGACCCTGGTTTATAGGGAGCACTCTAGAGGCGTTAGTAATTCTTAGTAGTCCACGCTGTAGTTTTACTTTGTTAATTTTTACCTTATTTTCGTACCAGATTTCAGATGAATGTGATCATTTTTTCAATTACTCTTTTTGTTAGTATTATTAATCTATTCGTTAATAACTAATCTTTTTGTGTGATTGGAATATTTATCTTTTTGATCCTTGAGAAACCCGTGATCAAAATTAATGTATTTATATTTTAGTTTTAATGATTTCCCATTTTAATAAGAACTGCTCTTAATCCATTTTGTCTCTAAATTTCCCATTATAAATTCCAATACCACGTTAATATAACTATGTTACAGTGATTTGCAGCAGTCTTCTATAAGTAGTCATAAGAAAAATTTTTATATACTGTTAGTTTGTCAAAGGTGTAAAGAGCATCCGAAAGCTTAAAATTATCTTATAACTATAGTTTAATTTCTATATTTAAATTGCGTATAGAGCTAACGACGTTTGCAGTTTCAAACTAAATTTTCAGATATTAGTGATGTAAAATTTCAATTTTGAAAATCTGGTATTTACATGTTATCCACATTCCGTTGGTTACGCTTAGCGATATACGCAAACTGTCAAATTGACACTAAGTCATTGGTTCAATAAGAACACGATCAAATTAAAACTTAAAAAAAAAACTTGCTTAAAGCAACGTAAATTCGCTGGCTTCTCCCTGAAAATATTAATTACCCTCAGCATAAAAAATAAATGGGTCGAAAAGAAGATTCATATATATAGCAGACATTCTATAGAGCATTCACACATGACTGTGATTCATTCACACGTGACTGGCATTCACACATGACTGCAAACTGTCAAATTGACACTTAGTCATTGGTTCAATAAGAACACGATCAAATTAAAACTTTAAAAAAAAACTTGCTTAAAGCAACGTAAATTCGCTGGCTTCTCCCTGAAAATATTAATTACCCTCAGCATAAAAAATAAATGGGTCGAAAAGAAGATTCATATATATAGCAGACATTCTATAGAGCATTCACACATGACGTCACTTGGAGGACAAAAACAACGTTGCTTAGGCTGTTAGGGGCGGGAAATAGAAGCATTCGCAATGGACTCTAACCGCCTATCTGATTCGAGACTTCACGGAGCCAACACGTGACCTACAACTGAGCTTGCAATTGGTTACCACAGATACTACACTAGTAGATCTACTAGTGTAGTATCTGTGGTAACCAATCACAAGCTCAGTAGGTCACGTGTTGGTTCCGTGTGACGTCAGACGGTTAGTCCATTGACATCACTGGAGGATGAAAACAACGTTGCTAAGGCCGTTGTTAGGTAAAGTCACGTGATTGAAAATGCTGTATAGTAATTATATTCTCCTATTTTAGACTTGTCTGATACAGAATCTTCTAAAAAGGCAAACCCTATTCCTCCACTGCCAGACATGGAAAGGTCAACTGAAACGAGTCAAGGGGTTCCGAGTCCACCTAAATCACCGCAAAAGCCACTACCATCATTCAAGGAGGCTTTTGGGGATGCTTCAGGTAAAGCGAAATCATCTGGAAATGACAAAGACTGCCCCCAGTCCGGACAAAACAACTGAAGACACCTCGGGTGATTCTTCAGAAGGAGAGAACAGACATGAAGGAGAACAAGACCAATTGAAGAATTCCCAAAAGCAAATAGTGATGGTTTTGCTATGGCCCCGTCGTTTTAATTTGTATCCTGGTTCCTCTTATGTATATGCAAGATCGTCGATAGATTTTTATAGTATAGGACAGCGTAAATTTGCAAAAAGAAATTCAAAAGTATATAGGTAAATTGTTTTGAAGAAACGGCATTTATATTTGCTTTTTACAAATGTTTTGATGCAGGATTTGCTGTTTTGTTCATCTAATGTATTGTATTTCTTAAGTGTTTTCTGTAACAAGCTTTAAATAAATATTTTTAATCTGCTTTGAGCCTAAATTTATAAGTCTCTAATTACAATTTCTTTTTAGCGATAACTAATTACTGCTGCTTTTACCTTTGTTCTGGAAGTAGTAAGGGTTTTACTAAGATGGCCATTCAAATTTTCAATTTTGTTAAACTTGTTATTTGAGATGGCAGAAACCAGTCCCAACCAAACGTTCCATATGCGGCTTTGCGGATGAGACTATCTTGGGATTTACCCCTGTCCTAAATCCCACTGACTTCCTAAACCGGACATTTTCAGAGTCGTCGGCTTACAAGCGAAAGTCGCTGAGTCATTTTTGTTGAATTTTTTTGAAAGCTGTGAAACAGCGCCAATGAATGAGTGGAACTTAGGAACATTCCACAAATCTAGCCAATGAAGTTGTATGGCGATCAATTGGAATGACGCAAAAGAAAGCGATCGGATATCGCCAAAGTTGGCGTATTTCCTACAGAGTATTTGAGCCATAAGTGATTTAGTGCCTTTCTCCTGTAAGCCGACGATATTAGGTGACGATTTTAAAACCATTAAGTTATAAAAACTGGCTCGTAACATTTTTCTCAGATGCGGGCAGAAATTGGGGTCATAAGACTGATTCTTTTTGATTTTGCTCAAATTTGTATGGTGATTTCTTCTAATGATTTTAGAACACCTGTATTTCTTTCTCCCCAAAAATTTGTTTTAACCCACAACAATTCCCAAAGTGGGTCGCAACCCAGTATTTTTCTCGAATCGACATCTTTCTGTACTCCATTTTCTCAGTGCTTTATGGGACAACCAAAGTAATTATTGTGATAACATGTCCTTAAGTAGCTAATTCGAAATCTTTTGTAAATTTCGATATTGACCTTTAGTGTAACCTGGTAGATTTCCCCAAATTTTGTTGCGGAAAGTGGGAAAAAATGCCAAATTTGAGCCGTTAGGAGCTATGCACCGAGGATCAACCAGTTTTTTTTTTTTGGGGGGGGGATAACTTATGTAGTACTACTCAGTACCAGTATTAACTTAATTAGCTCATTTGTTCCATGGTTCACCCTCATTTCTACTGACCGAAAAGTGGCTGGTTTGTTGCTAACAAAACAAAAAGGTTTTTTTGGAGACCTTGTATAAAAAAGCACTGATGGTCAATGAGGAACTTGAAAAATGCATTTCATAGTAATGAGATGAGTTCTTAAACTGGACAAATTGACAGAACTTTGATTAACGGCCATACGAGCACGTAAAGCTTACTTCACCACTCTGGCTAATTTTATTACTGGTTACAAACCTTACCCTACAGCTAATTATATTGCTTCTCATATTTTCAGGTTTCACTATTTCTGTTTTTACTTACTTCTTTAGGTGGGGTTAAAGGGTACATATATAGGCTGAGCTCTTAGTACATGCCCAGAACCTATAATAACTAAATACCTGTGGGATATGGCAAGGTGTGCATCCTATCAGAATTTAAACATGTTGAGATATTGCAAAAAAAAAATACATAAAAAAAGGTTTGTACTCCTGTTCTTATAAGGAAGGAAATAAAAAGGGAAAATATCTCGACTTAAAATAAAAAACACTGCTTTATGACTGTTCTAAAATTCTTTGCAGACTAGTTTTACATTTCATTTGCGAGATTTTATACATAGGGACCGTTCAAATATTACGTAAACATGTTTTTGGTCATTTTTGACCCCACCCACCTGGTCAGCAAAGATAAGCAAACCGCAACCCCTTCATAATTACCTAAGAAAACTGCCTGACCCCCCTTTGTTTTTTTTTGTACGAAATGTTTAGATAGCCTATAGATTCCAGAAATTCACTGTAATACATAACCACTTAACCTACTAACCACCAAACCACTTAACCACTAACCACTAAATTTCCTTGCGAAGTCAAAATGCTTGAATTTTTTTCCTAGTTAAAATTTTTTGTAAAAAATTACTGATTGAATTTTAAAATTATATTAAAAAAAACATTTTCGAAAATACAATTGGTAACACCTTACGTAAGCATCAATCACATCCCCTTACCTAGTCAGGAAAATAAGCAAAGAGCAAACCCCCTCCCCGACTTAGGAGCTTACGCAATATACAGGGTGGTCAATGGCGGTACACTTTTGAAAATTTCATAAAAACCGAGAAAAAAAATCGAATTAAAAAACGGTCTTCAGTCTCAGCATCCTGTGGTCATGGTGTTTTTATAAGACAATAAAGAATGTTTTAGTCTAAAATTATGTCTATAGATGGAACCGGCATAATTCATGGGGTTCCGTGTTCGATTCTTTCTCTGGAATCGAACACTGAATCAGTGTATTAGACCACGGAAATGTGAACCATATACCATAATTCAAGATAATGATACAGGCAAAATCGTTTCTTGAGAAAGTATGGGTTCGATTTCGGTCATTAGGGGATTTATGGTGGGTCGTGGAGAACACACTGAATCAGTGTATCAGATCACGAAAAAGTGAACCACATACTATTATTATTCAAGATAGGATAGGGGGCCGAGTGGCCTGGTTGTGTTACGTGCAGACAACCACGCTAGCAGTGTGTGCACTGTATCGGACGTCGGTTCGATTCCGGCCTTTGCCCTGGATGTATTTTCTCTCTCTTTGTGTCAGTAAAAATATTCTGTTGTGTCTGTCTTACTTGACGAAGGTTTATAAGCGGATCCTAGAGATCAAGCACACAGACCGGAAAATATATGTACCAAAAACCAAACCAAATCAAAGATAGGATACAGGCAAAATCGTTTCTTGAGGAAGTATGGGTTCGATTTCGGTCTTTAGGGGATTTACGGTGGGTCGTGAAGAATTTTTTTTTCAGGATATTTAATTTTTCTTTAAAGAACCAGAAATTTCAACTAATCAGGGAAACCTTTGCCAAAAGTGAATAAGACAGAGGAAAGAATTAAGTAAATGTTTCAGCATTTCGTTCTTGGGTTGGTTGGGTTTTGGGTTACATATATTTTCCGGTATGTGTGCTTGATCTCAAGGATCCGCTTATACACCTTCGTCAAGTAAGACAGACACAACAGAACTTTTACTGACACAAAGAAGGAAATAGACCAGAGGGGGCCCATCTGACACTGCTACCAGTGACGTCACTGGCAGCGGAAGTGACGAGCCAAAGCTTACACTGGCCAATCAGGCTTGTTAAGGCGGAGCGTAAAGTTTCCATGCCACCAGTATCTTTCCCTTATCCCGCTTAAACTGAAAGTGATTGGTTGTTCAAACAGTTAGGAGGCGTTACATATGACGTCACTGGCAGCGGAAACGAGACGTCACGAGCTTTTTCCATGTCTATGTGAAGAGCCAACCTTATATTCTATAAACCTTGGAAATAGACGACATTAGTGTGACGTCACTTGCTTGTTTGGAAACGTTGATTCTATCCGTGATTGGTTCCGTGATTGGAGGTAAATCCGTACCAATCCGTACGGAACCAATCACGGATGGAATCTACGTTTCCAAACAAGCAAGTGACGTTTTGACTAATGTCGTCTATTTCACCCAGGGGCGAGGTGAGAATCGAACTCACGACGGAGCAGTGCGCAGACTGCTGGCTCATTTCGTTCTTTCAAAGGATAATAATTTAGATTAAGTGTAGGTGGCAACAGTAATTAAAGGTATATTTAAAGAAATCGTGTCTGTCATCTGTCAAGTAGTCTAGCTCTCTTCTGTCATCTGGGTGTAAGTGCAGTATTTGTCTCCTGTAAGTAACGTGTGTATTTAAAACTAGGTTAATTTCAATTTTGTAGAATCCTGTAATGCAGTGATTCACTTTTCATTTTCATATGACGGTGGTAAAATATCATTTCGATTATGTCAAATGGCCAACTATTGCGCAGTTAAGTAGGCTGATATTCCATTGGCCTTTGTAAATTAGGCGTAACCTTTAATTGTATTATTTGTATTGTATGTCACTTATAACAAATTTCAAAAGGAATGCGGTTTTTTATAAATGCAAAAGGATTTTTTTTACTCGAAATCCTGAGAACGGCTTCTCTTAAATTTCTTGGGATAATTTTGAATTCTTTCAATACATTTCATCTAGTTTCTATTACTCTTATAACGTTCGTTCTGATGCATTGTGATGAACTCGAATAACTGTTTTTAATTGAAACATGAACAGTTCTTATTTAATTTAAAATGATTTAATGCTTTTTATTAAATTTCTGTCCAATGCGCCACATTTTGGACCCTGGTTTATGGGGAGCACTCTCAAGGTGTTGGTAATTCTTAGTGGTTCACGCTGTAGTTGTTACATTGTTAATTTATACTTTAGTTTCGTAAACTCGGATGAATCTGATCATCTTTTCAATAAGTTTTTGTTAATTTTACTGATCTATTTGTTGATAACCAATAGTTTTGTGTAATTCGAATGTAAATCTTTTTGATCCTTCAGAAACCTGTGATCAAAATTAATATACTTATATTTTAGTTTTAATGATTTCCCATTTTAATAAAACTCCTCTTAATCCATTTTGTCTCTAAACTTCCCTTTGTAAATTCCAACACTACTTTAATATAACTATATTGCAGCCTTCTTCTATAATAATTAGTCGTAAGAAAAATTGTTATATGCATAACTGTTATTTTGTCAAAGGTGTAAAGAGCATCCGAAAACTTAAAATTATCTTACAACTAGTTTAATTTCTATATTTAAATTGCGTATAGGGCTAACGAAGTTTTCAGTTTCAAACTAAATTTTCAGATATTAATGATGCAAAATTTCAATTTTGAAAATCTGGTATTTACATATTATCTACGTTCCATTGGTTACGCTTGGCGATATTTTCAAATAAATTACAAGAAAACGCAAACAGTCAAATTGACACTGTCATTGGTTCAATAAGAACACGATCAAATTAAAACTTAAAAAAAAAGTCGCTTAGAGCAACGTAAAATCTCTGGCTTTTCCCTGGAAATATTAATTACCCTCCGTATAAAAAATAAATGGGTCAAAAAGATACTTAAATTTAGCAGACATTCTGTAATAATTATATTCTCCTATTTTAGAGACTTGTCTGATACAGAATCTCCAAAAAAGGCAAACCGTATTCCTCCACTGCTTGACATGGAACCCAATAGACCAAGACAAAGGATTCAGAGATCTCCATCACCTACATCACCGTCTAAGTCACGAGAAAGGGAGATTCCTCCACTGCCAGACATGGAAGACGGTAGACCACGTGATGGGAGTCCGAGGCGAAGCCCAGAGAGGGAAGGCTCTAGCGTTTCTATACCTCCCAACCATGTTTCTTCACCTATAGTTCGTCACAGACGCGAGTCGCCACGACCACGATTGAGGGAGAGTGAGTGGCTGATATTATTCTGTATAGTTTTAATCATGTTTATATATGCAAATATATGTGAAAGCATCAATAGATTTTTGATAAGAATCGGACTGCGTAAAGAAAAAGAAATTAAAAAGGAGGAGTAATTTTTTTTTTAAAGAAACGACATTTATATTTGTTTTTTTCAAGTGTGTTGATGTAATTGACTTTTAATGGATTTTCTGTCTTGTTCATCGAATGTATTGTATTTCGTAAGTGTATTCTGTTGTCAAGTTTTAAATAAATATTTTAATCTGCTTTCAGTCCAATTTTATAGGTCTCTAATTTCAATTTCTTTCAAGCGAATACTAACTTTTATTGCTTTTGGCTTTGTTCAGGAAGTAGTAAGGTTTTTATTAATTTTAGTTTCTTATTGTTGAATTAGGCGTAACCTCGTATACAGAGTATTTAAGCCAGAAGTGACTTGGTGCATTTCTCCTGTTAGCCGACGATATTGAGGTGACGATTTCAAAACCATTAAGTTAGGAAAATGTTACGAGCCAGATTTTATAAGATTGTAACCAAGCTCCTTTCCTTCAACTTCTTACTTGAATTTCATTTCATTTTTAGAACCAACTTTAACTTTTATTTGGATTTTAAGCCTTAAATTTTTTACCGTCTTTTAAAACGGGTTGTTATGGTTTCGTTTGGTTGTTTTTTGTCATAAATGTTGATTCCCGTAAATATTGTTTGGAATAAAGGAGATGTAATGGTCTAGTCTAGGTTATTTCTACGTCGTTACAAGATGCGGGCAGAAATTGGAGTCTAAAGATTGACTATTTTTGAGTTTGCTGAAATTTGTATGCCGGTTTCTTCTAATGATTTTAGAATACCCGTATTCTTTTTCTCCCCAAAAAACTTGGTTTGGCCCACAAATATTCCTAAAATTTTCTCGAATTGATATCTTCCTGTACTAAATTTTCTCAGTGCATGAATGGACAACCAAAGTAATTGTGATAACATGTTAAGTAGTTAATTCGAAATCTTTTGACCTTCAGTGCAACCTGGAAGAACTCACCAAACTTTGTGGAAAGAATGCCAAATTTGAGTCCTTAAGGATTCAAAGTCCATTTCCAAAGTCCATTCAGTCAATTCACTTCCACTGAGGGTCAACCAAAGTTTGGAGGGGATTACTTGAGCAGTACTACTCAGTATTAAGGGGACTTGGTACCAAAAAGTTTTTTTTCTCTAATAACTGGATTTTATTATCTTTTAAATTTTTAATTATGTATTTACTTCATACTACTTCATATTTAGCCAAAAAAGCGAGTTCAAAAATTTATTTTTTAAAAGAATTACAAAAAACTTCAAAAAAATGCCCGAAATTACCCTACATTTTAACTGTAACTCCTCCCTTATTATAGGTTATTCTGACTTGATTTTTTTTCTGAACATAAATCAAACATATATAGTCATTTGTAGGCATGGAAATTTGATTATCTATAAAAGTTTCTGAAAAATAAAAAAAACTCTGAAATTTGGCATTTTTTTTCGAAAAAATACCCTAAGTTTCCACTTTAATGGTCCGTAAAAAAAATTGTAATAAATACATTATAAAATACATGCCTGAAGATGTTAAGCAGGTGTTACTGATAATGAATACAAAGTTTGAAGTGGTTTGGATGATTAGAAAAAAAGCCTTTAGATTTTAAACATTAAAAACCTTGTTTTGAGAAAAAGCCGTTCAAAGATAGAAAACTAGGCTTCTTAAGCCTATCTAGGCCTCAGAAATCTCAAAATTTTTAAACTTAGAATCCCCATATCATTCTGAAACTTGGTAGGAATAATTCTAAGGGTACTATCTTCAATTTGATTGCAAAATCTCAAATTCGATATTTTGACCAAATTTTGGTACTGAGTCCCCTTAACTTAGCTCATTCGTTGCATGGTTCAATCTCAGTGCTCCCCGAAAGTGGCTGCCTTTGTTGCTAACCAAACAAAAATGTCATTTCGGAGACCCTGTATGTAAGAGCACTGAGGGTCAATGAAAAACTTGAAAATTGTATTTCATATTAAGACCTGTTATTTAACAGAACGATTGACACATCGTTGATTAACGGCCATGCGAGCACGTAAGGCTTACTTCACCACTCTAATTTTTATTAATGGTTACAAACCTTACCCTACAGCTGATAAGTACTGCTTCTCAAATTTTCAGGTTTCACTATTTCTGTTCTTACTTAGGTGAGGTAAAAGTGTGCATATACAGTGGAAGCTCTTATAACGTAATTAATCCGTACCGAGTTTTTTGTCGTTATAAGAGCAAACTTCGAGTGATACACTCGAGTGTAGAATATCACTCGTTTAAAAGTAATAAACTCGTTAAACTAAACTATCAATTTTGATGCTTTTCGGGAAAGTGGACTCGATTCCCTCAAAGATATATTTTTAGTAGATTAGTTTTTATAAAGTTTGGAGGAAATCTAAACCTGAAAACGATCACCAACCCTCAATCGTCAAAGGCAAAGGGATGGATTATGGAAATTGCAGTTACCCGTAATACGTTTTTTAATCAACTAACTGAAACCCTTGGTTGTATATTTTACCATTATATCCAAACAGTAGGATACTAGATCGTTGGGATTTAGAACACAGTTCGAATTACCCAATTGAATTTTCCTCATTTTAAGCAATTATTTATTATTTTATGAATTCTTGGTTCTTTCAATTTAATGTTAAATTACCTTATTTTTTGCTATGAAATTTAAGATCAATATTTTACAAAGTATAAATATTTGTGTTTGCTATTAAATTTTTATTTTGATATTAATTTATTGCGTAGCTTAGCTTCCTTAGAATGTTCGGATGCTTACATAAAACTAAAACGCTAAAAAAATAATAAATAAGTCTTAAATCAACAAAGGCATTGGGTAGCGCAAGATTTCGTTTTGGGATTCTAGCCGGTTACCCCGGGCGAAAGCAAGCGAGAAGAAGATGCGATCGTTACTTGGTGCTGTTTGTCATACTCTGATATTCGTTTATTGGCTAATTCATGTGTGACGCAAACAAACCGATCCAGAAAAGTATTCGATAAGCTGAATCGATTCGAAGATTAGTCTTTATAAGAGCACTTTTGTGCTCTTATAGAGACTAATTTTTGGGTCTTTATAAGAGAGGATTTTTATAAGAGCAGGTCGTTATAAGAGCTTCCACTGTATAGGCTTAGCTCTTGGTATTTGGCCAGAACCTATGAGAATTAAATAACTGTAGAATTAGGCAAGGTGTGTATCCTATCAGCAATTACACATGTTGAGAAGGAAAATAAAATTTGTTTCGATGCAAAACAGTAAGGTATATCGCAAAAGTAATATGAAAAGCGGTTAGTACTCTTCCTGTTCTTATAAGGAAGGAAATACAAAGGGAGAATATCTTGTTAAAATAAAAAACACTGCTTTATGCCTGCTCTAAAATTCTTTGTAGACTAGTTTTACATTTGATTTTTAAGATTTTCTACATAGGGAGCCGTTCAAATATTTCGTAAGCATGTTTTTGGTCATTTTTGACCCCCCTCCCCCTTGTCAGCAAAGATTAGCAAACCGCAACCCTCTTCATAATTGCGGAAGAAAACTACCCAACCTCCCGCTCCTTTTTGTTTTTGTACAAAATGTTTAGCAGTGCCTATATACTAGACAGCAACTTAAGTTGACCCTATGACGTCACTAACCAACAAAGTAATTCCCATCACGGTGTCTGAGTTTTGAGTGAATTAAAGAACGTCAATTTTAAAATATGATTATTTTGTTAAACCCATGTATTTATAGTGCTTTTCAATCACGATTTGCGTACCGTAACTACTCCTAGCAACCCAACAGGCTTTGTGTTTACCGATTTCTACTTCCGCATTCGTGACGTACTGGGTTCAAGGAACCTTGCTGTCGAATATAGATTCCAGAAATTCATTGTGCTCCATGAACACTTAACCTATCGTTTAAATTTCCTTGCGAAGTCAAAATTTTTTCCCAGTTATTTTATTTGTGTAAAAGTTATTTTGATTGAATTTTAAAATTATACTTATAAAAAACAAGGGATTTTCTAAAATACAATGTTTGTAACATCTTACGAAAGCATCACTCACACCCTCTCCCCCTGGTCAAGGAAAAAAAGGAAAGAGCAAATCCCCTCCCCCTCTTAGTAGGTGCTTACGCATTATTCAGGGTGGGCCAAAAGTCAGTACAAAATTAAAAAACTAATTAAAAAACGGTCTTTAGTCTCAGCATTCTGAGGTCATGGTGTTTTTATAAGGCAACAAAAATATTTTAGTCCAAAATTATGTTAATAGATGGAACATAATAATTTATGGGGTTCCGTGTTCGATTCTTTCTCTGCAATCGAACACTGAATCAGTGTATTAGATCACGGAAATGTGAACAACATACCATATTCAAGATAATTATGATACAGGCAAAATCGTTTCTTGAGGAAGAATGGGTTCGATTTCGGACATTAGGGAATTTATGGTGGGTCGTGGAGAATTTTTTTTTCAGGATATCTTATTTTTCTTTAAAGTAAAGGATGTTTTCAATGTAATCAGTTTATCAATCGTTCTTTTCAATGCAATTTGTGAGTCACTCGGCTGGACACCATGGAGGTTTATTTATGATATTGAACACCGAACCCCGTGAATTATTTTCGCTCCATCTTCTATTAACATAATTATGAAATACTTTTTTTATCGTCTTATAAAAACCCCATGACCTAAGGATGCTGAAATCTAAGACCATGTTATCTTTCGATTGTTCCCTAGATTTTTATGGAATTTTCAAAAGTGTACTGACTTTTGGCCCACCCTGTATTTGAACGGCCTCTTGGAAAGGGTTGGAAAACCAGGGGTTTTTCAATAAAACCCTGAAAAACCCCATGGGAAACTGGGTTTTTACAAAATTAAGGTTCAAATCAAAGCATTATTTGTTTGGTATTTATTGGTATGAAATCATATGGAATTCGTCAAAAAAGACACAACAGAATTTTCTTACTGACAAGATGGAAAGTACACCCAGGGCAAAGGCCGGAATCGAACCGACGGCTGATACAGTGCGCAGACTGCTAGAGCAGCGGAAAGAATTAAGCAAATTTTTCAGCACTTGGTTCTTTCAAAAGAAAATAATTTTGATTAAGTGTAGGTGGCAACAGTAATTAAAGGTATACATAAAGAAATCGCGTCTGTCAAGTAGTCTAGCTCTCTTCTGTCATCTGGGTGCAGTATTCGGCTCTTGTAAGTAAGTCAGTCTAACGTGTTTATTTAAAACGAGGTTAATTTTAATTTAGCAGGATACTGTAATGCAGTGATTCACTTTTCATTTTTATTTGGCGGTGGTAAAATCGCATTTCGATTATGGTAAATGGCCAACTATTGCCCAGTTAAGTAGGCTGATATTCTCTTGGCCTTTGTAAATAAGGCGAAACTTTTTATAAGTAAACCTTTTATTGTATTTGTATAGTATGTCACTTATAACAAATTTCAACCAAAATCCTGCAAACGGCTGCTCTTAAATGTTATGGAATATTTTTGAATTCTTTCAATACATTTAATCTAGTTTCTGCTATTCTTAGCACTTTCACTCTGATGAATTGTGATTCAATCGAATAATCGTTTTTTAACTGAAACGTAAACTGTTCTAATTTAATTTCAAATTATTTGATGCTATTTGTTAAATTTCTGTCCAATGCGCCAGGTTTTGGACCCTTGGTGAAGGCGTTGGCTCGCAAGGCGTTGGTAAATCTTAGTGGTTCACACTGTAGTTGTGTTGCATTGTTAATTTTTATTTTATTTCATTATTTCTGATGAATGTGATCCTTTTCTCATTAACGTTTTGTTAATAACTTATATATTTGTGTGATAGGAATTTATATCTTTTTGATCCTTGAGAAACCAGAGATCAGAATTAATGTATCTATACTTTAGTTTTAATAATTTCCCCTTTTAATAAGAACTGCGCTTAATACATTTTGCCTCTCAACAACTTCCCTTTGTAAATTCCAATACCTCGTTAATATTACTTTAATACATTGATTTGCAGCCATCTTCTATAAGTAGTCAAAGTGAAATTGTTATATACATACATAACTGTTATTTTGTCAAAGGTATAAAGTGCATCTGAAAACTTAAAATTATAGAAATTAAACTAGTTATAAGATATTTAAATTCCGTATAGCGCTAACGACGTTTTCAGTTTCAAAGTAAATTTTCAGAAATTAGTGACGTAAAATTTCAATTTTAAAAATCTGGTATTTACACATTATCCACATTCCTTTGGTTACGCTTGGCGATATTTTCAAATGAATTACAAAAAAAAAAAATCCAGCAAACTGTCAAATTGACACTAAGTCACTTGTTTAATGAGAACATGATCAAATTAAAGCTTAAAAGTTGCTTAAAGAAACGTAAAATCGCTGGCCTTTCCGTGAAAATATTGATTACCGCCTGCATAAAAAATAAATGGGTCAAAAAGAATCATATATTTAGCAGACATTCTATAGTAATTATATTCTCCTATTTTAGACTTGTCAGATACAGAATCTGCAAAAAAGGCAAACCCTATTTCTACACTGCTAGACATGCCATCCCAAAATTCAACTGCATCGGGTTTCGACCTGGACCTGGAGGAACAGAGACCGGCAGAGAGAGACGGCAATGGGTCTCCACCACACGCAAACCCAGATTTTGAGCGGATAGATCGTCCAGTACCACTTGATCCCAATGACGAAGAAGAAAGGAGAAGCCCCATTGAAATAGTCCTGAAAGTACTTCATGTTGGTTTGTTTGCTCTGGTCATGTCTTTCGTTTGTACCCTGGCTACTTTTAGAGGTGTATGCGATATCGTCGATAGACTTTTGATGATAATCGGACTGCGTAAAGCAAAAAGAAATTAAATAGTAGGGGTAATTTTTTTTTAAAGAAAATGCATTTATATTTGCTTTTTACAAATGTTTTGATGCAATTAACTTTTAATGGATTTGCCGTTTTGTTCATTTAACGTATTGTATTTCCTAAGTGATAATCATTGTCAAGTTTTAAATAAATATTTTAATCTGCATTCAGCCTAATTTTATGTGTCTAATTTTAATTTATTTGAATACTTATTTTTTATTGCTTTTGCCTTTGTTCCGGAAGTAGTAAGGTTTTTATTAATTTTAGTTTAATAATTGTCGAGTTTGGCGTAACCTCGTATACGGAGTATTTGAGCTAGAAGTGACTAGGTGCCTTTCTCCTGTAAGCAGACGATATTAAGGTGACGATTTTAAAACCATAAAGTTAGGAGAATGTTACCAGCCAGATTTTATAAGATTGTAACAGTACCTTTTTACCTTAAACTTCTTCCTTAAATTTCATTTTAATTTTAGAAACACTTTACTTGGATTTTAAGCCTTAAATTTTAACTTCAATTTTAAGTCCTTTCTTTTTAAAAATGGTGGTACCGTTTTTGTTAGATTGTTGTATTTTGACATAAATGTTGTTTGCCGTCGGCTGGAATTAATCAGATTGATTGTTAATGGCTAGGTCAGGGGTTCTCAAACTTTTGAACATCAGGACCCACTTATTATGAACAAAATCGAACGCGACCCACCTCATCTCGGTTAATATTCCTTTGCCCCCTACGAGACTTTTACTTTGTCCGTGTGGGGATTGTTCACACCAACTATTTTGCAACAATAATAAATTGCATGTATGTAATGGAAGATAAATTAACTTTTAAAAAAATTAAAAAAAGAATTTGAACCTGAGCGCGTATCAAATACTAGATTGTGGGAGCAGCAATAAAACCTACATTTCCACACTATACTAGACTGCAACTTAACTTGACCCTACGACGTCACTAATAAACAAATTAGTTCCCATCGCGGTGTTTGAATTTTGAGTGAAATAAAGAACGTCAATTTAAAAATGATTGTTTTGTTAAACCCATGCATATATAGTGCTTTTCAATCACGATTTGTGTACCAAAACTCCTCCTATCAACCCAACAGGCTTCGTGTTTACCGATTTCTCCTTCAGCATTTGTGACGTACTGGGTTCAAGTAACGTTGCAACCAAGTAAAGAATCATAAAGAATCATCACTGGAATCAAAAGGGGATCTGGGGGAAAGATTTATGGGAGAGACCCCCCAGAGAGATTTTTGAAATTTGACTTAAACAGGCCTTCGACTTGTTTTTTTTAGTAATTGAGTTTTAGTTTCAACATCATTTTGTACGAAAATTCATTCTTAAAATTTGTATTGCTCCCCCGCCGGTGGCGTATTTCTAATTCCCACATGGGTAAGGAACTTAAATCAAATGCGCATGCGTGTGGACTTGATTTTTGCTGTTTTTCTTGAAAATTTTAATAAAATAACTGGGGATAGAACCCGCGAACTGGCGCATGCAACGCAAGCACGCTACCACTGCTCCACTGGGGATTCAAAAAACTTAACTTTTTAAAACTTTTTCATTTCCTCTACACGCATGCGCATAAGCGCTCGTTCGATATCCATGTGGGAATTAGAATTACGCCCCTCGGTGAGGATCCCTACGATTATAGAAACACTTTTTTCAAATCTTATTTGAATAATTTTGCATTATCAGCACATTAAAATGAAATGGATAAGTATTTTACTTAAATGTCTTTTGCATTCGACACCAAGAAGGTATTTTTTCCATATTGCTCTTTTTATTCCTTTTATTGTTAGGTAATTTGATAAATTTCAAAAGCCAACAATACTTTCCTAAAAATTTTAACAACTTTCTGTACATCTATACAAACAAATTTAAAACCTTGTCGTGACCCACCAAAAACTGACTTGCGACCCACAGTTTGACAACCTCTGGTCTAGGTTATTTCTGCGTCGTTACAAGATGCGGGCAGAAATTGGGGTCAAAAGACAGACTATTCTTGATTTTGCTGAAATTTTTTTGGTGGTTTCTTCGAATGATTCTAGTATTTTTTTGTAAAAGTTATTTTGATTGAATTTTAAAATTATATTAAAAAAAAAAGATTTTTGAAAATGCGATGTGTAACATCTTACGTAAGCATCACTCATACCCCTCCACCTTGTCAGGAAAAAAAGCAAAGAGCAAACTCCCCCTCTGAGGTAGGTGCTTACGCAATATATTCGAACGGCCCCTTAGACAGGGTTGGAAAAACCCAAGTGGTTTGTTTTTTTTTTCAATAAAACCCTGAAAATACCTGCAGAAAACAGTTTTTTTCTTCCAAAAATCAATTTAGTGTATACTAAAAGTAAGTGAGTATGTTTGTTTTTCATAAGAGGATAAAAATTACTACCAGCAAATAGAACCCAGTAATAGCTTTTTGATATAAAAGCGAATTATACTCGACAGCAACGTTTCTTGAACCCAGTACGTCACAAATGCGGAAGGAGAAATCGGTAAACACAAAGCCTGTTGGGTTGTTAGAAGTTTCGGTACGCAAATCACGATTGAAAAGCACTATAAATACATGGGTTTAACAAAATAATCATATTTTTAAATTGTCGTTCTTTATTTCACTCAAAATTCAGACACCGCGTTTATTAGTGACGTCGTAGGGTCAACTTATAGTGTATACTAAAAGTAAGTGAGTATGTGGATAAAATTATAATATAAGAGGATAAAAATTACTACCAGCCAATAGAACCCAGTAATAGCTTTTTTGATATATAAGCGAATTAGAAGACCTTTCAGAATTTCCAGAACACTTCCGCATGTATCTATTATTCACTGCGAAATAAATTCGGCCCTCAGTGCCGGCAAAGCGATAAAATTTTAAGAGGGAAATATCCGTCGATACAGTCTCGGAGTGGCTGGGAAATGCGAGACCAGAAGGAACAGTCAAAATTGAATTTCTTTAGCCGATGCATTGTTCTTCTTTCAGCGCAATTTGTCCTGCCCGAAACAGCTCCGAACGGCGGAAAGGCCATATAAAGTTTTATCCACCTTTTGTTTTCGGAGAGGTTTTTTTTTATAAGTTTCAACATTCCCTAGCGTACTTTTATTCCTTCTTCTAATGCTCAAAATTACCTTTTAAAGATTCTCAGAGTGATGTTTTGAGTAGGAAAAAATGAGCTTAATTCACTTTTTTTTTCTTCTGAGGAGCATTAAAGCATTGTAATGATCATGGTTCTTCTACAATGGCTCGTCGTTTCTATTTCCTCCACGGTTTTGAAGCCGTCCATGAAAAATGTTGGATTATTGGGCGGAATGGGAGGGATTAGGATGTTAAATGAAGGAGTTAGGGTAAAAAATTGTTATTGAAAAAGTATTTCTATGGAGTATAAAAAATTCATTACGTAACTTTTCAGAATAAATAGTAGTTCTTGATGAATATGCTTGGTTAAAAAAAAAATAAAGTGAGCACATAGTTAGAATACCAAAACGTTTTTAATCTTTTTATTTTATGATTTTCTTCAAAAAATAAAGTGGAAGTAAAAAATCGTTATTTTCTTAAAAACATACAATATCTATTAATTATCATGAGCAATAGTTTTACTGGAAATTTACGCCGCTGGAAATTTTACGGTCGTTTTTAACAAAAAGACGTTATAATGAAAAAAATTATCATGATGATAAAAACAAGAGCATTCGCAGATGACGTCACTCCCAGTTATTTTCTTTTAACTGTTAACTGCTGAAGACCGCACACCCTGTTGCTAGGAAGGTTGCTATGTGCGGGGTCACGTGATTGCAAATGCCCCACATAGAAGCATTCTCACATGACGTAACGTCAATTTATTTTCTTTTAAATGTTAACTCCTTTAGGAAACGTACTGTTGCTAGGTGTAAGTCATGTGATTGCAAATGCTCTATCGCTACTTTCATTGTAATGTAGTAACGTAGGGGTTGCTATGTTGGGGGTAGTTGTAAAGAAGTTATACATTTTATTTATTTCTGTTAAAAATGTACTCTTAAAATAAAAGTATTGATGTAACTTAAAATATAGAAAACAATATTATGTGCATAATGCTAAACTTTAGCATTATGCACATATATTTTTTGCAAAGGGCTAATAACTATGTCACTACAGAGTAACGATTCTTATACTGTTTAGCAGCTAAACAGTATAAGAATCGTTACTCTGTAGTGACATAGTTATTAGCCCTTTGCAATTTTTTTTTTGGAATTTACCACGTGCCCCTCTTATGTTGTTACAAATACTGAAACATTATTACCAGCAAAATTTCAGGTCTCTAGGCCAATAATTGACCCCCGCGCCCCTCAAAAGTAGTTTTCCCATGTTAAAGTATAGGAAAAATATTGAAAATATTTCCATTTTTTGATGTTTTTAATTTAATAAGCCTCAACGCTTTTTAAAATTGACTTAAAACCTATGTATCACCTTTGGGATATCATTGTCCCAAGATCCTATAGGAAAAACATTCAATGGCACCTACTGGGGGGATGTTCCCCGAGGGTTAAAAGCGCTCTCCACGAGAAAAGAGACGGCTCGCTGGCGCTTGCGGCGGGAGCTGGATAAACGCCACCTGAGTGTTTTATTGGACGTTTTTCCTAAGGTGCCCCCTTCAACCTGTTCCTATTAGTAAAAGATAAATGCAAATTTTAGCTCATTTGTTTTGACGTCGAGCGAGCCGTTTCTTTTCTCGTAGAGAGTGCGCTTTTGGTTACAAATAGAGAGTTCGCATTTAGAGAGAGATTATTAAAGAATGAGCATTTGAGCTTAGAACAAAACTGTACGATTTCAACTTTTCTTTCGAATGACGCAGAAAAGTTCGGATTTACTACGAAATAGCTCTTTCGACTAATATATGGAGAAATGGTCCACAAATGACTTAGAAGACCCACTTCTATCCTTTTCAATGATCAATCTCGCTTATTCTGAGAATAACTCTAGGGATTACAGAGGCAACAATTTGTAATAATTTCTAAAACGGCTATAGAACTGCTAAGTATGTTCCACAGACCGGAAGTTAAGGTTAAGAGTAAAAGGATATAGATAGTATAGGCCAGGCACAACACAAGGCTGATATTTACTCAGTAGAATGTTACGGGCCTAAAGTTATAATGATTGATGCCATTTTGGGAAGCTCAGCTTTCCCTGGCATTCGGTTTCAGGGGGAAGGATTTGCATTAGTGTAATTAATGAAGGTCTAAAGCAAACTGACGTTTTGAATAAGAATGATTTCAAGCTTGGAGACGCTTTGCAATTAAGGAGAATTATTGTGTCTCGGTTCATCATATTCGCCTTTCGTGAGACGATGGAGAAAAATACGGCCAGGTCAGAATTTATATAAAGTTTGAGGTAATTATTGGTTTTGGTATTTTATTTTGGTTCATTTGTTAAGTGAGGTTGTAGCCAAAGTAAATAATTGGTCGGTAGGAGAGCTGCTCCAACAATATTTATATTATAGAAGCAAAATTGAGTGAAAATATAGAAAAAAAAACTTAATTTTTTATTTTCAAAATTTAATTAGCTAAGTAGTAGCCTAAAACAATTGCATTGTGTAGATTTTGGTTTGTATCTTCGTAGGTATATTTGAAATATTTGTAGTTTTCTTTGCGAAATATTTCTTGCGTTTAATTGAAACCTGTTTTGAACGAAATTGTCTTGCATAGGTCTAAAGCAGTGAAATATATTTAGACAGAATATAAACGGGATTTATTCCACGAATGACTGCTTGTTTTCTTTAGGCGATTTTATTCCATAGGTTTAATGTTGTTTGAACGAATTTTTTTGTATGATCACCAAAACTAAGTTCTCGATATATCCGAGTTTGCTATTTGCGGGTTGGAATTTAATTCCTTTAACATTTATACGGTTATCTGCAAGAAGTTTACAGAGGTTTTTGGTTATCTGTAAAACCAAAATTCCAAAATCATAGCTCAGAAAATGTGTGCAACAATAACCAGTGTTATAAAGTCTAATTTTTAATTAATTCACTTTATTTTCTAATAAATCATACATCATATTTACATCTTGTTTATGTAAACGAAGGGAGTGAAACTAAACACAGAAACATACCTGAATTTTAACTAGCAAAATGAATCAGAATTAAACTCGCATTAAATTTATATCAATTTATCCCCAAATAAATCATGAATCTCACTGATATCTTGTTTATGTAAATGAAACGAGCAAGGCCCATCGTTAGTTCACCTCCAAAAGAAAATAAAAAAAAATCCACCCGAATTCCATAGAGGTTAACAAAAGTTCTTCAGTGGCTTTCTCTGGACTCCTCATTTAAAGTACAGAAAAGAAGAGCTACTTAGTGTAATGCAACTTCAGACAAAATCCCAGACAAGAAAGTATGCTTGATGACCCTTAAGTCATTAGCAGGGCAACATCAAGAGTTTAGGTGATTTATAAACCTGGAGTTAAGATGGAAAAGTTTCTATGGCCAGCTATCTATTTAACGCAGCTTGCGGAACTGGATTCCTTACAAATTCTTTAGCATGAGAGAGAAGTCTTGAGTTGCTGCTGGATTTATTATTATTTCTTTTGTATTTTTTGTTGTAGTGTCATTAGGAAAATAAATATGTTGCGTTGAATTTGCATGATGAATAAATGGTTTTGAGTCGTGTTTCGGTATTTTTTCTGACTTAAAATTCAAAGCATTCATTTATGCTTTGAAAGAACATGAAAAATGTATTGGGAAAATTTATGTTTGAGAAAAATTATTTGTTTTTACGAATTCTAGAGAAAACTCATGAATATTCAAGGATATTTACACAATTTTCAGTTTTTTTCGAGCATAAAAAATGTTTTACAAATGTTAATGTGAAATTTATTAACTACTTACTTTAAAATATAGTTACAGTGGCTGCTCGTCCATAGGACCACAGGAGCACCTGAACACCCGATAAAATGAAAAAAGTCAAATTAAGTCAAAAATAACATAAATGAAATGCTAATAAAAATCTATTCCAACTGGCAGCTTATTCAGGATGAACTTCCATTCCCTCTTCTGTTCTAATTGTGATAGTTATACTTAATTGTATTTTCAAAATTTAATTGTGAACCCCCATTTGAAATACCCACGAGTTGCCACTGTAGTGTTATTACTTTCATATTATAGAAAAAAAAACTTACATACTATAATCTGACATGGAACTTCAACGTCCTTTTTTTACTTCTTCAATAAAAAACACAATTACTCAGTTCAAAAACCATAATTTAAATAATTTAACATGTTGAACAAAGTAGCAGATGTATATTACATTTTAAAACAAATTCCAAAAAACTCAGAACTGAGCAATATAAATGAGCTTATTTTATACTACTTGATTTGACTTTAAATAAAATGTTTTTGTGCAACAATGCAAAATTGTTGTCAAGCAAGCGAAAATTAAATTTTCACCCAGCAATAGTTTCTAAAAAGCTAACGTTGCCACTCAAAGTAATTTTCCCGTTTGTAATTTAAATAAAATTAATATTCTGCGAAATATTTATACGTATTTTTCTTTTTTCGTTGAATATTTTCGTTCGAAATTGTACTTTTATGTTTTCTTGGAGAACTTCAATATTTTGCATTGAAAAAGTGTGAAAAAATAATGTAATACGAAATAAATAGAAAAATTTTGTGAAGCAATCAGCTTAGAATTAAAGAAAGGAGCAAACAAGAAATTTTCATTAATGGAATTTTTCTATTTCTCGATATTTTATGTACTATATCTGGCATCTGGAAACTGAGATAAATCGAACGTCCGACATCAAAAATGTAAATATATAGTATCTTTCAAAATTAGAAATATAGAAAATATGAAACCTTTTGAAGTAAAGACAAATAAATATCACCTAATCTCAAATCTAAGGACATACGAGCTAGTGTAAAGAAGTAAGTTGTAAAAACTGAATGTATATTACCACACTATATTACGTTTTAAGGAACTTTAAATTCAGCTTTTTATACCTACTCTTTAGATACCTATTTGTTAGTGTATTTAAGGTTCATTTACTCTTTTTGTAAAATCTATAGAACTAGATAATGAATTAATTTTCTAATACCTAAACCAAATTTTCAATTTATACATTAATCATTCTAGTTGAATATTCAGAAGTTTGATTTCAATTAAATTTTATAAAATAATCGTTTCCTTAATTTGCTTTCAGCGTTTCGATTTTTCCTCTTATTGCTCTTAACTAAACATGTATTTACCCAATTGATAAATTATATAAAACTAATATTAATCTTAAACCTAAAATAAAGGTTGTTTTAAAGTTTGTTTTCTAATTTATTCAGATTAAAAATCATTATCTACGATTAAATACAGAAGAGGAAACGTAACTGGGATTTGATATATTGAAAAGATCGATTCTTGGTCCATAAAATTCAATGAATCAATCAATTAATCTCTCCGTTGTTGGACACTAGTTCCAACCCATATCACGTTTCGGGAGATCTTTTCTTCTTTGGTTACTTTCTGTTGGAGGATAGATCACTTTCCGTGGTTAGGGCAACTTTCAGGAAAAGTTATTTAGATCACGAAAGAAAGGATAGAATCATTCTTCCGAAATAATGTAAGAGAAAGGGTCTCCTCAAGCATATTAAACAAATTTAGTTTTTTATTGCGGTCAAATGACATAACAATGGCTCAGAAAGATTTTAGATGAAGACATAGAATTTTTGCATTTCATTAAATATAGTTTTTTAGAGTTTACTATAGAGGGAGACTATTACTCAGTGAACTTTTAATATTTTTCTACATTTATTTTACATAATTTTTACGTTTCATGTATAAAAATGATGGATAACCCTTAAGTTATTATTTGTGTGAATGAAAGCGAAATTTACACCTGAGTTCTTACTTTAGAATTATCCACATCATCAAATTATTTTAATGGTCATTCTTATTCAAATATTGTTTTACTTCTAGTGTCAAAAAATTAGTTTCCCGAAATGGTAATTTTTTAAAATTTTAAAATGTAAAAATAAATTATGCTTTGCTTGGCTTATTTTCCATTATACTTTTTGTTGTAAAATATGCTTTTCTATTTCATTAATAGCGTTTTTAAGGATGTATTTGTTTCAATTCTCGAAAAATTACAAATAATATGAGTTTTTCTACCAAAACAACTGTGTTTAAAACACGCACAATGAATTTTAATTTTAAAGGATATAGTTATTTCATTGAAAAGTTAATCCAAGTAATGTTTTTATTCCTTAAGAAAAAATGAAATGGTAAATTTGTTGAGCGTATTGATTTATTAATTACTCTTTTAAATAATAGTTCATACTAAATAAATTAATAAAAAGATGAAATATTCTTCCCTCAATCATAAAGGACTTCAAGTAAAAAAAAATTTCAATTGACTAGTAAGTAGAATGAAATAAAAAAAAAGCTACCAAAACCCATTTCTTAGCAGTAAATAACTTTCTTGGGTATCTCCATGAATTACAATTTGCTAAAACCCTCAGACATACGAGTATTTATTTACTACAAAAAGTTCTTCGAAATAGTTTGGAAAGAAATAATACGGTATAGAAAAGAAACTATAAAGAGAGAAAAAATGTACATGGTATGTACAAAGTCCATGAAGGGCGGATCAAGCGGAAATTTAATATACTTTTAGCCTGGGTGAGTCTTCTTCGCAACTTCTTTTCGATTCTTTTATTCCTTTTTGCCCGTGGCTGACATTTTGGACCAGTACAATTTTCTGTCGAGGAGGCTTTAATGAAGAACCAGACGTTTAAGAATTTTTATGAGGAGTGGAATCTGTCTCCCTTTATTTGGATCTTTCTCAATATTTGAGCAGGTTTGAATGAAACTGACATAAGTCTTAAAATTTGGTTTTGAAAAGATGAATAGTTTCTTCTATTACTACACGCCAGTGTTTTTTTTTTACTAACTACGAAAAGTGGGTAATGAATGGCTAGCTAACTTTTATAGAATAATATTGGTATTTCAAATAGTAAACTATCAAAAAATAATTAAACTAAGACATAAAAGAGTAAAAATCTATGCTTTAATTCAAATTTTTGATTCATTGACTCTCACCACTTTTGTTTTAAATCAGGTTATTTGCTTTCATCTGAGAATAAATTGAAGTTTTGAATACACAAAAGATGGGGTGTTTACTACTTTAAAGGATTTATTTTAAACGCATGGAACATTCAAGTCGTTTTAAAAATGATAATATTCGTGTTTTTGTGCTCTCTTTCACAATATTTCTAAAATTAAGGTATTGGATATTTAAAACTAATATCTATAAGGAGTCAAGGCAAAATGAAATGCCTTTTCTTATGTATTACATTTTTCAATAATGTTTTAAAGAGAAATTTATACTTTTTTTTGCAAAACGTTTTTTTTTTTTCAAAACTTAAATAGAGAATTAGTTTCAAAATATAAAATAAAGCCATATAAATGAAATATTTTACATGATTCGATATTTTTTTGATTAATTCACCTAAAAATTAAAGTTTTGTTTTTACTTTAATTTCTAATTTTAAGTAAGATATAAAATATTAATAACAACAGTACCTACAGTAATTTTATTCATTAAAACGAAAATATTTTAAACATGATAAACTATGACATACAATGTTAGCAAAAAAATAATGTTGATGAAATTACAGCTAGATGATACCAATTAACTGCCTTCTTTTGGGAGGGATAAAGAAGTATTTGCTAACATTAAATGATTGTTTAAATGCTGATTTAAATGAAAAAATATAACTATATTTACTTAGTTTTTATTGAAATTATTTAAACCCTTTGAGTCGTAGCCGCCCCAAATTTTCCATAGGATTCAATGGTATTCTCAGGTGGTCTAGAACTAGGACTTACACACCAATTTTCCATCCATGCAATCACGAATGCTTCAAGAAGACTCGAATTCCGGTTCAAAATGGGCAAGCGATTTTATTAGATATACGCGAAGAAGATAGCTTTCGAAAACGCATTGAAAACGGGTAACCCGAAGCCATACAAATGTATCCCAGACACTCTAACTCAATTCCACGGTGGTTTCGGCGGCTTCGTGGGTCCCCAACCACCCTACGAGACATTCAAATCCGGCAATTTTCGGGGCATTGTCCGGGCCAGTCGAATATATACGAATCCTAAAACGGTCTCGCAACCCTTCAGGAATAAGTAATGGAGTTCCAATATAAAAAGTAACGAAAAAAAAAAGTTTCGAAAGACGAAGTGGTGTATTAAAACCGGGTGCCCGCAAATCAAAATAGTTTCAGAGTTGTGGAAGAAATAAAGAAGGATTCTCTCTATTGTGATCATACATTCATGAGGTTTACTACAGGTGCGGGATGGATTTTCAGTGTGTGAGTTATCCTGTAGGATTTTTATTTCGCGGTTGGTGTGTACGCGGAGAAATCGATGATTTTTTGGGGTAGAATTGTTAGGATAGGGAGGAACAGTTTTGTGATGAAATATGCATGATTCTCAGGCGACTTTGAATATTGTTTTTTGTTTGAGGGAGATTGTGCTTTGAATTTTGGAGTTCAAACTGCTGAGATTTATACAATATATTTATCATCTGTATACCGATGTTCCACTTGAGGATTTATTTATATGAGAAAGAGGATTTTGGATGTAGATGTTTATTGACATGGTTTGTTTTAGGTCAAGAGATACTTCAGCTGGTGAGGCAAAATAAAAATGTATACTTTTTTTTAAATAAATTGCTAAATAATTGCTTAAATGTGATACTTTTAAGCAACCATTTTTAAATGTATTTTCTTACTAAATAAATTATCCATACTTTATTCTCTAAGTCATTTATATATTAAGTAGTTTGAGTTATAATTTTCCTTTTAATATGCTAATAATATCTGAGATATGTATTGTGATGGAAAATTATATGCTCAAATTTAATTGGAGTAATTTTACCCTATAAATGATTCTACAAAATAAAACTATTTTCAGAAACGTAGTCTTTCAGGTTAAACTGGAATGTAGCAATCACATGGGTTATTGGTATTTTGCGAAATTCGAAAATCGATAGCTTAGTACTAGTTTGCGTTGTTCATTAGATTATCTTCTTTTAAAGGCCATTATGTTTTTTTAAGTTAAAAATAAAAATATACGCTACCTTCTTTTATTGTTTTAACAATATAAGCTCATAAATATTTCATAAAATGTCTAATTTTTTTCGAAGATCATTGAAGAAGAAGTGCAGCTAAAATCTTTAAAGGATTAAAATAAACACCAAGCTTTGTTTTTTAAAAATCTAAATTCAAAATAGTACCTTAACTCAATATTTGAAATTAAGGAAATTTTAAAATAACTTTTTAATGAATGTAGTTTTAGAAATTTTAATCTTCCATATGTTTCGAAACATAATTATTAAAATGATTAATAATTTTTGAACGAAATCGACTCACTCGACCCAATTTTCGTGCATTAGGAAAACAAACATCCGGCAATTTGAATATTCGAGATATCCCTTCCATAATTTATGATGTGCTTTACCATTTGTTTACCAAAGCAGTTTAAAAGGTACAGGGATAGCATATCTTGACCCACTATTCGAGGAATACATCTATCTGACGCCAACTGAATATTCATAACTTCTTAACGATACCACGATCAATGAAGTCTCGAGACCTAGTAGATGCGATATTTTGAAATGCAAGTGAGAGATAGTTGACGCCAAGAATGGAGCATTTTCGAAATATTCTTATCTGAAGGAAGTTCGAAAATAGCGTACTAGTGTCAAAATTTATTGAAGTTTTCAACATTTTGCTACATGGGTTTTAGATTGAAGTGTTAAAAAGGGAATGTAACATTATCCTTTTATGAATATTTCTTCATTTTCCCGAATACGGTAAAAATAGATAGTTGTTGACACACCCAACACTTGCTATGTACTTTTGTGAGTTCCTTTTTTCGTTAATGTCTGAGTAGACTTTAATAGGAATGATAGTTGCATATATAGTGCTTAGACAAGATAAGGAAAGAAATATGGGTCGTTATTTTTCGAAGAAGTGATATTGTATGCTATAATTAATTAGTTAAAAAGGAACCAATTTAGCATTTCCTATATCCTGATTAAAAACGTAAAGCTTTAATAAAATAATATTAACTTCTCAATGTTGTACTTTCACGTTAGTCCCAGGTAATACAGAAGCATCAATGTTGTTCCAATGTTGGCAAACATCACAAATATCGATAAATGTTGGACATTTTGTGAAGTTTTTAATTATTTAAACAAGGTCAAAATGCGTTCCAAATAACAATACTATTATTTTAAAGAAATTAACCTGTAAAATTAAATGCTGGATTTTTTTATCCCTTTTTTGATATATTAATGTCTGAGAATCGATACTGGCCAGCATAATACGACACTAGGAAATGTTGTCGATATTGGTCGATATTTCTGAGGGGTTCATCTTGAAAAAGACCAATATTGACAAAAAGGATATAAGGCAGAGTCTCTGTCCTACCTGGGAAAGACTAGAGTTGTGTACAAAATGTGAAGACTGAACTGGGACGTAAAGCAAAAAGTTGAAGTTTCTGTGATCGCCACTATCATTTCTACCAATTGCCATCCAGTGCTAAGAATTCCAGATTGAAATCCGCAATGGCCAACAATAAAAGATCTTGATCACCACCAACAACTCTCACTAGTGAGCCAATTTCTTTTCAATCGCTTTTCGCAGGCAGAACAAATCGTTTTCCTCAGTTTTCGATTTTCGAGAGAAGAAAGTGCAAAAATCGATTCTCAACCGCCCGGCCGCAAGTATATAGACAATGGTCGCGTAATGTATCAAATGTCCTATTAGCATTTTAATTGGTTCCCGGACGAGTTGAGGTGCATGCTTGCTGGAAATAAATTGGTTGTGCTAGGGACGGTCATTGTTCTGCTTTAGGAGAGTGCAGAGGAGACTCATTTGGAATGGTAACTACATTTTCGAACGATTTTTCTCTGCCATAATCTCCGAATTCGTTCTCCGTTGTTGAGTTTGGAAGAAGGAAGGAGTCTCATTTACTTTCAAGAATGCTTTTAACGAGCGCGAGTCTGAGATTTGCGTAGCGGAAGATCCATTAGGGTTTTGAATATTAGATTAAATGCTCTTTATTATTTTTGATTGGATTGAATTCTTTTGAAGCTCGAAATTCGTAATTTATTTGTAAATTCGAGAGGATTTCAGTGGGACTGCATATTGAAGAGTCTGTGAGATATATCCGCATAGATATTAACATAAACACAATGCAAGTTATTAAAAGCTTAGAGAGAAATTGATAAATATGTAGTATTTGGATTCAGAATGAAGAATAAATGTTTATGTATTACTACTCAATCCTTAAGTTAGGGCCAATTAATTATTCTGTGAAATAATATTAATATAGTTTCATTTTTTTCATCAAAGTTTCCCAAATTAAATATGTAGTTTCATACAATGCTTTTTATTACAAAGTTGCATAAAAGCAAGTAGTAATTTTGGTATGAATTTTACTTTAAACATCAAAACTTTTATGTTACAGCTTATGAATTACTATATTTGAGCTTTAAATGTTTACTTGTGCTTACACTTTTATTCCCCTCTCTAATTTTCCGGCTTCTCCCAACTTTCCTCCCAATTATCCCTCCCTTATTATTTTTCTAATATCTATGAATTATTCTTTATAGTATTCTCATTTACTTGCTGTCTCATCATGAGCTGTTCTATGAGGAATGATCTTGAGAGAGTATGCTGGGGACTTTATGATGGTAAATATCTTCTGATCTCTCTTTAAGCATCATATTGTATCTTTGAAAATATGGAATACCCCCAAAAAGTTACTGTATCTAGTATCTATCCATGTGCATCAATACCTTTTTCATTCCTTTCAAATTGAGGTAAAGGAAGGTTAAAAAAGAGAAAGTTAGAAATTTATCACTACCATCTATAATACAAAACACTAACTATTCGGTCTACACAGCGAAGACTTGCCGACTTTTAAAAACTCCCTTTGAAGATATCTTCCCAGAACATTTTTTCTCGTAGCCATCTCGAAATTTTGGAAAAATGCCCGGTCCCAGCTAAATCTAGGAATAAACATCCATGCAATTTTCAAATGCATCACTCAGAAAAAAAAACCCTCTCGAAAGCCCTCACAAACTAAATCTCATTCAACAGACACAAACGACGAAAAAAAGTACACCCCACTCATTTTTCATTCCTCCTTAACAAGATTTCCAACAGCCCAAAAACATAAACCCCTTCCAGAAAAAGAAGGACACTATCCACTCTAAACTTTCCGACATCGATTATCATATCTATGCATTTTAAAACAAACAAAAAAACTTGGCAATTTCCCCCCCCCCCCAACAGCTCGAAACAAACAAGTTGCTCTAAATAAAAGAAAAGCTTTGCTTGTATTTCTTTCCCTTCACTAGTCCACGTTTCACTAGTTCTTTTCCCCGTCGCTTCTTATTAAGAAAATAACCCGGATGAAGCTGTCACCGGAGTTGTAGGGTGTTCTAACAGACCTGCGACGAACAAGGTCTGTAATTAACACTGGCATTGCTGAAATTCCGGTACTCTTCCTTCTGTGCTGTGACGACTCTCCATTTATCCGATTGATATGAAGAAATAGGAGTAGTGTAGAAATAACCTTATGAGACGTACGAGTATTAGTTTTGTATTGATAGAACTTGTGGTGTTTATATATTTGTGAAACTGTTGGTTCTGGATGAAGTCAAGTTTTAGGTACCGAATTTTTAGGAAATTTACTTTTGAAGTTTACTACTAACATGTATGCGTTAAAAACTAATAACATTTCTGTTAAGCTTTTTTTTATTTTTAAAGAGCTACAATTTAATTTATTACCTATACAAACATGTTTGGAAAAATTGTAATTTTATTTTTTTTGGTATTTAGGTTTCGAAAGGGTAATGAGATATTTAGACTCGTTCAGAATGTGAACAAATTTAAATTTGGTAGTAATTATTTTTTTTAAATTTCTATATTTTTATATAATACATTTCTTGATTTTCAGGTATGAAAAACCGAATGTCAGATGATGCCACTTGTGTGTGATGATGCCTCATGTTCTATATGTTAAGATGATTCCACGTGTGCTACGTGTAAGATGATGCTACGTGTGAGATCCACCTTACAAGATCAGGCTTATCCATCAAGATTTTCTAAGCACAACGTATGTACTTTATTATGTATCTGCAATAGTATTATTAGTTTCTAGTATTATTAGTATTATTAGTATTATTAATAGTATTATTAGTTTTTCAAGGTCGTCTAAGGGACCACTGAAGTTATTATTTTAAAACAATATTAAAATGATTATCATCACTTCAAATTGTTAAATAAAAAAGCTTATAAATTACTATAAAGCTATCAGCGTCGGTGTTAAACCCTTGGTCAAAGAAGGATTCCACCAATCAGACTCAGCCCTTAGCTAATTTTTCTTTCCTTAGCTGCTGGTTAACACCGACGCTGACGGCTATGAATATGGCTAGTAAGTATGCTACATAACTACAGGAGAGGCCTGGATATTTGTTAAGATTTTTTTTTCGAGTTACTATACTAAACTGCAACGTTTCTTGAACTTATGATGCCACTATGCTGAAGGAAAAACTAAGTAAACAGAATGCCTGTTGGGTACTTGAGTTTCGGTACGCAAATCGTGAAAAGACGCATGGGTTTAACAAACTAATCATATTTCTGAATTGAAATTCTTAATTTCACTCAAAATTGAGACATCGCGGTGGGAGCTACTTTCTCTGTGTTATTTTTCCAGGGACAAGTAGCGCTGCAGTTTTGTATAAAAGTGCACACAGCTAACATAAAAATATATCAATATAAAAAATATACATAAAAATTGTGATAATTCCGTAAAAATAAGCCGGCACTGTTATCCCGGACACTCTAATGCAAACAATCGGTCCACCTAAACCGGCAACTCGTGAACTCCAATAAAACAGAACCAAATAAAGGGGTTAAGTGGATCGCGGGGCAAACGAGGTATCCGCCAGAAACATCACCCCGATTCCCAATTAAGAATAACAAGCCACACAAAACTGCAGCACAGCCTCTCCTAAAGCACAAATGAACAAGCTCTCTAATTAACAGCAAAGCTCGGGCACTGGACACAAAGCCAGCTTGCTTTCGTTAGCATTTATAACCGGTCGGTGATAAGTGTTCGGAGGCTAATTGGCCGAACAATCTCCTCGGCAATTCCTGCCTCCTTGATTTGTAAGGCGCTGATTGCCGTGGAGGTTAGGTGCTTCGTTTGATGGCTCTGGCCGATGCTGAATTGTGTTGTTTATTGGTATTTTCGGAGGGGAAGGGGATATGGCTGAGCTTGGCAGTTTTGGGCGTTCGTACTTGGGGAAATGTTTTCTGAAAATGGTGAAATGGCGCATATTCTTATATTGTTTGGGAGCTCGGACAAATGGTTTATTTTGTATCCCAGTGTGCTCTCCCGAAAGTAAGACTTAATTAAAAATGTTAGCCCTAGAGGAATTTTCAGGGTAACTGCTTCAGAACTGACAATTTCTCTATTGAATTCTGAAAATGGAGTAGTATTCTTGGAGTTCGCTACTTGTCAGTTTGTTCAAAAAGATCAATTTTGGACAGACATTTTATTTTATTTTACCGTGTTTCCTCAAAAATAAGACTTAATTAAAAAAATATGCTCTCGAGGGGGGTTTTCAGTGTACAGTAGTGGTTGGCAATTTGCATTGTTTTATGACCAATAACATGTATTTTAAGATTTTTTGGTTAAACAACAGATTGACTTTAAATAAGGCCAACTTGGCTACCGTTAAAAACTTTTACCAAAGTTAACTCTTTCAAAAGGAGAGTCAGCTGGTTTTTATAAGAGCTGTATACCTTTTCTCAAAACAGACAATTTCATTATAGTAGGGGGAAAATAAGGTTTTTAGGGGAACAAATTTGAACAAATGATTCGTCAACGGTTTTCGGCTCTACTAGATGTACTTAATGGGAAAACGAAAGTTTACCAAAATCGGATCGTGGGAAGTGGGTTTTTTTCAAGATGGCCGCCATAAACATGGAAAATCAATAAATCCTATAAGTTTTGTGTTTAAAACGTGAATAAACGTTCTTCAATGTCTGATTTGAGTAGAATAAGTATGGTACTGGGTAAACTGAATGATATAAAAATAGTTTGCAAAATCTGGCAACTGGGAATGTTTTTTTTCCAAGATGGCGAGCGGAACTTTCATATAAAAGGATGTGATGATTCTGAATTTTTATGAAATATATTTTCACAGATTTTTATAAAATATATTATTTAATTTATTCTTATTTTAATATTTTTTCATTCTAAGTAAAGTAATAATGCTCAGGATACAATTAAGAGGCAGATTTTATAAGATGCAGGCAGAAATGCGGGGGTCATTATTGTGACCATTTTTGATTTTGATGAAATTTATATTGTGGGTTCTTCTAATGATTTTACAATACCTGTATTTTTTCTTTTTCCCCCAAAAAAAATTTTCGGCCTACAAAAATTCCGAAAGTTGGTCGGGACCCAGTATTTTTTTCGAATCGACATCTTTTTGTACTCCTTTTTCTCTGTGCATTGAGGGTCAATCAAAGTAATTTTGGTGATAACGACATGTCCTTAGGTAGCTAAAACAAATTCTTTTATGAATTTCATGATTTACCTTCAGTGCAACCTGGAAGGGTTCGCCAAACTTTGTCGCGGAAAGTGAAAAAAACGTCAAATTTGAGCCCTTATGGACCCCATCATTGAGGGTCAACCACAGTTTGGGGGGTTAACTTGTGTAATACTACTCAGTATTAACTTATTTAGCCCATTTATTGCATCGTTGACCCTCAGAGCTGCCGGAAAATAGCTACTTTTATAGCTAACAAAGCAAAAAAAGGTAATTTTGGTGACCCTTTATTTCAGAGAATTAAGGGTCAATGAGGAACTTGAAATTGGCATTTGGTAGTATGAGACCCGTTCTTTAAGATACAATTGACAGAACTTTGGTTTTTTGCCCTGCGAGCATGTTTGCACTTTAGTAGCTAATGCGCGGTACACGTTGAAATGTTGCTTTCCGTAAGGTTTCATCGCCGCTCGTTGAAGAGCGCATTCCGCGACTCTGCTGGGCTTTAATTTATGTCCAACTAAAATAAGTCTTGCGTGCTCGCAAGGCAAAAAAAAACAAAGTTTATTTACAATAATTAATACGCTCATATGTAATTTTTTGAATCTCACCCTACGGCATTCCACCTTCAATATTTGAAAATAATTTTATGTTTTTTCTTTTAATATTTACAAATCAACTGTGTACGTTTTTCTTTTCTTTTTTTTATGTTTCCTCCCCCCTTTTTTAATGTAATTTTTTTTATCCCTTCCAATTGGTCACCTGAATGGGTAATTGACCCCTTGGGGACTAATACATCTTAAGTGTTTTTTTTATGTTGTATTTTGCTCGTTATTTTTTCCTCATCTGTACAAATGTTAAATGCTTTATAAATGTGTGAATAAAATGATTTGATTTTATTAGAAATGCAATTTTCAAGTTCCTCTTTTACCCTTAATGATCTGAAATACAGGGTCACCAAATTAACCTCTTTTTTCGTTTTGTTAGTTAGAAAAGTCAGTTATAAGTACTCGCAGGGCCGAAAACCAAAGATCTATCAATTGTCTCTTAAAGTACACGTCTCATACTACCAAATGCCATTTTCAAGTTCCTCATTGACCCTTAATGCTCTGAAACACAGGGTCACCAAAATGACCTTTTTTTTAGTACTACACAAGTTAACCCCCCAAACTGTGGTTGACCCTCAATGATGGTGTTCATAAGGGCTCAAGTTTGGCGTTTTTTCACTTTCCGCGACAAAGTTTGGCGAACCCTTCCAGGTTGCACTGAAGGTAAACCATGAAATTCATAAAAGAATTTGTTTTAGCTACCTAAGGATGTCGTTATCACCAAAATTACTTTGATTGACCCTCAATGCACAGAGAAAAAGGAGTACAAAAAGATGTCGATTCGAAAAAAATACTGGGTCGCGACCAACTTTCGGAATTTTTGTAGGCCGAAAAAATTTTTTGGGGGGGAAAAGTAAAAATACGGGTATTCTAAAATCATTAGAAGAACCCACAATATAAATTTCATCAAAATCAAAAATGGTCACAATAATGACCCCCGCATTTCTGCTTACATCTTATAAAATCTGCCTCTTAATTGTATCCTGAGCATTATTACTTTACTTAGAATGAAAAATTATTAAAATAAGAATAAATTAAATAATATATTTTATAAAAATCTGTGAAAATATATTTCATAAAAATTCAGAATCATCACATCCTTTTATATGAAAGTTCCGCCCGCCATCTTGGAAAAAAAGCATTCCCGGTTGCCAGATTTTGCAAACTATTTTATATCATTCAGTTTACCCAGTACCATACTTATTCTACTGAAATCAGACATTGAAGAGCGTTTATTTACGTTTTAAACACAAAACTTATAGGATTTATTGATTTTCCATGTTTATGGCGGCCATCTTGAAAAAAACCCACTTCCCACGATCCGATTTTGGTAAACTTTCGTTTTCCCATTAAGTACATCTAGTAGAGCCGAAAACCGTTGACGAATCATTTGTTCAAATTTGTTCCCTAAATGGCCCTTTTTTTAGCTATTTTCCCCCTACTATTACATTTCTAATGCTTTTTAAACCTTAATATAAGGGTATTTTACGGTGAAATTTTGGTTGAGTCCGTAACATATGTAATGAATAAAATTTGAAAACATCCATGCTAATGTTTGGTTTACATGTTGGGTTAATATCAGCATAGAACATTTTTGAAGGATTTTTAAACTTACATAACAAAGAGACAAAAACTGGATGTTACAGAATCTACCAAAATGTCAAATTCCATAATATTGTTCCTATATGACTGGGTAAGAAGGGAATCTAAGATTTATGATAAGACAAGAGAAGAGAAGATTTTTGATAAGTTTTAAAATGGGTCGTAGAGAGGGGGGGGGGAGAAGTTGCAAATAATGAAAATTTAATGCAACCGACTTCTGGGGTTTGATATTTTATATTCTGCTTTACCAGTTTTACTAGTTTTCCAGTCAGACAACAAAAGTAGGAAATTTTTGTTCTGGAACTAACAGAAAAATCCCTAAAATTATCATCAACCCCATCAATATAATTTAGTCAAATAAAAGACAGACAGTTAAAAAAAGACGAGCCCTGTGCAAAGATGGATTTTGTCCTTTTATACTACGTTTTAGAACAGCACAATATGCCTCATAGAACTAATTATGTAATTATGATAAGCTATCTTCCTCTGCTTATTAAACCAATAACGGTTATAAAAAATGGACGACATCAAGAATTTTTGTAGAAAAATAAGAAGCGAATGTAATCTTAAGCAATACATTATGTTAGAATAAAAAAAATACAATAACATATAATTTTAATAAAAACTCAGTGTCGTGTATTATGTAAATCAACTTAGGCGAATATATTTCCTTCTGAGAATATCCCCCCCTCTTTTGAACTAAAACAAAATGATTCGAAGAGATTGTTTTATGCGCTGTTACAAGACTGGGAGAAGCAGACACAAATTAATTCCGTTGTTGTCTCTGGGGTAATGTTTGGATTTATGGGTGTTTATCCAAAGCTATATTGGATTCTTTATAAGGGGGAACTTGTAATATTGCGTTACACAGTAACTTTATTAGAATAAAAATTCCCTCACCAGAGAAAAGGGATTTTATTTGACGTAAAATGATTACCCAATCCTGTTTACATGGAGGATTCAACAACGTTTCATGAGGAGAATGATGTATTTTCGAAATAATCAAATTGCTTTATAGAAAATTGAATTGAAGTGGTTTCGGATATGTTTACTTTTAAGTATTTGATAACATTTGTCTTTAGGGAATTGCTTGTATCTTTAGGGTTGTTTTAAACATATATTATTTAATTAATGTTTAAAATAAAGTGTTACTTAAGTTTAATAGATGTTCAACTGATTCTATATTCTTTATATTCAATGACTGTAGTCTTTAGGGTAGTAAACTGGAGAGATAAATAGTTGCATTTTTAAATATTTATTTTTGTTTTTATTGGTGTTATATTACAACCGGGTGCAACTCTTCTTGATGACTTTTTTGGCACTGCTCTAGACATCATAATCGACTACACAGATCCGCCGAGTTGCTAGAAAATGAATTATCGCCCTAGTTGGCAAAGCCAAAAACCAAGTGGCACCAGGTTGTAGTATGAAACCACTTTATTCATAGACATAATCGACATGCCAATGCCGTTAAGGAAAAGTATTTAATTTGAGAATAAGAAATTAAAAGAGTAAATTATGTCAAGGGTAAAAATAATATTTGAGATATAAAGGGTTTTTGGTATAATGAAGATAATATATGATATCAAGAGTACAGGAAAAAGAAAAATAGTAATTCAAAAGAGATAAGGTTATAGTAGTTTCACTCGGCCACTTAAGATTTGAAACGATAACTCTTAACTATGAATATAACGGCATCGCTAAAAGAAGGAAGTCAGTTAAAAAGATTTGAGAGTCTAAATTACGCTATTTCTTTTAGCTAAATAATACAATCGAGATAACTTTCACACTACGCGTAACTATAAAAATCGTTCAGAAAAACTAATTCTGAACGTTATAGTCTGTCTGTCCTCGCTTGGCACGTGTGGCAAACCTAAAATCACTACCCACGGCAGGAAAAGCAGTGGCGAGTGCAGGGTATCGGGTATCTAATAGAAGTGAGATAACCATCTTTATGGCTTTTTCGCCACTGTTTTTTCTGCTGTGGGTACGGATTTTAGGTTTGCCACTTGTGCCAAGCGAGGACAGACAGACTTTATCTGGATGTTACTTAAAATTGCCCTAATTCAGTGCGTTCCAAAGTAAAAGCTTACAAAAAACAAGTACATCGTTCCTTATACTTTAATACCCTATTCCGTCGTTATTTTTCAGATACATCTACCTCATAGGCCTAGGGTATTTTTTTTGCTAGGAATTCGAGGGGAAAAACGGACATCATTTGGAGAAGAAAACTCTAGTATACTTTTTAAAGCACCGCTTGCATTTTTTTCTATTCAAAGAACATTTCTATTCGATGAGGCATTAGTGTATAAAAACGTTGTTGAATTTCTTTGAGACGAGTTCAATAGAATTGATTTTGTTTGATGTCTTTTAGTAGCATTTTTCTTAAATACGGGTTTTAGCTTATTTGTAGAACAATTAATTCCAGTCTGTAAAAATAAGATTGACTAAATTAAATATTTGAATGCAATTAGCAAATACATGTGTAAATATTAGAACGCTTAATGTAAAGAAATACAAAAAAGCTAATGAAACTTCGATTATCTTTTTTAAAAGTTTTACTCCATCTTGGATTATTTTATTCATCAATAAAAATTTTTAAAATTAATTAACTTTTGAGCTTTCGAAATATTTTTTAAGGATATGACTGTAAAAAATCACATAAAATTTATGATTTTAAACTGGCTACCGTGTTGGCTCAACAGAACTTGGACGAGCTTGTCTTCTTTGAAAAATAGATTTTTATCAAAAAAAAAAAAAAAAAGAATTATAATATTTTTTTAGAGAATTAAGATAAATAATTGAAAGTCCTTTCAGTTCACTTCTTCCTGAAGAGTAGCAAGTTCTGAATAAATAAATAATTTAGATGAATTAAATAAATTTAAACAATGCAAATATTCTGTGGTAATAATAGTTCATAATGAACGAATGTTCGAATGAGTGAATGTTGTTCACTAGACTTACTCCTCAGCTAATAGAGCATTTTCAATCACATGACTCGGACCTAACAAAGGCCTTAGCAACAGAAGGTTACAGTTTTTTGCCCTACAGAAGGTTAACAGTTACAGAAAATGACTGGCCGTGGAATTCTTCTATTGGAGCATTTGCAATCACGTGACCCCATACCTAAAAACCGCCTTAGCAACAGATATTTCGTTACCTAGCAACCGCCTTAGCAACAGTTAAAAACCCTACAAAGGTTAATGGAAAATAGCTGGTCGTGACGTCACCTGAAAACACTCTATACAGTGCTCACGCAGAAAATATTTACATGAACCATAATCCTGTAAATTCACCAAACAAGTTTCTCAGACACAGTAAAACCTTCAATTACTCAAAACCAAGTTGGAAAGACTTGTTCCACTGCCATTCTAACGCTAAACATCCCCAAATGATAGGACTTCCCAAAATCGCTACTACCTCTCACTGAAATATTACCCATCGCCCACACAAAACGCACCTCTTACACAGATAACACCATCGAAAGGTGTTTCATTGTTATCCGCAGATAAGACCCTATCCGAAATATAAGGTAATTGCTGACGCCTCAATCACTAACGAAGGCCTTTAGGGAAATTCAAGACTGATGGATTGCGTTTGCTGCGGAATCCGGCCCGGATCACGGCGGATCCGGGAATTATTCCTGGGGCAAGCGATATCCCGTTTCTCTCCCGGACTTAATCACTGCGTTTTCTCATTAGGTTCCTGTCGCTTCTTTGATTGCGCGACTTTTAAGTCCGGTAATTTATTTGGGCGTCGGAGCGCAAGGCTTGATGGGTTGCCCTCGGGCCAAGCGAGTCGATTTATTTGAAGGGGGGGGGGCGGGTTTTCTGTGTGGAGGGGGCTTTGCGTTAATTGTGTGGGAAAGAGTGGGGGTTGACTTGTGTGGCGGCAAATATCCAGGTGCTAGCACATAAACACACCAAATATCGTTCTGTCCCGTATTGACTTTTGTTAAAATTATTCTGAGATATTTGTCAATATCTACGAACATTGGCCAGTATCGATTTTGCTGGCCAATATTGATTCTTTGACATTAGCTAGAAAAAAGGGGGAAAATTTATAGGCCCGTTTTTTTTTTTTTTTGATTACCCGAGTTGAATTTAAAGCTGGATTTCTCCTTACATATTTTCACATTCCGTTCAAATATATTATTATTATTACAATGACCTACGTTTCATTTTTTATTTTTAAATAAAATTTAACAGAAATAATTATTTTGTAATCATAATCACGTTAATGCAAACACCATTTCCAGAAAGATATTTTAAGTTATACAAATTTAAATGCTTTATTCGTTGTTGAACTTAAGCAGAAAATCCTACAGTAATATTTCGATGCAGTCATACAATGTATATTCCCATCAAGGATAATTTAAAAGCCAACAAACATATGATCATGACATTCATTCCTTTCGAACGTTTCCGCATGAAAGACAACAGAAAGCGCTTTCATATCAAGAGATACTCGAAAGAAACACACCCAGCAGCTTTCCTTCTTCATGGTCACCGACCAAAAGCCAACTAAAATAAAACACCCCCCCCCACTTGTCAAACATTCTCTATCCATTAAACGTCACTTCCACGAACGTTCCTTCTCCTCAGAAACGTACTTCGGACATCTGTGTGGACGCAGGGGAACGTAAAATCCCGCGCCGTAGAGCGCTAGAGGAAATTCGAGGTTTTTGTCCTTCCGAAAGAGGCTTGCCTTTCCCGGTGAGTTCGCCTCTTTAGCTCTTTTGGAGAAGAAATACAGAAACGCCGTTTTGAGGAATGGAGGTGACAGGAGGACTTTTCTTGGCCTTCTCTTCAGCCGACGGGGAAAGTTTTTGACAAGATTCAGCAGTCTGGATCGAAAAAGGGATTTTTTTTTTCTTGAAAAATGGAATATATTTTTCAAGTTTTTTTGGGGGGGATTGAGAGATTTTCTTTTTGTTTTTGAGTGAAAGTAAACAGAGCTGGGGAGAAATTGCTTTGCGAATGAGTTTTGTTGGGGTAAAGATTGGATACGAAAAGGTTGATGATGAGCGTGGGAGGAGTTGATGTGTAAATGTATTGTGGAGTAAAAATTATAGTAACAAATTTCAAGTCCTGCTTCGTAAAATTTCATTAACAGATTATTCTAAAGTGGATTAAAATGCAGTCAAATGAGGGTATTTCAAAGCTTTCAAGTCTCCAAATCAAAGATTACCAGAATTTTCCGAGTCACGTAACCCTTTCGAAAACTTCTCCTGCGGCGCTTTCCTCAAATAAAATATTTCAAAATCTCAAAATTTAAAAGCTAAATTAATGATTTATGGGGTTTAAAATATGTTTCTTTTTTATGCAGGATAATCATTGTAACCATTTGGATGATTCCAAAATGAGGATCGAAAGTGAAAAGTCTGAATGAGCCTTAAGCTTGTTTTTTGAGTCACTTTGAAAAATTATTTTTCTGCAGTGCCCTTCTAAAATAAATTTATCCTTTAATTATTAAAATTTAAAAATAAATTTTTCCCATGATTTCATCCCTTAATATCCTCTGTGAAATATCAAATTAATTCTACCTTTATTTGTCTCCGGGCCATAAAAGTAAAATCAAAACCAATAAATCAACCAGTGATTTCTTTTTTAAGAGAAATTGAGCTTATACTTTTTGAAGAAAATTTAAAGTCATGAGTAAAAGAGTCCAATAAAAAATCTGTAGTTTTAAGTCACTTCAGTTCGAGAAAAAAAGTAAAGAGGGCATATTTTTCTATTAAAACTATTTACAAAATGATGTTGTTAAGTAATTTTTACGCAATACTCACATAAAAACAAAAGTAATAATTTAGGTACTTATATTGGATGTAAAACTGATCTATCGTAGCTATTTTCCTTACTCAAAAGCGCAAAAATATCAGGAAACAAATGTGCATTACAAAACAATCTGTTCACAATTCCTTTCCAACAATCGGAAGGATAAAAATATTATTTCTCTTGGTTGTTTTTCATTGTTCATCAATAAAATAGTACGATACAACAATGTGTTTTCCAACAATAGTTACGTTTACTTTACGAAAATTAAGACACAAGTGATTTTTTCTTGAGCTAGCAAGCATTGCGAATTCTCAAGTGATTTTGAAAAGTTATTCAAAGTGATTGATGATGGATAAATCTGCTGTATTTGGCGGATTGTTTGTATTCCCCTGGATTTGGGGCGTACTTCAGCTGGTAATCATGGAAAATCCAGCTTACGCAGTCTTTCTGCTTGCCTTTTGCATGCTGGTAAAGGCTCTGTGCGGAGAGCAGAGAGGCAAAGGCGGAATGGATGTCTCATCAGATGACTTTGTGGAGACTGAACCGGTTGAAACCGCCTTTGACCAACCAGAGGCTGCTGTGGACCTCCCAGCTGACAGATATGTGGATAAGCCTGTCGAGGAAACCAATGCCGATCCTCTCATGGCAGGTGACCAGTTTGTGACAGGCGATACCAGCAAGCTGGTGGATGATGCTCCTGGATTGGACATCGATGCTGACCCTCAGCCAGTTGTTGGAGATGCCTCTCCAGTTTTGATGATCACAGACGTGGCCACGGATGATGCAGATTCGGTCACAGTGACTGCAAGTCCTCCTCGTTCACCCATGGTAACGGAGCCAATGGACACCCCAGCACTCGGGGGCAATGTGAAGCCACCTGCAGTTCCTCCGAAGAAGCCACGCTTTCCTGCAGTCCAACCACCTCGTCGAGATCGTGCTGTCATCTCCAGCCAGAAGCACGTCTTCGTGGATCGAGGCCTCAATTTGGTCAACATGAGGCGAAAGACCGACTTTGCACCGAGTCTCTCATACATCGAGGACGAGCACATCGGAGGACAGTATGGCACCAGAGCCAAGCCTGTTGGATCATCTTCAAGACCAGAGGACTCTGTTCTTCCAGTCATAGAAGTCGGACGGAAGAGGGGTGGAGTTAGAAAACTCCTGCGGCTTTTGATCTGTTGCTGCCGCAAACGTTAGAGGAGTTTGTTGTATATATTGTATATAGTTTGATGTGTTTGATATTGTGTATGTGTTCAATAGCAATAGCAATAGAACCATTCAATAGCCCGACCATCAATAGCCCAATAAAATAGTTTTTTTTTTCAATATCCTTGTGTTTTTATTTCTTCTGCTTTTACACTGATTGTATTTTCTTACGATAATTTTACATTGTATTAATGGTATTGTAAGTCTAATATTTGATCAATAACTTAATTTATAGGTATGATTCTGTTGTCTATCCCATTAAAAACTACCTATCTGTTTTTTAAATCAAATATTAAATATCGGCAAAATTTTATGGTTGTCATTAATTTAACTGAATGTTTTAGTCGTTTAGTTTATAATTTTCGACGTTTAAAACTCATTAGCGATTTTTAGCTGGGTAGATAACGGAAAAGAACCAATTAATAATTTTAGAAGACATAACCTTTAACATAGTCTATAAAAATAATTTTTATAGAATTCAGCATTTTGATATAGAGGGAAGCCAGACAAAACATGCTTACGACTCCATCCTAATATAATTACGTATTCTGAGAGAAGAATAACTGCCGAAATACTTTTTTCTTTAGTTATTGTAACAACAATCGAAACGTTTTGTGCAATATTTCTCACTGTTAAATGATATTCCAAAGTTTTTTTAATTTAGTTTTGAAAAGATACAGTACAGTGGGGTATTAGATAAAAAGTTATACAAGACATACAGTATACCCTCGTTATCTCTAACTTTAAAATCTCGAAAAACTTTAAATCTCGGAAAAAATATTTCCCCTTCGAAATGAAATACTAATTAATGTTGCACTTGGGATAACCTCGTTACCTCGAAAACTCTATATCTCGAATTTAGACCCTTTAATTTCGAGAATTCGAGTTTATACTGTATACAGGGTGTTTCACCCTGTATGTAACAGGGCAAAAAAACATCTGTAATACAACCTACCCCGTATGTTAGAATAAGTACGACTGAGTTGCCATGAAAATTTCCAACTCTCCAAAGGGTGCCTGGACGATAGACACACTCAGTGTTATTTCCTAGAATTATTTTGAATGAATAAAAATACTAATTGACATTTTTAGGAGGAGTGAAATTCAATTATGAGGAGTCAAATACTGAAATAGCATAAACTACATATAGAGACACGAAAAAAAACCCAATCAAACTCCCTAAGCATCAGAACAATAAAAAAATTACTATGGCTGTATGAAAACACATTTAAAAAGTATGATAATTAGGGTGTTTTGTAGGGTGTTAGATAGTTGGTGTTTTGAGTAGAAAAATATTATTTGTTGATTTCGGTGGGGCACGGTGCATTTAAAAAGCTAAATCTTTGTGAAAAATTCAAAGAGTGCAAATACTCCTGGCTAGTTTTTTAAAGAATATTTCCGATTTTCAAGGAGTGAAATACTCTCTCAGAGGAGTTATAAATATGTCTGGACACATTAAGACAAATCTCAACACCTCAAACAACCCGCTAAGTCCAATGTCGAGTCGAAACACCTGGAACGTTTCATCGAAAGTGGATCCATTGTCTCTCCTCCAAGGTGCAATTAATTCCCCCTTTGCCCCCCCGCGTGACTGATTTCACCTCTATGGATTTCACTCTCTGCCTCCTCAATGGGCGGCAAATTAAGTTCTGTTTATTCCGAAAGCTCCCAGCTGCGCCATTCCCAATTAACAGAAAGTAAACAACGCTTAATCGATTTCCGGGGCATTGAAGGTGAACTTGGCATTGAAATGATAAGGCTTGCGTGTTTGTTTATGTAGAGTGCAGTTGTTAACTTTTTTTGAGTGGAGACTGTTGTTTTTGAGTTGACTGTTTACATCATGATTTACCTAGATTTTTGACTTATATATTTTTTTTTGCAGTTGGTTTTACTTTTGGGTAAACAGTTTACCTAGAGTTTGTTCAGACTAGACTTTTGAGTACATTAAATTTACCTAAGGTTAACCTGGAATCGAGCATTTTCGCCAATTCTGATTAGTTTAAAACTTTTCTTTGGTTTCCCTTGTTTTTTTTTTTTTTTTGAGTAGACTGAATGTGGAAAAACATGTTTTTCCACATTCTTGTGTTTAGTTTGATTCTAAAAAAAAAAATATCAATTTATTATTTTGGGCTGTATTCACCACTAACTTTACCTAAGGTTAACCTGTAATGGACCTTTTTGACAACTCTGATGATAGGTTTAAAACCTGTTTCCCTTATTCAACTACCAATTATTTTTAATTCCAGGTTAACCTTAGGTTAGCTTAATGGTGAATACAGCCGTTAGCCTTTATCCAATCCTGGAATATGAACCAAATCTTCAATCCCAAAACCTCTATGATAGAAATATTTCTTTCGTTACTGAACTTACTTCAGTGCTCCTCGACGTTTTAATTTTGTTCCAGAACGAAAGAGCCAGCATTGAATTTTTTCGGAACAAAATTACATGTTTTTTCTTGTGCGTAATTTTGTTCCTGATTTAAAGTGCACTCTCACTGTTATAGAATACTTTTATGTATTGATATTATTATATTAGTACTTATAGAATACTTTTATGTATTGATATTATTATATTAGTACTTATAGAATGCTTTTATGTATTGATATTATTATATTAGTACTTATAGAATACTATTATATAGTGAATACTGTTTAAGAAATAACATCAATGGATTCTTTTATTCCATTTATAAGCTCTAGTCTTTATGCTTCCAGTATCGTATACTTACTTTTTGAACACTGCTACTTTAAAGACTTAAATTAGTCATAATTAGTATTCGGACAGTGATATTAAAGCATTTTATGCTTTAAGAATAATTTTTTAAAGATTAATAAGCAAAGCATTTCAATTTTCTATTTTTCCTATTAAAATTTATTTTATGTGGCACAGGAAAAACCTCTAAACATCGTCATTCGAGTAATTTAATAGGAGGATAATAAACTTTTTTCTGTATCCTACATACTTTTGATAGAGTTAGTTCATCTTTATTATAACCTCTCTCTCTCTTTATTATAAGAAAATAACAGAGCCCTTACAGATTTATCGTCTTTGCAAAAGAATAATGGTACTTGGACAACCCTGGTCAATAAATATCAGAAGCTATTGAGGGGATAAATGATTTTCCCAGTAAAAAAATAATTAATATTTTAGATTTGGTGGGGTTCCAAAATTGAAGAAGAAACCTATTCATTCCAAAAACTTAAGGTTATTATTTTAAGACTAACTCCATTATTGAAAAAATATGAAGAAGAATATCTTCACATACCTCGGGTTTCTTATTAAGCTAAGATACTTTTCACTAAGGTACCTATGAGGTTGACTTTTCTGTTTTTTTCCCGAAACTAAAGTAATGATCAATATTTTTCTTCCACGAAGAAATGACTTTATTGGATGGAAGAATCACCTAATTAATTACTTCATGAAATGTCCGACAGAGATTCAATATTTTACTTTCGTATTAGCGAAGCTTATGTATAAAATATTCAGCTTTTGTATTAAAATGTTTGCATAAAAAGTTAACCATGTTGGAACTAAGTATGTGTTTTCTTATAAGTAATTGATTGAAAACTCGCGACAAAATAAACGAGGTCCTCAGTAAACAGATTTTAATTTTTATCTTTTTTTTAAATGTTACAAATGCTAAAAACGGAGATAAATTTGTTTTGTAATCAACTCTAGTAAATATTTTTTGTAATTTATCGTATAAATTCATATTTAATTTAAGAACCATCGCGCATTCCCAAAAGTAATATACAAGTGCTGCAATAAGGCACAGTTTTAAAAACATAAAGGATATCAAATTTTCCCAGAAGACAATTTAAAGGAAATGGACCATTTTTAGTTGTTCTTTACGATTTTTTTATAAATTGGATATCCTTTTTTAATTTTTTTTTTGTAATAATATGTTAAAATTTTATTTCTACTAGTTTTAGAGCCACTGTATTCGATTAGAAAAAGTAGGACAACATATCCTTTGTTTTTAATGAAGTAATAAGTAATACTGATAAGTATTGAATAAATAGGATAAGATATATTGTGAAGAAAATTTTCCTTTTTTATTTTTTAAAATAATATGTTAACATTTTATGCCTGCTAGTTTTAGAGGTACTGTATTAGATTAGAAAAACTAAGATAGCATACCCCTTGTTTTTACCCTGAAACAACAATACTCTCATGTAGGAGTAAATACTGTTTAGAAAAATCTAAGAAATGCGCAACTTATTTCTTAAAAAAGGTATTCAACAGAAAAGCCGCTCAAGTTGATCTTAAACTCAAAACACCATCCTCTTTGAAGAAATTCTCTCACTTCATAAATAATTCAGAACTTCCCCAAATTAAAAGCCGCATTTGGCCTCATTACGGCACGCTCAAACGAGCAGCGAGCGAATATCGGAAATCCACTCTTGCGTTGCCACCTGTTTTGCCCAAAACATCTAAATCGGGAGGGGGCACTGTCGAAGCCGAGCGATAAAACAGACGAGTGGAGTTAATTAAAATATGGCCGATTTTCGCACACTGGGGCTACCGGGCTATTAATTAGAGTATTGATTTCCAGTACCGATTGTGTAATAAATGAATATACGCCCCATAAATTAACTCCTTAACTCGTTGGAGTATCTAATAGTGTAGAAAGTGCAAGGTGGGGGCAATAGATGGGAGGGTATAGGTGAGAGAGGTTGCTTATAGTGAAGAGTGGTGTTTACATAAATAGTTAGGTAGTATATATGGTTTATTTAAAACTTATTGAATTTCTGAATGCTTTATAGATTTTTCCAGTTTGGGTTGGCTGTGAAATTCTGTAAATGTTTAAAATATTTCCAATCTTTCATAACTGAGGCATTTGGTAGCCCAGAATGGTTTCATAGATTGCTGGCATATTTATCGAATTGTTTTTAATGAGAAACGAAAGTATTACAATAATAAAAGTTCTTTTCCGGGCAAGTAGGCCGTGGTCGAATGGATGATGGCAAAATCCCAGACGTTTCGTCTACGGCTACGGCAGACATTTTCAATGGTCGAGGTAAAAAATATACCTAGTTAAAAAATTTTAAAATTAAGAATCACCGCTGCGCTCGTGGTCAGAGGTTATAAATACAATCAGGTTCGATGGAGATGGCTGAAGTTGCCGAGCCAATATCGATGGAAGGTCTAGTAGATGGCGAACTCAACTCAATATTCCTAGATGTCAGAAAATGTGTGCCGTAGCCGTAGACGAAACGTCTGGGATTTTGCCATCATCCATTCGACCACGGCCTACTTGCCCGGAAAAGAACTTTTATTACTGTCATAACTCCGGCCGTGAAAGCCTTCATTGTTATAACGAAAGTATTATTTGTTAAATAAATTTGTTTAGCTAAATAATATGCTTTTTCAAAGAGATTATGGTTAGTGGATGGTTAATGGTGACAAATAATGTTTCAGTTTGGAACATTTTCCAAAAAGTTAATTATAAACAAGCTATTCTGAAATCAAATGTGAAAGAAACTTAAACTATTTCATTTCATGTTCTATTACTATTTTTAAAATTAAAACTTTTGTTTAAATATGGTTCGTTTTAAAAACTGTTTTTTTCTAAGTTATTATTAATATAAAAAATATTTTAATAAACTTTCTATATCCAAGCTAATGAATAGTTCAAAAGACATTCTGGAAAAGGGGCTGTAAATAATTATTTTTAGCTGGACTTATTTTTAAAGAACGGAGATGCTATAGTGATTTCATGTACTTATTTAAGTCATTTTCCATTTTTTTCCCTAAATACTTGAAATTTATGTACCAAATTTAGAAATCTTTTACACTTGCCCTGCATAAAATTTAGTGCTTCTTTGGACACAATTTACCATAATTTTCCTTAAGGGGTGTTGGAACCCTTTTTACGTCAACGCAGCTTTCCACACATTAAAAGTACCTTTCCTCTGGATCTATTAAAGATACCAGCTTGTAATTTATAACATACATTAATTACATCTATTTCATTACACTGAAGTGAAAATTTGGCAAAAAAAAAATTTTTTTTACGTTTTTTAATATTTTTACTCATTATCAAAAACCATAAAACACTATTTTTTCGATTTTCTTTTTCTCCAAATCTATAATACATATATATTTGAAACTTTGAATATAAGTTAATTATATATGTGAAATTATATTGAGTTTAACCATTTGCTAAATTTTTAATTTTTGAAAAAAATTTCAGTAAATTACGTAAAAAAGTGAAATTCAGTGCATGTTCCTCACAATATATTTTAATAAAAAAAAATTAGTAATTTTTTTTGGAAATTTTTCACATCAGTATAAACTAGACAACATAAGGAACAATCAGTGAAAAAATTAGATCAATAGAAACAGCAGTTTCTGAGAAAAAGAAAATCGAAAAAATGGTGTTTTATGGTTTATGATAATAAGTAAAAACATTAAAAAACGTAAACAAAATTTTTTTATTTGCCAAATTTTCACTTCAGTGTAATGAAATAGATGTAATTAAGGTATGTTAAAAATTACAAGCTGGTATCTATAATAGATCCTGAGAAAAGATACTTTCAATATGTGGAGAGCTGCTTTGCCGTAAAAAGGGTTCCGACACCCCTTAATACAACAACTTAGTAAAAAATCTTCTCAATAATTAACCAAAGTATGTAATTTATGTTGTTCTCATATCAATAACAGGGAGTTATTATTTCTTAGGGCATACCATTACACATAATTTTTATTTATTCATGAAAATCTTCCCAATAATTTACCGAAGTACCTATAATTTCTGTTGTTCTTATATCAAATACAGGGAGTTATTTCTCAGGGCATACCATTACACATAATTTTTATTTATTCATGAAAATCTTCCCAATAATTTACCGAAGTATCTCTGTTGATTTTACATCACAAACACGAGGATATTTTTTCTCAAGCCCTACTACTGTCGTACCGCGAGGAGAAGAGCTATTGACGTCATACGATGATGCTGCGGTTGTTATAGAAACGGATTATTCCACTGAATTTTGGGGGTGATGGTTATTCACTTGGCGCTAAAATAAATGTTCCGAGCCAAATCTGAGTGGCTATCTTTCAGCTGTGTACTTCTTTCGATTCTAGAGTAACGAATTTTGGAATTTCCTTTTGCATTACATCTGATTTGATTAAATATTTCTAATCTGACCTTTTTCAACTGATCTGATCCATTTCAACTGATCTGATCCATTTTAACTGATCCGATCTATTTTAACTGATCTGATCTATTTTAACTGATCTGATCTATTTAAACTGATCTGATCTATTTTAACTGATCTGATCTTTTTCAACTGATCTTAAATATTTCACCGAATCTGATCTATTTAATTTGATATTATGTTATGTGATTTACATCAATTTATCTGATTTTATTTGGATATTTTATAATTTTTTGGATTTATAGTTACCGTGTTCATTAATTCGATTTTTATTAACGAGAAATTTCAAAGATAATCTATATTATAATGTAGTTTAATAAAATATGATTATCTTATTTTCGTTCGTGAAACGCGTTTTCTCACTCGCCAAATGTACGCTTAAAAACCCAAATAATGCCGTTCAATTCATACCAGCTTCCCTCTTCTTTTGGACTCGTCTACTCACGGCAACCCTGTTCAAAGCTCTTCTCCTCGCGGTATGACAGTATACTAGAGAAGCCCTGAAACAAATACTACAAATAATCCCTCCCTGCGAACATCCAAAATCCCTATTTCCCACAACCCAATCTGGGGATAATAACAACATACACGTTGACGAGGACTTGAATAATGGGAATCGAAGCGGGCCGAACATCTCTCGCCTGCCATTGGTCGAAACTGGATCTCGACTCGCCTCAATTGGGCGATTGTGTCCTGTCGCATCGGATTTGTGCTGCTGCATTTAGTAATTATGGGCTACACGCTGATGGAATGGGCGCTTCCAATGGCGCATCCAGGGCAATGGGAGGGGGCAAGGATACTTTGCGCGGATGGCTATTGAACTTTGCGTTCGTATTAATTGAATTATCTGTTCTATGAGGGAGGATTTTGAATTTGATTTCAGTGTTGTTTAGCTGGAGGCAAACTCTTGTTAATATTTTTCATCAAAGATGCTTTTACTTGAACTTACTAAGTATAGGATCAGTTCATAGTAGTTTCTATATTCTTAACGAAGAAAAAGTTGCTGTACTTTGGCTCTCTGCTTGGAATACTAAGTACATATCGTGGTGGTGTCGTACCCTCTATCGATTTATATCTTATGGTGTGTTTGTATCATCTTTGCTATTTCCACTGAGTTAGAAGAATATAAATCTTCCCCTGTGGGATAGTTAAGATTGTGAAGGCCTGCTGCGACTGCAGGGCAGTTGAAAACATGATGTGGTGTGAGTTCTTCATCAGAGCAGTTGCCACAGTTTTGATATCTTTTGGTCCCATCAGATAAAATTTTCATAATTATATGTTGTTTTGTTCTTAGTCAGATGAGAATTGCGGCGGTCTTCCTGTCAATGTAGAGCTGAGTTATTTTATCATGGGCAGTACATATCGTTACTTACTTAAGTAACAATACTTTTAGTGCAAACTTGGAAAAAATTTACCTTGATTTAGGTTTTCTTAACTTCTGCCAGTCATTTTTAAGTGTTGTTAGACGTTTATGGATTTGGTGGAATGGTATAGAAAAAAAATTTAGGGATCCACAACAACAGTATTTTGTATCTTGTAAACTTAGCGTTAACTAACAATGCAACACCAACTAAACTATCAGTCAGAGCAAATAAAATAAAACTAGCGTCGTATTATACGGATTTCAAGGAGAAAGTTCTTGTGCATCTTCTTCAATAAAATTCCCGGACTTGTATAGTACGTAGTGATTTCAATTAATTTGTCAGTAAACTTAATGAAACAGTGAGATCAAAAAGATTGTATTTCTAGCACTGGTGACATTTTATTTAATCAAAAATATGGCAACGGTCACAGAACACTCTAACTAGACAAAGCTATCTTTTCTACTTCACCTTCCCAATATTCTACTACTCTATGCTATCGACGTATAATACGACACATAACACGACACCATAACATTCCACTCAAACCACATTAAACAAGCCGAAAAACGACATTAACGAAAACCGCATAATCAAAACACCTTTCACATACCGCAACACAAAACCGCAACGAACCAACTTACCCGAAATCCATTCACCCCTCCTTCAAAAAGAACACCCCCCACACCTCTCGTCGGCAGCACTACTGGCTAAGCCCTGCAAATCTGACGGCTTATCAAATTAATGCTCCCTCATTCCCTCGACCATCTAATGAATACCGTTTTCCTTATCAACAGAAGAGCGCTTGTTAAAGGGGGTTTAGGTACGAAAAGTCTTGGAGAGGTGAATCGCGCAACGGAAATTAAGTGGCCTTTTGCCCCTTTTGGAAATGCCCGTTTCGGATGTTTAATTAAATGGAGGAGGGTAGGGAGGGATTTCTGTTGGGGGATGGGGTTGAAAAGGGATTTGGACGGGGACTTAGATGGTGTAGGGTAAGCCGATCATGGTTAGATCCGTGAAGAGTCTTGACATGTTTGATTTATTTAAGTGCGTGGGAAAGAGGGGTCGAGAAGGTCCAGAGATGTATAAGTATATTTTATAAATTTTGTGATACTAAATTTGGAATTTGCTTTATGAAAAACTAATTAAAATTAATTGGTGAGTTATTATTAAAAGGAAAAGGCGTTGTCATGGAAAGTATAGGCATTTTTTTTTTACTTTTATGGAACCTGTTAGAATTTTATGTGGGATTATAATCTAAAAAAATATGTAAAAAATGATAGCATACTACTTATTTGGTGCCATGACGGTTCGTTTTATGAGGTTTAACTATAGTACAAAAACATTTTCCTGCTGTAATTAAATTTAATTGATCAAATGAATATCTCTCAAACTAAAAAGATGTAAGAAAAGGGAATCTATGATTTCAAGAAGCAGCTTCTATATATGGATTCAAAATCAGCTCCCGTTTTAAGATGATATGGAAATATTTACTTCTTACTTCTATTTACGAACTGAATAAATTACCTATATCCCTTTTCTAAAAACAAAATTTCAGGGTGCATGGTTTCTCATTACTGAGACTAACTATAAGTTGCTAAAATAGCTTAAAGCTATGTAGTACATTTCTTTTCAGAAATAATTAAATAAGAAAGTTATATGTATATGTCTCTTATACCAGATTACTTGATTCCAACAGATTCCTTGGGTAGAGTTTATAAAAAAAATGTAATTTTACTCATGTGGGGTTCGAGAAGACTTCTTGACACACCTATTTATTATTTTATCCTGAGTATAAGTTCCTCGCACAATAGAGCATTCGCACATGACGTCACACTTGACGACGTGGAGGACAAAAACAACGTTGCTAAAGCTGTTGTTAGGTACGGGAAATAGAAGCATTCGCACATGACGTCACTGGAGGACAAACACAACGTTGCTAAGGCCGTTGTTAAGTCCGAGTCATGTGATTGAAAATGCTCTATACACAAGCAGTACACGTAGTTACTAAAATGACAATACGTTAACCGAAAACTACAATATATAGCCATTGAATCAAACCAAGGGTCATACAATACAACCCGTCACTCATGAAATTCAATAAGGAACACTCCCATCGCATACAATCATTAGTCGTTGCAATTAATAACATTCTGTACACATCGGGGGATAGATTGTATGCGCCGAGTTCGGCACGGTGTGTACACGGGGATACAGACATGAAATCCCCTCGAATATTACGTGTTCCTGTGACAGGTGATCAAACCCCTGGATAGTTAGGAATGAGATTGGAGCACGTGTACCTCCTCCCTTTACATGGAATGTCTGGACGCCATGTTGGATACCTTGAGAGGCGTTGGTGACTGTTGGAATGTGGGGGATTTGGAGGATCTCTGTGAATAGTTTTGTTAATTTTGAACCAGTAATAAAATATTTCAGTTGGATGTTTAATGTGAATTGGAATCGATTTACAATTGACAACATTCTGGTAATATAGGTTAAATAGGTTAATATAACTGAATCGTTTATTTCAGAAGCATGTCAAACGCTATTTTTTCAAAAATGAGTTATTGGTGTTATGATATTTTGTAGGTAGGGGTAAACGCGCACATTTTAGTGTAGAAATAATGAAAATAGCGTGATTTTTTAAAGTAAGCTTGCAGCACGTTAAATTTATGCTATAAATTGTGGAGAATTTCGTTCATGGAGGTACATCTTCAATTCGTTTTGGCACAGCTTATAACAGTTTAAAATCAGAAAAGGTTTTGCAATTTTAGAATCAAAACAATGAGATATTCATCTTATACGTATAACAAGTGTAAATGGTTAAAAATCTGAAGCAGTTAGTGATTATGGTGTCACTTTTTATTTATTCATAGTACAGACCATTAAACTATTATGTTTTGATTATAATTTTTAATATGGTGAAACCTGTGTACCGATTTTGTAAAACGACTTAAAAATATAATGCTAGTTGGCCATTGCGAACATCAAAGTTCCTTACATTTTTTCAAGATGTATCGCAACCAGTTTCGGACTCTTCTCAACAAATGTGTTTCGGCTTACACCAATCGGATAACCGGAAAAACTCCCCGAATCTCGCTTAATTAGTTTCTCCCTAGCCCAATTCAATTCAACCTAATGAAACCAAATTTCGGCCAACCGTATAAACGAACCTGTACTCTATCTTAACTGGAGAAATAATTCCCTGAGTCCGGATCAAATTTGGGGGAAAGGTGATTAAAGGAATCCCCGTTTCAGTATTAGATCGAGTCTCAGAGAATTGGATGCATTTCATGAGAATGAGAAAACTCGATTTGCATAACATCATTGTTTGAACTCGTGCTTCTGGTGCTCATTTTTATTATGTGACCTAGTAATCAATACCGAATCGATTTATTGTGTAATGAATGATAAAAATTATTATTTCGGATCGAGTTTCCAGATTGTTTTTCGTGGGGAATTTTGTTAATGATCTTTAGGATTCACAGGGGAAGTGCGTGGGGAGTTCTTTATAAGATCAAGTTTTGCATCGAAAATTCATTTTTGGTGGAATGTTAATGGAAGAATAGATTTATCTTTTTTTTGTAAAGCAGGGGTTATTCTTAGAACAGAATTATGGTGTTTGTTTCCTTTGGAGTTTCGGGAAATCTTTATAATGGGTTTGAATTTTTAAATAAGAGCTTCTAAAATTATTTAAGTAAATTTTAGGTCACTCAGTTTGTTTCTTTCATTTTATACTTTATTACTATTAAATTTTGATGTGCTTACTTCCGGAAATATAATATAGTAGAGTAGTTAAAAATGTTGTATTAAGAAGCTCTATTAAACATTTTGACTATTTAAATGAGGGAGTTTTATGAAAAATTTTCACTACTTGAAAATTAGGAGATTTTATTTTTTTTATTTTTATTTATTCATTTCATACAACATCAACAACAAATAAAGAGAAAAACATTAAAATTGTACGGAGATTTTCATCCCTTACAAGTGCATTTTGAATCTAATTAAATATAATACATTAACTGTTACTACACTCATCTGTGTTTGACAGTAAGCAGGATTACTGAAAACAGAGCACTGTTCCTTTGATAATATTTTCTTAAAAATTAAAAACCATTTTCAGATGAATTTTAAAAATACGCCACTTTGATGTATTTTGGAAATTCCATGATGATACTTTATTGTGTTTTTTATTGAGTTTTGTCTCCAAAAACGGTGTCCAATAGAAATGTTTTAATTTTCTCGAAAGAACTGTATTTTTGTTCCTAAAGCTCTCGATATTTGCTTTGAAATTTAATACACATTAATATATGACACATCTTTAATAGATAAATATAGACGTATTGCTTATTCCAAGAGAATAAATTTATACAAAACAAGATGCGAGAAATAAACAAGAATATTTCCAAAATTAATGAATAAATTTAGATACCGTAAACTCCTACCTTTTTTTTTCGAATTCCTGAAGCGAAATATTTTTTTCTGGAACAAAGGATAAAAATAAAATGCTAAAAACCTTAGGTTTCCAAGCTTTACATATTTTATCAAACACTTGTTTCTGGTTCAGAAACATGTTTTATTTTTTACTTCAATTAAAAGGGAATTTTTTTACATTTATTCAGTTTTTCCCCGGTAACTTGGAATTTAACACTAGTTTTTATATATCTTATTATTATTTATGCATCCCAGTTTAATGGTAGTTTATATTATTTTTACCCAAAATTAAAATATAACTTTTGTATAAACAAAGAATTAAAGTAAAATTTAATGTTATTAGAAGTTGAATTCATATATCTTCTCAAAGTTTTAAATTCCTTTCCAGAGTGAGGAATTTCTGGAGAATAAAACACGCGATTTAAATTAACGCATTGCAGTACTGTAAGCATATTGTAAATTTCAGATATAGAGCATTTTCAATCACATTACTCGGACCTAACAACGGCCTTAGCAACAGAAAAGGTTACAGTTTTTTTTCCCTACAGAGGTTAACAGTTACCGAAAATGACTAGCTGTGGAATTCTTCTATTGGAGCATTTGCAATCACTTGATCCCATACCTAAAAACCGCCTTAGCAACAGATAAACAACGGCCTTAGCAACAGTTAAAAGCCCTACAGAAGGTACACAGTTAAAAGAAAATAACCGGTTGTGACGTCACCTGAAAACACTCTATATGTATGTTATCTTCACACATTTCTACATTTTAGGACATTTATTGAAAAAATAAATAAACATGCCGTTGTAAATTCTAGAAATAATTTTATTTTGCATTGACTATCATTATTTAGTGAAAATAGGGAACTTTCTAACATGGTAGTAAAAGATCTAGAGTCTAGAAAAATATTTTAAAATTAGGGATTTCCACACCGAAATATTTTCAATTATTTTGCATTACTTTGGAAGGATTGTGTAACTGTGTCTGAAACTCTCCAAAACCTTTTATTGGATTATACCTGTTCTTTTATACGTATATAACTATAGAACAAAATCAAATACATAATAACTAAAACGGCATTACATGAATCTAGTTTTCAATGGGGAGAACCATTCAAAGTATAGAATAATGTGGTATTTATTATTAATTTGAAAATAACTAATTGTTTTATACGTAGGTCCAGAGTATCTAGAACAATATTTTAAAGTAAGGGATTTCCACACCAAAATATTTTAAATTATTTAGCATTACTTTTGAAGGATTGTGTAACTGTGTGTAAAACTCTCCAAAACCTTTTATTGGATTAGACCTGTTCTTTTATACGTATATAACTATAGAACAAAATCAAATACATAATAACTAAAACGGCATTACATGAATCTAGTTTTCAATGGGGAGAACCATTCAAAGTATAGAATAATGTGGTATTTATTATTAATTTGAAAATAACTAATTGTTTTATACGTAGGTCCAGAGTATCTAGAACAATATTTTAAAGTAAGGGATTTCCACACCGAAATATTTTAAATTATTTAGCAATACTTTTGAAGGATTGTGTAACTGTGTGTAAAACTCTCCAAAACCTTTTATTGGATTAGACCTGTTCTTTTATACGTATATAACTATAGAACAAAATCAAATACATAATAACTAAAACGGCATTACATGAATCTAGTTTTCAATGGGGAGAACCATTCAAAGTATAGAATAATGTGGTATTTATTATTAATTTGAAAATAACTAATTGTTTTATACGTAGGTCCAGAGTATCTAGAACAATATTTTAAAGTAAGGGATTTCCACACCGAAATATTTTAAATTATTTAGCATTACTTTTGAAGGATTGTGTAACTGTGTGTAAAACTCTCCAAAACCTTTTATTGGATTAGACCTGTTCTTTTATACGTATATACCCAGCAAAAAAAATCAGCATAAAACCTTTAAAAAAACATGCAGGTTTTATGCCTGAAATTCGGACAACCTAACAATGCAGTTTTTGTGCTGAATTAAAATTATGCAGGTATCTTGCAGTCCAGGTGTCCGAATTTCAGGCATAAAACCTGCACGGGTTTTTTAAAGTTTTTATGCTGTTTTTTATTTACTCTAGTTTTCCTGCATTTGGATTGTCCGAATTTCAGGCATAAAACCTGTACGGGTTTTTTGAAGTTTTTATGCTGTTTTTTGTTTACTCTAGTTTCCCTGCATTTGAGTTGTCCGAATTTCAGGCATAAAACCTGTACGGGTTTTTGAACTTTTTATGCTGATTTTTTACTTCACTTTTCATACATTGAGGTTGTTTAAATTTCGGGCAGGAAATTTGCGGGGTTTTAAAAGAAATTTTGCCAATTTTCTAAAGGGATGCAGCTTATATGGAACTTGTGTAAGAATTACATACACAAAATAAGTATAAATTTCAATCTTTAATGATTGAATTCAATTAAAATAAACAGTTTCATAAAATGCTTTGCTGAAAGAAATCACAGTAACATAAAGCAGTTTATCCACAATTCTACAGTTAAACCAAACTGATGATTTAAAGAAACTTAACAAAAGGAAATTAAACAGCGTCTTTCAAATATACTTGTACAAATATAAACGTCTTTTTACTATCAGTCAAGGATACGATGTGCAAAATAGCAAAAAGTCTAAAATATGCACAGACATTTGATCTCTTAAATTAAGAGAAGGTTGTGAAAACTAAAAATAAAAATTAGTTGTTAACATTAAATTTAACAGTATATGCTAAACTTTTTAAAATTAAAAATGCCACCTTGTTAAGCTGTCATAATAAATTGGTTTGAATATGAAAACTTATAAAATATAAAAGAAACTTGCAAGTCAAGAACATCAACTTGGAACTGAGAAAAATGAAATTCGCAGTCAACCGATCGCATCGGCAAAATTCGACCTGGATATGGGTTTCCATCCCACATTATTTCTAATACTTTAGATGAATCCCAAGTCGATATGATATTTTGATCTTTTATTAAGTCCACTGGAAGAGAACCTTTCATTGGAAGAACCGAATACTTGTTCTCTTTTATAAAGTTCACTAAGATGAATGTTGCATTCATATTCAACTTCTTTTCAAGAAGCACTTAAACATATAAAAGTCCAAGTGTTGTCCCACAACAAAAAAAATCCGACTTTGTTTTGTTTACTTCTGTATTTATATTATTGTATTCATGAAGTCAGTTCACTTCAACTTTAAGACAGGAAAGGAGAAAACACAGAGTACTAGAACAGAGAGTCCACGGCCATAGGCCATAATGGAAATCGAAAATCATGACATCTTGTTACAGGTTGGGAGAATTGTGGCGCTGGGATCGCACTAAACTCACTAGCGTCTGGATCCAGTCTGAATTGTTCGCCGGCTGCCTATGGGAGATCGAAAACACCTTTTTGCGCATGCGCTGAGTTCTAATTTGGCGAGAGATTTAAGCGGCCGGCATACGTTCCAGACTCTAGTGTGGCGCCCTCACATCAGTAACGCATTTGAAAATAGCCTCGTGGACCCTCTGTTAGGATATTTCTCTGTGGGAGAAAAACAATCGCAATCCGATTCCGAAGCACGCCCTCTGTTGGTGACTTTTTACATTCAGCTGACAACACTGAACTCTGTGGCTGACTAGGCTCTCTTGCAGACCGTTTGCCGTTTGCTCCGGTTGCTCGTTTTTTGCGCACGAAAAAAAAAACGAACTTTAACAGGCTCTCATGCGTTTAATATTGATGGTTTTTACGTGAAACTTTCAGCTTAAGGGTTTTTTAGGATGCTCTTTCAGGTTATCAAATCAAAAGAAAGGATTTCGAAATACGAAATAGTTTTGGCAGTTTTTTCTAATTTTTTGTGTTTTTTTGACTTTTTTCGTATTAAAACAAATTTTAGAGTAGAAACTTTTAGGACAATTTTAAAGATAATATTAAACCACAAAATTTGAGACCATAAATGAATTTTTACCAATAGTAGTTTTTCTAGAAAAAAATTTTTCCATAATTTTTTGGGGTGTCGCTCCATTTTTAACTCCCTGGGGTTTGTGGTCTGAGACCCCCTAATCCAAGGTGATTCTGACTCATCTAGGTACTAGATACTTTCGGACCCACAGACTTAACGAGCACGTACTCCGCATATACTCGGTGGGTCTTTGGTGGTGTCGGGAATCGAACCTGGGACCCTCCGATCCCGACGCCGATGCCTTAACCCCCAGGCTACTGAGAGGATTTTCAGCGTCCTTAGCGGCGAAGTAAAAAGTTAACAAAAATAATTAAAAACAAAAGGAGATATAGAGAAAAAACCTCAGTGAGAGTATTTTTGCCAATGTTATAAGTAATTCACATAAAATTTTCTTGAAAAATCAATCGGGCATCATAAAAGAAAAAGTTTAAAAAATTGCAAGTTTTTGTAATTTTTTTACAATTTTATTTTAGTTAAATTTCTTCATTTAACTTAAAAGATACAAAAACTACATACTACAAAAACTACGGACTTTTGGAGCACCCTGTATTGTGAATGTAAATTATCAACTATGATAACAAATTCATGATGCAAAAACAATTACTTCATGCAGTGTTTTAAAATTAAAAAAAAAAAAAAAAAATCTACAATTTTCAAGGAGTGCAGTTTTTGTACGAATAAAATAAAGTTCAAAATCTGCATGATGTAATTTTTCTTTTATCTTCACTAAAACTAAAGTTTTTGTAAATATAAAATAAGGTTTAAAACCTGCATGGTGAAAACGTTATAAAACCGCTAATTTCATGAAGGAAATTTGAAGATATTGTTATGCTGCAAAACACCTCCAATACGCCTTTGAAAATTTGGTCTTTTCTACGTAGAAAACTTGCAGGTTTTCGTATGCCTTTATTAAATCTGCACAAACCTTCATAATACCTTCAAAATAGAGGGATTTTTGAAGGTAAGATGCTGACTTTTTTTGCTGGGTAACTATAGAACAAAATCAAATACATAATAACTAAAACGGCTGTGATGGAGATCCATCACATTTCTTATCACGATCTAATTTTTACTGCTGCAATTTAGCACATTCCCTTAAACTCTCCAAAAATTCCTTTTCCACTCGAAAGCACCACCTGCAGAATTGTTGCTACTGAAAAATATCCAATTCCCCTTCTTTCTCACGACGGAAATGTCCCATAATTTCAAAGACCCTCTCCAACGGCTCCCAACTTGGACATATTTATTAGGGAAAGGTTCACGCGGCTAGTCCATTCCTTTGAGGCTGTTTACCGCAAAACTGTAACAGATACCACGAGATTCTCAAATACCAGACCGAAACTATAAAATCCATCCTCACTCGTAAGCCCCGACACCCCAGGTCAAAATCCAGAGGTTGAGAAAAAGTTCCCCATCTCTTCCAGGGACGTTCAATAAATTAAACCCCTGTATGATAAATTCTGAATTCCTAAGTAATAACAATAAACTTGTGAAACTTCCACTCATTTTGTTCAGCCTGAAACACTGAGTCGGAAAATTCAAGAACCAAATTTCTAACTTAAACCCTTCATTTGCTATTTAGCCTAGACGTTTTTAGACACTCATAATCCCTCTTGGAAACCTTTGACCTCTGCTTCTAACGTTCTCATCTCCCCCGCATTTGGCTCTTTTTTCTTGGATTTTGGCCCCTTTTGGGTTGTTGACCGAGGTACTATAAAACCGGCTTCCCTTTGTTTTTTTACACAATATACAGACGACACACGGTCCCCCACACTTCCACTGATCAAGTCGGGCTGCTGCCCAAGCGCTGGGGCGCCTCGCCGCCCCCGCTTCTACGTGCTCCCCTCCTCCCTGATCCGTTAACTAGACAACGTCTCTGCTGCTGTTTTTTGCGGTGTTCCCGCCCGTTATCTGCGGAGACACCATGAGATGATCCTCCCGGGTCCACACCTTTGCTGCGATGTTCCCGTCCGGCCAGCGCGGAACTCCATGCGATACCTGGCCCCACCAGCATAGCCAGAAATGGCAGATGAGGGAGTCATCATCTGTCATCACCACCGAACCCGAATCCGTAAAACCAACGTTGCTTCTCCTTCTACACCTTCATCGATAAGATAATGTGCGCGTTTCCGTGGTGTTGTGCATCCGAAAAGTAATCCCGTTCATAAGAGATTTTATTCGCGCCGTTACTGTGCCACACTTAAGGATTATTTGTGTGCTTCCGTCATAACCGTCTCAAAATTCGTGTAGTATGTCAAGATCTGGGTACAAATGCCCATACCCCCGCCACCGCTCTCAGCTCTCACCAATGGATGTGATGTATCAAGAATGTGCCCCGATATATAAATAAAAAGAAACTATGCCTCAAGATCTGTGCGTCATCATTTTTGACTGACTTTGTGAGTGCCTTCCTTAATTTCCAGTTTGCATCTAGCTCTTTCATCATTCAGGTATTGCTCAGCAGTTCAACCAATGTAAGTTAAAAAGTTTCTCTTTCCATATTCTTCATAGAACTCCATCCCACAATTTATTCACGGCCCAATCTTCTTCCTTTTCAATTATTTCCTGATGTTGTTTCAAATACGAATTCACAGGGGTTTTCATCCTGAGGTTATTGCATTATCACATTACAACACAATGTAACTAAATATACTATCCCCCCAAATTATCATACTGATTATTTATGATGATTTTACAAACTTGGCAATTTTATTTTTGGCATTTTTAAGTGCATTTGAATTAAATTTGAATAATTAGTTCTTACTGAAAAATATTTTACAAAAGTATATTTGAAATATTTTATATGTTATCTATATATTTATTTCATTATTGGTCGATTTTTACATTTATTATATTTGGTTGAATAACTGCTTCTAAAATAACAAAGGTATTTTGAACATACATCAAATAATAGTCTAAGATCATGGTTCGATTGTTATCATTATAATACTGTGTTTCATAGTTTGAAGGCCTAATTTTAGATTTTATGGTTTTTGCATATGAATTTTTCATATTTATTATGGTTCTTTTAATTTAAGATAATGATGAGATGCTAAATTTACTTGCTATTTCCTTAATTGAAAATGAATTTTTTAAATGCATCTCTGTTAAATGTTGAATTTGGATATTCTTTGAGATATTTGATTGAATACTAAGTTTACTTATTTTTCATTATATCCAATGAGAGATTTTGGTATTCAAATCCCCTCCTATCCATTAATTTGAATTTAATTAGCATTCCTAAACCCACTATATGAAAGTTTCCTTCCCCTTGTTTTGACGTTCTTGTGCACACCATAAAAAAAATAAAGAAGGAGAATCATTCTCCCTTCTCTCCATGAACACCCCTGTTTGCACCCCTGTTTGAAAAACAAACAAGCAAAAGTAGATGAGCGAGTGACACTTTCGCGACCCTGCGAAGCTCGTTTCACATCCCCACTAAAAAAAAAAAAAAAAATGAGAGAGAAGGAGTCATCTTTCCGAGCAACCATCTCGGCCCTCTCCGTACTTCCCCCCCCTCAACGAACGGGATGCGCACCTTGCTTACGAACTGCACAACTACAACCCCCATAACATCCCCTCATCTACCCTCCAGTGTAAACAAACCCGCGCTCACTCTGTTTTGATTAAACGCGCGTGGCTTATGATATTTTTTTGGAACTTATAATTGTGGTTTCTTGTGTTTTTGGTCATACATACTGATATTTTGGTTAATAACCTTTTTGAAAATGAACCACACAAACTTTGAATTTAATACCACTATTTTATTTTTATGACCACTTGTATTTTATTTGGAAAGAAATCCAAATTTATCCTTGATTACTTCGTATAATCTAAGTTTTAATTTGAAAAACCTATTATTTTGTTTGATTAGACCCAATTATTTCTGAATATTTTGATTACATGAAGATCAAATTTTATTAATGGGACTTTATTATTAATTTTTGGTTATACCTTCCTTAAAAAGGACCCTTTTTCCCCATTAATTTATAACAATTTTGGCCAATATGTACGGGTTATGCCTACCCGGGATAAAACAAGGATAATTGCCCCCACTCCCCACTAGGTCATTTACAGGTTACACCTTCCTGATAGAAAAGGACTATTTGCCCGCAACTATTTGCCACACAAACAAATGAATTAGCACAAAGTGATGATAGAACAGGAGTATATAAAATTCATCACAAACACGTTATGTAGTACACGACATGTAGTATAGGGAAATGTTATTTGATATTCATTTCAGAATCGGAATATTCTTGTCGTCGTACAACATATACACAAAATAGGGCTCGCGTACTACACGATATTGACACATTTGTTAAATGGGTATAAATGGCAAAAACTCATTTAATGCATATCATTCGATAAACTCTTAATTGTGAGTTTATTATTTTTTTCGGACAATAAATGGCCTATTCAAAATTAAAAGGTAAAATTGTGGGACACACACACATTGAAAAGTGAAATTACATTTCAAAATGGGCACTGTGATGTAGATGGAATGTTATGAATTTTAATTGTGGCCAATATTACATCTTGAATATAAGAAAATGATATTGTCAGAGTTAACTTATTGAGAAAACTGGGTCTACCTCATTCAATAAAAAATATAATAAAAATGTGGTCATTTCTTAAAATTCTGATTTTTTATAGCAAAATTTTTATGGACTTTTTAACACCTAAGAGTGAATGAATATTTTTGAGTATATTTGATATATCTACTGGTATCAAAAGATGGTTCGATGGTTTTGAAAATAATTTTGAAGTGCAATCTACTTTAATTTTATATGGAATATTTTGGTGAACTTTAAGATAAAAAAAATAAGGTTTAATATCATTTGATGATTATAATTTGAAAATTGTTGATTTAGTACGAATTTTGCAACTACCTGAAAAGTTGCTTAACATATTTTGTTAGCTTTCGCCCTATATAGTTGAGTTAAAATTTACATCTTTGCATGATTTTATTTGTTCCAACTTTAATTGAAATTTGTTGTTTTATGAGTTATTGATTAATCAGTATAATTTTGATTTAATGGTGATTTTGAATATTAAGAGTCACATGTATGAATTAGTTTTTTTGAAAACTAGGTCATATTGGTGAAAACTTTTTGAGTGACTTAAAATTTTTTAATGAAACTTAAATTTATGTTATCGGTGACTTGTTTGTATGATGATAGTGAGTGAGTTGTTAGTTAAGTGACTTGGTTTAAGAGAAAAATGATAGTGATTAAAGGTTTGAGTATTTAGAGTTAAGTTTAGAGAGTTGGTTACCGCGTGCAAAAAAAATGCTATTATTTACAAAAACCCCTCTTTGGTTGGGAATTAAGTCATATATCCCCGATGGTGCAAAGAAACCATTAGCACACCCATAAGGAACATGGGAGATCTAAGCTGGAAACTTAGTCAGGGATGGCAGATCTTCCAATGAGTGTAGATAGGCAACAAAAATGAAAAATAAAAAAAAAATAGCACGGGACCAAAATTTGCAGTGGAAGGGAAATGCCCACTAGTATAGAAAAGTGGAAGGGAAATACCCACTAGTTGAAAGTGCACTATAAATATAATGTGGAGGGAAAATGCCCACTAGGTAAATAAGTGGAGGGAAAATGCCCACTTGGAATAAAAGTAGAGGGAAAATGCCTACTTGAGTAATGGTTACTATAAGTTGAACCATATGTTAGTTAGTCACTAAAGTTTTTGTATGTTTAAGTCACTAAAAGTCACTGATAGAATGTTGCAGTCACCTTGTTAAATGAATATGTTGTGAACATTATAGGTCACATAGTAATCACCAATGTTTTGCATGGATTAGTCCATGAAATTATCTTTTAAGTATCACCATATGATGATTTAAAAATTGTTGGAACTAATTTTTTTAAAGGGCAAAGCATTTTTACTTATAAAGATTGCACTTCATCAAAAATTTTTTGAGGCATACTTCTACATGCATACTTGTACAGACATAACTGTTAAAACATACTGGTTTACACAGCATACATACTTGTTGAAACTGAAGTCATACTTGTTAAAATTGAAATCATACACACAATATGTGTTAAGGAGCAGATATGAAAAATCTTGCTCTGAAGTTAAATGTAGTGTTAATGAGCATTTTTATATTGTGTATGAGCAGATATATATGGTTTATAGTATTTGAAAATTACATTTTTATAAGGGTAAATGGAGACATTGAATGTGTAGATGTGATGTATGAGCACAGCTTAAAAATTAAGAATAATGAAGTTTCATATTAGAAAATACTATTGAAATTGGTATTAAAATTATTCAAGATATATAGTGAAATTTATTCCAAAAAGTTGTTGAAAAATTAATTTATACTACCACTTCACTCTTCTTGGAACTACTAGTCGACAGTATTGAGTTTTCCATGCTGGCGTGGACACTCACCAAGATTGGTGAAGTTTAAATTTTAAATTTTTTTCTCTCTAATGCTTTAAGAGATAACTTATATGCAAGGTATTACTACAAACTTACAAGTTTTTCTTAAAAGGTGTATTTGTGCTCATGTTTATGTGAAAATCCCATCTTATTGTATCATCACATCATAAGTAGTGTTCTATTATGCTATCTCCATATATATTTTTTAACACCGAAGGTCATGCTCTTAACAAATTGACCTTGTTATAGAATTAATTAAAACAATGCTCATATTATCTTGAAAGTAACATGTATGTCTTATATTATTGCACTATGGAATTGCTCTGTTTAACGAGCCAAAATGAATGATAGAAATCTGTTGATGAAAATGTTTATGTATAATTTTTAAAATCATGTATTAAGGCAGCTGAGAGCGGTTGGTAAGAAAAATAACGTACTTATAAGCGGTTGGTCAAACCTTGGTTGGTAAAAGAAAACTTAATTTAAGCCATTGGTAAAATTTTTAGTTGAATATACCATTTCATGATTGATTACTATAGGAGTTTGCTAAATTATTTATTTGATATTTTAACTTTTCGTTGGTTATTTTTTTGACTATTTAGTTGAATTGTTTAGTTTACACTTTTATCTTTGTTCTGGATGCAAAATTTTTCCCAATTTGATGAGATGTATAGAATTTTTTTTTGAAAATCTCTGTCTTCGGGGAGAATGTGATGGAGATCCATCACATTTCTTATCACGATCTAATTTTTACTGCTGCAATTTAGCACATTCCCTTAAACTCTCCAAAAATTCCTTTTCCACTCGAAAGCACCACCTGCAGAATTGTTGCTACTGAAAAATATCCAATTCCCCTTCTTTCTCACGACGGAAATGTCCCATAATTTCAAAGACCCTCTCCAACGGCTCCCAACTTGGACATATTTATTAGGGAAAGGTTCACGCGGCTAGTCCATTCCTTTGAGGCTGTTTACCGCAAAACTGTAACAGATACCACGAGATTCTCAAATACCAGACCGAAACTATAAAATCCATCCTCACTCGTAAGCCCCGACACCCCAGGTCAAAATCCAGAGGTTGAGAAAAAGTTCCCCATCTCTTCCAGGGACGTTCAATAAATTAAACCCCTGTATGATAAATTCTGAATTCCTAAGTAATAACAATAAACTTGTGAAACTTCCACTCATTTTGTTCAGCCTGAAACACTGAGTCGGAAAATTCAAGAACCAAATTTCTAACTTAAACCCTTCATTTGCTATTTAGCCTAGACGTTTTTAGACACTCATAATCCCTCTTGGAAACCTTTGACCTCTGCTTCTAACGTTCTCATCTCCCCCGCATTTGGCTCTTTTTTCTTGGATTTTGGCCCCTTTTGGGTTGTTGACCGAGGTACTATAAAACCGGCTTCCCTTTGTTTTTTTACACAATATACAGACGACACACGGTCCCCCACACTTCCACTGATCAAGTCGGGCTGCTGCCCAAGCGCTGGGGCGCCTCGCCGCCCCCGCTTCTACGTGCTCCCCTCCTCCCTGATCCGTTAACTAGACAACGTCTCTGCTGCTGTTTTTTGCGGTGTTCCCGCCCGTTATCTGCGGAGACACCATGAGATGATCCTCCCGGGTCCACACCTTTGCTGCGATGTTCCCGTCCGGCCAGCGCGGAACTCCATGCGATACCTGGCCCCACCAGCATAGCCAGAAATGGCAGATGAGGGAGTCATCATCTGTCATCACCACCGAACCCGAATCCGTAAAACCAACGTTGCTTCTCCTTCTACACCTTCATCGATAAGATAATGTGCGCGTTTCCGTGGTGTTGTGCATCCGAAAAGTAATCCCGTTCATAAGAGATTTTATTCGCGCCGTTACTGTGCCACACTTAAGGATTATTTGTGTGCTTCCGTCATAACCGTCTCAAAATTCGTGTAGTATGTCAAGATCTGGGTACAAATGCCCATACCCCCGCCACCGCTCTCAGCTCTCACCAATGGATGTGATGTATCAAGAATGTGCCCCGATATATAAATAAAAAGAAACTATGCCTCAAGATCTGTGCGTCATCATTTTTGACTGACTTTGTGAGTGCCTTCCTTAATTTCCAGTTTGCATCTAGCTCTTTCATCATTCAGGTATTGCTCAGCAGTTCAACCAATGTAAGTTAAAAAGTTTCTCTTTCCATATTCTTCATAGAACTCCATCCCACAATTTATTCACGGCCCAATCTTCTTCCTTTTCAATTATTTCCTGATGTTGTTTCAAATACGAATTCACAGGGGTTTTCATCCTGAGGTTATTGCATTATCACATTACAACACAATGTAACTATCCACTATCCCCCTAAATTTAACCATATTATCTAAACAACACTATAACGGCATTACATAAATCTTGTTTTGAATGGCGATAATCAAAATTCAAAATATAGAATAATGTGGTATTCTTTATTAATTTGAAAATAAATATTTGTTTCATACGTTTTAAAAGCATCAGCTCCAAAAGTGATAAGAAACTTTCTGCGCACCATTACTACAAAGTCCCTGAGAAAAAAAAAAACTTCCCTTAAAGCCTCATTTTACGGTAGTACCAAAGCTTCTTTTCTAATGTGTTTTATTCCCTGCTCCCGTATGCCCAACCAATTGAATTCGGAACACGAAAGAACGATCATTTTCTGACGTGCCACAGAATGTAGATCCTCATCTAAAAGGAAATCAATTCTTGAGAAAATTTACCACCGGGGTCCTGCATCCCCCGTTCTAAATGGTGGAATGGAAGGAACCACCCCGAGGCAATTCCTTTTCTCTTACACGCATCCCTGTTTCCCTTTGGCCCTCCTGATAAATTTCGGTTACTGATGGCTTTGTTGTCCCTTTTTTTTCCGAAGGGAATGGGTCTAGTGAGGAAGAAATTGGGAGCGATTTCAGGGCCTTAACGATTATTTTGCATGGGAGGGAGGTTTTCAGAAGGTTGTGAAATTTATTTAAATTCTTGAGATGTTTTAACCTTTTGGAACGATGGGTGTAATATGCTGTGGGGATTGTTTTTCGTGTTTTAAAACGGAAAGGGGCAGTAATGATTTTTCATTGCACCGTTGAATCCATTTGAATACAAACACTAAGTGTCCAAATACACGCTGTGCTTAGTTTTTAGTAAAAATTAAGAATACTTTTTTGAGTTATACACAGAGACAGAGAGCATTATAGAAAATACATGACAAAAAAATTGTGTAAGTTTCCCGGGAGTTAAAGACACACAAGGGATACCTAAGCAAATTATACGTCCAAAATTTATTATGTAGTAAAAAATTTAAAGAAAAAAAATGGCTCAAGTGTACAAACATATGATGAGTTTCGGTATAATAAGTTAAGTATCGCTTTTTTTATTTATTAAAATAAATATTTTTATCTCTTCACATTAAAACAAATAGGTTTAGTGTATTTTAAAATTTAAGTTCAGTAGATAGATATTTAAGTTACGTTGTACCAAGACATTTTAAGGTATTGATGAGAATAAATTTTTATCAATATTATGTCTTGGTATAAAATTCAGGTATAAAATTAATTACAAGAGAAAAAAAAGTTCAAACCAGTTCCAATGAGTAAAGTGGGAAAAAATGACTATCGATAATTTATTGCTTTTTTTTTCTCGAAACTATGGTGAAACGGACTATTTAGATGTTAATACACATTTCTGGAGAAACGCACGAAGTCAATTTTAGAAAATCTTTTGAAAGAGGTAGAACGACGCCAACGAACCAGCATAATGTTTCCAAAATCTCGCCAAGCTGAAAAGCAATCATCAGTGTGCTGGTGAGATTGCATGGCGAAAAAATAGGCAATGATATAATATCGCCAAAACTGATGTCACCTCATTCAGAATAGTTTATTTGAAAGTGACTTAGTGCCTTTCTCTTGTAATGTATCATGATGGATGTCTTTTCATTTTAAAAACTGAGAAAAAAATCCGTTATTCCTCAAGTTAAGCTGAAAGTTTTGAAACAATTAAAGAAAAAATATATTATTTTCATGGAATTGCTTTAGTTTAATATAAGGCAAAATAGCCAACTGATACATTTCAAAGATTTTCTACTAACAAGGAAACGTTCTCAGGGTGAACTCAAAGAATTGGATGAAAATTTTACAGGCATAAGAAGATAGCTAAAGAAACTTACTGTGAAAAAATTAGCTGCTAAATTTCATTAGGAAAGGAGTAAATTAACTTTGAAAATTGGGTTCTGAGATGCCAACCACATTCAGTTATCACCACTTGGCGACTTGGCGAATTTTCTATCAGATGGAATAATATATTTTTATATTACAGTGAAAATTTGTATTTAACGTGAAATTGAGATATTTTGTTAAAAGTACTTCAGAATATCCATTAAAACAACAGTTTTTTAATTAATTTCCTTTCCTTTAATTTAATTTTCCTCCTTTAATTCATTTTTAATCCTTTTTTGCATTTGATGAACCTTTTTTTTATTCAATCATTTAAACTCAAACGTGGGCCAGTTTATTCTAGCAATTGGCACAGAGCCAAAGGAAGCATCATCGCCTAGTAGGGTTACATTTGGCGTTAAATATGATAATTTTTAATAATTTTTTACAGCTTTTCTACTTTAATTTAGCAGCTAATTTTTTTACAGAAGGTGTTTTGAGTCATATACTAACCCCTGTAAAATTTTGTCCAATTCTGTGAGTTCACCCTGAGAACTTTTCCTTGTAAGCCTACTGCCAAATTCAACACACAATAATAGGAATTTGTGTTACTAAATTCAAACTTTGTACACACACTGCTTGTTAATGGCTACCTTTATGCTTTGAACTTGTGAAGGGGTGAGCCAGCAATGGTCTATTCGAAATTGTAAACAGGACACAAATGTTCAATTAGGCATCCTCCTCTATCAATTAGCGTCTTGTTCAACACATTTGGGGAGTGCTGATTATGTTGGGAAAATTCAAGGCTAATAGATTGAGCACGTTCCTGGCCCTATTCGTATCGTCTTCGCATGTAATTTGCTACAAATGTTGTTAAGGACTACGAATGTACAGCGTGATTGTTGAAGCTGTACAGAACTGTATTGTACTTATCTCCTTTTATCTAACCTATGCAATCGTTGACATGTAAACGTTGCGATCATATATTTTCATTTGTTTTGATAGAATTTCACATAGCAGTTGGGTTCTAAATGGTTAAATTTAATTTATTAACTGCTTTACAATCTTTTTAGCACTCAATGAAAATAAACTAGTAAAAATACAGAGGATAGGATACTTGTTAGGGTTAACTTATTATATTTTCTATTAAAAGAATAATTTTATTGGGTTTCTTAATTCCGATTCAAAACATGAGTGGATACTTGAAACCGGAAACATTATGGAATTTTAGGTTGATGCTATTCATTTTACACAGTCCATAAATTTGTTCTAATAAGTTCATCAAAAATTAATTTGGACTATCTAAAAAACAAAGGAAGCATACATGATGTTGTTCGGATTTTTTTTTTAAATAATGACTGTAGTTTGTACGATTGTTTTGGCATTCCCCTCTTTTTTTTGCTGAGTGAATATCGATTGCCTTGTTCGAATTTCTTTTTTGTCACTAGCGAAGGAAATACAGTAATCCCAGAAACAACTATTTCTATTCCTCCATCATTTTTATAAATTGTGGAAATATCCAACAATGTGGTTCATTATTTTCACAAGCATATCCTGCCATTATCAACCCAAAACTTCTGTATTTGAGCTGGAAAATTGCACATTGACATTCATTGTCTTTTAAAAAGGCTTGAGCGTTGCTTAAGCATACCTAAGAGTTTAAATTCAGTATTTTACCGATGCAATCATTATCGTACCACCCACTTACAATCTAAAGTAACATGCGACTACTCTTTAAGTTAAGTGGTTAAATAAATAAAAGTACCCTTAGTCCTTAGTAAACTTGAGTAGCTTAAACCTTTTTAATAAAACCCACAACATGCTTCAAGACATTAACCTGCTGACCTAGAGTGCCTTGAAACCCCTTCTAATTTCCATAAAAGTCTACCTTAAACACTTTCAAAACGTGACCGGCCGAAATCGCCGTTTAATCCCATAGAAATTTTGGGGCGGTCAGGCCTAAAAGGATATAAACAAAGGTTTGTACAGACGTGTCCGTGTTCCTGGAGAAAAGGAAATCCATTTATCGGAATCTCTTTTCGATCCAGCGGACTGCATTTCTTCTCACGAATCGAATCTCCGATTAGACTCGAGTTTGTCCGGACACTTAATATGCCATTTCTTGTATCGATTCTTCCGAGTTCTTGCTACTAGGTGATTATTTGAGTTTCTCAGGAAAAATTTTTATCGGGGAAAATTCTCTAATGAATGTCATCGGTGTCAGTGTTGAGCTTCCGATAAGGAGGTGAGTTATGTTGGAGGTGTTTGCCGATTAGGAAAGTTTTTTTTTATTATTATTGAAAGGGTTGAATGTTTAATGATGATTGTTTCTGTATTTGAAATAAATCGGGTTTATTTTAAAGGATTTAGTAGAAGGGAATTGATGTTTCTCTGAAACTGTTAATTTGGAAGGTCGTGTCTCTATTTTGATGTTTTATTAGTTCAAACTTTGAAAGTTGAGGGATTTAAGAATATAATATTGGGAATATAAAATTCAGAGAAGTGAGAAAGTGCGGAAAAAAGTATTCATTTTTAAGAATTATATCGAGTTGATTGTCGGTGTCAGAGGCTTTTTATATTATCTAAAGAGGTATAGGATGTTAGTTAACGGTTTGAATGGTGGGAAGATTAATTAGAAGATTTTTGTTAATTTATTTTTGAAATTTAATAAGATTTAAATTTTAATGAGTAATTAAATTATGAGAAAAGGATAGTTTCTGTATCATTTGATCGAAGAATAACTTTCATGTCTATTGAATATAAAGACTACATTCCGTTCATTATCTTCTAGTTCTTGGACTTTAAAAATGTAGAATTTAGCCAATATAAGTAATAGTATCTTGCTATATTTTTGTTTGTAGCATTATAAAATATTTAAAATATCGAAGAAATTAATTAGATAGGTAATTTTTGAAAAAGTAACAGTAAAGTAGAGCAGTAGTTATCAAAAGTCCATACTCGTTGACTATTAAACTTACAAATTCCATGCATTTTTAATGAGAAAGAATAGATATCTATGTAAACGAAAAGTTTATATCATTTCTTGTTCAGGGCTTTTTATTACATGCTTACCCAACCAAGTTATTAAATACCGAAAACAGTGTGTTTTAAACTACACTAGACAGCAACGTTAGTTCACCCAATGGCGTCACTAACAAACAAAGTAGTTCCCATTGCGGTGTGTGAATTTTGTGTGAAATGAAGAGCGCCAATTTAAAAATATGATTAATTTGTTAAACCCATGTGTATATAGCGTATTTTTATCACGATTTGCGTACCGAAACTCCTCCTAGCAACCCAACAGGCTTTGTGTTTACTCATTTTCTCCTTCCGCGTAGTGACGTAATGGGTTCAGGAAACGTTGGTTGTCGAGTATAGCGCCGTTTACCAATAAATCGCGATTCCTCCCTGAACAGGTTAAAACAAAAATATGGCGTAAAATTGAATTTACCGGAAAGCTTTAAAATCTACTGTACGGATAAATAAAATTCTGCTTTCATATAAAAGTGGTATAGTCTGGAGAGTTTTAGAGGCGTCCGACAGACTGTTTACCTGGAATAACGCAGGAAAATTCTGTGCGTATTTCGAAATCCCTATAGCCTTCATGATTACTTACATCCAATATTTATAATCAAGTTATTCAAGAGAAAGTTGTGCAACTAACTCCTTCTGTCATACATCATTGTCGTAATTGGCGGAATATTTACAAAAATTATGAACGTCTAGACACCTTAATAAAATAGCTCCTTTAAGCTAGGCCTAGTGTGTGCCTATAATTAATTAAACTTTTTGAATGATGAATTTTCTAGTAAACACTGCATTTTTAAAAAGCCAGAAATACTTAACACTCAGAACTATCTGCGGTTACAGGTAGCTTTTGAACTTCTTTAAGTGAAGAATTTTATTATTCAAGTTTTTTTTTAAAGGTGGCATGTTACAAGACAATTCTAACCTTAAGTGACTGATTGTTTGTAGGAAAATAACAGTAAACTAATAAACTTTCCTTGAGTAATTACCTTGAGAATTTTCAATAGAAAAATATAAAAATTACTTAAGGGGCCCACAGACGAGCAACTTGGTCGTCAACCCGGTTGTCAACCAGGTTGATGCTTTTCCCACAGACGGCCAACCTGGTCGTCAACCAGAATGTAAACAATGAAGAAAAAATTAATCAGATTGTAGCAAATTAATATATTTTGATACTTTAAATGCAAAATTATATTTTATTTAATTATTCTCTCGAGCTAGAATTATATTTTTTTAATTTTTAATGATTAGTTTCTTTTATTTTCCTAATAACATGTTCCGATTAAGCTCCGCCCATCAAGTTGACGATCAGATCATCAACCTGAAATTCAATCAACTTCCCCACAGACGGCCAACTTGGTTGCAAACTTGCTCAAATTGACAACCCGGTTGACGACCAAGTTGCTCGTCTGTGGGCCCCTTTACAGTTATTATGTATGTAACTTAACTATTTATTTTTAAGAGTTCAAGTTTTCAGTTCAAGAAGAAGTCAGACGTGGGTACTTTAATTATGTATATTAGGAAATTGAATTTACATTATTTATGTAAGATCATATTTTTAGTAGAGGAATAGTTTGGGAATAAAACTATCGTAAAAAAACAATTGTTCATCCACAAAGATTGTAATAAAAATTATGCTTTCAAAATTCTTTCTCCGTTTCAATTCATCTGAAAAAAATATTAAAACTGTAATGCGATTCATTTTTAATTTTTATGTTTGATGTATACGCTAAAAATATTAATTAAATTCCTAATTCTTTCACTTAATGAAAACATTTAGTTAAACGTTCCGTATAATTATAATTTTGTCTCAATCTACGTTTTTTTCCCTACACGAAAGCAACTCGCATTTTTTAAAATTTTATACAAGTTGTACTCTTTGTAGGCGGTCTATTTTTCTTCATCTTAGAGAACCGGAAATTGTTTATATGTTTAACATTATTTTCCCTACGTTGTCTATACTTTTTATTACAAACAACATAGAATGACACATTATTTACCATTCCGGTTGACGAAAAGTTTTCTGGTCCCTATCAGGGATCAGAATGCATACTTATACTTACGCCTTCAACACATTATAAAGTTTCTTCCCTTGTATTCTCGCATTACTCTCCCACCCTATAAAAAAAAGAAAACCGCCTCTTCGAATGCAAAGTATAAAGGAATACATTACAAGGCTTTCTATTCTCAATTCTACTCTTCGAAACCCCGAAAAGTCCCCTTCTAAGATAAAACCCGGAGAAATATAGCCTTTCCGCCGCTGACATTTTGCAATCCCCGCACAAGAAAAAGAATAAGGACACACACACGCGAAATAAAAAGGAAACCCCGTGCATTGCCGTCGCATTTTTACATACTCTCCCTCCAGAAAATATTTATTACCTTACGGACAAAGATGGATTAAGGCGTCGGGGATGGCAAGGCTACGTCGATTTATTTTTCTCGACATGTTTACTCGCCCGGGATGTAAGAAGTTGAGTACATAGATTTAAACTCGGACAAACATCGGCAGCGGAAAAATGACGTCGAGCTTTCGATGATGATGATGATGATGAGGGGTTTGGAGTGTTTGTCGCCGGCGTTAGTGCGGGGTGTGTGATGATGGGTTTTCGGTAATTAATTTAGAAGCGGTTTAGGGGATGAGAGTTGTGACGGATGTAGATGTTTATTGCTTTAAGTTTGAGAGTGAAGGTGAGAGTTGTCTAATAGTGGTTTAGGAAATGTTTGAGGGGCGTTTCTTTCGTTTGATTGGTTATCTTGGAGTTTAAACCCTTTTCAATCTTAGACTGCTCAAGATTTAAATTGAATTCTTTACGAAATTTGGGGAAGACAGGACGTGTCAGTGATGTTTTATCTTTATGATTTAGTTAGGATGATGTGGTGTTGATATTTTCAGTTGTGAATCAAACGGAAGTTTAACTAAAGTAATAATTTGCTTTATTAATTTGTTAAGTGGCTGTGATTGTTTTTTTTTAATCTTTTTTAAAGAGGTTTTTTAAAGTTAGTAGGAAATTTAATGATTAACTTTTAACATTAACATTAATTTAACATTTAATATGTTATCGATATTTGAAAACCAGCAGTTAGGAGAAGCTGTTAATTCATTATTTGTTCTGCATTGTTTGGTCATCAACCGTATTTATATTCTTCGAAGAAAAAAATCTCCATATTTGCCATGATTAAAATAAAATGTTTATCAAATTTTAGAGAAGTATAAGTATAGTTATTTCATTCGTTTTGGTTACTTAATTAATTTATTCAATCTTTTTCAATAAACATACTTCTAACTTACTGTTTTTCTGATTTCACTATTGTTCCGATCAGTTAGGGTGAATTACAATAAACTACATAAAGTTTGCAGTAAAGATTCCAGAATAAATTGAAACAACAGTTATATAACATAAAAACTATAAAATATTCCTATTCCTTTGCTTTTAAACAAACTGATACCTGACAAAAAACAACATTATAAAGAAAAATTCCTTTCCATACAACCCTAAACCACAATATTTCAGCACATACTTAAAAACCCCTCACCCACAAACAAACTACCCACTTCCTCCATCCCGACAAGAACAATAAATACCGATACCCCTCATTGTTCCAAGAAAGAGCCGAGTTGACACCCAAAGATAAATAACCGACTGACCCCCTCCCTCATAAAAGAAGAGAGAAATACTGCCCGGGGTCAGGATGAGTTACAGCTGCACTTACCGACGGATCCCGGGGTAGCACATATGTATGATATCCGGCCAAGTTATCCGGCAGCCGGACTGTAAGTGGGAAGTCAGAGGGAAAGGAAATGGTATAGGTACCGTAGGGATTTGGCTTCGTAATGGAGACATCGCGGAGATGCGTGGTTTGAAGGGTCGGGAGTGGCAGCAGGAATGCTCGGGTGATTTGATGTCCGGGGGATTCTTTGGTCTTCGAGAAAGAGGAAGTCTCTTTGCGGGGCGATTTTCGTTCGGTTTGGTTGGGATTGTGGAAGGGTTTTTGAGGGAGATTATGCAGTGATGGTGTAACTTTGTAAGTGATGTGTGTGCTGTTTATGTGCTTGGATTTAGAATGGGTAATGGAGGGGGATAGATATGTCAATGCGAATTGGATAGTCAGGGAACCACGAAACCCTTCACGACGTAAACAATTATTTGGTTGTTTAAGGGAAAAACCTGGAAGAAAATAATTTAAGAGAATTCATTGCTTCATTTAGCTTCATTTTCCCTTTCTCCATTCATTGTTAATTTTTTTAAAAAATTCATTCTTCAATTCAGCGTTTAAATATTACTTCTTTTCACTGCATGATATAAAATTTTTTTAAGTGGGTGGGTTTGTCAAGGGATAGAATGAAAAGGCAGTATTACTTCTGCATAAGACGTGTGTTGATATTCTTACAGAGTTTTTTGTTCTGGATAAGAACGTTCCACTTTCCTTTGGATGCCAAAGATAGTTTAGTTAGTTTTGCTGTGACATGTCTAAAGTATCACCATCAAGAGGAGTGGTGATGTCAGTGTCCTAGTCCTGGAGGAGTCAGAAATAAACTTGTTCTAAGTAAATATTTATTAAAGCTTAGTAAAAAACAAATTAAAATTAAAAGAATAGATAGTAAGAAAGCAGAAATATCGTGTAACAAGAATTGATGCTCAGTCTTCATATAAAAACGAATATATTCTTATCCCACTCTCCCCCCCATTGCGGTACTTTCATTTGCCAGTGGTTAGAGTGGGACTTAAACCAATCGCCACAGTTAGTTAGAGTTCAAAATATTAAGTACAAGAAGTTTGTAAAATTATTTTTTCCACAAAAATCAATTTTATCACATACACCGTACCCCCTGGCTTCATACATCATCTTTTACAAAATCGGATATGTAAATTCTGAATTAGTATTTGAATACATATTTTTACAAATATTCCAAATTGAAAAACACCCTTAATGGGTCCTTGATTAAAGTTTCACAGATAAAAATCCAGAATGAACGAAATATGTACTACACACTAGTTACCCAATAACTACACACATGCATTTGTTTTCCTAAAAGTTGATAAAGCCGGCCTAGTAGTCATTGGTCCCCACGCTGAAATATACCCCTCATAAACACAAAGAAGTCCGAAGAACTGCAGTTACTCATACCATAGATTCCACTTAGTCCTCTCCGTATTGACGTTACAGGGCTATCAAGATATCCAGGAATTTAGCCGGACTCTTAAACTACCGGACAGTACTTTCGAAATGTGGAACGAAGCCATGAGATAACCGGACGGTGCCTTTTTATATCATATTTTAGGGAACTTTTATACCCTCTGAAATTTCTCGTCCCTACTCCTATCTCCCCATCTTTTTTTCTCCTTATCCTAAGCGTTTTATGTTACTTGGATCGATTATTACAGCGATGCTCATACTTTTCAAGTGCTTCATGGGGAGAAAGAGAGTTCTTGGGAAAGACGGTGATGAGTTTGGTACTATCTGGGTGTTCTTCTTCTTCTTGTTTCGTATTTGAATTTTTCGATGTTTAAACGGTTTTCGACGGACGAGAAAAATTCATGTCGTTTTGGGCATATTTGAAATTGCGCGAAAGCATATTTCGGTGTTTGTTGGGAATGGGGGAGAATTTTCCCGACATATAAATAAGAGAGGAAGTACCGTGAAGTTTTGAAATTTTCTGTATCCTTTCCTTTTTTGTTTGTAAAATGTAGTGTAAACGGATGCTATGTAAGATTTTTTTATAAGATGTTATTAGAAGAGGCGAAGAAAAATTTTTTATAGGAAAGTTTTAAGTTTTTCAGATTTAAGTAAGGTAAAGAGTTCTTATAAATGAAATAAATATAGGTAATCTTTTGAAGTCGTTTAAAAACTTATCAATTGAAGGGTTCTTTGCGTTACAAATCAATTACGATTTAATCACATGAGTTAGGACATTACATTCTAGTTTTCTCGTGAAACACAGTTACAGTCTTGTTCTTTTATATTCCATAATTTTTACGTTGGCGGACTGTGGGGCCTTATTAGGATGCTTATTGAGTCGGTCTTGGCCTGTAGTAGTAGTATAGGCTGTAGTGCATTTGGTTGGTTGGTTGTTTGGGGTTTAATGGCTCAAGGCCCCGATAGGGACATTTTGTGCCAACCAAGACATTTGCATTGAAGAAGTGCATTGGAAGAAGAAGATTTTTTCAAATAAAAGTGCTTTGTTCATATGTTACAAAATTTACATTACAAATTAGGTAATATGGGTGATCCAGTAAGATCCACTATGATATCAATTACAAAATCTACTTGAGATCCACTATTAAGCGGTATCAAATAATATGCTGGATTGAATATTCATTTATTAAATTAAAAATAGGAAGAAAAAAACTTGCAAGGAGGAACAAATTGCGAAAAAACAATTTATTTTAAACCCTCCCTAGCTAAATTAACCTTTCCTCTTCTTACATAGACATCCATTTTAAAATATATCAAATGATTTACACCCTCTAAGAAGTATTTTTAAGAAAGCAGCCAAAACTAACTAAACTTTGCACGACCCTCAATGTGGATTGAAATAACGGCAGCTTGTTGTTGGCTTTGCTGCCATAAATGTACTTGATAGGACAAAACAGTTTTACAGGAAAGTGTAAGTAATGCAGAGAAAAATAGTTGTGATCACGCAATCGTATATATTCGTTGATAAAAAAAACAAACTCTTTAACCGGATAGCACAAACTTTTTAACTGTTTTCTTTCAACTTCGTATGTGCAAATATCAAAAATGTTTTAAAAACCATTTAAATAAGTGAGCGAAGATAAGTTTAATATGCGGGGTGTGGATGAAATTTTAATAACAGAAAAATTAACATATTTTTGGGTATTATTAGTAATTTAGGTTTTTATTTAGTAAATTATCTTTGGGTGACTCTTATCAAAATCGATGTAATTCACGAAGTTTTCCAATCCTCCTCATTACACTAGTTATCCTGCATTGTAAATTTACCCCCTGGATCCTAACCTACTCAACCAGAGTTATCAAAATTGTTTTATTGTTTTTTTCCTTATAAAATTAGCCATAGCTCCTTGAACTCCAGACACAATAAATTATGTAATGGATACGTAAATAAAAAAAAACAACAGATCATAAACTATTGTTCCAAAGTACGACACGATTCTTAATTACTCATCCACTACTACCAAAACTACAGCTACTTCGGACAAACAGCTACTACAACAGAAAAAAAATCCTCCTAAGCACTTGAGTGCACAAATGGCCCCATTTCCCTGATACGAACGTCCCATTCGGCGTCATTGTCACCGGACAGGGGGACACAAGAGCATTATTTATGACAAGTCCAAAGTCAATCTCTTCCGCGCGACCATTCAGATGGGGCGAGAGAGCCCATTTACCCCGCAAACGATAAATCTTTTAGCTGCCCTCTGCCGATGGTGTAAAATGATCGATTCACTAGGAGTCTAGATATTATTGTTTTTGGAATCGAAATCGTTTAGTCTGGTGTGGATCTTTCGGAAGGTTGGTTTTGAATGGTGGGATGTGATGTGGGAGAGTTGGGTTGGGTTTAACACTTAAAGGGAAGTGTTATTTACTACATACTAAACTGCAACGTTTCCTGACCCTATGACGTCACTAACAAAGAAAGTTCCCAGCGCAGTGTCTGAATTTTCAGTGAAATGATGAACTTCAATTTAAAAATATGTTAATTTATTTAAACCAATGTATATGTATATATAGCGTCTTTTTATCACGATTTGCGTGCCAAAACTCCTCCTAGCAACCCAACCGGCTTTCTGTTTACGCAGTTTCTGCTTCCACGTAATGATGTCATAGGGTCAGGAAACGTTGCTGTCGAGTTTAACACTGGTAGCATATTTTGTGTAAATAATCCCAAGGGAATTATAAATGAGTGAATGAAAAGCCAAGAGGTTCAAATTCAAGAGGCAATTCATTACATATTTACTATGTGTGGTAGATGAAATAGTTAATACTGAAAATTTAATTTTACAAAACTTTTTGAGTTTGATTTTTATGCTCTTAATTTTCACTCTACTTTTATTTAGAATCAAGGATAAAGTAATTTATTTTCTTTTATAAAGAACACACATGAAAAAAACCCCCTGGGGCAAGTTTCCTAACTAATCTTTCATAAAGAAGATATACCGCATTGTCTCTTGGGGTCAGTTTTTATTTTCTTTTACTATTACTGATACTATAATGACCTAAATGACACAGTTGATTTTTTTCTTCTTTAGGTACTTAACACTAGAAAGACGGCACTATGCTGTATACCTAGAAAGACTGAGTGGGCCTTTTTGGCCCATCTCTGATTTTTTGCATACGGAGCTAATTATACATCTAAAATGTAATAATATCATATAAATAACTGTTAGAGTATAAGATAGGGACTCAATCTTCAGATTTCTATAGGATTTTATAATTTTTAATTATTAAAATAAATTGTAATTATGGGCATGAAAAGTGCTTTGGCTATATTTTTATCCATAGATCTGATAAATGAGTTGATACTCTAGATAAATGACACTGGTAGGAATAATTAATAAAACCCATTCGATAAATAAAGCAAAGTTTTTAAAACTGACCTGTTTATTCGTATTTTGCACATTTGGAGCAATGGATACAAAGCATTTCTCTAAATGCTCATTTTCCACAAACCAATTTTTTACTGCCGAAACATGTCTTTAATGTATGGTTTCCTTTAGAGGATACTATAATTCTACAAATAACCCTTTTTCTCACTGCTGTCTTCTCTTTTTATGCTCCCCCCCCCCTTTTTATGGTAGAAATAGTTGTTTCTTTGGCAGACACATAAGGGGCACGGAGCTCTTCACATAATATCAAGATGAAATTTCTACTACTTAATTTCTTTTTTCCGGCTACTACCTTGTATAAGATCCATGCATTTACAGCAGAGATACCTAATATGTTATAGAAAACATGCATAGGCCAACCTTCCAACAGCTAAAGCCTGATTTGGTGCTATACAACAGTCGTATCACTTGATCCACAATGATGTCAATTCCATACTTAGTTTCGTTGTAGTAAGCTATAGTATCCGGCTTTTTCTTTTCCTTCTAGTTGTCTATAATACGGTGTTGTGCAGTTAAGGTTATGTCTTTATTTTTTTTAAATAAACAATTGTTGAATAAAGATTTTGTTTTCCTAATTTTGCAGTTGGCGGAACCTCTCTACGGTTTCTTCTAAGTGTTCCAACCAGGCTAGTTTTGCTTGGGATTTTAGTTTTTCACACAGTTTTTATATTGTAAAATAGCTGTGAGTTGTTAAATTCCTTTCTTTTCCCCAGTATGGCTGGGTACACTTCACAACGCATCATTTTCAATGCATCAACAGGGAATGAAGGTTAGCAATTTCCCCATTCAAAGAAAACAGCTGGTGCAGTTCAAATTGTAAAATGTCTTTCTTTTGTGAGAAACAAACCTTATTGGTCACCTTGTTGACCGAAATTTAATGGTGAGAACCTTTATCTTTATGGTGGGCACCATAAATTCTTCCTTTGAAACGTCCTCCCCTCGACCACAACCCCAACTGAGAAAGGGGCGTTCTAAACCGAATCGAATTGAATGGAACTTGAAAGAGATAACACTTGTAAGAGATAACAAACAAAGAAGATCCCCTCCCCTTTCTAGGAATATTTCATGGAAATACGAGCGGAACGAAGCAAGGAGCACAGCAGAGGTGGTACGGTCCAAAAAAGCCCGCTCCGTCTTTCTAGGTATACGGTTCGCTATCTTTGCTCCTATGAGACTAAAATGAAAACGGTTTGGTATGCACTTTAATTGAACCAAATAAGGAAAAGTCAGAAAATTTCAAGCCATTCGGTTGATTAGAGTTGAAATGATTAAGCCGCAAACAGCGCGATGGGCCAAAAAAGCCCATCCCGTCGTTCTAGTGTTAATGCCAGTGAGTAAATTAGGATTAAATCACAGAAAATATTTTTTACTGTTTGAGTGTTCACATAGCGTTGTAATTTTTTTTTTATCTCCATCAAAGATTTGACTGTTTCTTATATTTGTCATCATAAAATAATGTAAAACTTTAAAAAGGAAGTAGCCCGATATTCTTTCAATTTTATATAGTTCAGACTATTCAACAACTTGTATTAAAGTAAATTAAGTTATCCAATTCTGCCAGATATCTCCAAATGTTCTTGAACAATGTCAATAAGATTGCTTTGAGCCTGAGTACTCAATAAAATACTACTCTAAATAAAGAAAACATATTTTCTAGTTAGAAATAACCCTCTATTACTAATTTTCATTAATTGATGTATTCTCAAAATCACCAAGTGAAAATAATAATTTTTTTTGATTTCCTTACTAGGGTGCTTGTATAATAATAAACTACTTTTATTCTCAGAATGTTTGTTTTTAAGGAATACCATTGTGAAAAATATTGTATTTCATAGTTAGTTTTAAAAACTAGTCACCTTTTTAAAAACACTCTAAATCGACTAATTTGATATTTTTTTTCATACGAGTACTTACAATAGTATATTTGATAGTGTATTGATTTTCTTTATAATTAAAGAAGTTGAACAAAATTCCTTCTTGACCACTTGACGGTCGTATTGATAACGAATAAGGGTATAATTAGTTAATTAATTCCAAAATCCAATGAAAAGAGTAACGAGTTTGAAGTAAAAGTTTAAGGGCTGCAAATTGAAAGATTTAATCACCGTACGAACGCCAATATCTTCAATATGGTGAATTGAAAGAAAGAGGTCCTAGATTTTAATTTTGTTGAGGTTTTAATTAAATGTAAATCATGATACATGTTTTTGAGTCTGGAATAGATTCTGGAATAGTCTGGCAAGAGTCCCCACAACACAGAGAATTTGGTGTTGAATATTATTGTTGTTGAAAGCTACTTTTCGGACATTATTCGAAATTGATGGAAACGGATAAGATTGTCTAGGCTACTGATTTCTAATGTTTTAACCTCTTTTTATAATAACAGTGCTTTAAATTTCTCACTGTAAATAAAGTAATGTATTTTTTAACAAAGTATATATTTTCCCTTGGGTGAAAAACCTGAACCACCGTACTTAACACGTTTATTTATATGACGAGATGGAGAGTGAAAGCTGTAGAACGATATATTTACAACATTTCTTTTAAAAAACGATGAAAAAACAGCAGAGTTAGGAAATTATCTTCCATACACTCTTACCTTGTTTTAGCATTAATATTTTGCCCCTTTGAGAAGATTTACATCCCTACGTGATGGCAAAAAATGGCACGATTTTCATAATGTTATAGTAAGTAATTTAGTAAGTAATAGTAAATTAGTAAGTAATTTTCATAATGTATAGAAAGTTTTCACTCCAGGTTTATAAAGCTCAGAGGTGCACTCTTAACCAATCTTTTTGTTGGTGATTAGCATGCCTAGACTTTGTTTGTAAACAAGCGACTTAATAGATACAAATCTCCAGACGTAAAAAAAATATTAAAACTATTTCCCAAGTTAAGTAGTTATTCCGCGAAGAAAAATAGTCAATTTAAATGGTTGTTCTAATTAAGACCTTAATCGTACCATGATGTAGTTACTCTAAAGTATTTCAGTTAATTAGAATGGGTATAATAAATTTTAATTTATTGCTTAACTTTAATAGAAGTTAGGGTTGATGGTTGATTAGTTTGAGACATATACTGATCGACTAGAGCCGCTTCGTCCTGTTCTTCCTTTTATCTTGAGGATTGCTTGTAGGTTTTTAGAGAGCAATAGAAGTTATATATTTTTAAAAAGGATGTTATTTAAAATTTCATTAAATTAATTTATTAAATAATACAAAATTCATTTTCCTTATTTAATAAAACGTTTTTAGTATTATTAATTTTAAGAAATATCATACATATTTAACATTCAGACTTAACATGCATATTTAACAGAAATATCATATCATTACATATTTAAACTTTCAGAATTTCGAAATTGCTCTCTTATTCAATTTAATGGATTAAAACCCATTTAAATCAGGAACTCACGCTTAATTTTTATGTATCCCGACATTTAGAATATTTCACAAGCTGTCTTATGATCAATTTCTAACATATTCATTTACTCAGCCCTCAACCGAACCGAGATTTGCCTTTCACTTTCAAAAGCCCCCTCTACATCTTTTAAACAAATACAATTTTCGCGCGCCGCTTTTTTAAAAAGTTAATCTCTCTCTCTGTGTATGCACAGACAGAACTTTCCACTTATAATAAAACAAGAAGAAATGGCGGCAAATCAAATTTCATCATTGCGCGAGATGTAAAAAGAAAAAGGACCAACCTTCGTTAATTGAATTCAATTTTTGTAAAAATCTCGCGAGATCTATTTGTCAGATTTCGTTCTCTTCGAAAAGCGTTTTTCTTGTTGCGGAAGCGAGAATTTTGCAGCTGCGTCTGAATTCCTTCTGCGCATGCGCGACCCGGAAAAAAGGTAGAGCAAACGGAAAAGTCGGTTCCTAGGGTTACTTTGTTTGAATAAGTCTCGGCTCTTTTCTCAGCTCTGCTGCATAGAGAAACAAGGAGAGAGAGAATGAATTCAGTAGGAGTGGAAAAACCTTTGCCCCGAAGTGTATCTTTTTAGAGTATATGCACTGCAGAAATCTTTTGTACCGATATTTGAGGCATTGTTATAGATATTTATTGGGATTTTCTTGGGGTTTTATTGAGCCTTGCTGTGTATGTTTACAAATAATGTATATGCTTGATTGAATTTCCTTAGATTTTTCTGAAAGAATGATTTTGCCGAAATTGGTCAGATTTTTTATGAAATTTCTTAAGGTTTATTATATTTTGTAACGTATCTTTCATATCAATACATTTTAATAGTCCACCTTAGAGAGGTATAAGTAGAAAAATAAATGTTATTAAATGCAAAATCTTTTAAAAACTGAAAACAAATTACATATGAAATAACATACTATAACTTTTTTTTTTTGAGATAGTATCTTTACATACTAAAAGTTAAATCCATTGTAAAAACAAGTTGTTCAATTTAATTCATCAAAGGCAATGATGGATACCAATTTAACTACTTTGGGGGAGACTAGAATTTAATGAACATGTTTAGCAATGAAGAAAACGCTTTTAAGGGCAATGTGATAAATCTGTGTATTATTAATAATGCCCACGTACTTCGACCAAAGTGATAAATACTCATTGATAAATGCTATTGAATTTATCACATTGTCTGCCTCAACTTCGGGCATTAGTAATAATGCCCTATTTACCACTTTGCCACTATTTACCACCGTAAACATAAAATCAACCAAATCAACCAAATTATGTTTAACCTTTTTGTCTTAACCACCCCAAATTTTCAATAGGATTTAAATATACATATCTAGGACTGAAAGGGTTAACAGGTTCCAAGCAACATGTCTTTTTATTTAGGGAATGTTTTCTATTCTACGGACATATACCTCAGTTCAAAGCCAACTAATTGATCCGCTACTGATAAAGGCAACCTTGTTTTTATAAAAAAATATCTCTAAAGTAATTAATTTGGATTGGGCATTTTAAATACGAATTTAGTTTCTCAGAAATCAGAGATTTTTTTATAGATACAACTTAATTTACTTTTATAAAGCTCATTGCATTCAAAAAGATGAGTTGAAAATGAACAAACAAAAAATTGAAGTATATTTACATATATTAAGATAAACCCATTTTAGGGTAAAAACTTCAGTTGCAGTCATAATTCATTTTGCGAGGAGAATTTCAATAAAAATTTAATTGAATTTCTTTGGATTTCCCCCTTCTTTCCAGGAAACTGTGAGCGTTTTCAAATCGAATTTACATTCCTCCGGGAATTTAATCAAAAACTATTAAAATATCCGACTAACAGAAAGCAGCCATCTTCACTGTAGTATGTCTTCCTGAGTGGCTCTTATTTATAAGTGCACCGACTTTTCATTAAAAAAAACTAGCGAAGAAAAGAAGCGCAAAATTTATTTAGAATTATTTCGTGGCAACAACAACAACAAAAAAAAAGATTCCTCGTTTGAATTAATGCGAGAGCTTTGGATGGATGTTGCCCACGTTTTACGACGCATCGATTGCCAGGTTTGGGATTCCAAGTCACGTACTTCTGTGAGGGAAAAAGAAAGAAGAGAACTAGTCTCGGAAATACCAGAATGTGACCAGCTTTGTGTGTGGGCTGTCTTTGGTATAAAAAGCAACAATCGACTATGGTTGATATGATAATTCTGTTTGCTAGGGCTTAAATATGGCGAGTTGAGGAGTAAAAACGTAAATGAATGTGCCGTTTTCGTTTAACTTAATCCTGTGCCGTAGCAGTTTTTTCCACCTGAATGTGCTTAAGTAGATTAGATGAAATTGCGTTAGGTATTATTTTCCCTAGTTTATTAAAAAAAATCTCAAACTGCTTGGTATTAGGGTATTTCAAAGAGGTAAAGTTAATGGGATTTTTTAGTATGGTAGTTAAAACCTCCTACGTGTATGAACGTTTGCTATTGATATTTTTCTACAATGAAACCCTTTGAAATGCAAAATCATGTTGGGTTCAATATGGTTGTTGAAAAGCTACATGTCTCAATATGCTTAAGGGGATTAAATAAAATAGCTGTGGATTTTCGATATTTTTTTGTCAATAAAAATGACAATTTCAAAGTGGATAGCTTTAGCAATGCTGCATAAAAATAACATTAGTCTTTTCAGTATATTACTTAAGTTATGGGCTTAATTTGCTTAATTACTAATTAAGCCTATCACTGCCCTATAGGGAAATATAGCATAATTAATAATTATGCTATATTTTCCTATAGGGCAGTGATTTTCAACCTTTTTCATACCCACGGACCTCTAGACACTTTACTAAATCAATAACACCTGAAATCCTTCCACAGACCACATGTCGAAGTGACACATAATCTAATTTAATGATTCTCAACCTTTTCATACCCAAGGACCACTAGATACTTTATCAAATCCATGAAACTTGTAATCCTCCCACGAACCACCGGTTGAGAATCACTGATATAGGGTACTACTATCCCTATTTAAAAAATCTAAATTAAAGTAAGCTGAAGTAATTATTTCTTAAACGTTGTTGATAACCGACATAAGTAAGATTTTTAAATTGATCCTAAACACTTACTACATAAATAAAAAAACTAAATTCATTTTAGATTCAAATAAGACACGATATTCTTCATCCCTGATACTTCTGGTAAAGTTTTGTCTTTAGTGATACATTATTCTTCAGAACATAATATTTTTCAATTGAAATTTGGTCAAGAGAAATGGGACACATCCTTTATCCAAGGTCACATAGCCGATTGAATAGTAACAGAAAAACCGTATTGCAGTAAAATACGACTTGGCTGTGTTTCAAGTAGAGCAACCTTCCCAAATAGATATAGCCATGGCAATTACAGCTACTTGAAATTTATTGGTGCAGGGAGGATAATTTCTACAGAGCCCTGATTTTTTTAAAAACACTTTGACATTCTTTGTAAAACTGGATTTGATGTGTTTTATTATTTTTTGATATCGACGTAAGATATTTCAATTTGCAAATTAATTTAGCTGAAAAAAAAATGCTGAAAGTTTCGACAAGATATTTTTCAGGTTTAAAAATTAATTTTAAATTTTAACACTTTGTTTAATGTTTACTTGAAAAACAGAACTTAGAACTTGCGTAGATATTTTCCATGCTTAGTGTGAGGTTAGAATAAATTAGGTAGCTATTTTTAAAACATCTTTTAATGGAATAAGTTAAAATTTTTAATGAATTGGTGGAATTTAATAAATGCTTCTTAAAGCAATGAAAAAATTGGTAACTCAACGAATTAATTTTTTTTTCATTCTTCGCTGTTACCAGAATTCTGCTTAATCATCAGTTTTATTTGTGTCACTTAAAAAGGGGTCTACTCAAATTAAATTTTTAGCGGATTAAGCATTTTCTTTCAAGTATCTTGCGTAGAAACAAATAATAAACTGATGTAGGTTCTACAATTTTCTCTCATAAACTAGTTGTAAAAAATATCAAATAAAAAATGTTGAATTGCAAAAAATTAATTAATTGAATGAAACAAAAATACCCTTTCCCCAAATAATCCTAAAAAATCATCTCCAGTTATTATGATGAACTCAATTTAAAATTCTCTGGTGAGCAAACCTTAATATACCCCAGATAATAACTGAAAAGAACACCAATAAAAATTTAACACCTCAACTGATTAAAACCAACTTACAAGAAAAATAACCCCAATTAAAATTAAAATACCATTGCTAGGTATATTCTTCACAATCCAATTACAAAACCACTATCACACCATTTGGACGATTTAAGAATATGCAAATCACGCAGAGTTTTGCATAATTAACGTTTCCATCCTATATATTCTCGCAATTTGTATTTTAGAACAGCGCTCCTCTCATTTAAATTATGCGTAAATATTTACCCAGCCATCACTCATCGGGGCAAACTCATTAATTACGAGGAGCGCGCACTAGTAGTTAGTATTCGGTTTGAATGACTGCATTATTATTATTATGGATGGTCATGATTATTAAGTTGTCATCAAAACTCGTTAAATCTTCTATCTGCTGCTGGTTAGTGGTTGTGGCCTATTAGAAGTTATAGCTTATAGTTTATCATTGTTGTGAATACCAGCAGAATGTTTTATCGTTGATAGGTTGGAAAGCATTGCCGATTTCTTTTGGGGAAGTTGGTAACTAACAAGAAAACGCTCTACCTGAGATTTAGGAATTAATGCGAAAGATTACACTGCAAAAAATAAACATATTATTAACACATTTTAGAACACTTTTCATCGTCAAATTTTAACAACACTTTAGCTGTCTTGTTAGGTAGAACACTTTATCACATTTTATTGTGTTCCGATAGTGTTCTGAATATGTTTGAAAAGTTTTAGAAATTTGTTCTAAAAATAGTGTGGTAAAACGTATTTAGAATCTGAAAGTGTTCTTAAATCTGAATCGCAACACCATAAGAACACATTTTCTGTATCTGGAAACACTTTCCCCACACTATCTTTTATCTCACCCAATCCTAACACAATAGAAACGCTTTTGAGTAGAAGTGCTAATTATTGTGTTTACATTGTGTTTACTAAGTTAAATTTAATCCGATTAAATTAATATTAGTGTTGCAAAAGTGTTTCATGAATTTGCAGTGCACCTGAAGAGGGTGAACTCGTTGAAACACCCTATATAGTTATATTTTTTGCCTTTTTAAAGCATCATGGTGAATATTATATATTCTCTCCACAATAACTTATTATCTATAAAAATAACTATCTAAAGTTATTTATACTCTCTTTCTCTCTTTACATTACAAAAACATAGCATTATTTTTACGATTCTCGAATAATGCTAAAAATTTAATGCGTTTTTTATTAAGATAAAGCACTTTAAATGTCGGCGTATTCAAGTCCAGTTTCAAGTTTTCCAGGATTTACACGGCATTAGACAGTTTTTGCATTCAGATTTACACCCTCCCGAAAGCCATGTTTTCAGCCACCCGGCTCGAAGAAGAACAAATAAAAACGAGATTCATAATTCCGTTTCATAAGAACACCCCATTTCGAAAAGAATGATTGAAAGAGGGGGTAGGGGATTCAGGTTTGGTTTTCGTAAGGAAGGAAAACCTCCGGAAAAAAGGGATTACTTGAGGACTGTACCTCGAAAATGGATTCCATAAAAGAAAAAAAAAGTAATGAATTATACGATTCTTTTCAAACTAACCCTCTATAAGTGGTATTCGGATCTTCCTCGCTTATGTCATGGTTTCGCATTCTTACAATTCAAATTCTGCGTTGAAATAATTCATTTTCGCCAGGACACTTCTTTTAAAATTGAAAGCATGCAAAATCCTTTTCTTTTTTCAGAAAGCATTCAAGTCTTAAGAAAATGGAAAGGAATGTTTTCGGGGGAGGTCTTAAAGGAACAAGATTCCATCTACTGTTGTTTTACGCCAGGAACTATTATTGATTAGCGGGAAAAGTCCGATATTTTTGTAAAGAATATCGGAGAACAGAGATTTTTAAGGCGTTCTAAACTGTCGGGTAATTTATCACTTCATTAAAATGAGGGTAAATATTCATAAACACACTGAACAAAATGGTTTAATGAATTTTTCGTGTAAAGTTATTAGCGTTCTAGCATGTCAAATTACTACCCTTTTGTTTATCCCAATAGACGAATAGCGTGTTAATTATGTATGTTTAAAAACTAAAAAATGCGTAGCTTCTATTTTAAATTTTGCGTTTCGTAGAAAGAAGCTTTAAAAGTGTGATTTATGAAATTTATCTTTTATTAATCATTTATTAATATTTTTTTCTCGAATTTCGTGAAGAAAAATGGTATTACTAATTTGCTTTCCTTTGAAATCAAACTTTATAAGTCTCAGTTTTGAAAATTATCTTGTAATACTAATTCAATCATGCGCTTTTTAAAAACTTTAATTTTAAGAATTTAATTTGCTTCCCTTCAAATGAAGCTTTAAAAGTCTGATTTATGAAATTTATAATTTTTTATTAATTTAATCATTCACAGTTTCCCTTTAGTAGCACAGCTCACACCAAATATGTCAAGTTTACGTAACTGCTTCTAGAGCAAAACTAAATGTGGCCATACATGACAAAAATTGGACGGGTCTTGAACGTTTGGGCTGCTTGTGTTTTTTTTATCGAATTTCGAGTAAAAAATACTAATATTTTCTTTGTCCTTTAAAAAAATAGAAGTATTATTTGTTAAATGTATCTTGTAATAATTGACATTTTTTAAAATCTTCCGAAAACAATTGTGAGATTCTGGTTCAATTTCGTAAAAGAATACCTATAGTTTTGTTTCATACACTTAAGTAACTCTACATTAGATATAAGCCGTACCGCGCGTTCCCAAAACTTAAGTTCAAATTAAAGCCATGAAAATTCATTACTTAGTAATCTACCTAAATGTTTCAGATAATTTTCAGTCCCCATCCTTTACAGAAAATTTATAAGTTGTGCAACGTAGATATAGTATTGAAGCTCATTAAGCGTTGTGCTTTGACATAATGATGTGACCAACGAATCTCTTATTTAACCACTAATTGACGCAAAAAAGAACATTTTTCACACTTAAATATTCATAGTAAACAACGAGAAATACTTTACGAAGAGAGAATTTTGATGATCAAAGCTAGATTAAGTTTGAAAAAAAAAATAAGAGAATTCTGATTACTACAGTCAAACAATTTTTTTATGAGATATTCTTTTCTTTGACTTCATTCGTTTATTCAAAGAATAATTCTTTTCTAACAAAGCCTTGAAAAGAATTCATCCCTTTTTTATAAGCCAACCCTCAGGCTGTGTACTTATGATTCAAAACTCCGCAGAAAAGTCATTTTATTCGAGACCCTTCACTAACTTTTCTTGTTGTCTCGGCTTGCACTTGTTCCGTGGTTTGTTGAGAGGCAATTTACCTTTCATTGTAGTAAACAAGAAATACGGTTCAGCAGAATGCTCCGAGACTGACTTCAAACCGGAATTAATTTTCTTCTTCATTTCGTGTTTAATAATAAAAAAAAAAACTTTTTTTTTTTTTTACTCTCGAGATTATTACAGAGAAGGGAATCTTTGATCTCTGGTATTATTTATACCCAGAAAATTATCCTATTGTTTGGAACAAGGGGGCCGGGGAAATGCCTTTCGTTTACTGATAATGGATAGTTCTTTTATCCTCAAAAACGGTTTTTGAGGTGTGGGAGCTAACGATAAGCTTGGGGAAATAATGATGCCACTGTCAATTAAAGAAGTTCTTCAGGGTAATGGGAAGCCTTAATTGGTGTCTTGTAAAAGAACTAAGTGAGTTTCGGAAAACTTTTCGTTCGTATTTTTAAATTTTTACGCGTTACCATGAAATTACCTAATTAAAATTTTTAGATAATTGCAATTTCTTCTTAGACATTTAATCGCGTAGAAAATACGGAGCAGGTTATTTTTGTTGATACTCTAGTCCTGTATTTAATTAACTTAATTAATTAACACTTTTCTTGTACCAATGTTAATTACATATATAAATAAACACACTCCTGTACCTTTTTCGCTGTGGCTTAAAATGCAACCCGCTAGAAAAGAAAAATTGTGTCTTTAACAGAAAATATATATCACACAATTTTTTATGGTTAAATATATTTATTTAATAAAGTGGATATTGGATGTATAGGTAAAGGCAAAAAATTTATCTTTAATAATATATAACAATTTGATATTATTATTGTTAGTCCCTTTCACTTATAGTTTACTAAATATGTGTAGTTTTTATTGATTTTTTAAGCAAGAAAAAACTCTTTTTGAAGGCATATGTGACTGGTATATTTTGCATTGAATTTTTATTTACAAACAAATAATATTAACTTTAAAGAAAAATAGTTGTGAGTGTTTAACTCCTTTTTTTACATCTTTGACTCATTTATTTGATTCATGCACTAAAAAAATTAAGTAAATATTCACATAACCCTTTCTTTTATTCTTCCAATTTGCCATCTCTTTTTATTTTAAAATTTGCCTCCATCTCTACCTAAACCCCAACATTTGTCAAAAACACAATGTCGTAAACCTACGAAGACTTAAAATATTATACTTTGTTCCTAAACCCAAAAAGTCAGTATTCTGTAAAAATTTTTGTTACATACCCCTAAATGTTTCAATAAATTACCAATAGACATTCAAAGTATCCCTTCCAAACATTTATTTAAAAGCAATTAAAGGAATATCTGTCTACTATTGAGAATAATGATGATTTCTTTTGTTCTGTTTAATGTGTTTTTGTATTTGTCATTTTGCACTCTAACTCCTCATTATGGCAAAAATATTATTTATTGGCGCCCTTGTTTGCCACTATATTCATTTCATGTATTTTTTTCTTGCATTCAAGTTTTTTTTCTTTCTTCTAGTATTTTGTTACACATATTTATGGTCACCTGACCAAGAGTTCCCAGGTGCCTATGCGAACTTGTAATTGTGTTATTTTTAATTTACAGTTTAGTGAAAAAAGTGTAGGTTATATTAAATCACGAACATACTTATTTGTACATAAAAGTTAATGCAAAATAAACCATCTTCTCTGATTTCCAACCAAGAAGTTTGTCACCGTTTATAGTTACAATAACCGCAAAGATCAACCACAAAACCAAACACACTTCACATCACTTACTAAAACACTCCATCCCCGTCTCACTAAACAGAATTTAAATAAACACCTTCAAGATACCCTCCCCATCGCCCAACAAAAAAGTGATATATCGCCCCCCCCCCTCTTCCCGGCGGAGAAAGAAGCATTTCTCGAACTCCGAAGGGGCACTTCAAATTTGAAAAATGACATTCCCCCTTCTTTCTGCTTTGGAACTGACCTGAAAGCCACAGCTTGAGGTGGGATCAATCATTTAATATTCTACCACCGCCACTTCTTCGACTGGGTATAATGGAGGGATATCATAAAAAGGGAGACGGTTTCTCTTTTTGGGAAAAAGAGAAGAGTAACTAGTCGGTCAATTTTCGAAATGATCTTCATTATTTTTCTTCCTGAGATCTTTTGACAAAGCCGTTTGTGCAGAGGAAAAGGCTATTACTCTAGTGGGGGATGGGGATGTATTTCTGGAGGGCTGGATGTGCTTGATTTGGTCTTTAATGTGGCGTCTTTGACGAGTTTTCGTGTGATACGTGTGTGAAGTTTGGAATTAGGTTTTTTTATTGAAAGCTGTTGAAGTGATTCTTTTTAAGGATGGGTGTTTCATTATTATCTGTTTAAAGGGGAATTTGTTTTTCTGTAAGAGGAAATGTTTTTTTTTTTATTTATAAGGACTAATTGTTGTTATGCAAGAAAAAATCTCTAGCAATTTTAATTTTTTATCTTTTTTTTCAGAGTCGTCTGATTTCTGTTTTGTAAACCTTCTCAATCCTAGACAGCCCGAGATTCACGATAAATACTATCGAAAATTTGGGACAGTTAGGACTGTAAGAGTTAAAAAATTGATTTAAGTAAAAAAATGAAGAGGGTTTTGAATGAAAATAATAAAAAAAAAACTCATTTAATTGTAGAAAAATACCCGTCTTTCTCACCTTTTCTTGTCATTTTTTCTTACTTGCAGTGTTTTGAAAGATTTAAATTTAAATGAATTAAGAATTAAGTTTATTATTTAAGACAAAGAAGTATAAAAAATTAAATTATTGCATGTCATGAAAGAAGAAATTGTTACAAATGAAATTATTAAAGGCATAAACATTTCAATAAATTTGTTTTCTGAATTAGGCAGTGTTAAACAAAGAAAAGTTATAAACAAAATTAATGGATATCTTTTCATTAATAAAAAAATAAAATTGTAATCTTTATTTTGTTTTTAGATATATAACTTTTCAAATTAAGTGGTTGGTTTAAATTGAAGTCAACATTTTACATGGTTTCATAATATGTCTAGAATTCAAACTTAAAACGGAATGACGAAAGTGTAAAAACAGGAAATTGTAAGCATCAACTTTCATAAGCAATAATGCGAAATCACTCTAAAATTTGTAAACAACCTTAATCTGTGCTTCTTCATATTTATACCCAATGCTTTTAAATCTTCTCCTCGCAATATTCTTTTATTATTTGAAGCTCCATGATAGTTGTTACGTCATCTTCAAAAGCGAAGACATGAATAATACAGGAAGCAATTTATTTCCAATTCATCATAAGTTTTATATCCATCGATGAATCCATGAAATTCTTCAGTAGAAATACGTATCTTTATTTCTTCTGATAAATGCAAAAGACTGCATTCTTCCAAATAATTCAACGTCTCAGACGCATTTTCAACTTAGCATTTCCAATTTTGAATTTCGAAATCCAAAGTTTTGAATAACATGGCAAACTATTTCATGAATAACATTTCCTTAATGCATATTCGAAATTATTATGATTTTGGTTGGCTTGTTACGAAATGTTTATACGGTCCAGAAAGTTTGTTAATTTTATTTTCCGTGTAGGATAAGGATTCCTCAACACATATGTTATATTATTACGATTTTTAATTAATTAACAGGTAAAAATTACATGAGCTGCTTAGAATGAAAGTGGTATAAGTCCAATGAACGTAGTTTTGAGTAATTGAAGGTTTTCTCTAACGACGCCTGTGTTGTGATTATGTAGTATTCATTTTTTAGGCAGCTCTTAGGCCAATTATTGAGCTTTTGACTTAGACGTCTACCACACTAGGTAAATAAGCTTAAAAGCAATCCAAACTAATGCTTTTCTCAAATTTTGTATTTTTGGTATTTTTGTATTTTTTCCACTTTCATACTGAGCAGCTCATATATCCCCATAACAACTTACTACTTACTTCTTACTTCTTATTTCGAGCATCCGAGGCTGTTTGCCTCGATAGCTCGGTGTCCCTGATAGGCCCTAGTGGCCAATGGCCACCAACGTCTATCCCTAAGGATGTCCCTCATGGACTGGCCAGCCAGTTTAGCGCAAAAGGACGCTCTGGCGGGCAAGGGGGAAGTGCAAAGCAGGAGTATGTGCTCCAAAGTTTCCTCCTCCCTGCCGCACATCTCACAAAGAGGGCTGGCTGCCAAGCAGAATCTATGAAGGTATTTGTTGGTCACTATGTGACCCATACGCGCCCGTGCTGCAAACGATGCCACAGAACGGGGCATATCCTTGAAGATCTTTGGGTAATTTGGGGAGCTTTGGATACTGAAGTACTCCCGTCCAGTGGTGCAGTCCCTCCATCTCTGTATCCAGGACTCGTCTAAAGATCTTCTAATAGCAGCCTTACACTGTCCCAATGTGTAACGGCGGAGCGGGACAGGGCCCATACCACAAGCCTTATTAGCCATGGAGTCGGCAGTCTCATTCCCATCGATCCCGCAGTGGCTGGGAATCCACTGAAGTACCACATTCCTATCTAAATCACTCAAAATTTTCAACTTCTGCAAAATTTCTCTAGTTCGAAAATAGTATTCTGTGGGACTTGGGGACTGCAAGGCCTGGATGGATGCCCTCGAGTCAGTGAGTATACAGATGTTGTGGGTGTCAATGGATTTGCAGTATTCAAGAGCGGCGTCCAATGCCAGCAATTCTGCATTCATGCTCGATGATGCGTTGCATGGCAACATAAAGGCATCACCCGTATCCGGACAAAAGTAAGCAGCTCCGCCCCTGCAGTTGGTCTTATCAACGGATCCATCTGTATAAATTTTTGTAAAACCTCGGTATTTGTCATGTATTAATTCTATTGATGTAAATCTTAGAAGCAACGGAAGATCTTGTTTGGTCAGGGATCCAGGGATCTCCAAGAACGCCTGCACAGGAGTACGTTGCCAGGGTGGGTCATTAAACACTGATGGTATTATTTCCGGTCCCATTGAGTCCAAAACTCCCGTGGGAGTGTTTCTTTGGTTAAAAAAAGACTGACGGATATCTGTAACTCCATAAAGTTCGACAACCCCAAAGGCCTGTAGTTGAAAGTGCTTTATACCTATTCTGGACTGGATGTACAAGTCAAGCGGCTCCACAGCCAGTTCAATCTCCATTGCCTGCACACTTGTGGTCCTTGGACAACCCAGGCAGATTCTAAGCGCAGCATTCTGAAGAGTCTGTAACTTTTTTAAGTGAGTCTCAGCCACACCTCCCCAAACTTCACACGAATACAAAAGCCTAGATCTCAGAAAGGACGTGTAAAATTGGCGCAGGATGAAAGTATCTGCACCCCATGCTCTGCTAGATACTGCCTTTAGGGAATTTAAACGATTTGTGCTCCTCTCAACAGTGAAGCCAATATGTTCACTCCAAAGTAGTTTGGGATCCAACTTGATTCCCAAGAGCATCGGGTTTGCGTTATAAGGGAGGACCCAACTGCACAGTTTCACCAATGGTTTATAGTGTTTATGATTATACCTCCTGGAGAAAAAGCTAACTTCAGTCTTGGCCCTGGAAATGATCAATCCCCACCTTTCAGACCATTGATGGATTCTTTCCAGAGCAACCTGTACAAGATGTGTTGCAATGCTGGGTTCCTTGTGAGTAGCCCAGATAGTGATGTCATCCGCAAAAATAACGATGGACACCCCACTGGGAATTACCCCATCCAAGTCATGTAAAGCAATATTAAAAAGCGTTGGACTAACCACAGAGCCTTGGGGAATTCCATTGAGAGTAGAACCCTCACTGGAAAAAACGTCGTTGATTTTGGTTTTAATAGTCCTGTCTGACATTTTCATACAGATCACACATCCTTATTATTGTCCTTATAGTTTTCCTGTTACACTTAAAGAATACTGGTTAAAGCAAAACTCTAGCAGAAACTGATGCCAACCAAATGTTATCGTATTAACTCTCCATAGAACTGTACTCTCTGAATAAATTTTAGGATTATTGAAGGAAATATATTGGACTTCAAACTCGTTGCTTTTCGGGATACGGGCAATGATAATATAGGGGAGAAATGAGGGAATTAGGAAGACCTTAACTATGCGGCATTAAAGAAAAAGAAGAGAGAGAGCAAGGAAAACTGGGTGAAATTAGAAACCTTAATGCGCCGATTTTAATTACGAGGAGTATAGGCAACTACCTTACCTATAGTATAGTATAAAAGCAATTTGCAAAGAAACACAATTCCTTGGTTATCTCAAATTCGGTATCTTTGGGCTTCTGACATTCTAAGCAGTTCATTTAGATTAGTAGATCCCTCCAAACAAAAAAAAAAAAAGGATTTCACATAAATTGAAGAAGATTCAAAATCACCACCACCACCAACAAAAAAAAAAATAAACGGCGCAACCTATCAGCAGCACACCAGCAACTTCTAACGGACCAATCATCTGCAAACATTTTTCAACAATGATTTATTAGCCTAATCTCCACTCCCCGCTTTTCATTTATATTCGAGGCTATCATTTATAAATGGCGTCTAATAAAGCATCGTGCGTGTTTGCATCATTCTAGATTCATCTTTTTATTTATTTTATTTTTTGAAGAAAAGCCTTTAATCTCATATTGATATCAATCTCTGCCATCCGTGGGAAATCTTCCCCGTCCGTAACTTTTTCCTCCTCCTCGGGCGAAAAAGAGTGATTTATGAGGTGTTCTCTGCCCCTTGATGGGTAGACGTCGGGGTGTCGGAGAAGGTTTTTCTATAACCGTAACCGTCGTCTCTCTCTTCCTTGGACAAATGGGGAGTTGGAGGTGCCGAGGGGGGTTGGTTTTTTTTGGTGCGTGGAGGGATTTGGGTTGGACTGGGGGTGTTGGTTTTTTATGGAAGGTGGTGTGGGATTTATTAAAATCTGTTGTTTTAACGGATATTTAACAATACTTTAAACAGCGTATCTCAATTTTTTCGTAAAATACTACATATTTTATCTATAATCCTGTTATTTTTACAAACTCTCTGTAACTCAGGTTTTATCTCTTCGGTGCCATGTTTTTTTTTTCTGTGTTCGTCTGATCGCTATTCGCTGTGTTTCGTATTCAAAAACTACACATTAGTGTTTTCCCCCCTCTTTTATTATTATATTCTCTTTCTTACTTTGGATGTACAGTAAAATCCCAAGAAAATCATACCTTAAACTTTGCGTATTGTTTTATATTAACAACTTCTCATTATCTCAGTTTACCAACTCCATTGTCATGACAACACAAGCAAACACAAATCAAAAATCTATATTTAAACAAAAATTAATGTTTAATGCAATTGACACGAAAATAATACGCCCCATGAACAAGTAGAATATGAATATGAACAGTAGTATTTACTTGTATACCCAATTTACCCTAATTTCTTAAAACCGGATAAAGTTAAAACATGTAGCCAATTTAGAAACTTTGGGAATGACTTGTTTATTCCCTTTTTCTTGCAGAATCTGACCATAAGCAGGGGGCTTTACCCGACTTTTGATGGCGAGATTGAGGCACTTAGGCTTCAGAAGGATCTGATTACTTGTCTAACGCAACGGAAGGAAAATCGCACGTCCAATCAAGGCGAAAATCTAGAGGTTTATGGATCTAATACGATCGCTGCTAAAGCTGCCGGAAAACTTACAGCTGTGGGTCTGAAATACCCAAATTAAGGTGTTGGAAATGCTTGGGTAAGCCGATATCGATATTTATTAAAATTGTTGATGTTGTCTAATCTTGTGATAAACCAATCTTTGCGATAAACTTCTTATACCTTTAAGTTAAGCATAAAAAACATGATCGTGGTGGTATATCGCAACTGAAATTTTCACTTCTTAGTTATAGATGTCTTTAACAAATAACGAAATTGAACAATCCTGCTGGCTCACAATCCTGTTTAACCTTTTCAGTCCAATACAAGACTGCAACTTTACTTGACCTTGCTGACTGAGAGAAAACAAAGAAAATAGTTCCCAGCGCGGTGTCTAAATTTTGAGAGAAATAAAGAACTTAAATTTAGAAATATGATTAGTTTGTTAAACCCACGTATATAGAGCGTCTTTTTATCCTGATTTGTGCACCGAAAATCCTCCTACCAACCCAATAGACTTTCTGTTTACGCAGTTTTTCCATCCGCGTAGTGACGTCATAGGGTCTAGAAACGTGGCAGTCTAGTATTAGACCACTCAAAATTGCCATTAAAGTCTATACAAACATTGGGGCGGTCAGGGCAGGTTAAAGGTCTTAAAAGACATTTTGGTTTTATTTCCATTACTGGATAAGTGGATGAATCGTGCTAAAAATGATGGAAATTTGGTAATGGTATGAAAATTTACAAGTTGAACTACTTTTTGATGGGATGTGATGACTACAGTGCTATGTGGTCTTGTGGAGAGTTAAGAACGTTTACCAAAATAAAAATCATTCATAAGCTCAAAAACCATTTACTATGAAATGATCTATGAGTTATTTTATACAATACTGTCACCATGACAAACTTTTGTGGTGTTACACATATTCATACTTTCTTGATCTGTGAATACAGACTACATTAGCTGCCGAAGGAATGGTACCTGTACTTAAAAGACGTTTCCAGACACAAGTTTATACTTATACCTGTTTATACTTATATTTATGCTGTTCCCATATTATTTTTATGTATTGTTCACTTTAGTTTATAACTTCTTCACGTTTTAGTTTTTGTAATTTATTCTTCGCATGTTTTGTTCACCTACATGGATCGTTGCGATCCCAGGTGATGTGGATATTTTTCTTGTTCTGTTTGTTTTGACTGATTATAAATAAATAAATAAGTATACTAAGGGTAGCTTAAACCAGGGCTTACTAGGTACTATAAACAGGCTAGTCGAGTTTTGAATGATGAAAACCATTTGACAACTTCTCCCATGCATAGAACCATAGAAAGATAGTTAAATTACAATCAACATGGTCAGAACTGTAAAGGTAATTGCATAATACACATTTGTGTCACGCCGAAACGAACCTTAGACGTTTGATTAAGCGTGTGAATCCCTAGTAACCACATCCTATTAAACGCCATGTCACCTCAGTAGACGTATCAACCAGGAGTAAGCATTGTATGTGACAATGGGGAAATGCCGCAAACAATTACGCATAACACTGCGATTCAAACTGCGGCTGTTATAGGCTTCTGTCAGGCTTGCATAAATGCAAATGTTGTAGTCGCTTCGTTCATACATTCATATCACAGTGAAATCATAGTTGAGTAGGCTGGTTCCAGGTGTATTATGTTTAAAAATTTTCCAGAATCTATGTAAAGTTTTAAAGTTAGCTTTAATATTTTACTATTACATAGATTCTGGAAAAGTTCATACCAACATACATTGTAAATTTAAGTTTAAAAAGTACTTCCCGTGTTAGAGCTCTAAATGGGAAGTACTTTTTAAACTTAAAAATTTACAATGTATGTTGGTTAGAATGATTAGATACTATTTATTTCGGTCTAATTTTAAAATTTCGGAAATTTTTTTGAAGATTTAAGCATCAAATTCTTTGAAAAAATTACTACTCAAAACTTTTCTCGAATGTTTTGAAAAATTTTAAATTCAACTTTTGTTGAAAAAAGAGGGGTAGTTTAAAATTGATATAACTCAAAATATTAATAATCAATTTTCAAAATTTTTTCACCAAATCAAACAGAAACATATTATCTTTATCTCATATTATCTTTATCTTATCTGTATATTCAGAATTTTAAGAAATATTAATATTCGTAAAAAATATGAGCAATTAAGTAAAAAATTCTTAAGATTTGCATGTTAAATTATTTTTAAAAATTCATATTTTAAAAAGTAAACAAAATTTTTAAATTTGCTGAATCACGATTAAAGTAAAGTGTTTAAAATATATGTGTTTCAAATTTCAAGTATTTATCTTGAACGGTTCTTGACTTACTATATCAATTTGAAGTTGAGAAACAGTGTAAAAATGCATCATAGAGAAAAACGCATTTGAATGTAGAACGTAGAATGCTAGATTATCCAAAGCAGCCGGCAATAAAGGATTGTATCTCTGGTTCTATTTAGGATAGAAACATAATTCAAACATAATTTTAAGCAGAAAAAATGGGTTAACTTTTAAGAGCAAAAAATATTTTTGAAAATCTGACGATTTTTGTGTCCCGGACCCCCTTAAATACTTTAATAACTCTTTTTCATACGTCTTAATTTCTTATTTATTTCACTTGATTTGTATATGCTACATATTTAATGAGGGTTATGAATAAAAATTCCATCAATTTTATCACTTCAGAAATCAAGTTTTGTCAATTGGTTTAGATGTTAGATAAATCAGAACTATACTGTGTGAATAAGAAACACATTAAAAATGAAAAAGCTTTTAAAGATGCATTGAGGATCTCAAAAAATATTAATATATAAAGATATAATTACTAAAGAAGAGTATAACTATTCAAAATTAAAACATTTGGACACGAAAAATATCAAAGCAAATTAATAGATATGATTACTTTGCATTAAGGATTTCAAAAAGAATTATACATATAAAGAAATATTGAAACACCAACTTCAAAACAAAATTCCGAACCTCTTGTTAATTAACTGAATTAAGAAAAATTAACGCTACTAAGATCTTATTAGAGGTATTTCATTTTTAATCTTCATCCAGATAAAAAACATAACATTAGCCTCACTAATTTCGGTTTAATTAAGTCATAATAAACGAAAGAACTGATATAGAAGTCTTAAATATCCGATACTTTATCCGAGGCAATCGATTTAATTTTATAACAGCCCCTTCCATTTTTAATAAATGCGTCTTAGAATTTTTCCTTGAAAAAAAAAAGGAACTCAAAGAATCACAAACTTTCGGAAGATTAATAATTCTCTCACAGCTCTGTTTGCAACTCCGCCGCTGCTCATTTTGCAAGGAAAAATTTGCCGCACTAAATATTATTCATGAGAATAAATTAAGTTACCCCTAAAAGCTTATACGGACTCTTTTCAGATTCATGGGTTCTTTCAACACGGCTCTCTCTTTTTCCGTAGTCTCTCTTCTCTCTCTCTCTCTTTTCTTTCTCTCTTTGCGTTGGGATGAATAAATTCCGTCGTCTTTATATGCGTTTTTCGTCTTCGCGTTATAAAGTGGCCATTTTAACTCTTTGCCTTTTCCTCCCTCTCGCTAAATTTGAATGAATGGTTTTCTGTTGTGGGTCAGGGAGACATATTATTATTGCGGGGGAGTCCCGTTTGGAAACGCATTGCCGCAGATGTCGAAATGGTCGAATTATGCAGTGGGAATCCGATTCTTTTTTTTCTTCTGGTTGTTGCGGTCTGTTATTGTCTTTAAATGGGTATTCATTGTGTGTTTTGTGGCGATGGTAAGCAACAAATATTCGTACAGCCATAGAGCCATAGACTTAACATGGATTATTGTCTTAATCTTAATTTAAAAGCACGTGCATGCAATTTTTTTTCTTGAGGTTCAATAGCTTTCAAATCACTTCATTTTTTAAATAATTTTTTTAACTGTTTTGATATTTTTTGCTCTTTTTCCCCCGCAGATTATAATGAAGAAAAGAATAATATACACTATGTTAGGATAATTTTTGTTTGGATTCTGCACTTGTAATTTAGCCGTAATAGGAGGTATACTAGTGCAAATTTGTTGGGTGTACGAATACTTCCTGGAGAGACTGTATATTTTAATGTCTCCATACATTTTAGTCCGTTGGTGGTATCTTTACAGTTTTAAATTCATTATCAGAATATATACCTATCGAAAATATATTTATGGGCCACTACTTCAGGGGTGTAGCCAGGGGATGAATTGGGGATATATCCCCCCACCTCCGAAACTCAATTTTCAATGCACTACTTTAATTGGTTTAAAACAAATTACGAAAAATGTTTTTATAACCTGTATGTCTAATTAAAGTCAATTCCCTAATTAAAGCCATTAAAACGGTTTGGGAAGAAAAATGATTACACTATATTTGTATCCTCTTATATTTTGTTAAAACCCCTCGAAAAAATCCTGTGTTTCCCAATAATCCCCTAATAACAAAGGATACCTCAAATAATATAGGTTGATTAGTGGTTGAGATAGATTGTATTAAATTACAAAGTACATACAATGTATGTGAATACAGAGCACACATATGATAAGACACAAAAGATGTCTAAAACAAAAAAAGAGTAAGGAACAAGAATGTTTAACAATTCATAAACAAATCTTGAAAATGTTTTTATTATACCTTTTAATCTCTTAATACTTTTCCAAAAGAACCATTAATCTTAAAATGGTTCGAATTCATAAAAATACTAGATAATATTTCCCTGAAATTTTGCGTTTTTAATAAATAGTTTCTTTTTGAGAATTTAAAATAGACGTGATTTCATGAATTAAAAAAATCGATTCCTTAAATTTACTCCATCTTTATCAAAGACAATTTGAATCAAATAAATTTTTAAAAGCTTTACCTTACCAAAACTTAAGCTTTCGAATAAGCTCTCTTAATCTCTTCTTGGAAAATATGCTTAAAAAAAGACTTTCAAACGAACGAGATCTCTTTTCATTTCAAATCACACACAAAAAAAGAAAAAGAATCTCAAAAAACCCTCTCAAACTTTTCCTACTCAAAACTACATTAATCATTCCTCAACTAACACTTTAATTTTTCACAAAAAGAAAAAAAAACCCCTTCTCTCCCCAAAACAACTTCTTAAATATATTATCTTATTCCTTACTCCTCTCTAACTGCCCTACATCAATTACTGGCTTACGTGCTCGCGGGAAGAAGAGAACATCATAAAGGCGGCCATTAAAGACGAAAGCACGTTTCGCAGGGGTTGAGTTGCGCGCCTCCTTCTCTCCCGATCCGGGATTGTTTTTTTTTCTTTTCTATTCATAATAAAAACGAGGCGCGTTGTGTTTTTCGCTTTGTTTTTGATGGGGAGGCCGCTTATGAAGATTTGTTGGGTAAAGAAAAGGTCTATAAATTTGACGTAATGGGGTGGTATTTTATCGGCCTTGTGTTGTTTTTTTAAACGAGTTTAATGGCGCAGGAGGTGTTCGGGTTGATAATTGGTTGCTTGGGAGCATACAGGTATTCGGAGGCGTTTTTGGGAGGGGATTGGTTGAATAAAAGAAGCTGGGTACTACTAGTATGTTGGATTATTGAGCTAGATACTCTGGTAATCTGTAGATGTTTTTTTGTTCATCTATTCAGGTGGTAGTTATAATGTTTGATATGAAGTTAAATCCTTTGATCTAGTAAGTAAGTTTTTTTCCTATGGGCGGGTACTACTGGACATTATCCTTGACCACTGAATTGCCCTAAGAAGTACCTACCCAGCGAGCACCTGTGGACAAGAGCCACGGAGGTGAGGTACTGTTACCCTCGCAACACATATCATTCACTCGCACAACCCCTTTTTACAGAGGGGCCACATTCATTCATCACACAAGGACAGAAACTAACATCCAAGCCAAACGGGGATTTGAACCCCAGACGTACGGCTTCGCAGTCAGATACTCTTACCACTAGGCCAGTACGTCGGCAGTAAGTATTGAGATAGTAAATAGTATGTGAGTAGTATACTTGATATAGTGAGATAGTAAATAGTAATCCAAGGAATTTATGAACTTTCCCGTGAGATTTAATCCATTTGATTGTTGGATAGGGGTATTTGATGTAAATTTTGTTGTTACATAGAAATTGTTTCCAATCCGTCGTCCACAAACTGTGGTTCGTGGGATCGTTGAAAATTGTCCTCGAAGAGGTTAGGTGAGGCAAGTAAACAAGTAGGGACCACCTAGAGATATTAAAATATCCGTGCGAGGCAGCTATGCATGAGTAGGAATGAATAAAAAGGTCAGTCCAAAACGCTTAAGAGAAAGTATATGCCTAAGAGAAAATAAGGCTCAAGAGCGAAGAGATGATGAAGAGCAGAGAGAAGCTCAAGATCAAAAAGATGTTGAACTGCAAAGTGATGATGGATGGTAAAGGAATCTTTAAGAGAAGGACTCCTCAGAAGCAAGAGGATACTCAATAGGGTGGAGCAAAAAAAACTTTTTTTCGACATTCAAAAAGATACCTATGGCAAAAGTGGTCTTATGTAATAAGATGAAAAACCGCGCAAAAATTTTTGAAATCGGTTAATATCTTAGTTCGCGCATCGTGCTCAAAGTTTATAAAAATGCTTAAAAATGAACATTTTTCGAAATTTTTAAGATAATATTTAAATAAAATTTATAGAAATATTCTCGCTTGTAACCTCTTTATAAAAGCTCAAAAAAGTAAAAAAAAAATTAATGTTTATTTTTTAAATATTTGGGTGCGCAATTTTGCTTGAAAAATGCGAAATTTTCGAATAACACAATGCGACAAATAAAAAATGGGTCAAAATGCCACAGAAACTTTGAAAGCCGATTCTTATGTAAAATGACCCCCTGAATCCGAATCCGACCCCCGTTTTTCTCCATCAGCTTCAGATTTTCGGGGAACAGCCCCCCACACTTGTTACGTTTTTCGACGACTTTATAACTTTGAACTCAATTTTCAGGGTCAAAGAGCATTGCTTTAGTCTTCAAATTGCCCCCCAGGAGACAAGAAAGATTCAAAGGTTCAAATTAATAAAATATGAAAATTTGTATTAAATGGATAGGTTTAAGGGGTAATTAACCCCCTAAAAACGTAAAAAAATCACTAAAAATAGTAGGATTTGTTATACCCCATTTATTTCACTTATTTTTGAAGCAATTCATTTTTAAAGGGTCCTAACCGTTCCCCAAGGACCCAAATTTAATAATGGTATGCAGCAATGATTTTTAGGAAAAGCGGTTGAGGAGTTATAACCCCCGAAGCACCCGCGGAAGGGTTCGGAAGACTCTCTGAATCGCGCAGGCGTACGCGCGCTCAAGAAACATGGAACACCTCCATAAAACCGGCCAGTTACTATCGAACCAAAGATTTTCTACTTAGGAAAGACTTATAATATACGAAAAATGTCATTTTTAAAATTTTCAAAGCATGAATATAATTTCTTGAGCACGCGTGCGCCAGCGCGATTCAGAGAGTCTTCCGAACCCTTCCGCGGGTGCTTCGGGGACCATAACCCCTCAACCGCTTTTCCTAAAAATCATTGCTGCATATCATTATTAAATTTGGGTCCTTGGGGAACGGTTAGGACCCTTTAAAAATGAATTGCCTCAAAAATAAGTGAAATAAATGTAGTATAACAAATCCTACTATTTTTAGCGATTTTTTTACGTTTTTAGGGGGTTAATTACCCCTTAAACCTATCCATTTGTTACAAATTTTCATATTTTATTAATTTGAACCTTTCTTGTTTCCTGGGGGGTAATTTGAAGACTAAAGCAATGCTTTTTGACCCTGAAAATCGAGTTCAAAGTTATAAAGTCGTCGAAAAAAGTAAAAAGTGGGGGGGGCTGTTCCCCGAAAATCTGAGGCTGATGGAGAAAAACGGGGGTCGGATTCGGATTCAGGGGGGTCATTTTACTAAAGAATCTGCTTTCCAAGTTTCTGTGGCATTCTGACCCATTGTTTTCTTGTCGCATAGTGTTATTCGAAAATTTCGCATTTTTCAAGCAAAATTGCGCACCCAAATATTTTAAAAATAAACATTAAATTTTCTTTTCTTACCTTTTTGAGCTTTTATAAAGATGTTACAAGCGAGAATATTTCTATAAATTTTATTTAAATATTATCTTAAAAATTTCGAAAAATGTTCATTTTTAAGCATTTTTATAAACTTTGAGCTCGATGCGCGAACTGAGATATTAACCGATTTCAAAAATTTTTGCGCGGTTTTTCATCTTATTACATAAGACCACTTTTGCCATAGGTATGTTTTTGAATTTCGAAAAAAAGTTTTTTTCGCTCCACCCTAATACTCAAGAGTAAAGGGATGATTAAGAGCAAATTGGATGCTGAAGAGCACAAGTAATTAACTGAAAGTTGAAGTGAAAAGGAGTGATGAAGGGAAAAGTAATCTCAAGAGAAGAGAAGCTGAAGAGCAGAGTCTCTAAAAACAAGCGGAGAGAGGCTTTAAAAATTAAGTGACTTCAGGGAACTTAGTTATGTATTTTCTTAAATTTAAATTAACATTTCGATTTATTTTTACTTAAGATGGGGAAAGGATACCTCAAGCGAAATTATCTGTATTGAAAGTTTTCTTTTAGAACAAACAGAGAATTGGAGATCCCGGTAAAAATGAAACTATAACCCGTTTTATTAAAAGACAGAGATTGGCTTGATTGGGTCAGATTGAAAGATCTGATGACAGAAATAGAGTTAAAAGGACGTTAAATTGGAAACCAATGGCAATAGACCTAGAGGGTGACCCAAAATGAGATGGGTGGACGATGTTCTTAAAGATCTTAGAATGATGAAAATAACCAACTGGAAAAAAGGCGTGTAATAGAGTTGCTTGGTGTAGAATGGTGCAGAAGGCCAAGGCCAATCAAGGGCTGTAGGGCTTCCGAAGAAGAAGAAGAAGAAAAGTTTTCTTTAAATAGAGGGAGAGATGAGACCCTTGCCACTGATAACGTCCATCACTTACTCTTTCTGTGCCTTCAATCACCCAATACACCCTTCCCATCCTTTACCATATGTGGGTCACGGCCTAAAGCAATCATCCTAGTAACTCCAGTCCATTCTCCAAAACACGATCTTTAAGAAACTCGTTCAAGGGAAACCCACTCACAGGAAAAATCATCGACGGTGCTCCAAAAATGAAAGCATCGCGTGCTGCTAAAATGTTTTTGAGCCGTTTTCTTCCTTTAGTTGATTCGCGTCGATGGCCTTGGGGAAACACTGTGTTCCATAAAGGGGGTCGTGAAGCTTCGAAAACTGCTTGAATTTTCGGGATTAAACGCTTCCTCTCTCGCGAGTGGGTGTAGGCCTAGTCTCCGCCTACTTCTTCTAGTTTTTTTTTACTAGGGGAGTTATTAGGGAAGATGGATTATATCAGGTTACTGTGAAGAAGAAGGTTAAAGTTTTTTTATTGTTGTGTTGATTGGAAGAGTATGGTGACGTGGAAATTGCTAGTTTTGGTGTAATTCTTTAGGGGAGTTTAGTGTTGTTTTGTTTTGTATGGGACTAGACTAGGATGAATAAAGTTACGTAAGTATTTGGAGTTGGAAAATTTTAGTTTACAAACTTGTGTATTTAATATTTCATACATTTAAAATTGATAGATTTCGTGAAAGCATTTTCTAGCATTCATTATTTATACCTTTTACATGAGAATGTTTATGATAATATACCTAATCCTTATAATATTTGATTAATATCCATGATTATATGTAAAATAGAAATATTGTAGAAATGTCACAAAGAAAGAATTATTACTTGATATATCATGTCTCGTATTTAAGGATTTTGCCACCCTACTTCGACTTTCCTCTTCTTTTGGCCGCATTTTAGGGTTAATTCCTATCGTAAGGATAATTTTTTAGTAAAACAAAAAGTTGTTAAAAGTTAAGTTAGGTAAAAAAATTAACATTACCCTGGGCTAAAATTTTCCACTGGTAAAACCTTTTGAAAAATTATCCAATCATCAACAAATTAAATACAGATAAAAGTTGTCTTCCCCTCATCCTTATATGATTGCACAAGAAAAAAATACCGAATAAAAGATATAAAATAGTTTTTTTACAAATGTGCAGTATGGATTTCTTCGACTTCTTGTAAATTTGCCACCCTTTAAAACACTTCATATGTGCTATTAGATACGTTACGCATATCTAAATAGGACCATGTTATTTCATTGGTAAAATAAACGAAGCGGATTTTTTTTAAACATGAGACATTTTCAGAGGATATCCTTTTGTTACCCTCATGTCATACACAAGTTCCCTAGTAGCACAAATATGTGAAGTTAAGGCTGAGCGCGCACGAGTGACTAAAGTCACGGCGACCAGTATCACTAGTATCAAAAATATCACTAAAAAACAATAGAGCATTTTCAATCACATGACTTTACCTAACAACGGCCTTAGCAACGTTGTTTTTATCCTCCAGTGATGTCATGTGCGAATGCTTCTATTGGATGCTTCTATTTCCCGCCCCTAACAACAGCCTTAGCAACGTTGTTTTTGTCTTTGTCACCGTGACAAAAGTCGCCCGTGCGCGCTCGCCCTAACGTAACTTCTACTAGAAGCAGACGAAATTTGGCAATACATGACAAAAATTGGACGAATTGTGAAGTTTGTGCTGCTTGGGTTGTCACATTTGATTATAACTCCATCTCTAGAACAAATTGAGTTCTCTATATGAGCTAAGAGCGTTCTCTGCACTTTGACTATAAAATATAAGACCATGGCTTGTTCCCAATTCTAACTTCTCCCTGAATTTTGGCACAGCGAAAGAATAATGGTTTAGAAAAGCCTAAGGAAAAGCATGGCCTCCGGTCGACTTCCCTTTTCTCTTAAAATCCTTTAAGATTTAGGATTCCCTTCCGGTGATTTCCCAACTTTTTATCTAATGGTGTAAATCAGGGAGATTATTTCTGCTAAAAGTTAAAATCGCTGAACTCCATTCCTTCCTTATAAAGTAGGTCAGATTTTTGCTTTTCTTGAAAATGAGGTCTGTGCCAAAACCCTGACATTTAGGGTTCTGGGTGGCACGTCAGAAAATTGAGGGTAATTCGCGTAACTTTTAAAGGGTATATACATACTATACTATAGCAACGTTAGTTGACCCTATGACGTCACTAAGCAACAAAGTAGTTCCATTGCGGTGTCTGAATTTTGAGTGAAATGAAGAAGGTCAATTTAAAAATATGATTATTTTGTTAAACCCATGTATATATAGCGTCTTTTTTTCACGATTTGCGTACCGAAACTCCTCCTAGCAACCCATCAGGCTTTGTGTTTACTCATTTTCTCCTTCCGCTTAGTGACCTACTGGGTTCAGGAAACGTTGGTGTTTCGAGTGTAGTTGTTATTCTTTCTGATAAAAACTACCAAATAGTTTGAAAAATATTTTTATATTTTGTTGTTAAAAATTAAAAAATGTTCAACTAATTTTTCATACCTACCACAATTCGAGTATGATCTCTGTCAAAGAAATATAAAAATGGTTGGCATTTTTTATTGAGGGGACTGAAAAATCCCTTTTATCCATGAATCATAATTTTAGTTCTTAGATTTAAATATTGAGCGGGAAGAGCTATAGATACATTGATGGCTATAAAGAAAAATGCAACCACCATACCTATTTTACCAAAAATAATATCATTAAAACATATACTTATTTGAAAAAGTATAACTAATGTTTTTAAGTGTAAACAGTATACAGCAATTTCAACTTCTGCTAAAATACTACATAGAAATATTTTCAAAAATATTTTCTTTTTGAATGATTATTGAATAACTTTAAATCTTTAATATTAATTCCAGATTAACTCATTTTGTATGTACACTGTTTTTGCATTCTTCAAGTAGAGAATCTTGGATTTTGGTTCTAATTGACCATTGATATTTTAGTAACTTTTTCCAAATTTGTAGATTGAACGAATTCATTTTCTTCAACTCTCATAAAAAACTTATTATTGCTATATTTTCTTCAAGACAAGAAGGAATAAAGTTCAAATTGGTGAAAGGATACTGTTACAAAATCAATAAATGGGCTTATATTGGAAGAGCGTAGTTCCATATCCTCCTCCAGAATTGTATCAGTTTTTCTTATTTATTACTCCTATACAAGCAACAGTGTTTTACTATAGTTCCAAAATTTAAAAGTCGCTTTATTTTGAAACATTCCCCTCCACATTTTCTTTCTTTTCACTAAACCCCAAGCGAACGAATCAATACTTCATATTTCCGAAGAAAACACCCGCGAAAGTAAATTAAATTAGCAATAGAAAGCATCACACGGTGAAGTTGTAAAAGTTTTACGGCCATCTTCTGTGAGCGACGGGATCAAAAACCGGGTAATAAAATGCCCAGAGTCCCACTTTTACGGTTCTCCTAAGTCGTCAAACAAGTATATATTTGTTCTCATCAAATAAAAAAGTCCGGCAGGAATATTTGAGTAAGTGCACTGTAAAGTTTGAAATTTCGTTACCAACCCATTTTTGGAATTTTGTGGGCCGTTCTCTTCCATTCTTCTCTGTTTGGGGGGAAAAATTGAATTTTCCAGATAATGGAGTTTCCATTACAGGTCTTTTGTAGAAGGAATCCAATCTTAAGCTTTTGGGGTTTAGTAACAGAAGGGTTGAAGTTTTTGAAAGCTGTAACGCGTTTCTTAATGGTAAACTTGAGTTATAAATAAAAAGTAGAAAATCAATCTGAATTTTGGATGAAAAAGTCTTTTGGGGATCAATTTCTTTTGGTTTGATTGTGTTTATTTTGTAAAAATCGTGAGTAGCCGACAAAAATTCCATGTTGTACAAAATAAATTTAATTTTAAAATCTCTAACATGAATGAATTCGTTTGAAAATGATTGTAAGTGAAAAGGTGTCACTAACTTAAGCTAAGTAAAAACGGTCTAAGGAAAATAAAGCAATTATTATCATCGTGTATGGAATTTGCATGTGTTATAAGAAGAAAAAGGTGCATTTAATGCACGGTAAAAACTTTTATTTTTAGTAAATAACTGTTCTTAGATATTTTTCTGCCATTAACAAAAGCAGCTAAAATCTTAATACTAAATAAGGTGATACCAAACAATCATACAACTGAAAAAGTTTGTGGTGACAGTTTTTTTTATCCATATACTAAACATTTCTTGACGTTATATAATATCATGACCAAACACTGTTCTAACATTTTTTGGGAAAGTCATCAGCTGGTTAGAATAATGGTGTTAGTGATCCCAATAATTTTCGTAACTTCAAGTAACTGATGATTTTTAGTAACTATTCATGTGTTGTTTCTATATTGAGCTGTTCCTTTCTATATTGTTTCTATATTGAGCGACCCGTAAGAACCACCTAAAGAATAACGTTAAAGAAACCTTCAATTATTCAAAACTACGTTCAGTGGACTTATAACACTTTCCTTCTAACCAGCTCAAATAATGATGCAACTAACGAAGTTTTGGTGACAGTTTTTTATTCATATTTTAAAATTTTCTTGATGATATAAAATATCAAGTCCTAATATTTTTGGGGAAAATCTTCAGCTTGTTAGAGTAATGAAGCGATCCGAATAATTATCTTAATTTCGAGTAAAGATTCATGTGATGTTCTATGAAGTATTATTGCGCTGCTCCTATTATAGGCCAATTTTATAGTAGTATGTAGTACTTAAAAAATATTTAAAATCTATTTCAAACATTTAACTTATTGACATGTGCTACTCTTATTCCCATTAGAATAATCACGTGTCATACAGCGCATGAAGGTAAATTGGTGGAAATATCTCAAAGAAAATACATAAATGCATTCCTTTTAATGGGGCGCTCCGTTGATTACATTAATGTCTTCCACCCAGGCGCCCGGAAACTTCCGTGCGATTCGTTACCATCCATCCCTCCCCCAGAAAACTCGTTCCATTCTAAAACTCTCTTTAATCACGTGCGATTTTTAATTCTCGGAAAGAAACTAATGAACGCAAGGTGGAATCTCTCATATAAAAGCCCACGTCACTCACTGACTCACTGACTCACTGACTCACTGATTCTGGAACGCTCGCACACTATGATGCCATCTCGCAATAATAATCATAATCATCAGAAAAATATAAAAGCCCACGTCACTCACTGACTCGATGCCATCTCGCAATAATCAGAAAAATAAATAAATAAAAGTAATTAAAATTTTAAAATAATATAATAGAGCATTTTCAATCACATGACTTTACCTAACAACGGCCTTAGCAACGTTGTTTATTCGTCCAAGTGATGTCATGTGCGAATGCTGCTATTGGATGCTTCTATTTCCCGCCCCTAACAACAGCCTTAGCAACGTTGTTTTTGTCCTCCAAGTGACGTCATGTGCGAATGCTCTATAGCTTTTAAATAAATATCTTTCAAGAAAGTTGGTTTACTTAATAAAGGTTAAAAAGTTACTTTTAGGGAAGTTGGTTTCTAATTCAACAATAATAAATTATTAAAGTTAAACTTCTTATTTAATGTATAATTAATAGGAACTTGAAGTAGTAACGAGCGAAGCTCGCATAAAAGGCTAGCCTAGCTGTAAGACCCGGCTTTGCCGGGTCGTAACAGCTAGTTCTAATTAATGCGAAGCGAAGTTTCGAAGAAAAAAAAAGCGTTCTTAATTACGTCAAAATAACGCGTGATAAGGCTCCATAAGAATATGCACGAAGAAAAAAAAATTTGGAAATAGTAGAACGCGAACCCCAATTAATTAATTCATCCATCCGAATCTAACGATTTCGCTAATACGAAGCCACAGCACGGGGGGCAAAACATTCGAAAATTTCTCTCTTTTCGGGTTCATTAGTTGGCAACGGCACTGCGACAGATATCGATGATGAAAACACGGGACCTGGAATCGATTACCATTACGATAGGGACACGAACCGCGCTAACTGTAACCATTATCGCGGTTCTCCCATTATCGTTTCAAGCGCTGTGATTGGACGATAAAGTGGTAATGGGCGTGCAATCTGCCACAGTTTTTCTACTGCGTCGTTTTCTTCTTATTCTTTGTCTTATTATTACTTTACTTTTTATTATTCATCCGTTTATTTTTTTCTTCTCAGGATACTACGCATCTCGGGATACTACGGTTATTAATAAATGCGGAGGGACGTATATATGAGCGGGAAGGGTTTCTGAGTAATGACGTAGTAGTTTTTATCGTTATCATTTTCTTTATGGCTGCTCTCTGATGATGAGATGAAATCTGTTTAAGGCCCGTGATAAGTTCCCCGGAAGATTCTCAGGGAATTATGTTGATGGGTTTTATTTACATGATGTGCTTATCTTGGAATAGGAAATATTTCACTGAGTGATGCGCAGTTTTACGGAGATAATTGAAAAGAAAAAAAAACGTTTTTTCTCATAGTGAAATATTCCGTTTTCTATTGAAATTTCTAAAACCCATGAATAAGGAATCTATTTTATTTGAAGTATGGAAGGGGGGGGGGGAGCATTGAAAGTATGCTGGAAAAAATTAAGTTTTTAGAAATTTTGAATAATATTTAAATTTTAATATAAGAGATGATAATAACAAACCAAAATTTTATCTTGCTGGTTTTTAAATTCTTCAATAACAATGCATGTGAAAAATACATAAATATTAACCAAATGTATCAGTTTTTGACAAAAATATCCGTACTTATGATGGATGCTTCGATAAGTCTCATATATTTGCTTTCAATTATAAATACATCTTTTTAAATTGGCAAGATTTTAGGTTTGTTTAGAATTCATACCCTTACCCAACTTTACTTTTTAAAATTAATATGATACAATACATTAAAACCTATTTAGAATAAAAGTCTAAGAAAAAGAGTTGAAGAACTTAAAACTGTTTTAAATGTTTTAACCGTTTACTTCCGTAAGGGTCGTATAATTTTTATAGTAGATAGCATAATGGGAAAATTTTCGCCCAGATAAAAACACTACAAAACAAAATTTCTTATATTGCCCGATATGTTTATTTCAATTAATGCTTCTATTAATTAATCAGTACATTAACGCATCCAATAATTAATTATTTCCTCATTGAATATGTACATATTTTTTTAAATAATTTTTAAAACCCTTATCACAAATCTAGGTATAGATAGATTAGATATAAGCTTGCTTGCTTCTGTTAACTATTGAAACCTTGTGTGATGAGTTATAATTGTAATTTATAGTTTAATTACAAGTGAATTTCCATTAAACCGTCAGGATTATCATAGACTGAAATGGCCAGTATGTGTAGATTTATAACAGATTCAATTTAATGCCTGACAAGACAAGCCTCATATATTGAATATCACGTCCAATTATTATTCAGAGCTTGTAATGTGTGTATCAACATAATTTATGAAATATGTTTTTGAATTTTTTTTTATGATTTTCCGTTAGTTGTATTATACAACTATGTATTTTAAGTTTAATACATATAAAAGTAATTAATTTAAGTAGAAAATCGACGCCATATTTTGAACAGTTAAAAATTCATAAAATACCATTTGTGAGCTCTAGAGTATTTTTAGATGAACTATCTTTTATAAAAATAAATAATAAAGAGGTTTTTTTTTATAATATCAAATGCAAATTTAATCCCTTTGACTAAAAGGTCGTGCTTCAATAAGGTTATTAACATACATTTAAAACTAAAATAGGCTTGGGAAGGAAAACAAATTTATCCTTCTGGGAGGTAATTTTTCAACCTTTTTAGAAACACTAATATGGCTATTATTAGCATTTCAAATAAATCGTTCATTTTGGATTAAGAAATATATCATTCTAAATTAATCCTTTTTTAAGATACAGTCTATCGACATATCAACATTTGTGTGATTACCAATTCTCAAAATATTCAATTGTAGAGGAATTATCATTTCTTTTCTAGTTTTGGGTTTTAACTTTTTATCATTTTAATGCTCATATCACAAAAATCTTTATTTTTTGTACGAATCCATTTAACCTCATAATTTCAGAAAATTTCCTCACAGAAAAAAAATGCAACGAAAAATAAATCTTCAAAATCCGCATTAAGGAAATATTGTAGTTACTTATTCATATTTTCAGCCTCTTGTTTATAGTTTCGCAAGCAGGCATCCTAAGCCTTTTTAAGTCCGACGCTGCGCTCTTAAGCTAGTATATACGAAAAGACACTTTTCCCAAGGAGAGAAGGGGGTGGGATGGAATTTCATTAAAATACTTCCGAGAACGTTTCGAAAGAATTGGGTTAAAATACATGAGCGCGTTTTATTAAATTCCCTCCTTCTTTTAAGCCGATCAAATTAAATAAAGCGATTAAATGTGGACTTTTAAGAAGCGAAAGGGGAACTGGTGCTCTCCCTGTAGTAGGAAAGGTTCTCGGCACTGACACCGAAAATAGGAAAAGAAATTATTTATGTAGGGTTTCATATTTTTCTTTATGCTTGCGTGTTTGAATTGAGCCTTTCAGACAGTGTAAGGTAAGGTTTTTTTTCTTTAAAACTAGTTAGATTTTTAAGAAAGTTTCAAGTTTATAGGGAGAGAAGAATATATTTTACTTTTTAAAAGACTATTAAGATAAGTAATAAAAGTTTTCAGGTCCATTATTTTTAATACTTTAATAACGTCCTTAAAAACTAGATTGTTATAAATTTTTAAAGATATATTATAAAAGATAGGTATAACGTTCTATTTTTCAAGTTTTTGATGATAATTACATCTATTTAACTTTTTAAATTTATTAAATGAAAGATTTTATAGCTTTTTGTCTAATTTCAGCAGGTATTACGAACTATAACGAAAACTGTAATTCTCAATATTTAACGGTAATTCAGATATAATAATTAATTTATTTATGTAAACATAATTAATTATAAGAAATTACATCGTTAAAAGACATAAAATAAAGTTAGCACAGCTACAAATTTGTAAATTTGGATAGCTTTTCTTAATATAGTGTGCTTTTTTTAGGTTTAAAAATAAAAATTCGAACCCATATCCAAAATAAGAAAAAATGATTAATAACTTCAATATAACCGTTGTTGATTTCAAAATACATATAGAACTTTCAGTTTAACAATAATAATTCAGATAATTTTTTAACAGTTATTAGTTAGATGATCTTAGTTAATCTAAGTAATCTTAGTTTTAATTTAACCGAAAACAAATATACTTTTAGTCTTGAAAATAAACTTAATATTGTATTTTTACTTTAAGTACTAATTATTTTCGTTAGAGAAACAGTCCTAAATGATGGTAAAAAGCAAGCAATCGCAACTTCCCAATAAAATTGATACGATTTCTGCTTTACTAAGGGAACTGTATTTTTTACCGTAAAAATATATTCCACCATTGAAAAACACCCAGAAAATTTAATTAAACATTTTCTAAAATATATACTAAACCAGTCCTTTTATACCCAACAGCCACCGGACACTCCAAAACTGCCGATTCCGAGAATTTTCCACCGACTCGCTTCGGCCTCTAATTACTTTTAATCCCAAAATGGATTTGTAATCGTTCACTCGAAACACTCCTTTGGAACGCGTGAGTTAATTCAGTGGGATTAATTTAATATTAGATCCCACCCCTCCTTAATCATTTTAAATGGTTTCCGAAGCAGTTATCTCATGGTGATTTTTTCTCTCTTTTTGAGCTAAATCGAATTCACTTCGGTCGAAAAAAAAACCCTGGTCGTAAATTCTGGACTTGATGGAAAATGTGTCGTTGTTGCTATGATATTAAACTTGAGGATGACCGTTCGATATAGTGAGTGAGATATAGGTTGTTCTTGTGATACACCTATCCGCTGATACTTTACTATATCTAAGTGATTGTAAGTTGAGTTAGTACTGTGTGTCTATCTCAAGTTGAGCTCTCGTTTACATTTTTGTTGCCAAGACAACATAACTCTCCTCATTTTCATTGCATTGAATCACTATACTAGACAGCAACGTTAGTTGACCCTATGACTAGCAAACAAAGTAGTTCCCATAGCGGTGTCTGAATTTTGAGTGTAATGAACGTCGATTAAAAAATAGGATTATTTTGTTAAACTCACGTATATTTATAGTGTATTTTTATCACGATTTGCGTACCGAAACTCCTCCTTGCAACCAAGCATGCTTTGTGTTTACTGTTACTGGAACCTATTTTCTTCTTCCGCGTAGTGACGTACTGGGTTCAGGAAACGTTGCTGTCGAATATAGTCCTCCTTGTTTATTATTTTAACAGTTCACTAATCCTATCCACTAACATATGAGTGCAACTGCACCAATTCCGAGAAGAAGACCGTGCTTGTCTTCGACAAAAATTCTGCCAATAATCCTCCGTCGGCTTTAGACCGGGAGCCAGCAACATATTTTGTCAGTCATTTCCTCTCAAGCGATATTTGGTGGAAAATTTCAGGGAGTTGTATCATAAAGCCTGGTGAGCGTCAGCTGCTTGTCCGTGGGTGGGTTGAGCGGTGGGAGCCCCCCAAACACTCCCCCCCACAAAAAAAATTAAAATTTTCAGTCATTTCCTCCCGGCTAAAACTTTGATACATTATAGTAGACCCAATATCTAGAAGAAAAAAATTCGTCAGCTGGCTGTAAGGAGGTGGAATAGACGTCAGCTGGTCGTTTTAACATTTGGAGCGTCTTCCTCAAAGATTCTTATCAATGAATGAAGCGGTAGGGTTTCCACAATACTTCAAGTTATGGCTATTTTCATCCAATCTTTGACCAATCTTTGAAGAGACTTTGACTTTGTGTGGGGGGGAGTGTTTGGGGGGCTCTCACCGCTCAACCCACCCACTGACAAGCAGCTGACGCTCACCAGGCTTTATGATACAACTCCCTGAAATTTTCCACCAAATATCGCTTGAGAGGAAATGACTGACAAAATATGTTGCTGGCTCCCGGTCTACTTTAATCCCTGCCGAATCATAATACGGTTTATCCCTATTTAAAATGAACCTGTCTTGTTTCTATAATAACCGCCACAACCAGACAACTAGGAGGGAGCTCAACTTGTGGTAGACAGACAGTAGTTATCTCTCTTTAGGTTTAGGGGGCAATATTAAATTAACTCTGCGTTTTTAGGTGACGTAGTGCAAAGTTTGGTAGAAAAAAACATGGTAGTTAATTCGAAGTTTGTTAGGATATATGCCACCATACTTTCTACAATACCACCAAAAGTATACATGAGAAAGGCACTAAGTCACTTCTGGATAAACTACTCTGTACGAGATTATGCCAAATTTGGCGATTTTGATTTGTCATGCCATTATATTTTATTATTTATTTTAGTATAGCTTGGCGGAATTTAAGGAATATTTTCATAAGATTCTCCATAGTATCTTTTTCATATAACCCAACGAAACTAAACCTTTGAATTTAATACAATAGTATAATTTAATACCACGTATTTAATTCAACATAAACAATGTGTCGTTACTTTTTTAATAAAGAAAAAACATATTGTGTATGAACCATCCTTAAAAATAAGAAGACAAAACATTATCTGTACGAAAAGAAGTAGTTTGTTGGTTAAGCTGTTTAATTAAGTAGCACTTTAAATTAACTTGATTTAGAAAGTGGAAGAGAGCACTTAAATGACAGTTAAAAAAAACCCATAAAGCAAAGTTTTTTTTTAAATAAAAACAGTGATTATTAAAATGAAACAAAACACAATTTACTTTTTTTGAGAAAATGATAATGAATTTTGATTAGAGAAAATGAAAGCATTGCATTTTTTCATGCTCCCAAGAGAAAAATAACTTTTTCATCATCTAAGAAATTCAATGACAACTTGTTTCGGTTTTAACCACCAGAGAAAAGTTTTTTCTTATCTACTCAAAAAAAAAATATTTAAATCCTAAGCTTCTCACGCACAAGCTTTTTTGATCACTCCAAATACCCAAGCCAAGAAAAACCAACAAAGCAAAGAAGAAAATTAGCGCGAAAGCTTATGAATATTTAATTGGAAATTATTATGCGTTCCCTTACATTCCACACAGGAACGTCTTAATTAAATTAAGAGAAACTTCCAAAACGGGAAAGAATTGTTAAAACTCTGCGTCATTTATAGAAACTGTTTTCAGATATGCGATGTAATGGAGTGCTACTTAATTATAGTCGCTAATTAGTCTGGGAAAGAAAAACTCTGCAATTAGCCTACTTTGGATTGGGATTGTTAGCAATCCTCTCACGTCTTTGAATACTTTGATTGCTTGAGTCTGTGTGTTCATTGTTGTGCTGAGCATAGGAAGTGGTGGGCAAAGAAAAAGCTATAGGGAGTGATCACACTTTTCTGTGGTGTATGGTAGAATGGGAAATAGCCACGGATTAGTTGTTAGCGATAGACAGGATGGTAAAAAATAAAAAGCTTAAGTAATATAAAAGGATGGTAAAAAATAAAAAGCTTAAGTAATATAAAAGGATGGTAAAAAATAAAAAGCTTAAGTAATATATAAAGATAAATGTTTTAATTAGGAAATTTTTATCAGTGTCCAAAAAAATAAAGAGTTTATACTAAGGAATAGAAATAATGATATTTTGTTTGTTTGAAACCCAGAAATGTTTGGTATAAGTGGTGAAATACTGATGATGTAGTTTAAAGTATCTTCAAGCTACTAGATATATTACCTTAAAAAGGTGTTGAAAAGACGACTATTCAAGGAAAAATCCCTGATCACAAAACGTTTATACTAGACTGCAACGTTTTTTGAACCCAGTACGTCACCAATGCGGAAGGAGAAATCGGTAAACACAAAGCCTGTTGGATTGCCAGGAGAAGTTTTGGTACGTAAATCGTGATGAAAAGCACTATATATATACATGGGTTAAACAAAATAATCATATTTTTAAATTGAAGTTCTTCATTTCACTCAAAATTCAGACATCTTTTCAGACAAAATCAGAAATCATACTTTGTTTGGGAGTGACGTATTAGGGTCAACTTAAGTTGCTGTCCAGTATAGTCTACAAACCTTTTTTTACCCTCAAGGAATTTTTCTATAGTAAATATTTAGACTGAATAATAAATAATGTTGCAATAAGATCTATCTATCTATTTTTGACCTGTATCAAAGAATCATGTGTTTTTTTTGTTCGAATCGCACTTTATCCTTTCTATTCTTAATATTATTGCTTTGTCATTATTTGAAAGAACTGTAGTATAAAAAAAAATAAAATGGCACAAAATAATCCCGTTTTGTCCCCTAAATAGTTGTTAATTTAAGTCCAACATGTGAAAGCTAAAGTCCCTTTTCTTCGTTTCGAAAACGTTTTAAGGTCAATTTTCGTCAATTTTCAGATTGATTTATGAGTTTTTAATGAGTTTAGGTAAAGTGATTTAGAGAAGAAAATACATTATCAGTACTTTTTTCACCTTTTGGAGGAGAAAAATCTTTTAAAATTGTGAAAAGAAACGTTTCTTCAACAGTCTTTGTAATGCTAATGGATTGGCACATCCAGTTCAATTCAAACTCGCTTAAGTCGTTTCAACATGTAAAAATCATTTTATATGGGCACTGATTATTCTAAGTGAACGTCTGTGATTCAAAATATTATCTAAATGTTCATTTTATAAAATCAATATAAATCAACAGTCTTCAGCTTCATTACAACAAAGAAAGGCATTGAAGAACGGTAGAAATAAGCTTCAGAAGTTAGAGTTTCATTATGTATGAAGTTTTCTTTTACAGTAGAAATGAAGGTTAGAACAATTTTATTCAAGAATATATTTAAATTAAAATAACATTTTTGAAAAGTACAACTTTTTGAATTTCACGTTGTTTTTACCAAGAATGGAATATTTTTGTTTTGTTACTTAGAATAACTTGTTAATGTTGTCGTATCACCTGAAATAAACCCTTGAACATTTATAGCACTATAATCTTTTTCCAGTATTTAAAAATACGAGTAGCTAATTATGCATTTTTAAGAGTTTTAATTAAAAAGGTATTTCTTGAAAAGAATATTTTAAATTTCAAGTCCACTTTTCCTTTATTAAGAATATTTTACATATAAAAGTTCATTTTTCTGCCTTTTTAGTGATTGAGCTGCACTCTAGGTTGTGTGTGACAAACATATCTTTGATATGAATTAAACTACTTTTAGCATTTAGAGAAATTTTTATGAAAGTACAGCTTATATTTCTTTCGTAAACAAACAATATCCTCACAAAACTTTCTTGGCTTTTAAAAGAAAGTTTTCAAAAGCTCTCACAAGTGCAAAATACAACACTCCAAAATGTCTTCAAAACATTTTTCGTCAAAAATTTCACCGGGAAAAAACTCAAAAACCCCTCCAGAAAACAACAACAGACGAAAAATTCCTCAGAACATTCTTTCCGAAAAAGTTGGTTCCAAAAATTTTATATAACGACGTTAACTCCATCCACTTTGCACCTTTCTTATTGTTCTTCTCTGAAAGAATAAATTGTTTAAAATTAAACTTTCTCGTTTAAGCTCACACAACACTTTAATGACTGTACTTAACGACTTGAAATTTCTTAATGGCCGTTAAACGGGGATTGTTGTTTCATTAAAATTAAAAACAGGTCCATGGGAATGCTATCATCAGACAATTCCAATAAAGGAACGAGTTTTGAAGAGAAGAGGCATTTTTTTTAAAGAAAGAAGGCGTTTAGTTTAAGTAATTAAATGGAATATTCGATAAAATTTTTTAACTTACCAAAAGCGCTAAATATAAAAACAGTTTAATTACTTGCTTAATGTGAGCGACGCCTTTACGGTAATAATCTGCTGTAAAATCATCTCTGGGAAAAAGCGTTGAATGCATGTTTGTATGAATATTTTGATTTTTGGCAGACTATTAGTAATACAAAGGAATGAAAAGCTGGAAGAAAGTTTTTTGTAATGTGTTATTTTAGTAAAATTTTAGCTTCATCTTGTCTTTAAGAGATTCGTATTATTCAGTGGGTTTTAGATTTTACATACGGTATATATCAGTTTATTAAGAAGCTATTTGCCCTCTTGAGTTTCCATGGCGACGCTAAAAATGTACACTCTAAAAAAATTCCCGTAAAATTTACGGTTTTAAACTGTCAGCTGGGTTGGTTGTGGAAAACCGTAAAAATTACAAAGTAAATTCGTAAAAACAACGGCGTTTTACCATTTTAATCCATGTTTGTTTATTTTACAAGGTAAAACACCGTTGTTTTGCTTTCACGGATTTACTTTGTATTTTTTACAGTTTTCCACACCCAACCCAGCTACCAGTTTAAAACCGTAAATTTCACGGGATTTTTTTACAGTGTAGAACAAAAAGTATCAGCTCTATATAGCTCTAAATCATTTTTATGCATACTCTTACTATCCTTTCCCTAAGCCGTTTTATAAATATTTATTTTTTTTTCAATTATACGAACAATTTAAGTATATCCTACGAGAACGCAAAACTAGCGTCAACAGCCTCATATTTTTTTTTCACTGAAAGGCTTTTTAATTAATTCCCTGGATAAGTGGGACATCGAAAATTGCATTTTACTCCCCTACACAATTATGTTGCGTTCGCCATGAAAAAATAATATTCCCACAGAAAAGAAAACTCCACCCAAAAAGAATTAATTCGAGAACAATATTTCCGCCAGAAAAACAACGACTCAGCAAAACGCACAAAAGTGGCATATTATATTAGTGCTAGATTACTCTCGCCTTATGAGCAGGGAAATGAAAACATCGGACGGCCAGAAACGTCCGCTAAAGAGCCACTCACTACACGCAAATATGATGGGGAAAACAAACTTATTATTATTATTTTTTTGTTCCGCGTGTATCCCACTTCAAGCCTCGGTGTAATTTGCGTAAAACCCCCTCAGGGAAATAATGCTTGAGAGTTCTGATGAATTATTTCTGTGTTGGACTAGTGAATGTATGAGTTTACGACATATTGCGTTTGGTTTGTGACAGTGTGTTGAGAGCTTTCAGGCTTTGTTGGTTGACAGTCTGGGGAAGTTAAGAGGATGCTTGAATTTTTCTTTGGGATATTGGACTTGTCAGAGAACAAGAAAAGGTTCGTGTTTAGGTTATTTATTGCAAGAGGTTGCAAGAAGGGGAAAAATAAATTGGAATAGTTCAGTTAATGTGTCAGTAAAGCGTCTGGGAGAAGACTATACGTATAATTAAAGCATGTTATCTTAAGTATTTACTACCCTAGTAGCTAACGGTGTTAACCAATAATGCTCTGAGGTATATCGATAATATATGGCTTAAATTCTTATCGTCTCAGCTACAGGCGATATTGGTTAACGTCATATGCTACTTAAAAATTGTAACTCTAGTAACATTTTACGTGCATTTCAAGGGTTTAAAAAGGGAAAATGGGAAAATTATTCCGTTAAAGTATCTAACTCTTTTGTAACATTTTTAACAGTTTTTTTTATAAAACCTATTTTGTAAACTTTCTGTTTTAAATTTAGAAATTTTCTCATGGTTATAACCAGAGTTACATTTTTCCCTTTATCAGTTTATTATAAACTAGGATTCAATTCCGTTATCTATCCCGCTAAATATCACCAAGCTGTTTTGAATGCCAAGAATTAAAAATATCGCCAAGCTGTTTTAAATGCCAAGAATTAAAAATATCGATAAAAATTTCAAACTAATTAATTAAAATATACAGTTATATAAATTAGAATAATAAAAATTTGACTATGTTTGAATATTTGACGTCCCCAATAGCTTGTTAATATTTAACGGAACAGTAAACGGAATTGAACCTAAATTATCTGCTATTGCATTTTACGTAATTTTAATGAAAGAAGTTCAATTGAATTTAAAGTTGCTTTGAAAATCAGCACAATTCAAGTTATAAAAATTAGGTGCTTAAATTCGTTTTATTTAAGAGAAGACTAAGTCTTAAAGAAGACTAATTTGAGGGTTAGCATTTGCTAATAATTCTCCTAAGTATCCACATTTAATGAAATTAATTATATTTCTATGTTTTCAAAAGTACGGAAGAAAACCCATTCAACTAACTCACAAAAGCATCTGTATCTAAATCTACAACATAATGCACTAATTAAGACCTAATTTAAAACATAATATACAATTAACGAAGCGTACCGCATCCTCTTAATTTCAAGAAATTTCGACAAGAACTCCACTGATGAAAATTAAATTTTCCGTTTCATTATAAATGACCGAAGATGCAGCTCCGTTGCCAAGCAACTGAACGTGCATGTTTATTGCAGGCGAAGTTATTGTCATCCGAAAGACACTAATTACCCATCCAACTACCATATCGTTACTATGCAGGCAATTATCGTAATTGCGTTACGACCAATGAATGAATACTACCACCATCAAAGAGATCAGTTTCATTTTCGCAAAGTACCGCTTTTAAGGATCCCTGCTGCAAGTGGTTGTGAGATTATGAGGAAGCGTATTGTTGAATGTAATCACCATACAGAGAGAATCTTATCTCTTTTTTTTAAGATTAGGATCGTGAAGAGAGGAAAGGGATTAGTTAGCTAATAGTTAAGATTCAGGATTTATGCGACAGCTAATAATCACATGGGCGTTACTGTGAAATTGTTGGAAAATGGAATGAAATAGGATTATGACAAGGTTGTGTTGTTTTGTTTTACGAATGCCAAATTATCATCATGAGATAGTATTTCACTGTTATATTCATTACAGTAGCTACAATAGTTATTGTGCAATTGATTAGATTAAAAGAAAATTTAGTTTTATGAATTTCATCATATTTTTTTCAATCTTATTATTTACTTTTATACCTCTCTCTTCTTTTTTATCTCTCGCCTATGACCAGGGGCGTAAGACTTTTTTGACATGTAGTAAATGCAGCTCAGCCCCGGCCTCCCCTAGTCATCTTCTTGCTTGCTTGGGGCTGGATAAGGCTGATTTAAAAGAGAATCCAGTCCAGGTCATGGACTTTTTGAGGGCGTGGAATCTTTTGGACCTGGTGTAGTCCAATTTTTATCTAGATCAGGGAGAATAAGTAACAACAACATACAACAACAACAACAACACTTTTATACGGTAGTTTTGATATTTTTTAGATAGCATTATCATTAATTTCGAAATTTAGAGAGGAATGTAAGATTACAATTTATATAACATAAATTTTTTAATTATTCTTTTATATCAAGCCTATTTCCTGGACAAATAAAGTTAGAGTTGGTCTTAAAATTGAAAATTTCGAATTCCTTTTATTATTAAGACAATAATTTGAATTTTGAATTCAGTTTATAAATTTAAAGTGCGATATCTCCGAAATTTCCCCACTAAAAGATAAAAAATATGATGATTTGAGTTGCTATAAAAATGCTAATCCACAATAAAATATATGGATAGAAATAAGATAAATATGAGACGCATTTAAGGGTTTATTCACAAAACTTAATATGCGGATCAAAGCCATCAAACATCAATCTAAATGTCATATAAATCACAATGATGTAAATCAATATGAAACAAATAAAACAAAAGGGGAAAAATCACTAAAAATTAAACGATATGCATTTATTTTAGTCTAATGACCTTACTGATATCTTAACCGCTGTTTTAGTAAAGCATATCATTATCGATGCAGAAAAAAAAAGGAACAAAAGAAAATCGATGGAAACCGACCTTGAAAAGGGGCTATTTGCGTTCACTACCAACAACCAGCCGCCCCTCCTTTCCCATTCTGTTGGCCTACATTCAAGCCCATTAAGTCTGAAAAATGCTCTCATGGCATTGTTCCAAGTCCTTCTGGTTAGACGGAATCTAATCGTTAATCTCAGATTAACTACATCAAGAAGAGAGAAGGAGGAAAGGTTTCTCAAAGAATTTCTCTAGTGATGAGAGAGTTAAGAGAGAGTTGTTTTGGAATCAGGACTGCTTTACCGCATTAACGGCATAAGGGAGTGTTTATGAGTGATTTGTTTTTGTTGGAATTAAACTGACGGTTTATAGTGTAGAGCAGTGGTTCCCAAACTATTTTGCTCGTGGACCCCCCCCCCCCAATTTGTTGCCAATGATCGCGGAACCCTGAATATTTTTTAATCAACGACTTTTCAGAATTTAATATCCGATATTAAATGAAACAAGCCAACTTAATGTTAAAAAAGTTGTGATTGAGCGAGTTCCAAGAACCATCAGGGGGGTCTGGGGGTCCTCCCCCAGAACATTTTCGGAAATTTGACTATAAAAAGAGGGTTTTAACTTGTTTTGGTACACCTAATCCGAATTTCGGACATACATTTTTAAGAATTTAATACATATTTTTGGTAGGATTTGCATGTTGATGAACTTAATATAAAAAAAACCCACCATTCTTATTTTCGTTAAGGAAATATAATTTGTCACGCGGAACCCCTAAATTTTTTCGTGGAACCCACTTTGGGAACCACTGGTGTAGAGTTTTTAGAAAAAGAAGCGCTCTTTATTTCATAGCGGGACTAGGAGAATTTTTGATAAAGGGTCCTTACTACCTCTATAGTTCAAAACGCAGCTTAAGTTCAATTTATCATAATTTCATTTCTTATGAATGAATATTAGGGAATTGTTGATTTTAATGTAATACAAGATTACTAAATTTAGTAATCATAACTTTATAGCAAGGTAAATATAATAAAGATAAGAGCAAGGATAAGAGCAAGCAAGATATTAATATCGTTACACCATACCAAAAACACGAATCTGCTATTCTTATAGATAGCAGATTCGTGTTTTTGGCGTGGTGGTAACGATATAGTCTAATAAACTAACATAAGTGATAAAAATGTCAGATTACGGACTACTCTATGACTCTATGACGATGTTAATTGTAAAAACTTAAGCAAGCCATGTTGTAAGAATAAAGATTGTGTAATTAAAAATATTAAAAACCTTAGCTTATCATGAATATCTCTTTCTGTTTAAATGATTAGATTCAAATATTTATTAACTACTTATATTATATTTAACATTATTTTTAGAATGAAATACTATTAAATAATTAGTATACTTCTAAAAGTACCATTCAGTACGATTTTTTTTCAATATAAAAGAAAGCTGATCCTGATAATTCCTGTTTCCTGATTTTATTACCGTATTCTATCGAATAAATAAACAATAAACCCATAGAGAAAACTTGTTAATTCATGTAAAATAAACATCAACTTCTAATTTCAAAATCCCAAAAACTCCTTAAGTATTTCCTTCAAACAAAAAACTAAACATGTTAATAAAAAAAAGGAGAAACATTCCAGCTTGTTCATGACTCAAAACAATATGGATAAAATAAATGTTTTGCTTCGTCTTCTCCTCAAACATTTAATCGAGTGAGAATAAATCGTTCGAAATTTGCAATTCCAATCCGTCTGCAAAAGTTCTTGAGGCTTCTCTTTAAATTAATTGCTTACAAGGAAATCGCATCGACTTAATTATTTGGAGTAATTTTGTTAACTATTCAAATGGAAGGATAACAGATTAAAAAAAAAATATTACGAATCTATTGAATTAGGCGCAGTTCTTTTTCGCCAAAATGCGCTTTTGGCTTAATTTTTTTTGTTTTTGGCGAAGAGACTCAAATATGCATCAATTTGCATAGTAAATAATATTTAGTTTCGGTTACTTTAGGGCTTATACTATTGCGTTTTGGATAAAGTAAGTCGTAAGTTTTTTTTTACTGCTGAAGAATGATTTAAGGCTTTTGATGTAGATGGGTAATTTCGCTATTCTAGTAATTTAGTATATTGTGTTTGCTTAATTTGATAAGGAGACGAGTTGTTGTTTTATATCAGCCGTGAAGATTGTTTGACCTTCCAGAAAAATACATTCTTTTAAAAAGTTATCATACGCTAGAATTGTTATTTTTATTGTTTGTCAAAATTTCATGGTGATTTAACTCTTCAGAGAATCATTTGTACTTATTGCTACATCTTGACAAATTTAATTTTCGATTGAGTGTTTAGTGTTTAAATATTTAAAATGTGATATAATAAGTTGCAGATTAAAAAAACTAAAAAGCTTCAATTTAAAAAAATTAAGTTGATTCATCTTAACCACTGTAGTAAACCATTGTTTAGTAAATAAACTTCCAAACTTCCCAAATTATTTGATAAATTTTAAATGTTATTATAAGAAGGGTGATAAGTCGTTACAACTGAACAAAGTATTTTTTGGATTCAGGAAAATATTTTAAAAATTATAGAGACAAAACGCACAATTTGCCCATGCTTTTCGAATTCATTTCCTGTATAAAATATAAGTTGCTTAAAACTAAAATATATTTTAGAACGTTTACACTGGAAATGCTTGAAAGACTTTTGCAACGCTAGGTAAACACATCAATAAACACTTCTAATCAAAAGCGTTTTGGTTGTATTGCGGTTATTTTTTGTAAGAAAGAGATAGTGTTGTAAAAGTGTTGATAAATTAAAAAGGACAAAGGTTAAAAGATTAAAGGACTTGTTCTGATAGTGTTTCGATCCCAATTTAAGAACATTTTCTGATTCTGAACACATTTCATAACACATAACACTATTTTTAGAACACATTTCTGGACAGAACACATTTCTAACAGTCGTCAAACATATTCAGAACACTATCAGAACACAATAAAGTGGTAAAATTTTCTACCTAATAAACACAACTAAAGTGTTGTTAATTTGAGAACAAAAACGTGTTCCTAATGTGTCTTATTTTTTGTGTGGAGTCAATATCTATTTCAAGATTGCTTTTACACTTTCAAACCTACTGTCTGTCTATCACAAGATGAGCTCTCGTTTACATTTCTTACATCCATTCGTTTAGTATTGTTTCTATAGCAACTGCCACAGCCAGGCAACTAGTCCAGAGTACATCTTGTGATAGACAGACAGTAGTCCCACAGAGTACTAGAACAGAGATTCCACGGCCATAGGCCATAATGGAAATCGAAAATCATGACATCTTGTTACAGGTTGGGAGAATTGTGGCGCTGGGATCGCACTAAACTCACTAGCGTCTGGATTCAGTCTGAATCGTTCGCCGGCTGCCTATGGGAGATCGAAAACACCTTTTTGCGCATGCACTGAGTTCTAATTTGGCGAGAGATTTAAGCGGCCGGCATACGTTCCAGACTCTAGTGTGGCGCCCTCACATCAGTAACGCATTTGAAAATAGCCTCGTGGACCCTCTGTTAGGATATTTCTCTGTGAGTAGTCCGCCCGAGATTGACATTGAATTGTAATGGAAATTTGGGGCGGCTAGGTCTGAAAGGGTGAAACGTTTTCCATAAAGTATCATAGTGCTTTTTTGCACCTAAGTAAACTTTTTTACTGCATTTACATTGGAACAAACTAGATTTAAAATATTAAATAAGACCAATAAAACGCTACATTCAGTTACATATTCCATAAACGTGTTTCCAACTCACACATTCTATCAAACACAAACAACCCCAGTATGTACACACACGGAATGAGAAAAAAAAAAGATGGAACATATCTGGGTTAAATAAAGAAACGTCTTTTTTTTACTATAACATATATTCGTTTTGTGTGCTCTGGAAATTGATTCACTATTGTTGGGTTTCTGATACACCAGAAGTAGAAAAAAAAATCATCCGGTCTTTTTTCTGCCTCTTTTACCAACAGTCTGAAAAACGATATTGAACAGGCTGTTCCTTCGGTAATCAATCGGGAATTCTCTTTTTTCGATTCCTTCTGGAGAGAAACAAAGTTACCTCCTTTTAGCAAACAGATCTCACACTGTGGGCGGATGGGCTGGTGAGGTTAGATGGACACGCAGAGAGAGTGGAACGATTTGGATGACTCGGCATTTGCTATAAAAAAGTTTCGCTGCTTTCCCCATTCCAAATGAGGAGTTTTTTTTAGATTATGTTTTGCTTTTGAGTTGGATGAAAAGGTATTACAGGTTGTTTGAAGTATTTTAATTGGGATAGTCTAGAACTCTTTCAGTTTTATTTGATTGAAAATTCTTTGAAGATGAAGAAATCAAACACATCATTAAAATAAACATTAGTCTTGTTGGAAAAACTAAAAAAAATCCACGCAAACCCATTCTTGGAAGAAAAAAATATTTAATTAGTAGAATATTTTTACTCCAGATCTGATGAGGATGGATTAGCATTGAAATTATCATCAGACTGTTCTTTCTCATTGCTAATATTTTTTCTAAGATATTTGTGTTTGAAATTTGTTTCAAGATAGTCTCACACTTTGCATGATAAATTCCCTTTTTTATAAAAAAAGCCGCATAAAATAATTTTTTTTTTATAAAATATTGATTTTAAAATTTTGTCTTTTAAACAATAAATTCAGATTTTTATGATTATTCTGATGAGACATGGTACTTGGTGCGTACAAATATTTTGGGAACAATTTGTTAGAGATGATTTTATTTGTTTTGTCAAAATGAAAAATTATATGGTTTTGTCTGTCGCTTTTGAAAAAAAAAAAATATGAGAACTTCTAAGGATGTTAAATTCCAGTGATATGTGTCTGAAAATAATCTTTTATCATTTAAAACGAACAAAACGAGTGTTTAAAAGTGGAAAATTATCGAAAAAGCATCGAAAAGCATAAAATAATTTTTTTTTATAAAATATTGATTTTAAAATTTTGTCTTTTAAACAACAAATTCAGATCTGTTAAAAAAACCCTAATATCCTTTAAGTCTAAAATTATGTTTTCAATTATGAATAATATGGCGCTAACTTTTTATTATTATAACAATGAAGAACATGAAAAAATTAAAGTAAGGGGAATTTTGCATTAAGAAAAAAAATGAAAACCCCAACAAAAAAAAATACTAAACAAATTTCATAGTTCTATTATTATGTCTGACCAAGTTTCAAAACGATAAATCTAACAGCAATTAAGGTTGGAACAACCAGGAAGATCACATTCGAGAGCCATCTAATCAAAATAAAAATATTATGGAAACTCATTAGCCGAATTTCTACTTTAAAATAGGACGATACAAAATCTCATCTTTTTTTCCACCAAAACTACTTAATTCACGTAAAAAAGCAACCGAAACAAAAAAGAAAAAATTCTCAAAAATTACATAAAAATGGCAAGCCCGGTGAAACGTACTTATCGGAGCACGATAACAACCTGTACGGAAATACCTTCTCGTCACCTGAGCGGAAAATCGTCAGAAAGCTTTTAATTGGAGGAGGAGGAACAAGAAAAGTGGGCTTAAGCGTTCGTTTGGTTGGCTCTCTGGTGTTCTTTTTATTGATTTGTTCTTTTTTTTTGCTGTCGTTTCTTTTTTAGGGGGATCTGGACTGTTCTTCTCTGTGGGACGGTTGGATTAATGACTTTTCTTTAATCACGCGGGGTTTTGCTAATTTTCCTTCGGAAGCAGATGATGTGGGTTTTTTATCGGAATGTTCTGGGATTTCCCTGTTGGGGGTATGGAAAAAACGATTATCGTTAAGTGGTTTTTGATTTGGGTTGTAGGCCTTTGTCGAAGAATATCCGGATAACCGTTTTGTTATTGTTTGGTTCAGTGTGTGTTTCAATTAGATCAATGTTTAAACAAAAATAATCTGATCAGTGAATTCATTGTTTAAAGACGAGCCTAACAGCCATATTCACAGCCATCAGCGTCAGTGTTAAATCCTCGGTCAAAGAAGAATTCCACCAATCAGAGTCAACGGTAGGCTACTTTTTCTTTCTTTAGCCGCTGGTTAACCTCGACGCTGATGGCTATGAATATGGCTGTTAGTCTATCGAGCGTCTAAGTCTAGTCTAATAGCCATATTCATAGCCATCAACGTCGGTGTTAACTAGCAGCTAAAGAAAGAAAAATTAGCTTTTCGCTGACTCTGATTGGTGGAATCCTTCTTTGACCAAGGATTTAACACCGACGCTGATGGTTGTGAATATGGCTGTTAGTCGAGCTAGTCTATACTCTACTTGACAGCAACGTTTCTTGAACGCAAATGCGGAAGGAAAATTCGGTAAACACAAGCCTGTTGGGTTGCTAGGAGGAGTTTCGGTACGCAAATCGTGATTGAAAAGCACTATATATACATTGGTTTAACAAAATTATGATATTTTTAAATTGACGTTCTTCATTTCACTTAAATTTCGGACACCACGATGGTAACTACTTTGCTTGTTAGTGACGTCATAGGGTCAACTTAAATTACTGTCTAGTATATAGACTGCAACGTTACTTTTGACCCTGGAGAAAAAAAAAACAAAGTAGTTCCCAGCGCGGTGTCTGAATTTTGAGGGAAATTAAGAGCGTTAATTTAAAAATATGATTAATTTGTTATACCATTTATATGTATAGCGTCTTTTTATCACGATTTGCCTACCGAAACTCTTCGTAGCAACCCAACAGGCTTTCTGTTGACTCAGTTTTCCTACCGCGTTGTGACGTCAAAGAGTCAGGAAACTATGCAGTCTAGGCTTGTCTTGCCTGATACAATTAATTGGTTTTAAATCCATTAACTTGCTTTAATTTACATATTGTGTAAATTTTCATGAAGTCTAATTTTTAAAAGGCCTAAAATTGCTGATAAAAGTCGTTAACACAAAACACTGCATGCGTAAGCATGTTTTAGTTAATTTTTTTCTCATTACTCTCTTGTCAGCAAAAATAAGAAAATGACAAACCTTTATCTTATAATACGTTGCCAATTTTCCACCCCCTGCGGTATTTTGTCAAAATTTTTAATGATGATATAATTTTAATGAGACCCAAAATTGTCTTGAAAAAAAAAAGGATATAGTATATTAATTTCTTAAATGAAATTTCTTTCTTAAATAAATTAACTAACTTTTAAATAAAATTACTAATTTTTTAAAATATTAGATACTTTTGAAATATATAGTTTTTGTGCGCTTGCGACCACACTTTGCTGGGTGAGGCTGAACTGTGTTTGGGTAGTCATCCCTCCTCCTTTAGGGCGAGCGCGCACGGGCGACTTTTGTCACGGTGACAAAGACAAAAACAACGTTGCTAAGGCTGTTGTTAGGGGCGGGAAATAGAAGCATCCAATAGAAGCATTCGCACATGACGTCACTGGAGGATATAAAAACAACGTTGCTAAGGCCGTTGTTAGGTAAAGTCAAGTGATTGAAAATGCTCTATTGTTTTCTAGCGATATTTTTGATACTAGTGATACTGGTAGCCGTGACTTTAGTCACTCGTGCTCGCTCAGCCTTACAGTGAATTTTTGACCTTATATACTGGTGTCACTGAAACAAACTCCTCAGGAAAAAAAAAACAAAAGAAAGGTATCCACCCAACACGTTGCATTTCAAACACATTCAACTGACACGTCACAGCACTAACAGGGCCGACGAAATTTATATTCAAAAAGCAACCGGAGGTATGCATCAATATTCAAGCAGGGAGTCCGGCAAGGGGCTTTACCTATTGATCCGTTACCATTACAATATCTCCACCCGGCCCACCGATAAAAGCCTCAGGCGCGGAATACCCATCATGCCGCTGGAATTTCAAAACAGCCGGTGCTAGAGAAAAAAAAATACTACACAGTATTAATCTCGCATTTTCGTTTGATGTGTGTTACTTCTCTCCTTTCCCGTAATAACAACAATCGATTTTTATAGTTACTACTGAACGCTCTGGCCTTTTTGAAATATGTGTGTATTCCGCGGTTTTAGGCTCTGGCCACACTACGGAGATTCTCGGCCCAAAATGATAAAGATCTTTATCTAAATGAGGGGAGAGAAGGGGACAGGAGTGAAAATTCCTCGACAGCAACGTTTCTTGAACCCAGTACTTCACAAACGCGGAAGGAGAAATCTGTTCGATTGCTAGGAGGAGTTTCGGTACGCAAATCGTGACGAAAAAGCACTATACAGGGTGTCCCATAAATGTGGGGTCACACTTCTAGGTGGGATAGTAGACACCTAGACGAATCAGAATCACATAGGATTCGGGGGTCCCAGACCAAACCCCAAGGAGGGAAAAATGGAGCGACACCCCCAAAAAATTATTGAAAAATTCAATTTGTAGAAGAACTACCATTGGTAAAAATTTAATTATGGTCTCAAATTTTGTGGTTAAATATGATCTTTAAAATTATCTTAAAAGTTTTCCCTTTAAAATTTGTTTTATTACGAAAAAAGTAAAAAAACACAAAAAATGCGAAAAATCTGCCAAAACTTTATTTTGTATTTCGAAATCCTTTTTTTGATTGGTTAATCTGAAAGAGCATAGTTGAACCCCCTGTTAGTCCATAGTTTCACGTAAATACCATCAGTATTAAATGCTTGAGAGCCTGTTAAAGTCTGTTTATAGCGTGCGCAAACACTTTTCCTATAGCTGTTTCCAGAACCGCTGTTTGCGCACGCAAAAAACAATAAAGATCTTTATAGTTTTGGGCCGAGAATCTCCGTAGTGTGGCCAGAGCCTTACGATTTCCGATGTGTGTCTGTGTTTGTGTTATGAAGAGTCGTACGATGTGAGTTATAAATTCGATTCGGAAAAATGAATATTTTTTTTTTTTAAGAATGTTTTGGATTGTATCGGGTTTTTCCTTTGCCCGATGTTATGCTTTTGTGAAGACCTGAAATAAACACGATTTTCCTGGAATGTAAAATGGATGAATATGAATCAAATGCATGTCGTGTTCTATTCGAAAGATAAAGTAATCTTAGTATCCCGAGGCATATACTTTTCTGAGAAATACATATTTGAGACTTATCGATTTCAATATGGCTTTATATATTTAAAACTGATGGAGGAAAATAAAAGGTATTTCGAGCAGAGTCGAAAGAAAACTTCGAAGAAATAATATTTGAATACAAAATGGTGTAGATCATTTCTTAAACGTATATTACAGCGTATGAGTTATTTTTTTACGTTGCAAAATACACGATAGTGGGATATAACACTTTTTATTTTATTCTATAAACTGAACTAGAAATATAATTAAATATTAAAATGGCACCCCTTTTATAGGTCGCAACTCATGACGTCAAGATTTTCAATTTTATAATACAATTTACAAATTGAATCTGGCCATTGGAATTATCTCTTGGGATCAAAGAAACTAATATAATAACTATTTATATTCTAATTAGGCATTAGATACTTTGATGTCAATAGTTAATTCTTTAAAACATAAATTTTTTTAAGAAGCCACATAAAAACATGAGAACAAAAGCTGCATGTCATTCATTTTTTCAAATAACAATACATTATTTAGGTTTAAGGTTGTGTAAACTTTTACAAATCCATAAAAACCACAAAAAGGAATAACCTATAGAGATTTCAACATTTTTATCAACCTTTAAAACACATTTGACTATAAGGGTTATTCAGTACTATTTTGTAAATTAAACTTCGACATAATATTAGAAATGCCAATACTAATAGTAGGGGAGCCCAGAGTGTTTTTGGGTAGTAACTCGAGCTCGTCAGATAATCATAGGGGGGATACCTTGCATGCTTTTGCGTAACTCCACCAAATATAAGCTCTCTATGTTGGTGGGTAAGTTTAAAACAGCCCGTCAGATTTGTAAAAAAAAATTAGTTACATGGACATACTCGAGCGCGTCAGATAAAGATAAGGTAGGTTCGTTACCAGCTAAAAAGTGTACATTTTCTAAAATCTGCCGATTTGAGCGGTGGGTAAGGGAGCGGGAGGGTTACAAAGTTGCAAAGTAAAGCCAAGACCGGTAAGACGCTATCGCTCTTTTTGAGAAAAATGTACGAAACAAAATGTTTATGGACTAGTAGCCAGAAAACTAGTCTCTAACTAGTTGTTAACTGTCTCTGTAGCCAATCTGACGTGCTCAAGTATGTCCATGTAACTAGTTTTTTTTTTCAAATTTTGACGGGCTGTTCTAAACTTACCCACCAACATAGAGAGCTTATATTTGGTGGAGTTACTCAAAAGCATGCAAGGTATCCCCCCTATGATTATCTGACGCGCTCGAGTAAATCCACATTTAGCATCATGGGCTCCCCTACTATAATATTACTTTTATTTGTAAGGTTTTGATGTACCTCCAGATGATAGGGTTTTACCAATAAATCTCTACCTTCTATCTTCTAAACTGGAAAATTCATTTTAAAAATTAAGTTTACTGGAAGAAAAATTGACAAAATTTCTTCTAGGGCTGCCAAGACACGAAACACTACATTGTTTGAAAAACAAAAGCCATAACCACACAATTTACATCAAGGATAATTATATTACATTATCTTTCGCCATGGCAGTATATACGCTCCGAACCCTATACTTAACCGGTAATCCCCCAATAACTTATTTCATCACGAACCTTCCTGCAAACATAATTCTTAATAGCCTCCTCCTCACCTATCAATTGCTCCTACCATCCACAAAACAATACACAGAAATACGACGCCACAGCGAGAACAAAAAAAAATAAATAACAGGCAATTCATTACCGAGAAAACAAACCAACACCCCGAAAGAACGCAACATAGCAAAAAAATAAACAAATGACCCCTTCAGATAAAGATGTCGGCCCCGCAGATTGGTCTGGCCAATCGAATGATGAAAAGTAATCCTGTTTTTCGTCTCCAATGGCTTTAATGACTCTTTGGTTCTAATTGAAAGGTTTTCCGCACCCCGGGCTCTTCACGCCTGATGAAAAGAGGCGGCCGGAGGGGATTATTGGCCTCTGCAAGAAAGGGATTGGCCGAGAAGGGCTTCTGATTGGTGGGAAAATGAAAACGGGCTGAAAGGTTGTTGATGCGTCTTTTTTGGGAGGCTGGGGAAAAGACGGTCTAGGGCGCCAGTGGTTTTTATGGGACTTGAGTACTTTCTTTCTATAAGAGGTATCCTGTATTATATATCTTCTATGCATTGAGAGTTAGGTACTGTATTAGATAAGAGTGGCAAAAGATCCACGTAATATAGGGGAGAATGGGAATAGAACTTTGCAGTAATGTTTTAAATATTTAAATTTAAAAGCTATATATAGATGGATCAAGAGGGGTTACAAATGTATCTCGCGGATGCGTTAAATAAGCAGAAACATTTACAAATAACAGCATAATAATGTGAAATAAAAATAAGATAAATAATATTTCCCGCCAATAATTGACGTTTATATTGAAGTATTAATATGCATATATATGTGGTGTCAGGTGAGATGATAAGACTTCCACAGACAACAAGTTATACAAAAATAGATATTTAATGACGGTTTGATACACTCTCAACGGTCACACAGACCCGCCGTAATCACACAGATTTTCTAAACACCACCACACTCCACCAATACTAAAACACAATCTCAACGGTCACACAGACCAGCCATTTCCACACAGATCTCCATAACACTCTACACCACTCAACGGTCACACAGACCCGCCATTTTCCACACAGATCTCCATAACACTCTACCCTACTCAATACCCAAACACACTCTCTTCCCTTCACTTCCAACATCGAAAAAGTCCTCACAGTTAATATCCGCGCCATCTGGCGTGAGTTCTACGACATAGCAGAGGTCTGGCCCTACATATATTAGCTTATGCCAACTCTCCCCATAAGTTATGCCTACTAGACCCGGGTGTGAGACGAATTGGCATAGTCGAGAGATAATTTTTGAACTAATTTTAGTAACCTGGTGCATATTTTTGGCCCAAAGGTTAACCTATTTACAGCAATAAACAAATTTTCTCTAACTATGGCAGAAAAAAGAGTTATATACATCAAAAAACAAAATCTGGGCTAAAAATATGCGTCCCTATGATTAGAAATTGTTAAAGGAATATATTACAAGTCACAAGTTGTCTCTCTTTGAGAAACCCATTCCCCCCTCTAATGTTGAAACTCCTCTGAAACCAAAGTAAAGTAAACCAAACTATTTTCACATCTCCAACACCTTTTTCATTTCTTGTGAGTTGTAATTGCATAGGTTTTGTTAAATTAAAACAACAAGCTGTAAAAACATTTCTTGTTGGCTTCTAACAACAGTGAAAAAATAGTATTTAGTGAACGAAAAAATCCATTTCTAAAAATTATTTTACATCATATTACCTTTATAGACTCTAATATTTTCGCAGCAAAAAAAGAAAAGAAAAAAAACTGACTAAAAATTTAATTCCTTATAGTTGAAAGTATGATGGTAAACGTAAATTTTAATCTCTATCTCTTAGTTTATAATGAAACTAACTACTATACTTCATCTTATATTTTTCTTATACATTGATACACTTATGATTGATACACTTGAGACATAATGGAATAAAACGCCTTTTTTAATAAAGGCCTCAAAACATCTTTTTCACTACTTAAACCTTTCATAAGCCATCATTTAATACTTCCTACAGAACGTTGAATCAGCATTTTAAGGATCTATACCTTTATTGGGCAAGGGATGTGACATTACATAATATGGTAACTGCAAAACGTGCTTAAGTATCAAAATAACCTATCCTCGTAAAGGTGAACGAGCTATTGAATTCCAGCTGTTTCTCGCCCTTTAAAAAGTTTCCTTCTGCTTCAAATTTGAGATCAAAAGAGGAATTTATACTTGTTTTGAAAGTAATAAATATTAATTATGTCTTATCCTCGTGCGTTGTTTTGTTGATGAAAATATTTTAGGAGTTAATTTAACTTTTGATGTTTGAGTATCATGCTATTAACCAGTGGTGTAGGTTAATAACTAGTTTGCATTTTTGCTTCGAGAATGTTTGAATAATAAATGCAACACAAAATTAACTGTTTTTTGTTGTGACTTCATAATTTTGTTTTAAACGGACTGTCACTTTTATAATTAGAAAACGTATAATATACAGGGGGTTTAAACGTATAATCAACAATAACCAATAAAGGTAAAAGTTAGTTTAGTAAAAATAAATTGTATTCCTTTCTCCAAAACCATTTATAATAATATCTTTTCATGTAATTTTCGGTTTTAATCATACCTTTATCTTTTTCAAAAACAGTTATCTGTAAGGTTAACATCTCATATTTCACAACTATAACAATTTTTAACAACACGTTTTAATTTTTACATAGGGATAAGATTTTTGTTTAACTCTTCAATAGTTTAAAACGTAAATTGGAAACTTTCTGAGGTGAAATGGAAGCTAAAAGAAATGTCAATAGTGTCTGCACTTAACCAATAGTATACTTAAAACCAATAATATACTTAGTGAAAAATTAAAATTGCACAGCTTCAGCTTGAAATATTTTTTTTATTAAAAACGTAGTTATTATCTCCAATTTTAAATTATGTTACCACATAAATCAAACTCAATTACAGTGTGGTATTAAATGTAATATAGTTACCAAGCCTTTGAACTGGAAAAAAAAATTGTCAGTTCTTAGAAGTAAAAACTGCATGCTTAACTGATACTAACATTTCTTGCAATTCCCCTTTTGAACAGTTATCAAAATATAAAAAAAAACTTCTTATTTTTCGGTAAAATTATCTAAAAATATAGTGTTAAATTAAATAAAATGAATGTCTTTTAATTGCAAAATCATGCACAATACAGCAAAACTTAAATAAAAGAAGATTTGAGTTGATGCATTGGTCTTCATATTTGCTATACATCCATTTTTTGAGTCTATAAACTTCAAGGTATATACATCAGAAACCTACTTCCCTTTCAAAGAAACGTTCTTTTTATTCCCCCCACCCAAAAAAAAAAGTGAATCGCGAACGCATTTCATATTTCATATACTTTTTCCGAGGGCAGGGAACTCTCACAGCATCGTAAAGTTTCGTGAGACATAAAGTAAAAATTGAATCCATAAAAAGAGTCCATGAATCACGAAAATTCAATGTAACCAAATGTATGGAAAAGGAATACATAAGCATCTATGCAAAAGCTTTGTTAGCAAAAAGAGGCATCCCCGCATGCAAGTAAACAGTACAAAACATAGGACAAAATATTCCACAGAAATATTTTTTTTCTTTGTCTTTGTTTATATGAAAATAATGTAAAATGCATTAATATATTCCTTTAAATTTCTTGCAGGTGTAACTTTTGTTGGTTCATAGTCAAGAAAACAGAAAGTAAGTAAACATGTTATAAAGTATTAATAAATTTATTTATTGCTTGACATGTATTAAGAAAGTCCTTGTTGTTTACAAGTAGGTTTTAATAAGTATTTTGTAAACATGGTTTGCACAGAATACTGCTGATAAACTTAAGTCATCTCTTGGGTAAATCCAAACAAAATTTCCTTTTTCGAGGTTTTAAATTATTTGCACCTGCAATTTTTTAAAATGTTTGCAATTTATTGTTCTTACAATTTTATACGTGTTAGAAAACCTGTCTATAACACAAAAAAGTAAGAGTTTTGTGTTTAATATTGTTTTTCTTATCTACTTCAAGAAAGGTTATCAAGTATCCTGTTAAAGATACCAAAGCTTTTTTTTTGAATATTTATAAATTTCCAGAATTGAATTTCTTTCAGTTTGATTCGTAATATTTTTCAATATCGGGGCACATAAGTTTACAGTATCCCTTTAAAAATAATTCATCAAAACTATAATACAATGACACCTATAAATTTACACACTGTAAAAAAAAATCCCGTAAAATTTACGGTTTTAAACTGGCAACTGGGTTGGTTGTGGAAAACCGTAAAAATTACGAAGTAAATCTATAAAAACAAAGGTGTTTTACCTTGTAAAGCAAAACACATGGATTAAAATGGTAAAACGTCGTTGTTTTTATGGATTTACTACGTAATTTTTACGGTTTTCCACAACCAACCCAGCTGCCAGTTTAAAACCGTAAATTTTAAGGGAATTTTTTACAGTGCAGCTTTCAAAAGAGTTTTTTACAATTGAACATTCCATATTATCTTTCGAAAACGCGTTGAAATTCATAACTTGAATTTTTATGTTAATGAATTTACTCGTAAACTAAATAAATTCTATGTGTAATGAATATCAATATTTTATTCAAATTAAATGTAATATTGTCCATTTATTCGATTGGAATGCGTAGCGAAATAAATGTGTATGTATAATATTCTAAGAACTTATATCTCGATATCTGATATAAACACATTAACTTTTCATCCCTGTCATCGAAAGAGAACCCCCAAATTAAAGAACACCCTTCCTCCCTTTTTTTGTGTCACTATTATTTGCACCAGAACCTGATCTCTCTTAATAATAAAAGTATCCCGTCTCCCTCACATATATATCTACCCAGAAACTTGTCATTTGGAGAATATGAATTCCTCATTAATATGCAGAAAGGAGCTCTCTTTGGTGTCAAAACTCATAACTTAGGGAAGTTCTGGAAGACGCTCCCGGTGTCGAGACTATCATTCAAGTGTCAAAAGGGGTTTGGAGGGACGAGCGAAGTCGGTGGGGCTGATGAGTTGGAGCTTTATGAGAAAATAATGCTTGAAGTTGGTTTCTTGGGGATAGGTATTGTTTGAATGGACTTGCTTTTCTCACTTGTTTCGATACTTATTAGTGTTTAGAAAGTTTTAAACAAATGCAAATTTTCGTTACATTTTTACAAATGAGATTTCATCATAAAAACAATGTAAATTCTATAACTATAAGCCTGGTATACTAGTCACTTAAGGATTTTTTTTAGCACAATGTTGAGTTTTTCTTTTTTATTTAACCCGTAACAGGGGAGGTGAAAAAAATGGAACATACCAGGGGACGTGGGGTCTCACAGACCGTGCAACGTTATATCTTTTTAAAAATTTTCTAATTAAGATATGAATCTGATATTTCGGTACATTGTTCTTGGAACATTTATCTCTTCATAGAAAAATATTTGTTAACTTTATGATAAAATAAAAGTTTTCACAGGCAATTTTCCAAGAGACTTAAATTTTTCGATAGAAACCACATGGTGCAGTAAATTCTTTATAATTTAAAATAAAACGCATTTATTGTGAATTAACTGTTTTGTTTTTATTATTTAATATGTAATGCAAGTTTTAATTGGAAAAAATTCATTGTAGAACAGTACAAAAAAATTTGACACTACCTGAAGTATCATTTTTTCACCAGTGTTTTAGAAGCAAAAAATTTAGAATTTTTCACAGAAATCTTATTCACAGTTACCTTTACCACTCTAAAATCACTCCCAACTTAATATAATTTTTTTCAACTCTTCCGGATAACCAGGATCAGAAGGATAAATTAATCTCCGCGGACCGAGCTTCAAAGCCATGCGTACTAACTCTGGACAAAAACCGTTACACTGAGTGGGACCTGAGGTCTGCTGGACCGCGTGGGAACTAATTTGTGGAATTTCGAACACATGCACTTGGAAAAACTTGCTGATAAGAAGGGGTCAGTCTCAAGGTCACGTAAGGGGAAGGTAGGCGAAAATTCTATTCAATTCGACTCACTATGTGGTAGGGGGAAGGGAAGGAAAATGTTGCGCGGTCTGTGAGACGTCACGTCCCCTGCTACGGGTTAACAGCCTCGTACCTTCTCATCCTTTTCGTTCTCTTTTATCATTCTTCGTTTTTTAATCTATTACATACTCTCCCATATTTTAAGTAATCGTTCTTTTTGAATTACTGTTTCTCAAACGTAAGAAAGATCATGGAGTTTAAAGAAAACAGAAAGAAATCATGCGATAAATAAAACTGCTATTTTTATTTAGTTTCAAATTTTGAATGTTTCGCTTGAAGGAATCATTTTTGCAACATAACGAACTTTCAAATGAGTGGATTAAAAGCTAAGGGATTTGAAGACAAAAAAGGATAATATATTCAAAGTGTAAGCGGGATGACTTATCAAGGCAAACTTCGCGAAATTTTTTCTCACCAAACGTTTGTTTTTGATAATAAATTTCACTGTCCTTTTGATTAAAAAGGTAGTTTGATAGCAATTTGAATGTGTGGACAGTACATCAAACCCTTCAAAAGTTTATACTATTAAGATTTTAGTATTTGCAAATTTATCCTCACAAAAGGGTAAACTTTTCATTCATTATCCTTATTCCTGGACTCATCCCTTACTCAAATAACCCTCATACTTCTTTCTTTCGAAATAACATGTTAAAAAATACTTATCTGAACTTAATTCTTAAAACCGCCTTTTATAAAAGTGAGATTTCTGAAATTTTGCATTAAGTTGAATGAAAACATTTAATACATTATTAACTTTTAACTAACAAATAACCTACATTTGAAAACGCATTTTAAAATATTTAATATTATTCCAATAATAATCAGAAACCTACCTTATCATAAGTGAGATTTCTGAAACTAAAACAGCTCTAGAGCACGGAAAATTTAAACTCAATTCCTTCCTAGGGCATTGTTAAAATAGTTAAATCCAATATAATATCAAATATTGACTCTCCCGAAGTTAACCCTGAATATTTGAAGTGTTTTCCTACGGCCGACTTCAACTCTGAAGGTTTAATATGTCTAACGCAACACCAGGTTCTCATCTGAAGTATTTGAAACTTAAACTCTACGCACTCCCTATATTTTAACCCTTTCAATCCTAAGCCGCCTGAGATTAATACTGAATCCTATGGAAAATGTTGGGTGGCTAGAACTAAAAGGGTTAAGGAACCTTTATCTAACACTCGAATTACCTAGTTTCCGAGAACTTTAACCCATCTCTCTTTAGAAAATTAACCAGGCTTTACGTTTATAACGGAAACACTACCTCGTTAAATTTTCTTTATATAAGTGCTGTTATTTATTGTTTATTTCTGTTTTTTTTTGAATGTTTCTAAAATGTCTAAATATTGAAAACATGCATGATCGGATGCTTTATTTATTCTGAGAAAAGTTATACACCAGATATCCGAAATATTGTAAAATACATAGCAAACAATAAATTTTTAGCATGCAATATTTTTTTATGATATCGAAAATATTAGTTAGCAAGAACAGAACAGAACATAATAAAAATTTTATTGCAATGGGCGGGTGCCCGTTTACATGATTGTAGAAAATAATAAGTATAAAGAAGAAATAAAGTAATAGTGTTACATTCTTGATAACTTAATATATAATAGTAGGTACAGCATAATTAGTATTTTTAATTAAAAAATTAATTAATTAAATGTGATGGGGCTTAATTCATTATTTGGTGTTGGGTTTTAGTTTTTTTATAACTTTTCTTGATCTCTGGATTAATTTTATTAATCTGGCTTGATTTCTTGAACCCTGCTTATTAGATATTTCCCTATATCAGCAACAAATTGACAATATTTTAATATTCGACGTGGTTATTTTTAACTATAAGGATTATGGGAATCTTATTATATAATTATGCTAGTAAAAATAATCAATGAATAGGATTGTGAATATAAATATAAAAGAATGTGTAAAAATAAATTTAATTACTAATTAAGCTGAACTATCAAACCTTGAAGATAAATAATGCATACACTATCCTAAACGAATCCTACTTCATATGGATTTCTTTCGTGTTGAATATATATCCGAAATATCAGGAAAAAAATAGAAATTGTTTGACATAGCGTGTATAATAGTACCAGCTCAGAGATAATTAGAAATTTTCATTCAGCCAATCCCAATACATGCAGACTAGTTATCCAAACACCAGACGGCAAGGCAGCGCTATCTTTCAGAATATAATGCAGGTATTTATTTACTTGTTGTTTGTTGGGTATACGCCTCTGGATAATGTATATAGCAATCTTTTATTCATTCTCATCAGAGAAGAACGCTCTAGAGACTAATAGCTCCTAGCTTATGGGCCTGCTTGGAATTCTCTTTTATCTGCGGCCCTTGTGTGTTTGGGAACCTGCCTCGGGAAGGAATAGCAAATAAGATCGCAATTAAAGGATGATTCTTTTTTTTTCCGTTCCTGATTAAGGAATAATGTGGCTGGAATGCGGAATGCTCTTTTTATTTGGTGTGGGGAATCTGTTATGTGTGTGTGTGGGGGTGGGGTTTCCTATGTTGGAAATTTGGAGGAAAGTAGTTTTTAATTTCTACGGTATAGTGTAATGTTCGTGTTAGCTCGAATATTCTATGCTATGCAAATTAATCGTTTTTTTTTATGTTTTGGGAATTTGTTGATTGGGCTTACCAATTTTCGCGCTAAACATATGAAAAAATATGGTTCAGTTCCGTTATCTGTCTCGTTATAAACCAATTAGTTGTTTTGGGCATCAAATAACAGAAATATCGTTAAATTTTATGGTTTTTATTAATGTAAAAGTATATTTCAATTTTAGTAAAGTTGTTTTTTGGCACAAAAAAAAACCCGGCCCTACAACAGTTAACAAGAAAGATAACGGAATTATACCAAAATATTTAATCGCTTTTGTTTACCATATTTGGCTATTAAAATTAATAGGGGGGTTTCTATGAATGGTTTTATTGATAATCTTATGTTTATAACAGGTATCTGTTTTTAAAAATAGGTAGTTCAAATACTCTTTGATTTTTATTGTGTACCTATTCAAATCATAAAACCACTTCTAAGTATTCACTGGTTGAATCTATAAGTTTCACAATACTGGTAGTTATTTCAAAGAACTGAATTAGAGCTTTTTTTATTTTGGAACTACAATTAAGATGTTGCAAACATCATGGTAACGAATTGTTTAATTTTTAGAGTGATTTTTCAATTTAAAAGTGACTAAGCCTTGTATTGTCTTTAAATTTAATGTGTCCAGACATAATTTCTGATACTGCTTAACATTATTTTATCTATTATTAAAATTTGAAAGTAGAAAAAAAATAATGTATAGGGAGGAGAATTAACTCTTTTAGAAATTTGGGGGCCAAATTTGTTGTTGTCGATCCCGAAATGTCGTAAAATTTAGCAATTCAGTGATTTCAAACCCAGTCAAGTATCGTGCTTATTATAGATACCCTCTCTTCCCATGATGCCTTTCAAACTCCAGAATCTAATTTGAACTACTGGTCACTTGATTCTCTGAAATCAATCAGTTGTCAAAAAGAGCTTGAATATAAACGGTTTCTTACAGACTTTTCTTACAAAATCCATTCCACCTTTGAAATTCCCTGGTCGATACGCTTCCAACGCCTGTAAACACACCTTTTGTATATATTCATTACTTCCCCTCCACACTACTTCCGTTTCCACTAACAAGGCCCCTATAAACCAATCGGAAGCGCAATTAAACCGGCTCAGACCCCGGAAATGAAGCTCGAGCACTCGCAATTTCCTTCTCAGAAAAAAAAAATGGTCCAACACTCTCCCCTATACGAGTCACTTGATTAATAATAACGAATTAAGACGACCATACACGAACCAGCTCCGAAGCAATTTTCCGAATAATTTAAGAGTTTCATGCTTTGGGGGTCCCTTTTAAGTGCATCAGCGGCATAATCTATTCCGTCGTTGGATATTGAGCGACCCGGACGTAATGCAGTTTTAATCTGTTTAGCCTCCTCCTCGTGGAAATGGCCTGCGCCGGTCCTGTGTATAAATACTCACTGCCGCTGCTGCTACTAGTACAATGAATGCTCTCTGGCTGTCGTCCGAGTTATGAGACAGAAGTAATGGGGAGTTTTATGTGCGAGGGGATTAATCAGTTTTGTGAATGGAGCTCTCGTAATTCTTGGCGAGCGTTTTGTGTGACGTTATGATGAAAGTGGCCGTTTTGACGGTTGAGTTCGTTTTGAATGGGTTGTTAAATTTTGGTGGATTGTTTTGAGAGTCGGAGTGTGTTGTTGCTGTATGCGGATCAGACTTCGATATGTAAAGAACGGAGATCGAAATTTAGTCGTTTGTTCATCATGTGAAAAGCATCGAGTAAGCTCGTGGGAGTACGAGTCAGGAAATTGCCATTATAGAGTAAAAACGAAGGGAAAACTGTGGAGGTATTATATCTATCTATACAAAACTGAAATTAATACGATGGTGATAATCCTCTAGTAATATATGGTACCCTACCGAAATGAATTTAGGTCATCAAAATAATTTAAAATGGAAGCGAAAATAGAAAATTAGGAAGGGGTATAGAATTATTAGAGAAATTATTAATACACAACATTTAACACTATCAAACACAAAAACTATGAGCTACCCCACAAAAACCAAAACTAAAATAAGCGTTACCATTCCAACTAGAATAGCCTAAAATCCTTACAAACGCAGACTTGCGATACACCTTCATTAAAACCAATAGCATAATCCTCTCAAGGCTTCGACCCAACATTGACATTGAAGTAAAATATATCCTACTTACGATAAACTTATTTTTTATGTAGTAAGGATCTTCTAATCTGCAAAGATTAGAGACATACAATGGAAATAGATCTCATTGATCTACCATTGATATATGAAAATACTAGTCTTACTTTCATCCCTAACTTCTATCGAGTAAAGGGAAGACGAAATTGTATGGCTGGTCAACTACTGTAGTTTTGAAACATCTTTGAATAAAGTTTAATGCGAAACATATTTTTTATCCATTTCAAACAAGTACTTGAAATATTTTCAAGCTTTGAATTCTGACATTTTCTAAAAATGGAGAAAGGACTATAAAATATGATTTCTTAAATGTAAAAATTTAGCTTCAATAAGATATACTGGAGTAAATTTTTATTTTAAACCGTGTATATGAGTATGAGTAACAATAATCGTCTGGAAACCAACATTATCAGAACATTCCTTAAACTGTATGAAAAATATTCAGAATGACCTAAATATTCAGAAATGATGCTTCTAGTCATGATGTATTAGTATAATCCCTATAAAAACAGTTTTGTTACAATCTATCATAAGAACTTATTCTGCAAAGAAAACCAGTGGATGGATGGGGGAAAAGAAAAATAAGGTTTGGTTTACCAATGCCACAAAAAAAAAAAAAAAACGTTCTTCACACATCCAAGTTCTAGGTGAGAAAAAAACTTCGTGGGACATTTTAAAAGGTTTTTGACGCGGTGTTTGACTTTCGGGAGTTCAAAAAACCCTCTGGACTATTAACTTTTATTTTTATTAAATCTAGAGATACATTTTAAATAAAATGGTATTTTCGGGGTGGTTTGGAAATAAATTCACTGTGAAATTATCTCTTTAAAAATTGTTTTTGGCTTTTTTTAATGAATATCTAATAGATAAATGGCTATAAAATTATTGAGGATTATTATCGCATGGAAAATACTGTTCCGTAAGGAATGTTACAAAGGAGAAAAATATAGTTCATTGGTACAAATTTATTCGCTTTGTGATTTCGCTTATTTTTAAGTTTTAAAACTTAAAACGTTTCCGACTACTTATTAAATTTCCAATAACTTAATGCACTTATTGTTAGTTTAATAATGATGGAAAAAAATTTCAGTCATGAAAAATCAATGGTAATTTTAATTTTTGATGGTTATTTTATTCATTCATACCTAAATAAAAAATTTGGATCATACCAGTAACTACAAAGTAAATTTTATATTATTTACGGTATTATTTAATAAAAATAATGCAATAAACTTGAACTTTAAAAGTCCCTAAAACAACTAGCACTGCATGAAAATGTAGTTTTCTGCAATTTTATTTCACTGTAAAAAATATTCCACAAGTATAAATGGGCAAAGGACATGTATCACTATTTGATACAGATCAAGTGTTTGTGGTTAAAGTTTTCTTTGTAAATACTGAACACACAGAACACACTTGACAGCAATGTTTCCTGACCCTATGACATCACTAACAAACAAAGTAGTTCCCAGCGCGGTGTCTGAATTTTGAGTGAAATGAAGAACATCAATTTGAAAATATGATTATTTTGTGAAACCCATATATATAGCGTCTTTTTTATCACGATTTGCGTACCGAAACTCCTCCTAGCAACCCAACAGGCGTTCTGTTTACGCTGTTTCTGCTTCCGTGTAGTGACATCATAGGGTCAGGAAACGTTGCTGTCGAGCATAGTGCATTTCAAAAGTTTCACCCTGAGAAATGGCTGAAGTCGCAAAAAATTCTATTTAATTGAGTTTCTCTCTCTATTTTTTGTTAAATAAAAAAAGACTCAGTATGACGTCTGAGCAACCTAGTTTAGTTAGTTTTATAATCATTGCAAAAGTTTCGGCCGTAGAAAGGACTGAAGTCCTAAAAAGCACTCTTCAAATTGAGTTTTACTTTGTATTCGCGAAAAAAAAGCTTATTTGCGTAAAAGCGTCTAAGTTTGACGTGTTAGACCTTGTGGGACCTATTTTAGTTACTTTTTGGATTCATTGAATGTTTTCCATGGAGAAAGGCCTGAAGTCGCAAAAAGCCCTATTTAAATTGATTTTCACTTTGTGCTTGCGTTAAAACGTATGACGCATGACCTACTACTTCAGGAATAATTTTTTATAATGCATGGAATTCAGTCTCAAAAGTCTTGGTTTTAATGTTGAAATAAACCGACATTTTTTCTACGTATTTACCGATTATGTAATGAATTTACGACGAATTACCTATACTTTCGTTAGTTCTAATTCAGTGGTTCCTAACCGGTGGTCCAAAACCCTAAAATGTCCACGAGAGCCTTAAAATTGGTCCGCGAAAGGGCCAAACAAGGAATTTTGAAAGTAGTGCATGGAAACAACTTGGAGTGAATTTGTCCATACCGATGTCTAAAGAGCCTATGGCGCATCCTAGACTTTTATTACGGCCGGAGAAACCTAAGTCTTATCTCCCCGATCTCTTTGTTTGGTCTGGGGGTTTCCCCACGCACTCTCGTCCTAGGAGGGGTTTTCTATTGTCCGGTAACTGACCACACAAAGAAACCGGATCATAAACTGACTCCCGCTACTCAGCGAAGATGCCTTTCTCCGACCGTCGTAAAAGTTTGGAAGGACCCTATATGGTGAGTATGGCTTTTTCAACGACCGGAGAAAGCACTCCTCAGGGAGTAGCGGGAGATATGAGAACAAAAGGGGACCTCCTAGAACTCCCCTTCTTTCTTCCCTCTGTTTGATAAGGATCTTTACGAGATTGAGCGTTTCAAATCTCCTATATACAGGACAGCAACGTAAGTTGACCCAATGACGTCACCAACTAACAAAGTAGGTCCAATAGTGGTGTCTGAATTTTGAGTGCAATTAAGAACGTCAATTTAAAAATATGATTATTTTGTTAAACCCATGTATATATAATGTCTTTTTATCACGATTTGCGTATCGAAACTCCTCCTATACTAGACTGCAACTTAACTTGACCCTACGACGTCACTAATAAACAAAGTAGTTCCCATCGCGGTGTCTGAATTTTGAGTGAAATAAAGAACGTGAATTTAAAAATATGGTTATTTTGTTAAACCCATGCATATATAGTGCTTTTCAATCACGATTTGCTTACCAAAACTCCTCCTATCAACCCAACAGGCTTCGTGTTTACCGATTTCTCCTTCCACATTTGTGACGTACTGGGTTCAAGAAACGTTACAACCAAGTATAGCAACCCAACAGGCCTTGTGTTTACCCTTTTTCTCCTCCGGCGTAGTGACTTACTGGGTTCAGGAAACGTTGCTGTCGAGAGTATAGTGTGTTACAGCCCTTAGAAACAAAGTAACATTTATTTGTTAAACTTTAAAGCAAAAAAAAAAAAATTTCCACCGCTTTCTACTTCCTGTATTATTTCTTTTCCTCCTCAAGTTCGAAAAAAAGTTCCCGAACGTAACACAACCCATCCGAAAAAGAGCCACCCATATCCTTTCATCCCCCTCCACAACTTCACCTCCAAACGGGGGGAATAATAAAAACCCACGAAAAACTTATCCCCACACACCCTTCCATTTTTCATCGAACTGAACCCCACACTAAAAGCAGACACTCCGAGGCTTCTCTCATTAAACATTTATACATTCCCCTCAAAAGAAAATTTTAAACGCCCCCATTGTCCCCTGGGACACTCCCCTTACACCGGAAACACATCTGCGAAAACCCGGAAATCGTAAAAGAAACAGCTGAATATGGGAATCGGGAAGAATTTTCCTGAGAACTGTTCCTTTATTTAACACAAAGAAGTCAGACGTAGGAGCGAAATCTGAGACCGCATGGAGCCTTTTTCTGTGTATAAAATTGCTTTTCTTTGGAGGATTGCCTTATTCTGTTTGCTTATTATTATATTTCTATAAAGTGCGTCGGTAGGGGATAGGATGTATAAAGAGATTTAATTTTCGATACTCTTAGGGAGGGGATTGGATTTTTGGCTATGCAGCCGGGTTTTTTTTTGTCTGAATTTCGGCTGTGTTGGTTCTTGGACTTTTGCAGTGGTGGTAAAGAAAGGGGTTTTTGGAAGGTTTGGAATTTTTTATAAGTTGTGGTTTAAGCTTGTGAATATTTATAAAAAAAAATTGAAGCGGGATTTTCAAAGAGGGATAGTTGAGTTTTTGTATTGAATCTTTAAAATTTTATGTGAGGTTAGATTTAAAAGAGGAATTTTCGCTTTAAAGCTTTCGAAAATTTGCTCTTTCCTGGAAACTATCCGGCAATTCAGGGGATGCATTAGTGCAAAGAAACTTACAACAAAAGTATGTAAATAAGTTAAATCCATATAAAAAGGAAATATGGTGTTGCTAGATAGCTTAATTAATTATAAGTAAGATTTCTTTGTAACAGTATTTAGTGAATCGATTAAACAGGAAAAACATTTTGAAATATTATGCTACAATTAATTTATGCATTAATAGTTGTTATTTCTGTTAGAATTTTATGTGTCCAATAATTGTTACTTACTATTTAAATTTACAACCACAATTTAACTTCACATTTATTTAATAATTTTCATGTCCGTAATCATAAACCGTAACATCCTTAAAAACAATAAAATTACTGGAACTAAACGATATAAAATGTTTTAAATGCCCCTTCTAATATCCCTAGATTTTAAATAAAATAATACAATATCCTAAAAATTGTATTTATTTGATAACGATTATATTTTCAGTAAAATACCAATAATAACATTAACTAAAGACAATAACTCATTTTTATCTCCCTTTATTGGTAAAGAAAAGCATTTGGCTTTGTTACTGGAAATTGTTAGTTTTATAAACTTTTCATCGGTTTTCTCATTTCTCTTTATCTCACACTCTCCAAATGTACCTTTCAACAGCCTTTTGATAAGTTTTTATGGCACTTTTTCTCTTAAAATAACAAACATTTAAGTGTTGCTCAGAAAGTAGTTTTGGTACCCAACTGTGTATAGTTTAATAAATTCTTTTTAAAGACGTTCCTGTTAGTAAGTTCATTTTGTCAAAATATTTTTCCAAGAAAAATTTCCTATTTCATGATATATTATATTAAAGAAGACGTTATATTGATCACAGTAGATACTAGCAGATATATCAGAGGTAAAGGGTATATTTACTTCATAAAAAGACCCTCGAAAAATTTCCAACTATTATATCATAGCATACTACGATAGCAAGTAAGTTCTTAGATTACGGCTCTACCATACTATTTCTATTACTTAACTGTCTTTATAAGGAACTATTAAGGTATTTAGTTAATACCTAAAGTTCTATATTTAAGTCTCATTCTTGTTAGACATGACTTAAAAAAAAAGGTTGAGAAAAGGTTTTGACTTTTATTTTCATAGTACAATAAAGATAAGAGAATGAACATCAAATAAGCTTTAACTTTAAATATTTTATTAGGCTTCTTTCAAGTTAGTTTACCATCGAAATAAGAACATATACATATCACTGTGAGAATGGATTTAAGGAAAAATATGACGAAAAATATATTAATTTATATAATAATATTAATTTCTTATTTTATACTAATACTAATACTTTACTATTTAATACTAATTTGGAATTATATAACTCTGAAGGAATATTTTAGGTTTTTTTTCTAATAATTTTTTTATGTTCTTAATATTATTACTACTAATAGAGCCTTTTCAATCACATGACTCGGACCTAACAACGGCCTTAGCAACAGAAGATGTTACAGTTTTTTGCCCTACAGAGGTTAACAGTTACAGAAAATGACTAGCCGTGGAATTCTTCTATTGGAGCATTTGCAATCACGTGATCCCATACCTAAAAACCGCCTTAGCAACAGATAAACAACGGCCTTAGCAGCAGTTAAAAGCCCTACAGAAGGTACACAGTTAAAAGAAAATAACCGGTTGTGACGTCACCTGAAAACACTCTATGACTATGTAAACTGTAAAATTATAAAAAGTTAATTTATTATTTTATTATAATACTCATTTAGAATAATTTAACTCTGAAGTTAATGTTATATAATTCTGATAATTTATTTTTTGAAGTTCTTGATATTATCACTACTAATGACCATGTAAACTGTAAATTTATACCCTACTTGAGAGTTCACAAATAAAAAATTTTAAAAATAAGTCACGACATTTTTACTCCTTATAACAAGTCTTAAATTTTTTTTGATAATCCATAAATAGTTCGCACATAACCATTTTCTCGTTGCTCAGATAACCTATCTTTAGAAAACGTTTGAACTGAATTTCGAATATTTTAATGTCTTCGCATCTATCTACTTTGGCTTCAGGCATTTTAAAACGATTTGTAACGTTCACTAGCAACTAGGTCAGTGTTGCGACAAAAATAGTATAGAAATGCGAGAGATATATCTTTTCTATGAGATAGAAAACGAAGAAAAAAACCTTCACTGTAACTTCAATCTTCCTATTTGGTTTTCTTCGTGTTTTGCCCACGAGGCAAAGATGAGGTGACATGCGATACCAGGATTCTGAAAACCTGACATCTATTCCTGGTTTGAAGACGTAACTGATACTGGGGTGATTCATATTTTACGAAAAGGGTAGAAATTTTTTATGGATTACTTATTTGATAAAAGAGTGTGGGGATAGTTTTCTAAGAATGTACTTTTCCCCCTAGAACATAACTTAAAATAGTTCTAAGTAATTATAGAGTTTTACGTTGTATTTTCCTTTCTATGAATGAATAAAATATAATTTATTATTCATAAACAAAAATCATTAAAAGTTTTGTAGGAAGAAATTCAAATGATTTGAAATGAAGTCAGTAAATAATGGAACATATTGTAAAAAATCTAAGTTTATACAAAAAATTAACTTTTTTTTTAATTTTTATTTTTATAACAGTGTGGAAATAACCTATTGATTACAATTTTGATTGAATAAAGAATTCACTATATTTAAAAATTACTCTCAAGAAAACGGGGAATAAGACATGCTTTTTATTTTCTATATGCTATAGTTGTGTAGTTGTTATTGAAACTTATGACAAAGGAATAATAATTTCAGTAAAAACTAATAACTTTTTTAAAAATTCATTTTTCAATGTATCATAAGGGTGATAGTTTCAGTTTGTAAGTTTAATCCTGAAAATCTACATTTATATACATTTCTAAGAATAAATATTAAGTTTATAAACAATACAGTATCAAAACAACATAATGGCTGTTTTTACGAATTATCTCTAAAGAACAATCTTTTTTTCTATTATTAAAATTTCAATAAAATATTTTAAACTGTCCTATAAGGAATATCAGTATACCATTGTATATACCATCATTATACCTATCAATATACTATCAGTATACCTATCAAACACCATTTTAATTTTATAATCCAAAAAATACTACATTTTTCAAATTTGTCTTTGTTTATAGTACTCATAAATTAGGTTCTTTGAAATAATCTTTCAAATTTTTTTTTTTTTAAATCCTAATGAGATTCTGGAGGTTCTTTGAAAACGTATGCCATCTACATCCTTTCGAAAAATCTTGATTCAAAACTGAAAAAAGTTCTACAGGCTACCGCGCACTTTTATTGTATGGAAAATTGGTCATTTTCCGAAAAATTTACTTCAAAACCATCTTCTGAAAAATTGGCTCCTACTTAAATAGAAAAAGAATGACGAAGTTATTCCAAAACGTGCTTTCCAGTCTTTGCTTCAGATTGTTGAAGCTGATTTTTCTTCCGAACATATCCCAAGAAATATGCCCAATAAAAATATTTTTTTATCTCATTGTTGCCACACAAAACTATAAAAACTATAAATAAATGAAAACTCTCTCGAAATAAATATATCTGTGCGTATATGAATGGATTTTATAGAAATTTATGCCTCTTTATTCTGGGGGAATTCAGATTTATTTTTCCTTTAGCGAGAATTTTCCTGCGAAAAAAGTATTTTGCTAGCGTAAAGAAAATGCTGTCGAGAAATGAATATTTATAGTGTTTTGGCTTTGAACCTAAGTCATATTTAACATGTTTCTTCGTGAAAAAGAAGAGTATGACTCAGGCTTACATTCGAACCTTAATCACGATGAAAATGTTTCGTGTTTGGCGGAGAACTTTTTTTTTGATGAAATTAATAATTCATTTCAATATTTTTTACGTGTTTATGTGTATCTTATATTCTTTTAAAGTAAACAGGATGAAATGTGTCAAGAACTGAAAAATATATGTTCACAATTTTTTGTGTTAGAGAACAAAAACTTTCGAAAACTGATGCCTAAACATTTAATTAGAAATTTCCTCGGATGTTTTTTATTTGAGTAATTGTCCATTTTTTATTCCAATTTGTTATTTGAGTCTTTTAATGAGTGTGTTGTTTATGTTATTGAAAAATAATTTTAATGCATTTTCAGAATTAGTGTATAGTATATATTTTTAAATTTTCAACCTGCGGGCTAAACTACGAATACATTAATAATTGGATAGCTTTATTAAACTGTTTTATGTTTTCACCAAGCAAATAGTGTTAAATACTCAAACTCGGTTCTAAATTACAAATAAACGCCGATAGCTATTGCTCGCAAACTCCCGAGAACTTCTAACGCAGTTCCCCTAGGATTGCTTTGCAATCCTGCTCGCTCCACTCTCTAAGCGGTTACTAACTTCGTTAGTAAGGAGTATATTCATCTGAAATACCACCTACTATTGCATAAAATTGAATTTATTATTCCGTAATTGAATAAAAAAGAAGGTAAACACTTTTACTATTCTTGATGTGCACAGGCAATTAAGCCTCTAAGAGAACGTACCCATACTACGTGACCCATTTTTTCTATTTTTGACCCCCTCCACCCTTTGGTGACCACCCGTAGTGTATGCGAACCCCCTCTCCCCCTCTAGTTTTCACTTAGGAATTCAAAAATACAGCTTTCAATCACTTTTTGCAAATAGAAAGTTAAAAAAAAATAAGTTAAAAAAAAATAATTTGGCTTAATGTGTCTTTATTAATACAGTGCTTGACGCAAAGAGTGTGTGCATACTTATAGTAACAAGTGGAAAATATATTATGAAGAAGAAAAAATGTATGACTACGTGACGAAACCCTAAGCCCTTCCCCCTCCCTCTGAACGGGTCACGTAGCATGGGTACGTTCCCTAAGCAGAGTCATTAAGACTCTTACCTCGCTTAAGCTTTCTTTTAGTAAAATTTTGGCGATTTTACCTATTTTTATCTAAAAACATTTATCATCTCAAACACAACCTCTATCTATCTATCATCTCAAAACAAAACATCTCAAAGTGTTTACAGTGAAGCTATTCGGTATTCTAAATATAAATAGTTGGCATCAGCTTCCTATCTTGGACTTTAACAGTTTCTGTTGTTGAGGACACTGTAAAGGTTGCCATGGGGACGGAATGAAGCTTCAGATCCAAACACACTCTCGTACACCTACTGTTTCCTTCTTCTAAAATTATACTTCTCCACCAATAAGCAGACCACAAACGACTTAATATGTTCTTTTCATCGTTAAAGCGTTCCTTTTAATATCGTTCGATAAAAACATGAATTTTATGAAAGGTACTGATGCTCCGGCGGTTATTATCTAATAAGGCGGACGTTTTCGGCTTTATGGTGGAAACGTGTACGGTTTTATGTTCCTCGTATATCTTCATCTACTTTTAAGGAATTTTAAACTGAGAAATATGCGAGAAGCGAAGTGTTATTATTTTGGGGGCTATTTTGACTGTAAGGCGGCCATTTTTGAAATTGCTCTCTTTTCCCTATTTAATATTTTGCTCTTTGGTTTTGCAATTTCTTGAGTTTTATTTCTCTTTAAATATTTCACTTATGTTCCATGTTGGGTGTGGGGTTTATGATTGAAATTATAATTTGAAATCCTTATAAAATTAAACCTTTTGAATCAAATTTTATGAAGTTTGGTAATAGGTTATTAGGGGAATCATGATGGGGGGTATTATAATCATGGGATCTTAATTTCGGCTTAAAAAGTTGGTCGAAAATGCCTTGGAGAAACTAAATAAGGGAAGATTTAAACATGAAACTGCCGATTGGCGATGATTTAAAATCAATGTGTTATAATAATCACGACCTTTTTTTAACGAAACTTTGGGGTTTTCCCATTATTTTGTCTTTTAATTTTCCTTTTATGGTCATTTTGGGGAAGGTATCGGATTATACTACACCCTGTTACTGGAAAAAAAATGCATTTAATTTTAAAAATTTCACTAGGATATCAATACTTACCATTTTAATAATTATCAAAAGAATTCAGTTAGTTTGATTGGTGATTGGTAAAACATTTTGTGCAATACAACATTAACTACGTGATATTGAATTTTGTGAAGTTGTTTTTTCTGGATTTAGTATCTATAGAAGGAAAAACCAGTTCTACAGGTACATTGTGTATCAGAAAGAAGTTTCAATACAAGTTATTGGTTAGTTTGAATTACCCACTTCGACTTATTGATACATCTGACCCTGAATATAAGCGGGGTACATTTTTTGTTACACGGGAATTATTTTTTTCAAATGTTTAATCTACGTGGTACGTGTTTTTTCCCTACTTGGATTCCTAAAAGGAACACTTAGTAAGTAGGTAAATCTCACACAACTGACCGTTGTATTGAAGCTTTTTCCTGTTACATATGCAGTTTCTGTAAAACTGTTTTTCCTTTGGTTTACTCTGAATACGGAAAAAACAACTTAGTAAAACTTGGATTTCATTTTGTAAGATTGTATTAAATCGTACTAAAAAGGACTTAAATAGTCAAACTTTCGAAATTCTTAAGGTTTTTATTAAGATTAAAAAAATCTAATTATTTGTAAATAATTGCTTTTAAAATTAAAGAATTTTTTAAGTCTTCTTTTAATGGAATCTGAATTTACACTTCTGAATTTATGTTGGTACGGATTATCCAAGAATTAACTTATATTACATAATTCAACTTTACTTAAAATGTAATACTTCTTATTAGTTAATTATTAATTTTTATGATAGTATAAATTTTTTGTGCTATGTAAAATTTGCAAGTTTGGTTTTAATTAGAAGACAAACTATCGGGCTTCTTGAAAAAAAATTCAACCTTTTCGAAAGTAATTATTTTATTTTTTATTGAACAACCTTTACATTTGGATAAAAACAAAGAGAAAACTAACTAAAAATGTATTTTTTTAAAAGCCTTTCAAACAATTTTTTGAAAGCTTTATAGTACACTTTTATAATTCTGAAACAATAGGTATATTATTGTAAGGAAATTTATTTTTAAATAATTATTAGTCTACTTCCAGGTTTTTTAAAAATCCTTCACTGCCTCTATAACGAGTGTCATTTCAGAGCTTTCTCTGTAAAAGTAAAGTTTGTTTGAAGATGGATTTAAAAATGTAGGTTTTACTTTAGTTCAGAAATTCCAAATAAATCCATATGTAATCTGCATTACAAAAATCTCCCAATTATTCATGAAAATAAGGGCGTTGTCTCTACTAAACACATTCTAATATAATTGGATCCGTACCGAAAATGTCTAAGATTTTGCCGAACCAGCATCAATTATCCAGTACTCATTATTCATCTATCTTTTTTTATATTTTATCACCCAGTTGCACAATTCTCGAGTTCTTGGAATATTTCTTTAATTATTAATGAACATTTTGAAGGAAGTATTGAGCCATCAAGTGGAAATGATCGATAAGGGTATTAAATTCAAGCTTGAAAAATCTTGAAAATTTATTTTTTGTGAGGCTTATAGTCACAGTTTTTGAATATCACATACGACAAATTAAATGATAAAAAAATTACTTCTGATTATTATTTATTAGTATGCTTTTAAATTAATCTATAAAAAATTATAACATAAAGCTCCATATTAAATTTAAATATCCACATTTTGATAAATAGAAAATATAAATTTTACAAGTTTTTGTTTTAACTTAAGTTTTGCACTTATAGTAAAATAATAATAGACATTTCAAAGTATATTTTTACTTGAAGTAAAAGTTAACTCGTAACTTTTTAAGTTTTTGTTTTAATAAGGATGTAAGGTTTTTTAAGTAATTTTGACTTAAAAGTTAGATTTTTACATTATTATGTTTACAAATTTACTAGCTATGGGAAGACAGTTAAATTAGCTATTTTCGTGAAACCGGTTTTAAAAACTGAATCAAACTTTTTTATGTAGGTTTAATAACATCAAAACTTTGAGAGGGATATAAATATTGTACTTCCCTAATTATTTGATTTAAAAGTAAAAAAAAAATATGTATTTTCAAGTTAACATATTTTTTTATCAAGACAAATTTTGTTGGGTTCGCAAAATATTTAATTATTACCTAAAAGAAATTAAGTTAATAAAATAAAGTTATATTTAAACTTTTGAAAAAGAGAAACATTTTTATAGTGTATATTTCAGTGTAACCTATTTGATCCATAACCGTTTGATATTTTGTTCAAATCCCTAACCAATAGCAAAACTTTTCATCTGAAAGTTTGAATGGCAAATATTTGGATGGCTTTCAAGTACTTTCATTGACCTTCGTCATAAATAATTCATAACTTTCTTCTGAAAATCGAAAATCAATGACGACCTTTTTCAATTGAAGTAAGAACGAACGATTGTACTATATTTTTCAATATAAAAGTATAATTCATAGGGTTTTATGGAAATCTTTGCATAACAATTAAGTTCCAGTGTATAAAAGATGTTGGCTGTTTATTTGAAAAGGTGGTTAGTATTATTTTTGAACTCTAAAATAAGGTAATAATATTTACTTCTTTTATGGTGTAAAAACAAATGTTATATAACATTTTACGATACCAAAAACACCCTATTCGGTATGAGAAAAAGTCTATTAAAAAGTGAAACGTATTATAAGAATTTCTTCAAACGTCGATATAAATATAAAAAAAATACCTTACACGTAAAAAAGTATATTTTCAAACTCATATCATTCAAAATATTCCAACAATAGGTTTTCCATTATACAGTAGGAAAATCAATTTACCTTTATTGTATTTATTTCTGAGAAAAATATCTGAACTTGTCATCAGGGAGAATGTGATCAAAAGCAAATGATAATTTCATCTTCTTAAAATATCCAGACTCTTTGATCCCTTTTCCATGAATATTGTAATGAAAACCGATTTCATGATTACCAGAGCTTTGCGATTCAAAGAATAGTATTCCCACTGCATGCATTTTAAATAAAGCCGCAAATTCTTAGAAAATGGATATTTCTGGTTCTGATAGCTATGATATTTATAACTGCATATGTTAAAAATTCAATATAATCATTATTCTTTTACGATTTGCATGTATAGAGCCTCAACTCTAAACTTTTAGGAATATTTATAAGTTTACTTAAATATTTTAAACTCTATCTATACCTATAAAAAACTTGTTTTCTATGTAGAGCATAAAAAACTTGTCAAAAGTATTAAGTGTCTTAATTATTACTATTAAGTTTCTTAATTATTACTATTACGTTTCTTAATTATTACTATTACGTTTCTTATTAAAACTATTAAGTTTATTATTAAAACTATTAAGTTTAAAACTATAAAACTATTAAGTTTATGAAGAATCAAGTATGTGTAAATTAAATACGGTTTTTGATACAAATATTTTTGAATGTTTATTTAAAAAGTTATGAATTATTTTTTTTAAAAAATCTACTTTTTTACTTTTTAACTTATTAAAATGTACATACATAATGGTAAGAGTTAAAGGTTTAGTTCATATTTTGGTCAATGCATTGAAAAAGAATCTTTGACTTTAGAGAAGAGTATTATTGCCTGCCAGTTACATAGTCAACGAACTGTAGTGAAGAGGAAAAACTGTAAATACCCAAATTCTGTGGGAAGAGGTCCATTTATACAAATTCCTCTCTAAACTCAAGAGTTTTCTATATCCGTTGCATGTATAAAAAAATACTACATAAAAACTGTAAGATCTAAAAGGGTTCTTAAGAATCGAGGTTTTTTCCCTAAAAAGTACAAATTGAGTCTGTCATATTTGACTGTAACGACCATAGAAACAGATGGATGTCTTTGGTTTTTATGATGATTGATGACTCTATTCATTTTTTTTTTTGGGAAAGACGGGACGCACTCCTTACGATGAGAGGCGTGTTGACATGATAAAATAAAATAAGGGTTGTATATTGTATGAGAGTTATTTTTACGCATAAGTAAAACAACTGTCGATTAGGTATGGTAATATATGTCTAAGTCAGTAGGAGAACCGATTTTACTTGTTTATTTTTACATTTCTTGTATGAATAGTGATAAAAAGTATATGTAAAAATGTAATTGCAGTTTATGTAGGATTAATTAAGTACGTATGATAAAATACAAGTATAACTTTAAAATTGTTTAATTTGTATAGATATCACTCGTCTTATTGTTTAGATATTTATTGATATTGATGTCATATAATCTTTAAGTCGATGTGATAACAAATTTTTCTTATTTATTTTCCATTTCCGATTTGAAGGGATGAAATCTATATAGCATTCCATGCGGGATTATTGTTGAATGATTGAATTCAATGCATAAATATGAAATCATTTAAATTTTATGGATATATAATTAGAAATAGTAAAATTTTTGTCTTATTAGGAAATAAATGGATAATAAAATAGGTAAATAACATTGCAATGAATAGAAATTATTGTAAATTTCGTAGAAATGTAACATAGATCATGCAGTTATTATCATTGCATTATTTTGTTTCAACAATTGAGGTATAACTCTTAAAGTTACTTTCTTAAATCTACCCTATGTGCTAAAGAATTTGAAATTTACAGATGGTTTTTGCGTTTTAACATAACTAGTATAATATAAACTACTTGCGTACTAAAAGTTCGTATATGAGTAACTTCACATCGTAACTCATACTCAGTTTTCAAGAAAGTTTGAAAGTTAAAAATGCTTCATTCGCTTTAACAAAACTCTCTAAGTTACTTTAGTTCTGTAGTACCTACTTGAATCCCTCATTATGTATTTGAAATGTATCAATCTTTTATGCCGTGGTGGGTAAAACAGAGAAAGCAACTTACCTCCTCTAAGTCTTCGTTTAATCCTACACTCATGTCATAAGTGTATCCAGTCAACACTCATAACGATAACTCATTGTCTTTTTGATGCCAGTTCTACAGCATGGTTATCCGAGACGATACACTTTTGTGAATCACACTACGAAAAAATATTCTTGCAAAGACGGTCACAAATGTTTGATTCTAACTTTCTTCCGTCGAAGGTTTGAATGAATCATTGGTGTGTGTTTTTCTTTTTTTATTTCATCTTGTGATGAGGAGGACTTTTATGAATGCGATAATAACCGGAGAATTGATTTTTATGACCTTAATTTTATGCCATCTATTGTTCTATTGTTTATAACGGGCTCACATGAAACGAGCACTATTGATTTTCAACACAACTGCTACAGACTATCGGAGTAAACAATAATGCGGTTCGATGAAGTTGGTTATTATACTCTTCTATTGTCGGTTGTTGAAATGGTATGGCAAGAGGAAAAATTAGGTCCAATCAATTCTAATTTGTCAGAAATATTCTAGTTTTCAGGCTACACTCCTTTTTTGTGTATTTACTTTTCTCAACCTGCATTGGAAGAAGAAAATGTATATGATGGTATCACAAGACACAGTTGTTTTTTATAGATGGGGAAGAAAACCTTTTTCTACTCAGCAGCAAAAATATAATATCATTTATCCAATCACTAGGGAAGAACCGTTTTAGGAAAAAATATATATTTCCAAAATTTCGGAATTCAGTTTCTTGGAATGCAAAAGCTTAGTAAAAGCTGAAGTTCGTCTTTTACAGAAAATATTTTCGTTTACAAAAAACCTCTCTGGGAACTAACTGTTTACAAAAGTAAAGTATTTCCAAGTAGAAATATATTTCAAGCGTGGCGAAGTTTCCAGAACTATCTATAAAGAAAAACAAAAATATAAAACATTAAAAAAGAAAAAAAACTTGTTTTCACTTCTTTTGCAAGTCAAATCGAAAGAGCTGAATAACGGAGTAAATACAAAAGATATGCTTCCATCCAATCTGCATTTCGAACTCTCCTCTTCTCGAATAAAAAAAACACTCTTCACAAAACAAACATTAAATATTCATGGAACTTTTCCCCAACTCTTCGTTTATCTATTCCTTTTCCAAACAACGACAAAGCGGTTTTCCACTCCGCGGGAACCACCTGGCTTTATTAGAAAACCGATGGAAAACCACAGTCCACGTTTGTATTGCCACCGCCGCGCACAGTAATAATAACAACAACAATCACATCTGACACGGGGAGCCACGAGGCTCCTTCCACCTGCTCCCTCGGAGACAGACAACGTGCATCTGGCAAGGGTAGACGGGGTGGGATCCGATGGGAGTGTAGGGAGCGCCACCTGGTGGTGGGATGTAGACGTAAATTCAATCAAGGGTAAAATGTTATGTTTGCGCGGAGTGAATGTGGGATGGAAAGATCGAAGAGTGTGCAAACAAGGTTTTTTTTTCTCTGCGTTTTCTAATTTCTTCCCAGTCCTGATTTTAATTCAGGGGCGGTGATTCTTTTGAAAGGTAATTTTCGTGGGTTTTGGAGGAGTTAAGTTGATTTTGTTGAAAAGGTCTGAAGGGCTTATTATTATTGTAAAAAGAGGAATGTATTTAAGTGATAAAGCTCAAGTTGTGTAATGACTAAGTTAGAGAGAAATATTCTGTGAGGGGTACCTGAGGGGTTAAGATATTTCGCTATGCATATATACTAGACTGCATAGTGAACGCTTAAGTTTGATTTTCTTATTGCTTTTTTTTATAAACCTCTTTTATAACTTTGCCAATTAAGTTGCAGAGAGGGAAAGGAAGTAAGAATGGATTAGAAATATATATTGAGAGAGGGAGATAGGAAGTGCGATAGAAAACGAAGGAAAAGAAAGCGAGAGGTTGAGAGGTGAAATTAGAATGAAAAATTAAATTTTGAGGGAGGAAAATAGTGAAATGGAATAAAAGAGGAGGAAAAAGAGAAAAAAAAAATAGGTAAAATAGAGAAGGATAGAAAGAATGGATTTAGAGATAGAAGGAAAATCAGCAAAAAGTGAAATTTTTTTTTTGAATTTCACAAACAAACCTTTTCTATAATTTATCGATGTATTTATTTAGCTAAAAAAATACCCATTTTATATTGTCAGACTGACGAAGAGGGTTCATGTTATCCTCGAGACATGTCTGTTTTTAGATTTTTAAATCTTTTAATTAAATGTGCAAAAGCAAACGTTGTCTTTTTTATTATTAATACTCATTCTAATTGACAACTACAAAATCATTACTTTTTTTTTACAATTTTTCCCATTTTATCTTCTTTTCATAAAAGGTTTTGTATTCTTAAATATGTTGCTTCATTCTTCATATGAAAAAAATTTTAAATGAATTTTCTTTTCTTTTAATGTTTGGGTAGTTCTGAATAAAAACTAATGGCTCCATATAAAATTATAAAAGTTAATGCGATTTCTAGACTTCATTCTTATTAAAAAAAACTACACACTTATCAAAAAGTAATGCTTAAATATCTAAATATAGTTTCAGAAATATGTTGTATACGAAAATGGTTACAAACTAAAAAAAAAAGGGGGAAACGACATTAAAACTGTAAAAAATTATCTCAAAACCCATAAAGGTTTCCAAAAAATTGAAAAATAAAGTTTTTTTTTTCTGGGACTTTTCTCTGTTTGATAGTTATAAAGATACAACTGGTAAATATTATTGCCATTATGGAAGGGAAGGGGTCTTTAATTGGCTCAGGAAATAATTTCGTTCGTGAGTATCGAGCACGTTGCCGTTATTAGCTCCAGATACCAACAAAAACTTCGCTAACTTACAACTAGCATCGAATCGTAAAAAATAGTCCAATATTGATTTTGCAAAATGAATCTCAAGAAAGTTAGTAAGTCTAAATTAAACGTGTTTTCTTAAATTTATACTAGAAATATATGGGGATAGTAAATTGATGACGAGGATATTCTTATTTTTCTCTATAGTGTTCTAAGAAGTCGTGATAAAAAGCGATAAGTAAAAAATCTTGCCAGATCCTGCTCTGAAACCAAGTGGAACTTTTTTATTAGACATTTTTCAAAAACCTACCAAAAACTATCTGCCGATAGGTGCCTATTTGGCGTCTGTTGCGATTTTTATGTGGCATTGTGTGGGCTCTTTTCCTATGTAAAACCTATGTAATGTATTTTAATATAATATCTTGAGTCATAATTTAAAACCTTTTTTCTTTATTGAAATGTAACTTCATATCCATTATCTCCATTACCTTAAGGATTTTTAAATACTAAATTCCTTGCAGATCTAATAAACTTTTAACCAAGTAGTAGTCCATAATACAATTTTTTAAATATTTATTTCTGATTTGTAATGCGACGCAGAAAATGAATTTGCAGAAAATTAATAAATAAATAAACAATTATTTTTCTCTTTTAAAAATTTTTTTTTCCGCCATGTTAGAGCAGCCATTTTTTTATAAATTTAACGTAAAATTTGTAATCAGTGACCCGAAAAACTCCTAAATTACGAAGTTTTATCAAAATCCTAATCACTTTTGACTTTTGGACAGATTTTCGAGTTTGGGGAGCACTGTGCGGCGTAATTTAATAATATTGATTTGTAGTAATACGATAGAGTAGCTTAAATCAACAAATATTAATTCATTTTTAAACTTGAGGGTTTGAAGTGAACATATGATGTTAAAATTCATGTTGCAAATAAGATGATAATTTTCTTTATAGTTTTTAATATATTTGGGTGCTAAATCCTTTTAAAACTTAATTTTTCTGGAATTCCTCTCCAATTTTTTTTCTCCTTTATTTAAACCACTGTTTGGTTGCATACAGGGTTTTTTTGTAAAAATTTAAATTTTGATCGTTGCAGATTTACTTTTCAATTTTGTACTATTTTTCAAAATGAAATATTGGACCAAAAAAATGTCACTTTAAAATAAGAAATAAAGTTATGCACCTGTTAAAAATGGAACCCTAAAAAATTAAAAAGGAATTAAACACGACATATTTTGAAAAATTGTGGATAATAATGAAGTGAATTTTTTAATTAAATAATTTGGTATTAATAGTTATAATTAGTTTGTTATAATTTTTTTAAATGACACCTTTACGTAAAATAGAAACTTATATTTTCGAGCGTGCGTTGGTAATTTAAATTAAATAATCGGCTTTAAAATCTGAAAGGAATGAATTTTCCCCCCGTCATTAGTCTTATTTATGACAGTAACATCAAGTAAATTGAAAAAAGTAATAAAAAATTTCAAAAAAGTGTGGCAGGGCCCTTAGTTGAGAGTATGCGTATTATATATGAAATTCTTATATTCTTTACTTTTTTAATATAACTGAAACATTAAATGGTATTGAAAAGTTATAAATTAACAAACTTCTGGAATGTTTGATAATATGGCTTATAACTATTCCTTCGGTCGTGAAGGGGAAACGATATTTATTTTCTATAAAGCATAAGGTAAAAGAAAAACTTCGCGAAGTTTGTCAAAATGCACTTCTTTTATTAAAAAATTATTTTTAAACTACAAGTGATTGTAACTTTGCACCACGCAAAACAAGAAAACTGATGTAAATAATATCCAGAGGCAACCAAAGATTCCAAAACACGTTGAAGAGTAGATTTTAGTTTCATTTATTAGTACATATATGCATGAGATCATAATTATAAATTTGCGTCTGAAAAGTGAGGTGTCCAATTGTGCCCCAATCTCCCCTATTATTTAAATTAGAATTTAATAAAATATATTTTATTTTAAGCTAATATACCCTTAATAATGTTAAAGAAATTATTGTATCTAATATTCACAAAATAAAACTGTCCTCAAAGAATTACTAACACAGTTCTAATAGAAAAAGAAGATTTATTCAAATTATTTACAGTTCATAACTGTTGTTGTAGTAGAACATTGCTGTAATATTATGTCATACTGAGTACAAAACTTATAAGCCGGAAGTTTTTACTCATGTATACAACATACACACAAAACTAAGGCTGTTTTAACATTTGCTCAAAGAGGCGAAGTTAATATTGCTCTTTCATCAGCATTCACTGATTATCATTGCGTTTGAGAGGACATTGTGTACAAGGTCGAATTTATATGACAGATAAAATGACACAGAAAGATCTAGTACACTAAAAGCTTGTTTCTCTTTTCTTGCTTCTCGAAATGTATAAAAGCTTACGCATAATCAGTGTTCTTACTGGATAGAGATGAACAGGGAACAGAGCTGAACAGAGGGTGTGAGTGGCAACTTTCTGCAAAGAGCAGTAAAGGATTATGTATTGTATGAATCAAAAGTGTCTGTAAGTAATCAAGCTTGGAATATGAAGAGAAATTTCCTGATTTTTGGTGTAGGAATATAATTTTTTTGAATTCAGATTGTTAACTTTGAGATTGTGTACCCACCAAATTATCAATTTAGAATATAAAGTAGAATGATAACAATATCCGATTGATAATAACAGCAATTTGATACTAGAAAGTTTCAAACGGTGTTTTAAGTTGAGTGTAAGCTTTAAAATCACAACTAATTGTCCTAATTGAAGTATTTAAAACGATTACCTGTATTTTGCAACTTTAACATTCTTAAAGAAAAGTATGAGAGTGGAACATATAAAACTTATAAACTCTCACTTATAGACTCATTTTGTATGATTATGTATTAGAATTGGCCTTCGAACGGTAAAAAAGAGTTTTTTAGGGGATTTCACTAGATTTTGATAACATTAAGCGATATATTGATAACATTAAACGATACATTTTGCGGTAGTTTAAATAGGAGTGAATGGGACCAGTCGATTTCGATAACATTATCCGATTGATTACTTTAACCGTGATCACAATAAGCGGAGTCGACTGTAATACAAGTTATTTTTCTTACATAGGAAGACGTGAATTCGATATCTCACAAAAAATGTATGTGTGTTGATTTCAATAGAATTTGAAGCAGCATTCTATTTTTAGTTGTACTGAAGTTGACCCACTGTTGAGCTCCATTCTCTGTACGTTAGGTTGAAAAACACACAAAAAACTGTATAGTATCTATCATTTGTTTTATTTCTGCTGGATTGTCACAACATATTTGCAACCTCAAGAAATACTTTATGGGCACAAATACATGGGATTGAGACCTGCTCAGCATCACGATTTAATGGTTTTTCAAGTAAATAACATAAAATGCTATTGCAGTAAATGAAATGAGCTTTTTTAAACTATAATAATATTTCACGCAGTGAGAAACGTAACAATGATATTGTTACATAATGTGCTTTCAATGATTGCTGTAAATATATAAGTTATTTAGGTCACAGCTACCAATAGATTTTAATAATTAAGAAATCTAAATAGTTGTACCTAAGTAAAGAAAAATTAGTACATTACATAGCAATACTTTGGCTGTTTCACATTAAAAACAAAACTAAAATAACAGCATGCAAATACTGTGATATTTATTTGAAATGGAATTATTTTAAGTGCTTCTGATTTGGTTACCTAGAAGCCAACGTTCAGAAAAATAACTCTGAAAATGTATCGTGTGCATTACGAGCAAGTAAAGTTTAAATTTATCTACCAATTAAAATCAAGTTCAACAAAGGGATTAAAAATTATTACCTAAAATGATGTTAATACTAAGTATTTTATATTAGAAGCAAGCGTAATAGACATAGAAATGTTTACTAAACTGTGCTTAATACTATTATAATATTTTAATTCTAATTTCTATGATCATAACTTTCGAAAAATCGTGATCGATTATGTACATGTTATAAAAACGTGAAGTTCTTTTCCGATGAATGATATTTGTGAAATAGTGTGTTTTTTTATCTTTCGAGTTTTAATCATAAGATATTTTCAATTTTTATCTACGTTTTTGAGGGATTAACATTAAAAAGGATAAAACTACAACTTTCCTTTCTTATCTATGGAATGTATTATAATTATCTTCACATGTGAATTTTATATCCCTAACAAGAACAAGTCAAACGTGGTTAAAATTTGCATTTTCCTGTAAGCAGATTAATAGTACTATACCTTCTTTTAGGATATTTAATGGAAAAATAAATTTATTTTTTAAACTTTTTCAATATTTCATAAGTTTTTGACTGCTTTTAGAGACGGGTATAAAAATACCAGATATATTTTAGATCTTTTTACTCTAAAAATAGAGTTGTGTGGCCCCTTTCCATGTATCATAACTTTTATAGTATATACACCATTTTTGTTCTAAAATTCATTTTAAAAAATTGTTAAAGCTTAATTTATATCAACGAGAAAATCAGGATTTTATATCAGAGTTGAAATTACCTTCAATAATACGTTTAATAAAGATTGGATTGAATATTTAAATATTAATATTCAGACTGTTATTAAATGAACTGAATATTAAAGAGAAGTTAACTTATTTTCATGTCACATGTTCTCTTAATTGTTTTTATAAAATGTTGAATTTTAAAGAAGTTAATATCATCATAATCTTAATTTTAAAAATTATTCTAAATTTCTCATTAAGTATTATAATCTATTGCACATAAATCTTTAAAAAAAAATTAAATACTTTTGAAATTTATATGCTGATTAGAACTAGTTATTTTAGTTTAAATAAAATTAGACATCCCTAAATTTATGTGCAATTCAGAAAACGTTTCTACATTAAAAGTGTTATTTTTATTTTTTGTTTTTAAAAAACACTTCTTATTTGTTAAATATTTCAATTGAGCACTTAGCCCCCTTCATACGTTTTTCAAACATTCAATGATAAAACTTTAACTGTGTCGCATCTTAACTATTTTAATTCAAAATGTTTTGTACGAAGTGAATTTTAGAGAAAGTTAATTTCATATACAAGTTTTTCAAAACACTCTAATCTCAATTTTTGTGCAGAAAATACTTGAAAATTTGATCAGTTCTCCTTTTTTTAAAACTCTAAATAACAAACAATGAACACCTAAAAAGGATATTATTTATGAAAATACTCCTAAAATTAATTATTGACTCTAGATTGAGTATATTACATTTGTGTTCTTAAAGGAGTTTATAATTACTTGTAAACAATAACAGACCACACCGAAAATGCAAAGACATTTTTTCATAGAAGGACAAACTGCACAGCAGTCATATTCACACTTAATAATTACACTAATAAAAATTACTATCATCTATTGAGAAGACAAAAAGCGAATGCTAATAAACTAGGAAGAACAGTGATATTTTTAGGTATTCCAATAATGAAAGTCTAATTAACTTTTTTTACTGTTTCATAAATAATTTAAATTTCGCCATTGAATTGCTAAAAATTACAAATGTTTCAAAAGTATCTGAGATTAATATTCCGTGTTACATTAAAAAAAATAGTTCACTACATAGGTAATGCATACTATAGGATCAATTTAAGTATAATTTCGTTTGTTAATTTGAGAAAATTCAAAATTCAAGTATTTTAAATTAAATATTCGGAATGTTATTTAACTTGAAAATATTATTTATTTAGAGTATTTTAGCTTATTTTTTATATTTAAGGTATTTATACCTTAGAGACATTATAATAAACGAGTTATTAAACAATTATTTTATGGAAATATAACTTTTTTTGCATAAATTATTAAATTTATTTTTTAACAATGAGCAACAGATAAGAATGTTAACTTCAAATTACTTTTTCTTGATTTAACCACGGTTTACTAGATACTAGTATCTAGTAAGCCGCGATTTTAACTTTCTTACCATTTATGATTTTACAACAGCTCTCTTAACAATCAGTTTCAGATAAAAATGTAAACTTTAATTTTTTTTTTTCAATACACCTATGAATGTGAGTAAAAACACGAGTAACTGTGTACATATATACAAGGTTCAGAGGACATATTTATAAGTGGTAGTAGGATATACTGTAACAGTTCTTAATAGAAACAAGTAGAAAAATAAACTATGATTTGCATAATTTTAATCCAATCACACAGTCAGTACACTTATTCTCACACTCAAACATTTGGTTGTGAGCAATAAATGTTCAAATTAAATCTTCCTGAGCGTAACTATTGTTTTAGTGCATGTTTTGTGTAAGTATGTTTCAATGGAAAGTGGTAAATACGACTGTAGAAGTATGTTTAACATTTTGAATGAATTTTTTTTATGTTGTCATGAAATTTAAATGGCACCAACGTCAATATTGGTCGCTAATTGTCTTTATTGTGTAAAAGTTAAGAGTGTTTTAAATAACAAGAATTTCTTGTCAAAAATTTTTAATTTATATTTAAATTTTTTTCATTTTTTACTATCAAATATACATTTAAATTAAAGTTTGCCAAATTAACGCATTTTGATCATGAGCATGTGCTCTCATTTAAAGAAATCCGATTTTGTCATTAAAACCTATTTATTAGGATTTATTTTAATTGTTATAAGTACTTAATTAAAGTAACAACTTCTTCAATAAAAAGAATACGTGGTGTAAGGTAATAAGATGATTTTACTGATACCATTTAAATAATTGTCATTAATTTCATTTTCAGTCCTTTTTTTTAGTTAAGAAAAGTGAAAGACCCATTCAAGCACGTAATAAAGAAAAATATAAAGTAGAAACTCTAAAATATATTTTAAATCATTTTTCTCTTGACCGTTATTGAGCAAATTGACTAGTCAAATTATAACCAACACATTCAAAGACAACTCGTGAACACATTAATAAATAATTTCACTAACACTAAAATGCATAGATTTTCAATCGTTGGTAAAAATCCAAATATTTAAACAAAAACATTGTAAAGGGCAATAACAATTTCAGCACCATTGCTATTAATAACATGTAGAGGCATGTGAAAATTCTATAGATATTCATGTAGAAGTTTTTCAATAAAACTTATAATAAATAAAAAAAAAAATCTTATGTTTTCTTGTCAAAATGTGGCTAAAAATCTCAAGTTTTGCCCACATAATAGCATGAAACGTTGGAAGTAAAATTTTTGTAATTAATTGGGTTTACTTCAGTACCATACTTTTGTAAATCAGTTTTAATTCAAGAAATAAAATACAAAATTAAAAAAATCTACTTCAAAAGTTTATCGAAATTCTTTTTTCTTCCTCCCCCCCCATTCCATCAAAACTGTTTTGTCTAAGTTCTTATGAACGTTTTCCTTTAATTTATATTTTTTTTTTGATGATAATAAAAAGTAATGAATCATTGTCTTGAAAAAAAATTAATTCTCAAGAAAAGAGTTAATGTAAAAGGTTCAGTTATAAAAGTGGGGTTTTGTAACATTTTTGTTTAAAATTCATTTCCACCAATACCTCTCTTCAATTTAAGTCCCTTTTGACACCCATTTTTAACCTTAGAGAACAAAAAAAAACCCCAATAAAATAGTTATCAAGACAAAGTCAACTCAATATTTTTAGGTGATTAAATATCTGCCCAACTCCAATTTTAAATAGTAGCCATTACTTCATATTAAAAAAAAAAAACTTCACCATTGTAGATTTTGGCCAACTAGACTCATGAGGCCAGAGAAGCTCAAGATTAAGACACGTGATAAAAGTCTTGAGGTCACTTTTTATCGCTCTTTGACAACAATTCAACTCCTCTCTGAATGAAATGAAATTACTAAAATTAACAGTAATGAAACTTATGAAGCATTTCAAATAATATACCCAAGGTTATTTTTAATAAAAGAAAAACATAAGAGTAATCACTACTTAAATTGCAATTGGGTACTTGGTAATGGTATCAGTTTAATTAAAAATCACCCTGCAAATATTATTTGAAATGCCCCTCAAAAGTTTCTTAAATATTTTTTTTTAATGTGAAGTGGAGTTGATGTGATGTTAGGACTTCTATCACACGTCCCAATTTCGAGCTTTTCTGGCCTTATGAGATAAGTTGGCGATGTATAGATTCAGATAACACTCCATAGTGAACCCAATACTGATCTATTGAATCTAGCACATGCCTCTACGATGCCTACACCTTTGTTCCCATGCTTTAATTTTCTTCCTCCATCTACTCCAACGGGGCTTGGCGACAGAATCTCTCATCATCAAAAGCACCATTTGAGATGTTTCAGCACTTCTAGCAGCCCCTACAGAGCAGCCTCCTTCTCACTCATCACACAGACCGAGGAGGAATGTATGGCTGACCTTTCTTGTGGTAAAAGGGTCATAGATTGATTGTTGAAAAGGAGGGGATGAGATTGATTTTTTTTTTTTAGTCATATGGAAAAACTGTTTTGGCTCTACTATCTCTTCCGTTCTTCGGTTTGTGGGGGGAGGCGCTCCTCGCCTTCCGGAATGCCGAAGCAATTGTCTAGGAAGCTTTCCATCGTCCTGTACAAGTGGGATTTGACGTTCGACAGGCCGTGTGTTTCGTCGGGATACACCTAGCGAGGGAAGAATAGTTTAAGAGTTTAAAATGCATACAGTAAAAGGAATCGTCAGTTTGAAAAGGGGAATAGATAAATCCAGAAGTCAAGATTTGATAAGATTTGATTTGAGATAAGAAAAAAAAACACCTTTAGATATAAGTAAGGGAGTTTTTGTTGTTACCAAATTTAGAATAAATAATTATTTTAGAACATTAAAAAATATAAGTATGTTCAAAAATATTTGACACTTGAAAAATTTTGATTGACTTATTCCCTTTTTCAAACTTATGAAATTTCAGCTGAAAAAATCTTAAAACCCCCTTATATTGACTCTAAAAATAAACTATATTTCTCTAACTATTATTCTTTAAATTATTTTCTATTAATTATTGCTATAAATTTTATTTTTTGAATTTTTCTTTTTTAAACTGATGATGCAGTTGTTAATAGGTTAACTTTCCTTCAGTTCATTTAGTTTTGTAAGGTATTTTTTTAACACAAGTTTTTTCCTTGGCCCTTACAACTATTCACATAAATAAGGACTGAATCTATTAATTTGCTGTAAGAAGAATTTGCTTTCAGAATCTTTTAATTTGCTACTTATTTTCTATTGATGCTGTATACTGTTTCTATTATTTGATTATTTCTTAGCTTTATTGTTTTTACTTTTAGGTTATTTACTGTTTATTACTATTTAGGCTATTTTTTTCATTGCTGTTTAGGGTATTTTTGTTAATTATAGCTTGTCCTGGTGGGCAAGCGGTATTTCAAAAAGTTTTTAAAGTTCTTTTCTTGGCAAAACAAAGGCAGGTTGTCTTTAGTTAGTGTTACGCCCGTCAAAATACTATGCTTCTATAAAAAAATTATAAAACAATGTATCTTTACATCAGTTAACATCATAAGAAATGACAGAATGTTTCTAGTTTTACCTGTGCATGGTACATTACTCCGGCGTCTGTGATTGCTTTCATAAGCATAAGTGATTGTTGAGCATGCACATTATCTGAAAAGAAAACCAATTGAATTTACTACAGATGACAATTTTTTTTTGTACAAAAACTTTTTTTAACAAAGTGTTGATAAAATTCAAAAATTCTTATTAATATCTGAAAAATTATTGTAGGTATACTGATATTTATCTAGTATAAGTCACATTTTGTTACAGTGAATGAAACCAAATAAATTGTTAACTAGCTCTATCGGGATCGAAAAAAAATGTCCTTTATAACCGATTGTTTACTATAGTAAAACTCAAAGCAGAAAGGTTACTTAAATTGAAAATCAATGTGCACTTATATCAGACATTTTACAAACATGGAAGATATATCTTTTCTTTCCTCTAAACTTATTTTTTAAATTTATATTGATTGATTGAATAATATTTTAATTCATTGCTAAGTGATATTAAAAAACCAATATTTATGCATGGCAATTGGAAATTCTATGAAGGCTTTATACCATCTGCTGTGCCGTGAATTAAAAGAAGTTTCTTGTCTTTGATATTAGCTGCTTTTTTGGTGACGTCGGCTTTTTCGTATCCTATGTAGTTGTCAGTCGGCCAAGGCATCTGCATATACCTCTCGGAAAACACAGAATCTAGAATAGGATGGTTGAAAGTGATGAGTTTATCAGTATTTTAAGGTACAACTTAAAAAAAAATGTTAACATTTTAATTGAAGAACGCTAACGTAAGTTCAGTACAAAATAAGTGTTTGGACCATAAATGTTAAATATTTAAAAATTTTAAATTATCTGTTATAATGTTTGAAAGATTAATATCTTTTTATCAGTAACGCAAGTTATTTTATAGAAATTTTAACTTTCACTCCATGGAACTTTTAGAAAATATTAACTTAGGTATTTTAGAGGGGTAATTGATATTAATAACTAAAAACCCCTTTTTAGTTTTTAAGGATACTTTTTCTTATAAGACTTTTTTGAAACGTAAAGTGTAAGTAGAAGAGTAGCTGATATGAAAAACTAACATCACTTTTTAAATTCTTGAAAAAAAAAAAAGCTAAGCTCTTAAAGTAGATATGTAATGAGCACCTCTTTTCAACACTGAAATTTGGCTTGTCGTATCAATAAAAGGATTTTTGCAATTAAAACTGAATAATTTTAATAACAACAATAAATTTATTTTTTTACAAATGCATACGATACGCTTGTCAGCTAGATTTTTTTTTAATATAGACGATGAAAAAAAGGAGAATGTTAAGGGTCTGTTATCTTATTAACTCGTTTTCACGGATCTATTGATATTGTACAGAAAAACTGAGAAACTCGATGGTTAACCATGAGAGAAAAAACACGCAAAGGGAATTAGGCCAGTCTGGTATGTTTTCTTATGGGATAAAGAATAAGAAAATTTATCGATGTCTGCTTATGTGGTGGAATCCTAACTAGATCCTAGAACGGTTATTTTTATTGTATGGCCAAAATAAATATTTGGTCAGTAAGTCTATTCAGCACCTATTCCAGATGGGTAAAACATCGATAGTTGATTCGTGTGAAACACTGCTAACTATCCTGATAAAGATTTATATGAAAAAAATATATTAATCCCTATTTTTTTTGTCTTTTCTATTTTTAGTTTTAAAATGGGTGTAAAAAAGTTCTTTTGAATAAAAATAAAATAGTTTTTAAGTTTTAATTATAAGTTTTCAGTAGTGACTTTTAATTTTGTGCTCAGTTATTATTAACATTCTCTCCTTTAAGAAATTTTAAAGTTATGTCAATTTTATGATTTCTCATCAATAATTATTATGTAAAAGATTTTTAAAACTAAAAATCATAAAGGAAAGGTATACTTATAGCACCTGTAAAAAATAAACCTACCTTTTAAATGGTTACTTTCAAGATATCTAATTATACACACGTATATTTTTAAAATTCTTAGATTGTGGTTTAAAACACGTCTGCTTAAGTATTTAATGATAACTTTGTCCTCAGTTTATTTTTCAGTTCAATAAATACCTCAATGAAATGTTTCGTGAAAATCGATAACTTTTTTAAAGTGAGAGAAACAGTTAAAATACTGATATCTCCGTCCAAAGAGAAAACATATCCATCAGGCCATATATTAAGAAAAATTTTTATCTGTAGCTTTAAATTTAATAAGCTCATTACTCTGACTAAAAAAAAATCAAGAGTGTCAAGATTTAAATATTAACGTCAATTTTAACATATTTAAGTAAACAAATTTGAAAAATATTAGGCACCGTAATACAGCCAACTTGTAACAGGAGCTACAGCAATTCCACAGTTGAAAACTTGACTGTCAGTCGCCAAAGCCATTATTGTGCTATACCCTCCGTACGACCATCCCCAGATTGCTGTCCTGAACCGGTCAATGAAAGGAATTTCGTTTTTCAAATAACTGCAAAAAAAGCGTAACATTATGAGAGGATTACTTTTTGGGGAAATCACGAATCACATCATACAATTTTAAGGATTTTTTAAACATCCTCCTATGGAAAAAGGTTTTGTGTATCAATGATGTTTTCCCCATCGTGGTGTTACACTTTGAATGTATAATATTACCACTTTGAAAAACGTTTGAAATTTTATACCACTATTTTAGTTGCTTGAGAACTTTAGTAACTCTTGTTTTATAGTTAATTCCCCTAGCAGTTGAAGAATAGCTTCCTGTAGGAGGGGGCCTTTTAACAATGGAGAAAAATATGGTTTTCAGGTGTTATGTTACCAAGTTTGGACTCTCCTTTCCTCTTATCACATACATATTATAAACCTTTACTCCGTACTCTTCCCTAAAGGTCTAAAGTAATTTGTGAGTTGGCCTTTAAATAGCCAGAGTCATTATCACAATAACTATTAAAAAGAACACATTAATCTTGTTGAAGACTTAATGATTTTCGTGAAAAAATATTAACATCTCAAATGTTTTATGCACTCTTGTTAATATTTTGTTCCGTTGAAATTTATTTACCCTCATTAGAGTTTAGTTAATTTTTATAAAAAAAATTATCTTTAACAAACCTGGCCACTGCGAGCTGGTCTTCAATCTCCGTGCTACCAAGTTTTCGGTAGATTTCGTGTAGCCTCTTGTCCCCTTGGTTGCCGCTTCCTCTCCCGTCTATCCAGGAATAGACGAAGTTCTTCCTACTAGCCAGGTAGCTTCCCCAATGGACGTAGAACCTGTCAGTCACCATTTGACTGCCAGGGCCTCCAAACCTGTAAAAAAAATTACGTTAGATACTTTGTATGGGGGAAGTTGCAGGAAATAACATAGGTGGTTTTAAAAGAACGTCACAATTTGATCAAGGATACCTGTGATCTTTTGTTAAGTGTATTTTGGAATTGAAAGCTTTAAACCTTAGCACTAAGTCATTAAGTTGAGAAAAAAAAGTTAGGAATACTTACATTGTAATATTTACAGTGTTTAATCTATATAATCTTTAATTTTAGGTTTTGGAAACGCAAATGCGTTTGATGCCAAGAACTTCATTTGGGATTAGAAGTTAAGGTATGTTTCAAACATTAGGTTTTCTTTCCATCTTCATTCAATTTAGTTTTACAATTTAACGTTGTATAATTTCTTGAATTTCACAAGTATTTTGTTCTTAGTTTCTTATTATAAGGCCCTTTTGAATTTTCCTTGTAGAAAATTTGGGGTCATTTTTAAATGTGGCGCTGTAATTTTCCCCCCAAGACTACTTTTTCAATCCTAAAGAATTTTTTAATGTATGAATCCTTTAACACTAGAAAGACGGGATGGGCTTTTTTGGCCCATCGCGCTGTTTGCGGCTTAATAATTTCAACACTAATCAACCGAATGGCTTGAAATTTTCTGACTTTTCCTTATTTGGTTCTATTAAAGTGCATACCAAACCGTTTTCATTTTAGTCCCATAGGAGCAAATATAGCGAACCGTATACCTAGAAAGACGGAGCGGGCTTTTTTGGACCGTACCACCTCTGCTGTGTTTTCCTTGCTTCGTTCCGCTCGTATTTCCATGAAATTTTCTTATAGAAAGGGGAGGGGATCTTCTTTGTTTGTTATCTCTTACAAGTTCCATTCAATTCGATTCGGTTCGGTTTAGAACGCCCCTTTCTCAGTAGGGGTTGTGGTCGAGGGGAGGACATTTCAAAGGATGAATTTATGGTGCCCACCATAAAGATAAAGGTTCTCACCATTGAATTTTGGCCTACAAGGTGACCAATAGGGTTTGTTTCTCATAAAAGAAATACATTTTACAACTTGAACTGTAACAGCTGTTTTCTTTGTATGGGGAAACTGCTAACCTTCATTACCTGTTGAGGCATTGAAAATGATGCGTTGTGAAGTGTACCCAGCCATACTTGGGAAAAGAAAGGAACATAACAACTGACAGCTATTTTACAATAGTAAAACTGTGTGAAAAACTAAAATCCCAAGCAAAACTAGTCTGGTTGGAACACTTAGAAAAGACCGTAGAGGGGTTCGGCCAACTGCAAAATTAGGGGAAAAAAATCTATATTCAACAATTGTTTATTTAAAAAAATAAAGACATAACCTTAACTGCAACACAACGTAGTTATCGACAACTATAAGGAAAAGAAAAAGCCGAATACTATAGCTTACTACAACAAAACTAAGTATGGAGTTGACATCATTGTGGATCAAAATCATTGTGAATCAAATGATACGGCAGTATAACTCCAAATCGGGCTCTAGCCGTTGGCCTATGCATGTTTTCTATTACATATTAGATATCTCTGCTGTAAATGTATGAATCTTGTACAAGGAAAAAACCGGGAAAAAAGAAATTAAGTCGTAGAAATTTCATCTTGAGATTTTGTGAAGAGCTCCGTGCCCCTTTCGTGTCTACCAAAGAAACAACCATTTCTACTATAAAAGGGGAAAAAAAGCATAAACAGAGAAGAAAGCAGTGACAAAAAGGGTTATATTATGTAGAATTATAGTATCCTGTAAAGGAAAACATACATTAAAGACATGTTTAGACAGTAAGAAATCGGTTTGTGGAAAATGCGAATTTAGAGAAAGGCTTTGTAACCATTATTGCTCCAAATGTGCAAAAACACGAATAAACAGATCAGTTTTAAAAACTTTGCTTTATTTATTGAATGGGTTTTATTAATTTTTCGTATCAGTGTCATTTATTTAGAGTAGCAACTCATTTATCAGATCTATGGATAAAAGTATAGTCAAAGCACTTTTTATGGCCATAATTACAATTTATTTTAATAGTTAAAAATTCTAAAATCCTATAGAAATCTGAAGATTGAGTCTCTATCTTATACTCTAACAGTTATTTATATGGTATTGTTATATTTTAGATGTATAATTAGCTCCGTATGCAAAAAATCAAGGAGGGGCCAAAAAGGCCCACTCAGTCTTTCTAGGTATACAGCATACTGCCGTCTTTCTAGTGTTAATGAATAAGAAACTTATTTTTGGTACTTGATTGTAAGATTTATATATGAAGGTGAAAACATTTTAGTTTTTATGTTGCATTTTTCTCCGGTTTACTAAAACGACTAACTATAAACTATAACGACTTTAAAGCAATAAACAACAAAAAATAGTATAATTAATTCCATATTGACTATGTTATTTTTTTAAATAAGGCGTTCAGATAATTAGATACTAAGGCTGTGGATTTTTTTACGTTATTAAGATAATTTAGATAGTAGAGCTTAAATACTTACACATTGATCACCATGGGATACTTAATCATCTCTTCATCTCTAAGGCCAGGTGGCAACAACAGTCGAACGTTCGCATCTGAAAAAAAAAATATTTTACATGTAACAAAAATATTTCTTTATATTTTGTTCATATAAAACTTATTTATCAAAATTTATTAAATATAGAAGACTTCATAAATCTTCAGACTTACTAATATAGAAGACTTCATAAATCTGACTATGATCTAAATATGAAATTTCACCTTGAAATAATAATACTGTAGTTTTAAGTCTTAGTGATATACTTACTGTATCCTCCTTCAATAGGCACATTGAACGTCCTGAGTTGAGGCATTGCGGTGTTTTCAATTTTATACCTAACATTCTCGTTGCTATCCAGCATGTCCACTAGAAATTTCAAAATTCAAAAATTAACACACTGATTACATTTTAAAATATTCAATAGTTGCCAAAAGAACATTAATGCTCATAGAGTTGCATACCCATTTCTCTATAATTATAAAAATTCAAAAAAATGTTTTTACTTTGTGTTTGAAGTTTTCACACTATGAAAGATTATATTGAATATTAATTAAATACTTTTTTGTTGAGTTTTTCTTTTGTTTTCATTTTATTACAATAATGTTTTCAAGCTGTGGGTGGAGGGGAGGGATTTCCAGAAGTTTGAGTTTTTCCAGAAGTTTGACAGTAAATTCGCTGCTGCTTTCACACTGTTTTATACACATGTGTGTTAAGTGTGTAGGAGACAAACCCAGACAAAAATTTTGCAAAATTGCTTCCTTGCAAAAAAGTGAAGGGGGTTGAAACACTTCGCCTGCAGTTTTCTTTAGAAAATGTGCATTTTTTGTAAAACCGGTGAAATTTCTTTAGAATGGTTTCAAAATAAATTGATGTAGAAAAACTGCAGACTTACATGCTGAAAGGCTTCAAAGTCCTTTTGTTACAAAATAACAGCAGACTTCTTTGAGAAAACTGCACTTTAAGCGCTTTTTTAAGCAATTTTGCAGATTTTGTTTTGCTGGGGACAAAGCAATAAGTTTGAGAACCACAGGGTTCAACTCAATAATCACTTTGTTTTAAATTGAACTAATTTGAATGTAAAAATAACCCAAAGACCCCATTTTACACCTCAAATTTGCATCATAAACCCTATTTCCCAACCCTTCCTTTCATCTTCATTTAACAAAAAATATCCGTTCCGCTTACATCTGGTGTGGTTGTCCGTCGTCCTCAGGTCTATCCAAGGCACCCCCGGCCCCAGGCACTCGAGAATGTAGTATTTTGCGCCGGGGCTGAAGATGGCGTTGTTGAAAGTACACTCGTCCCCCAGGTCACACGTCAGGCACTCTTCGGTCCGCGGCATGTCAGACTCCATGTCGGTCACCGAGAACAGGTGTCGTTGGCTCGGGTTGTCGGCCATGGTGGTCAGGTAGTAGCTGAGGAAAGAGAGGTGGCAGCAGTTAATGTAAGCGTTGCTGTAGATGACTCGTTTGGTAAGATTATAACTAGCAGTTTGTTTGAGTAATTGATGGAGTGAAATGGAATTTGCGAGAACGTAACTATCTCAACCCTACTTCCACAAGGAAGGGACGATAAATAATACAGTCGAGAAATTTTAATACAGTCTTCCCATAGCTCGAGAGGTCTATCTAAATACCGCTGGCACTATTTTGAGACATTGCCACAGGGCAAAATGTGAGTATATGAAATACCTCGTCCGTCAACGACCTTGAACGACCTCCTCTACTGAACTCATACAAATTGTTCAACACTTAAAAGGATTTAAGAACAACTTTGAATTAAGTAAAATCTATTATATGTACTTTTCCGTATAATTGCTCATTATTTAATAAATGGGAATGTGGAAGAACTTCTTACATTATAGTTTTATTTTTTAGCATTATTCGAAATTGCGTAGCTATTATATGTTTTTATCAAATAGTTATAAGGATAATGGAATACTTTATATTTAATAAACTACACTTGATGTTTAAGTTGTCGAACTCAGAGTAAAACTTACACAGTGTTGTTTTCTTTCTGATGAGCCAATATTTTTGTAACATCAAACTGTCCGAAAGTAAGAAAGGTCTTTCTTCCATTCTACAAAAAATTAGATAAAGAGTAATAAATTTAATCATTAAATAATTACATGAATGCTTTAAACATATTCCTAATGACTGTTTTTCAAAACGTTAATTGCAATAGTTTTTAAACTCAAACACAGTGCGTGCAAAATTATTTTCGAACTATAAAAACAATAAAATTTTAAATGTATTTGCATTTCAAATTTATAAAATCTCAATAAAATAAAATGAACTCCAAATTCCAATTACCATTGAAAAAAAAGTTTTTAAGTAGAGTTTAACATAAAAAGATGATCAGTATTTTCTAGATATTCCTTATGAAATAATTTCTTAGTTTAAAAAGTAATTTTATCTTTAATAACATATTTTTAAAATGACTAAAAACATTCGTTTCATTTAATATTAAATAATTAAAATAAAACTATATTTCATTAAAAACATTAATGTCTGATTTACATTGGACAACAATTTTTCCCCTTAAAAATTACTGGTTTTATTTCAAACTTATAGGTAGTATTTTCCTTTAACTAATTAAGACCTCATAGGTTTGTTTTCTCAAATATTTTTAAAATGGTAATTTTTAGTTTCAAATAAAACTGCAACAAAGTTGTTTGTCATTTATTGTTTTTAAAGGACCTAACTTGAGAAAAAGTGTTTTTTTTTTTTTTGCTAATAAGCGTATATAGAGTAATGCCCAACTAGGAAAGCAAAAATTTTAGAAATCTCCTTTCGCATACATTTTCTTCAAGATTTTGAGTATTTTAAATGATTGATTGATTAATAGGTGAATCGAACCTGCAAAGTAGAGAAGCTGATAGGAATCTTAACATTTTCTTAATTCAAAACTTTAATGGGTAGAAATTAATGTATTTTCTGTTGTCCAATGTTGATCTGGTGCTTCATTTAAATGATTTAATAATATATTTTAATATAGAAATCTCTTACACAGATATTTCTTATCGTAAAAATTTCGTAATTTTATAAAATTGCTTGACATTTACAACTAGGTTTAATATCATTAATTTATTCGTGCTACTTCTTTTTTGTATGAGTTTTATAACGATAATTGGTCAATTAAGTTAATAATCTAATTCCATAATTTATTTACTGAATACCGGTGCGTCATTTCATGCAAAAGCTCGAGATATGCACATTATTGCTGTTAATTTCTAACTACACCCTGGTTTTATAGTGATAAGAAGAATCGATACTTTTACGTACTGATACTTCAGTATCGAGTACTTTAAGGTATCTAACATAATTCCCATGCAATTAATCATCCTGTACCTATAAGTACTCGATACCACAATACTTAAAAATATCAACACTTCTACAAGCTTTAAGTGCTATATCGTCTCATCAATTCACGAGACTGTGCTTTCATTCACACTTTGCAGCTGTGTACAAGTCAGAATACTACCAGAAGCAATTTAGCACTCTTGTCTAATAAAGCAATCATTTAAATGAACACCATTACATTTACAAATGTTGCAGTGAAGCATCTTGGGCAACAAAATCTGCCCTCAATTTGTGTGTCTTAATTCCAAAGAGAGAAACATGCATTAAGTACTTTTTGGCACATGCTCAGAGCAGTTAGAAGCGTTTTGCCAAAAATCTCCAATGTGTTTAGTGCATTTTTGGTATAAGCACAAATTATGGGGTTCTTATAAGTAAGAGTCTCAAACATTCCTTTAATTTATGATTAGCTGAAAATAAAATACGAAGGATATTAATTGCAAATCCTATTTAATTTTCTCAATTATAATAGACTCTTCGCTCTCCTGTGTGGCAAAGACTGACTGTAAGTACTGTTGCCAGAGCTGTTCTTTCCACGGGATTTCTCTGTTGAGTGTGCTTTTCTGTTGGTATTATAGGGTGGGCCGAAAAAACTTATTTTTTTATTTCGAATTTGGAATACCGCGGAAAAGTTGCGAATAAATAGACAAAAAAAAGAAAAAAAAGTTTATCAAAATCAGTTGATAACTTCCGTTCGCGCATAGGCCCTAAAGTTTGACAAAATATAAAAAAACTCAATTTTTGCGATTATTTTTAAAAATTTTTGAATTGGATGTTTTCGTAATGGAATAGCTTGTAACGTCTTCAAATAGAGCCTAAAAGCATTGTGTTTTAATTTGGTTTAGATCAGTTGATACCTTCCGGTCGCGCATAAGCCCCAAAATTTGCCAAAATATTGAAAATTTCACATTTTTACGCATTTTTGGTCTGCTCGACAAAAAAATAGAGTCAAAATGCTTCTGACACAACACAAGTAGATTCTTATGTAAAATGATCCTCTGAATCCGAATCCGACCCCCGTTTTTCTCTATCGGGCTCAGATTTTCGGGGAACAGCCCCTCCCCCTTTTTAAGATGACTTAATGACTTTGAAATAGATTTTCAGGATCAAAAAGCATTACTTTAGTCTTTGAACTACATCCTAAGGGACAAGAAAGGTTAGTCTTTCTAAAATAAGAAAATTTGTGGCGAATGGATAGGTTTAAGGGGCTATTACCCCCCTAAAAACGCAAAAAAATGGCTAAAAATGATAGACGTTATTTTACGCTATTTTTACACTTATTTTTTACGCAATTCCTGTTTAAAAGGTCCTAACCCATCCCCAAGGACCCAAATTTAATGAAAATATTCAGCAATGAGTTTTACTAAAAGTGGTTGAGGCGTTAGCGCCCCGCGAAGCACCCACGGAAGGGTTCGGAGGACTCGGAATCGCGCTGGCGCGCGCGTGCTCAAGAAATTATATTCATGCTTAAATTTTAAAAATGATATTTTTCGTATATTACAAGTCTTTTTGAAGTAAAAATTATTTGGTTCGTTAGTAACTGGCCGGTTTTATGGAGGTATTCTATGTTTCTTGAGCGTGCGTGCGCCCAGCGTGATTCAGTCTTCCGAACTCTTCCGCGTGGTCGTTAAAACCTCAACCGCTTTAAGTAAAATTCATTACTGAATATTTTCATTAAATTCGGGTCCTTGGGGATGGGTTAGGACCTTTTAAACAGGAATTGCGGTAAAAATAAGTGTAAAAATAGCGTAAAATAACCTCTATCCTTTTTAACCATTTTTTGCGTTTTTAGGGGGGTAATAGCCCCTTAAACCTATCCATTTGCCACAATTTTTCATATTTTAGAAAGTCTAACCTTTCATGTTCCTTAGGATGTAGTTCAAAGACTAAAGTAATGCTTTTTGACCCTGAAAATCTATTTCAAAGTCATTAAGTCATCGAAAAACGTAAAAAGGGGAAGGGGCTGTTCGCCGAAAATCTGAGCCCGATGGAGAAAAACGGGGGTCGGATTCGGATTCAGGGGATCCTTTTACATAAGAATCTACTTGTGTTGTGTCAGAAGCATTTTGACTCTATTTTGTCGAGCAGACCAAAAATGCGTAAAAATGTGAAATTTTCAATATTTTGGCAAATTTTGGGGCTTATGCGCGACCGGAAGGTATCAACTGATCTAAACCAAATTAAAACACAATGCTTTTAGGCTCTATTTGAAGACGTTACAAGCTATTCCATTACGAAAACATCCAATTCAAAAATTTTTAAAAATAATCGCAAAAGTGAAGTTTTTTCATATTTTGTCAAACTTAGGGCCTATGCGCTAACGGAAGATATCAACCGATTTTGATAAACTTTTTTAAATTTTTTTTGTCTAAATAATTCGCAACTTTTCCGCGGTTATCCAAATTCGAAATCAAAAAATGAGTTTTTTCGGCCCACCCTAGTAGGAATGCTACGATATCTTCGCAACTGTAGGGAACTTTTTCAACGAAAATTTTTAGGGGCTTGCCCTATTAAAATTTCCGAAAATGGGAAAAATGAGACACCATTCTGTAGAAAGACAATGTGTAGTTAAATAGATAGAATATTTCCAATGAATAAGTTCCCTAAAGTTGCGAAAAGATCATAGCATATAGAAAAAGTTAAGTCAACAGAGAATTCCTGTGTAAAGGAAAGCTCTGGCAACTTTTGCTGGCAGAGTTTTTCCGTTTCATGACGATTATTTTTACGACGCAGGTGTCTATAGACTTAAATGTTGTTAGTGTAGCATTATGTCTCCTACTCTAATAGAGTATTTGCACTTGACGTCACGACCAGTTTTCTTTTAACTGTTAACCGCTGGTGGAAACGCACATGCTGCTAGGTTCGGGGTCACGTGATTGCAAATGCTCCAATAGAAGCCTTCGCGCATGACGTCAAGACCAGTTATTTTCTTTTAACTGTTGGAGGACACGGACCTGTTGCTAGGCGCGAGTCACGTGATTGCAAATGCTCTATTAAGCCATTTCTATTAACCCTGAAGAGCAGACCGGTAGCCCAAGACGCACAGAGCAACAACAACAAGATGCAACTACAACAAATAATACAACTCAAAATCAAATAAGAAAAGCCGTGCATAGTCTCACACACCAGGGTCTGCAGGTCCCTCTTAAGGCCGTCTCCGTTGGAGGAGGAGCTACTTACGCTGGTGTTGATCATGGCTACGTGCCGGAAGTAGCCGGCCTTACCGTCCGCCAAGGGGAGTCGGATGAAGTAGAATCGTTTGTCCTCCCCGAACACCGGGGTATCCTGGATGTCGATCCACCCTCGGCCGTGGCTTTCGCGGGGCAGGTTCTGCAAAGAATGTTTGTGGCTTCTTAGGGAGCGTTTACACTTATTTGAAACAGCGAGGCCGATTGGACAAATCATAATGACCCTGCCTCAGGTACAACCCAAAATGACGGTACTTTTGGTCTGGTTCAAAATCACGACAATGAATTGGCCTACAAATAATTTTTCCTAGATATGAATCTATTACATTGTTGAAATATGAGGGGGGTTAATATTTTAGGTTTGAGTGGTTGTATGATACTGCGTTCCAGAATCCCCGGGCCGCGTATTTCCAATCTCCACATGGAATTGGAGCGAGTGCTTATGCGAAGATGTTATAATAAATTTTAAAGTTACTGAATACCCGGTGGAGCAGTGGTAGGATGCCTGCGTTGCATGCGGTAGTTCACGGGTTCTATCCCTTGGGACTATTTTATTAAAATTAAAAAAAAAAAAAAAACCTCAGCAAAAATCAAGACTACACGCATGCGCAGTCGAAAGGCACTAAGCCACTTTTGGAAGATATTTTGAAAGCGGTGGCAGCTTGGCGCCTCTCTAAAATCTCGTCAAACTGAAAAGCTAGTAACCTAGCATAGATTGTTGGTTTGTTTTAGACCAGAAGGAATTCATACAGTAAAAAGCTTAAATGTTGGTTCGCGATTAATAATTTATTAAATTGAAATTATTTGATCATGTAATTGAGTTATTTTAGGGATTAAAAGATTTTATAATTCGATTTCTCAAAGATTTTATAATAATATAGAGTGTTTTCAGGTACGTCACAACCGGTTATTTTAATTTAACTGTGTATCTTCTGTAGGGCTTTTAACTGTTGCTAAGGCTGTTGTTTATCTGTTGCTAAGGCGGTTTTTAGGTATGGGATCACGTGACTGCAAATGCTCCAATTGAAGAAATCCACGGCTAGTCATTTTCTGTAACTGTTAACCTCTGCAGGGCAAAAAACTGTAACATCTTCTGTTGCTAAGGCCGTTGGTAGGCCCGAGTCATGTGATTGAAAATACTCTATTTTCTTTTTCATACACTATAACTAGAATGGCAACGGTAAAATGATCGCCAAATTTGGCATAACCTCGTACGGAGTAGATGAGCAAAAAGTGACTTAGTGCCTTTCGACTGTAAGCCGACGATATATAGTCTCTTTTTTAGAAGAAATTAAGAAATTAAATATGGAACTGTTTCATAAAACGTCCTTTCTATAGTTTTATTTATATGGTAATTTAAACATATTTTTTTAAAAATTGTAAATAGGCAAATTTTAAATGTAACGAATTAATCTGAACTGTGTCGGCTTTTTCAAAATCCCAAAATTTTCAAGCCCACTTAATCTAACAATTACTTTTTAATTTTAACATTTAACCAAATGTAACCTAACAAAAAAAGTATACCAATTTATTAAGAAAAAAGAAATACATAATTAGGATAACTTCCATATCTCTAAAAACTCTTTTTTAAGTTTCTCAATTTTTATAACATTAAAACGACATTAAAAGCATCCCAAAGACCACCGCACACCGAGTAACTCTAGTAATTGAAATTAATTATTACGTTCTACATAACTTCACTCTTTCTACCAAGCAAAATATGATGTGAGCAGCAAGCTAACTCGGAAAATAAATAGGCCTGGGCAGCCGCCAAAAGGACGCAGAGTCATCAAACTTGTCAGTTAGGGGTGTCGAGTTCCCCGTTTGACACGCAATATGTCAGGGTGATTTAGGGCACTTGTTATGATGTTCGACGCCGAGAAATTGTGGTTTTCGGAAGGTTTTGTTTTAAAATTTTTCTCCTTTGTTGTACGTGGTGCTGGATTTTATGTTGTGTTAAGTTTGTTTAAAGCAAGGTTACTTTGTTGTTCGAATGATGAAGTTGTGTAAAAGTTACTAGTTAATATAATTGTTTTTCATAAAGATGTAAGTAAAAGGTTAATGATGCAGAGGAAGAGATAGTAAATTTGTAATAGAATAGTTTAGAATAACATAACATTAATACTTTAAAACGTTTAACTTAAAAATAAAATTAAATAATTTGTGTTGATTAATTAAAAAACCTCAAGATAACAATAATGTTAAACCCTCTGTAAAGTTGTTTTTTTAACATAGCTTATGATTTCTGTACATGTGGTTTTTCCTTTGTAGCATTAAGTATGCAGAAAAACTAAGATGACAATAATGTTCCTGTTCAAAACATAAGCAAGAATTTTTCCAATTCACTGCAACACTTCACTCAAAAATAAACACATTTAATAATACTTTTTTGTTCTCAAATGAACAAAACTGTAGTTGTGTTGTTAGGTAGAATATATTGTGTTGTATAATAGTGTTCTGATACGTTTGAAAAGTGTTAGAAATGTTTTCTAAAAGTAGTGTTGTAAAATATGTTTAGAATCTGAAAGTATTGCTAAATTTGGATCCAAATACCTAAGAAAACATTTCTGTCTCTGAACATTTTTAGTAACACTTTCGAAAGAGTATCTTTTTCTCACACAATACCATCGCAATATACTAGAAGTGTCAACCTAGCGTTGCAAAACTGTTTTGCGAATTTGCAGAGTTCTTTAGATGCTAGAATTCGTTTATTTATAAATCTATAACATATTAAAAATGGAAAAATTCAAAAATAAAGGTGAAGTTTTTTGTTGATAAAATTATAAAAAACGGGATAAATAAATCCTCAATTTAGATATATTTTTTTTTTTTTTTTAAGTATCGAACTCTGGAAATCAATTGCGTCATGAAATTTTAATTCTAATATAATTTTATTCGTTTTTTGTAAAAATATCTATTCAAAAGCTGGGTGATAAGATTTCAGCAAAATTCGTTCTCGCAATAATAGACTCTTAATAAAGTAGGGGCCGCATAATAAGCTTTAATTAAAACCCATAAAATTTTATCTTATCCAATAAACTTTATAGAAGTCGTTAAGTAGTGAAAATCAATAAAGCCTATGCTTTAACGCAACCTATTTCCTTCCGCACTGTCAGCATTATTTTATAGCACTACCCTGAAATGTACTTGTTGATTATAATTTTTATGAACCATGTTTAACACTATCTATAATTCTTCTTAAGTAGTAAAATTGGTGGTATTATAATCACAGAAAAATTTTCTGCAATATCATTTGCATTAATTCAGTGTTCTTTTTGTTTCGAAAATTTGTATGGAAGTAAATTAATCATCAATTTCAGTGTGCATTCAAGAGGTTGATATTTGGTTGTAGATATTTCTATACCGTTACTAGAACTCTAGATTTTTATTCTGCCATTAAGTTGTTTTTTTCTACCCTCTTTATTTGTAAAATAGACAATGCTAGTATGGAATTTATACCATTCCTAATAATGGATTAAAAAAGAACTTTGTTAATTTCATAAAAAAAAAATTTAAAACCATAATGATATAAACACTTTATCTTCAACCCCTATAAAAATTGAACAGCTTTAAAAAGTACACTAAATTTTAAGTTTCCTAATACATTCCTAAATATACTTAAGTTTCCTAATTCAACCATTAATTTTAGTTTTTATTTAAATAAATCGTTTGAAATACTACATCACACTAAGAAAAATATCTATATTATGAAAACAGGTGCATTTAATATAGATATCGAAAATATTGAATTACCTTCTTTGAAATATATTACTTTAAGAAATATATCTTTTTTATGAAAATAGGTGCATTTAATATCTTTCTTCATAGATATCGAAAACATTGAATTACGTTCTTTGAAATATATCGCATTAAGACAAATATCTATATTATGAAAATAGGTGCATTTAATATCTTTCGTCATAGAAATCGAAAATATTGCATTCCGCATAAATATCATATTCAGGTGTTTATCTAAATTTTCTTTTGACATACATCCCGATTATTGAAAACTAACAAAAGAAAAATTCGGATGTGAAGTGAAGAAATATAAGTTAAAGACGCATGCAATGTTAGTAAAAAAAGCAGAAGAAATGTTAGTGCATACATTATCGCAGAAGTAGGTGAGACCGGCAGCATCACAGATAGAAACCAGAGAGGAGTTTTGGAACCTTTTCAGCCACGTGACCGCAAGTCTGTTGTGCGTCACCCACTGAAGTGAAGTGAAATAAAATTCCCTGGAAAGACTCGAGATAATGAGGGCAGCGAAATAGATGAGAAACTTAGAAGGAAAAGGAATGTAAGACAGGAATGAAAAAGAGAGAAAAAAAAAAGAAAAATTTTATTGTCATATATTAGATTTTTTTTCCTTTCACGCTTAATAGGACGTTTTACTTTTTGTGAAGAAGTGTATTAGACTGTTTTTAACATAAGAACTTCTCCTTTATCTTATAAATTAGAGTGAAATAACCTTTGAGCTACTATTAGGGCTTATTAGATATAAATACGCTAGAAAGTTATAGCACATATGTTACGGTAAAAGTGATAAACCGGGCGTTATTAATCATGCCCGAAGTAAGGCTGATAATGTGATATATTCTATGATATTTATCACTTTAATAATAAAGAATAAAATATTATAGTAATAAATTAACAATATTTATCACTTTGCCCGAAATACCCGGGCATTATTAGTAATGCCCGTGTTCATCACATCACCCGTAACATTAGTTAAGTTATTTCAATATATTATAACTTTCACAAAAAAAATCGCAAACTTTCCTTACGGTGATTGAAAGGAATGTAGAAGACAAATAGTACAAATAGTTACAAGAAGAAAATTATAAGAACATAATTAATAAAACAATAATAGTAATAATTTCTTATGAGTTTTCTTCATGGCTTTGAAAAAAGACACAGCTAATTTTATTTCCAAATGTATTTAAATTTAAGAACCTAAGGAATGCGCTAATTAAATTATTACTAATATAATGGACAATTATGTAAATAAATCTATATATGAGTGGAATATTTCCAATAAAATTGTTACCACATCCGTATAAAGAAATCAAACGGTTACCTTGTCACATTTACATTTTATTCATCAATCAACTACACTCATGCAAAACATAGTAGAATACAAAACAAAATCACTCACTGTCCCTTGTAATCGTCCGGAGGCACTATTTCAGTTTTGGCGTAGTCCATCCTGGTCAAATCTATCACCCACAGTCTGACCGTCGGGTTTTTGCGCCCAGCCTATAGAATGAAAAAAGAACAAAAAACTGAAGAGCGGTAACAAGCGAATAAAAAAAGGAATAGAAATTCGAAGATGCATTACTTGCCAAATTGTCTCGATGCCTGGAAGAAAAATGATCGGACACTCGATTCCGCTCTTGCATTTTATGACCGCAGTATATTTGAGGCGAGATGGAGTGGTATCTATTTATATTTTCGTACTGTGGCTATGAATTTTTAATGGCTTTATCGGGTTTCTGGAGCGTTTTTCTTTGTTAGTTGGGCGAGGGAGCGGTAGATGGCAGCTTGAATGGTATCGTTTTGTATTGTTTTCAGTGGGGGATTTTTCTGTGTGATTAGTTGGTTATTGCAGAAACGTGAAATAAGAATTGACGATTATTTTAGTTTTTAGTGTCTTATTGTTTTTATTTTTTTAGTAAGAGAAGCACAAGGTCGAAAATTCCTTTGAAATTCTTACGAATTATAAAATTATTAATACTTTCAAAAAAAAATGTTTATACGTTTTAATTTTCAATAGAAGAAAAATAAAGAAAATAGCGTAACTAATTATTGAAGCTTGTTTTAAACTTTTCGCTTGCTTATAAAATATACAAAAATTATTTTGGAAAAATAGAGTTAAATCTAATTTAATTTCCAACAAATCAATTTTAAAGACATTTTCTCTTTCTTTAAAAATATGTAAATAATTTCAACGGTTTGAAAACTTTGATGTAATAAGAGATCCATATTACAGAAGTTTTTCGTAATGGCCCCCTTCTAAATCCGTTAAATCCTAGATAGGGTAAATATTCTGTGGTATAGTTAAAATTACGATGTAAGTTTGTTAATAATGTTTTCATAAAACCAATATTTTAAAATGAATAGTTTAGGCATCAGAAACTTCTCCATAGGTTTTGCTTAAACTGACTGACTGTTTCTTTTCCCTCAAACAGTAAAGCCAAATCTATAGTTTTAGATCATAAATAAATGGAACGAATAAAGCAGGAAAACTGCCTGCAAAAAACATATTGCCCATCATATGATTCCAGACAAAGACTTATCTCAACTTAGCGATCAATACACAATATTGATGGACGAAATATATGTTATAAAGAATATTTTCAATAGAGAAAAGAAAAAGGCTTAAACAATTGAATAGAAAAGATCATCACCATCAGTATACTTTTAAATGATAGATGGTATGCCATGAAAACTGTAACTATTAATATCGGGGTCGTTGCGCAGCTATCAAGAATTGGACCATGCATAATTTATTCTATGCTGTAACAAAGTGATTTATTGAACACTATCGATTTCCTAAATTATTCTAGATATATTCTATTTCAATATAGTACAATGCATAGAAGATTTTCGGATGTGTCGAATAAGGATAGCTTAAAGTTCCTGTATTTATTCCATTCTTAAAATGTAGTTTCTCATATTGAAATGTTTGTTGTACATATATTTTTTTTGAAACTCGTATTCAAATATTTCGTAGAAATTGGTTTCACTTAACATAATTATTAGGTGTGAGAGAATACACAAAATTTTTTGTGTGTTTTTCTAAGGTTCAAATTTACAAACTATTGCCAAGTTTTTGTTATTTTTCGCTTTTAATTTTTTAGCTGATTCTTACTCTTTTCAGTTTTGCTTTATTTTAAGATGAAATATTAGTTTAAAATATTAGTACGCGTAATTAACTTATTCCCTATGGCAATGAGAATCGACGACATTGCTTGGCAACTCATTTTTCTTGATATTGGAACGATATAATGCACTTTTGATTTGAGAACAATATATTTTAATGCCGTGAGTTAATTGGTTCTGTCAGAGCTCTTTGTTCGTAAAAAAATATGAATAAATCATGTTGGTTTTATCCGAAAGTTTGAAAACATATCGTGAATAGGTTCCATCTTCTTTTTTTCGACTAAGTCAACGTAAGGAATACAAACTCGTGAAAAAATAACTGTGACAAAGGTTTTATATATAATACCAGACACTCTCTGAGTTGAAGGCAAAGCGATTATTTATCATTATAAAGAAAAGAGACTATTAATGATATGTTAAGCAAGTTTGTACTCCCCCATATTAATCAATTCTTTCTGAATAAGAATCAAATTGGGCTAAAAGCCAAGGAAAATGTTTACTACTGGAAACCTTTTCAGAAAAATTGAACTGAACATTACCTAGCGTATTGTGTCTTAATTTTATCATAAAATATGTTTTTTTATAATTTTTAAAAGGATATTCATATTTTTGCTCCTTTTCCTTTTTAAAATGTCCAAGTCATTTTCAGATTTTTGGAAGAGATGTATGGATATGTCTGTGGAACAATATTTTTCGTCAACAATACAATTGAGATTTTTTTTAAAGATGGTTATTTTTTTTCAATGTTCTAAATTAAAAAAAAAAGGATTTTGAATATCAGCAATACTTTACTCACGTGTTATTATTTCAAAGATACCAATGAGCAAGTTTAAAAATTCTATCAAACATATCTGAACCATCTTTTAGACCTCTGTATAGTGTTAAATACTTGTATTTTACTTCAAACTAGGAAGAATGCAAAAAGAGTGAGAGATAAATATTTTTTGTTTAAAATTTAATTTTCTGTTCTTTTATTACTATTCACCTAACCATATAAAAAAAATATTAGAGATTTATATATCAAAACATATTTTTCACATAATATCTACGCTTCTACGCAAGGAATCCAATAAAGATAATAAAAATTTATAACAATTCTAAAAGACCAAAACTAATATTACAGTATCAAAAGTACTTACCTTTGGATATCTGAACCTCTTGAACTGCGGATAGAGATTTGTGACGTCATGATAATCGCCGTACTTGGGTAGATTTATGAAGTCCACGTCTGAATCGTTGAAACAAGCGTACGCGATTTTCGTTCCATCGTCAGACCACCAGATGGCGTTGTTTGAGCTAAGAATTTCCTCTGAGACAGAGAAAAAAAAAAGATTTTAGATTAGTCGACTCCACTTTTAATGTGATCACGGTTAATGTTATCAATCGGATAATCTGATCGAAATTATCTGGTCCCGATAGCGTATATCCGTACCCTCAAGCACCCAACGCCTTGGCGCGGTTTGAAAAGTTGTGCGCTTCAGAGACCGGCGCTAAACGAAATCTAGTAAACCCCTCTCTTTTAACTACGGCAAACCTATTTGTTTATGAGGTGAGGTGTATGAAGGAAAAGCAAACATTCAGGAATACGCCATGCTTGCCTACGCTGAATGCACGTGCGCAATGACTAGTAATTTGTATGTGAGTGAAACTTGAAACCGAAACTGAACTGCTCTCGCGTCCATAGAGAAGTACTCGCATCTCATGTTACGCTCGCTTCCTATTTCCACTAACCATCGCATTGTCTATGCATGCCATTACTCCATAGATGATCGTGGATCCTGAAGATGGATGTAAAACTAATTTCCGATCAACTTATTTCCATTTATCCTTCGTTGTTGGTTGATGAAGCAAAATCCACTAAGGAAAACGCAGTTCTGCGACTATTTTTAAAAGATAAAGACGATGCAGAAAATTTTAAAACCGCAATTTCAAGCATCCTGAGCATAGGTTGGATCGTTTACTACAGTTTTAAAAAGAAATAACTTCATATTCTGTAAAAATTCATACTTAACATTAAGTAAAAAATATGCAAGATACTAATATTTTGATTGAGGTTTGTGTGATGTGTAAAGTAAGCCCATATATGACCAAATCTACTAACTCAGAATTAGACATAAAAGGCAACAATTTTGATAAAAAAATTAAGGCCTCTGGGCATTTAAAAATAAAAGTGAAGTTATTTCTTTAAAGGAGATAATACATGTCAAACAGTATTATTCAATAAAGTCATACCACAAAAAAAATAAAAAGCCAAATAATTTAGAATCTCTCAACATCTCAACCTCAATTTTTATAATTCTAATCGTGTTCCTAACTTTCACATTACCATTAATTACAGTATTGAAAAGATACTGTCTTAATTTGAGCCCTAGATTAATAATTTGATAATATAACAAATTCTACTTTTTCTGGGAGTGATCCTAATGTAACACAGGACTGAAATCACCCTTACCATCATTTTAAGCTTTATGTATTATGTAGTTGGTAGAAAATTTAAATGAAACCTTGAGTACCATTAGATACTACTCTTGACAGCAATATTTAACAAATTATTATTGGCTCGTTATTGGTGTATGCATGGTACCATGTAAACTTTTACATTCAAAATTAACTTAAGAAATACTTCAATTGCCCATCATATATTCACTACTTACTTAATAGTAATTAAAATGAAGCAAAACTAAACATATATACTTCTGAATATCATAGTTCCATAAAAAACACAAATTTTATTCACTATGACTTAAACGAGAAAATTATTTGGATGATATGCTTATCACTCCAGCAAAGCAGAAGCGTTGATAAAAAAAAATGAATGTATGTAATGAATAGTATAAGGTACGAGTTAAACTATTTTGGTAAGTTTTCTTTGCGAATGCATTTGTTTACATTCTGTAGTACACCGTTCGTTCGCGTACTCGATGATACGAAGGCATTTGTGTCATAGCGCAAGCGTTGAAGCAAGGTTTATCGCCAAACGGTATGGCTCTCTTCAAACCGCGCCAGTGCGTTGGGTGCTTGAGGGTACGGATATACGCGTCCCGATAACTCCTATTTAAATTAACCCAAAATGTATCGTTTATGTGATCAGTATATCGTTTAATATCATCAAAATTTGGTGAAATCCCTAAAAAACCTCCCTTTTTCCGGTTGGAAGGCCAATTTTTAATACAAAAATATACCGAATGAGTCATTAATATAGAAATGTTATACGATCCGCTCCTATATTTTTCTTTAAGAATGTTAAAGTTGCAAGATACATACTAGAATATCATTGTAAATGCTTCAATTAAGACTACACAGTCGTGTTTTTTAATTCTAACACTCAGGTTAAACCGTTTGCCACGTTTCATTACAGAACCACTTAATTATAATCAGTTGGATATTAATTGTTATCATTCTGATCTTGGACAAAATGTGATCACATTAAGCGGAGTTAACTATATATCCAATATTTTCGTAATTACATTCTGAGTGTCTGTAACTAATTAATTTTGATGTTGATTTCTGACTAGAACTTAAATTTTCATTAATTTAATTTACCTATGGGGGTGTTCACTTCTAAATAGTCTAAGAGCCGTGTTATTTATTATTCTTTATAAGACGTTCGGATTAAATGTGTGTTTCTAATTACAAAAAATATTGGGAATAAAGTAAAATATGTGTTTTTGGAGAAAATTAATTTTTGAATACAAAAAATACTCTTATGTGCGATCTCCAAATTATATATTTAGTAAAAATATATATTTAAATTTAAACAAAATATATTGAAATGAACTGATCGAGTACTACTTTAAATTTTGTATTTTTTGTGTATAAAAAATCAACAAAGTTAAATTACGTTTTTTTAAAGAGCTTCGATACAAATATATATTAGGTATAACTATTTGAAATTCATCATTTTTTTTCTCAAACTCAGCAATTAATGTAACGATTTTTATGGTTTAGCATGAAAACAAACTTTATGTATTTTCAATTACTTTACATACGATAATTAAAACTTTAAGCCTTACCTTAAACAAATTGCTAAAGGGATAATATTTTCAAAGTTAAATTAATTAAATAAAGTAAGCAGTAGATTAATTGAAAAATATTTCAACAACATTATCTTCATCATTTTTGGTGTGTTTTAAGACTTTATAATTCCAATAAGCGTAGAAATGCTACAAACCCAAAAGTGGTAATTATTTAAATTCATTAGCACATTATTTGGAAAGCTTTCATATCGAAACCAACTTAATGTAGCGTCAAATTTTAAAGTTAATTAACATTAAACTCAAAGGAATGTCATTACGATCTCAACCTACTTAATTCAATTCTAACGGCACACGAAAATAATTACTTATTCCATTTTGAAGAATTAAGGGTTCCATGAAAAGAATTTAATTAAAACTTCCAAGAATGGATTCTTGAAAAGTTAGTTTTGATCTCTAGTCCAAATACTTTACTTTATTTACCGTGATCCCGACTTCTACAATGTATTCATTCCTTTCATGAAAAGTATCTTGGAACTACTCAAAAGATTTTCGGGCATAATTTGGATGAATGGTTTTAAGACTAGCTTCAATATTTAATTTTGGAAAGTATCAAATTAAATAGATGTATTTGTGTATTCGAAATTAAATTTCCATGCATTTTAAATAGTGAGCGTAAGAAAAAAAAATGGAATATAAGTCAGAAGCTTTTTAATTCGTTTATTCAGCGTTACTATTTAATTACATTACTTATTACTTGTTACTATATCGTCGGCTTACAAGAGAAAGGCAGTAACTTATTTTCGGTGAACCTTTTGTTTTGATAGATGAGGCCAACGACTGAACCGAGTCTTGGAAACTCCCGAAATCACGCCAAGCTGAAAAGCAATTGGTTGCTGTGTAATAGTAGGTACTATTGTATTTTGTTTGTATTACCTAATGGATTAGTTGTTAATCATATAGCACCTTTGTTAGCGGGCCTAGGCCTGAAAGGCAAATAAATATTCTATTCTATTCTAATTGGTTGCTGTGTAAGATTTAATGGTGAGAAAGAAAGCGATTGGGTGTCGCCAAATTTGGCGTAACCTCGTGAGCCAAAAGTGACTTAGTGCCTTTCTCCTGTAAGCCAACGAACTAATATACGAACTATAAAAAGTAAAAATAATACAGACTAAAAATATACTGTAAAAATAATCATTAAAAACATAAAAGCTCGGGCAGCAAAAGTTGCCAGATCTTTCCTTCACGCGAGATACCTTTGTGGACAACTTTTTCTATATGCTACGATTTTTTTGGAACTTTAGAGAACTGATCCATAGGAAATATTATATTTATTTAACTATATTTATTGTCTCTCTACAGACCGGTGCTTATTTCTCCTAACTTCAGAAATTTTAGTGGGTTTTGTCACCGAATAAATTTGCAGAAAAAATTGCCAGAAAATATTCTTGTATACAGAAATATTTGATTCGACAGAGTCGAGCTAATACCAGAGTTAAATCGTCTGGTAGAAGCTCTGGCAACTTTTGTTGCCGTTTGTTTGAGAATTATTTTTTCAGTGTTTTATGAACGCACATGAAAAGTAAACGTCAAAAAGAGCAAAGAGCCAAAAACAAAAAAATTAGTTAGACTAAAAAAAACTAAATTACTAAATTACTTCACCTACAACCTATAAAGCCTGCTAATGTGTAACAACAATGAATAGTAATTTATATAGAACCTAAAAGATTACTGTCTTGATCTACTGTATGTTGGTATGAAAAATCCTCTCTAAAATGATCAATTTCCGAAAATCTACTTTCAGAGAATTAACTCATTTTTAATGTCTAATACTCTTCCAATATCATTCAATAAAAATCAATTAAGGTTAAAAGACGTAGAAATATCACAAAAAGATGCTATAAGACGTAGAAACATCACAAAGAGATGATAAAAGACGTAGAGATATCACATAAAAATGCATACTACTTACCCTCATAAATCCAATCAGGAACACCGTTCAGAATGACGTCATCCTCTCCGTTGGTCGTGAGGGGTCTAGGTTTTGTAAGGGAGCTGAACTGCGGCATATAGTACATGTTACTGTCCTTTACAAAAACCTGAAAGAAAACATTCCCTTACTGACATCAATTAATTGACAGATAAAAACAAAATAGAAAGTCTTTGGTTTTTTTAATGATGTTCTTTGTAAGCTATATGATTTTACAACGTAATCTATTTTGTTTTACTATGTTCAAATTACGTGGAGTTCCCTTTTATATAATGTATATGTTTCAGAATTGCCTTAATTGTGTTCTTAATGTTTCCAAAATACATATCTGGATGTTTCGAAGGAATTTTGTATATTTATAAAATTTAATACAGAAATTGGTAGTTTAAGTACATACATAGTAATATTTTTTTTAAGAAAACTAAACTTCTAAGGTCTTCTCCTTTCACAAATTTAACATAATGTTTTGGTTTGAAACTCTAAATTAACCACAAAATTTTTTAAACAATTTCAATTTCTCCTTTTTATACTTTTTTTTTCATTATTTCAAGCAGGTTTTATTTTCAAAAATTATACGAACTGAAAATTTAAATTTAAAATTAATACATCTGAATTCGCATTTAGAATAAGGTATATTTACGTGTTTATACAATTCATATTTATTGATTGCTATGTAAATAAAATAGAGTGAATTAGGGTAAGGAATTACATATTAACAAAATAAAGCTAGTTATAGTACAATCGCTTTATCAAACCGTGTATGACTTTTAAGTTTATTTGTCTTCTCATAGGAAATATAGAATACCATTCATATTCATTTGTTTATGTGAACATAGTTTAAATTTTCAAATACTTCACCTAATGTAATCCTATTGTTAACAATAATAGCTACAGAAGTACTTTGCTTTGAAATATTATTACCATAAAAATCTATGCAAATTTCGTTAACAATAAAAGCTCAAGTTTTCTGTTCATACCCAATTCATATGTATTGGGGGTTTAGTTTGTAACATTCTGGTGGATTTTGTAAGTAATTTAAAGTACTGTTTGATAGGAAATGTAAGTTCAATTACACTTTAATAGGATTAACGTAGCTGACAAGATATGTTTAATTTCTAATTTAATTTACAAATTGCAGTGCTATTTGATATAGCAACGCATAGAAAACTCATAGCAAATTTATTTTCTCAATTCTATATATATTTATTTATTACTAAACTGGTAATTTTTTTACTCTGATCAGTATTCCAATAGTTGAAAATATCAATCGAATTTCCACGCAATTAATTCAAACTTATATAATAGTTATAACTCCATTTGTAATATAGGTTCTGTATTTGCGAAACTTTTAATGATATAACTATCGTTACGCTTATTGGTTATTTTTCAAAGGAACACAACTTCATTATTTCTTAATGAACATTCGAGTTAATTATTACTCGCAAACAACGAATATATCCCCTTATGTTATTAACATACAAATTCATATAAATTTATTGTATAGATTCAATGCAACCATGAATAGATAATAATTAATTTCCCAGGCAGTCCATATACAAAGAGACGAACACTAGTACATTAGTTTGCACAATCCTATAACACTTGTTTGCTAACTGGAGCAAACTATATTCAATAGCCGTATCTGAATGTGTACAGCCCCCCCCCATGGCTTATGACTACGTGCAAATGTTTCTTGGTCAGATTGGCACCAATCTTACTCTAGTAACCAAGAGTGTCTGGTCTTGTAACAAATAGGACGGCGATCCTTCACAGTTACGGTCATGAACAATAATGGATCCACTTATTGCTTGTAGTAGTATACAGCCATTATGCGGAGAGTCCATTCTAGTATGGGGACAATCCATTTGGGGAGAGCAGTCAAGCTGTCAGGATCAAAGATTTAGTTTGTACTACGGTGGTGCCTTTTGGGTCGTAAGTCAAAGCATAATTAGTTGGATCGTTTACGATGCGAGGGGGCATCGTTACATTTGTTCCGTCATGCTCATTTCATTACCATAAACTTCTAGTTAGGTTGGTTAATTTATTAGTTTTGGAATGATTATGCAAGAAATGACAGAAAGTACTAAAAGCATGACAATCCGTTTAGTATGAATATGGAGAATTTATTTCTATGAAAAACACTCGAAAAATTGTGGGTGAAGAAGTGTTAGTGGGTGAGTGAATTTAGAAGGGGATGATGAATTTACGTTTTTACACTTTCCATGACACACATCAAAACCATTGGTATTCCTGCACATTGCACATCCTTGGCTTTATTTTATGTTTTGATTGGTTTGACCTTTTCTACCTGACTTATTTTTAAAATATTCCATTCAAATATTACGTTAGCATGTTTTGGGGAATTTTAAACTCTGTCTTACTTGTCAGTAAAAATAAGCGAAGTTTAACCCCGCCTACACTTATAATTGCGTAAGAAAGCTGACCATCAACCTTTTTTTCTACACAACGTTCATCCAAAATGTACAAACTTTTAATTAATCTATTCTTTATATTTATCACCTATGTTTCCTTGTGTGATCAAATGGCTAATCCCCAATATTGAATTGGTTTTTTTCAAGTGCAATTTTCTTTTTTAATTGAATTTGTTTCAAGTTCACAAAAGGTTTTCGATAAAAAAACTTTTAATGTCTTAACGTAAGCATCGCTCATATCCCACCGCCCACTTAGTCAGTTAAAACGAAAAAGCAAACTTACATCCAGTCCTCAATTGCTTACATTACATAGTAATAACAACCCCTGATGTATGAACAACCCTGAGCGTCCCTATAAATAATTGGTTACTGAAAGAAATACTTAGAATTTTACAAAAAGTTCATTATTCGGTGGTCATTTGGTAAAATGTTCGTTCAGTTAGGTTGCATAATAAAATTGTATCTATTACTACTCAAAATAAGAAAAAAATCCTGTAATATTTCTTATTGGTTTTATTAAACGTGTGAAATGTTTTTAAAAAGTTAACATTGTGCGCGTCTTTAATCAATCTCTCTCCTATCAGTATAATGCTAACATGTATTCAGGAATTCAGGTATATCACTAAAGAAAGCATACAAACTTTAATATCGTTCACTAAGCTATCGTTAATAAAAACTGTAGGTATTATTAAGCAAAATTAAAAAATTAAGTCAAAAAGCTAGGAAAGCCCAAATTGAGTATTGCCCAATATTTTTGTGTTATAAATTATATGCAAAATAAATTAAAACATCACTATTAGTTACCCATCCATTTTATTTTAAGGTATCAAAATCATCATTCATCACTCGTTTTTTACTTTAAATATTCTCAATCCACATTATCGCAGCATCTTTGAGAAATGGGTCCTGGCACTTAAATTAAGATGGAATATCTGTACCAAAAGAGCATATCTGTCAAAATATTTCACGTTAATTGAAAAGTCTTATTTCGAGACGAAACTATTTCGCTTTGACACATTTAGTGCTTTTATCAACTAAGAAAACCTTTCTCATTTACTCTTAGAAGCGTAAGAAACGTAATTTGAATCTCGGGTCATTCCTTACTCCTTTTCATTTCTTATCACCAAATCACATTAAAATGTCACATAACTCTCAAAAGTATTAGATTTCCTCGGGCTTGTCCTGGCACTAAAGGGCAAACATAATCAATGAAATCAATACATTTCAATTTAGTCGCCGTAAAAACACATTCATCAAATTCATTCCGCAGAGTTTATCTCCTATATCGCGAAAGAAACCACCTACTACAAAAATCGGTAAATGAATTAATTCGGCAGCAGAAGAACCTAAACTACCGTGAAGGGAGCCCTAATTTTTCACGTTTTCTTTCGAAAGCTGTCGAAAAGTATGAGAATTTCTCTGATAGATGACTGAAGATTTCCTCCAAAAAAGATGGTCGTCTTGTATCGCTGGCGCCAGTTGAGCTTCGTATCACAATGAGAGCAATTACACTAAAGCTCTTTCGATTTAAAAAGTTCTCTCGTCTTCTTTTTCTGTCTCTCTCAGAGATCGCGAGTTTTAAGGAAGAATCTTTGCATTAATGGGTTCTTGTGCTTGCCCTAGTAATGGTTATGGATGCATGGATCTTCCGCCATTATGACTTTGAGAATGTTGTTATTTCGAAGTTTTTGATGGAGTATTTGTTGAATATGTTCTTTTATGCTCACATGATATGCTTCTTCTAAGACAATTATTTTTTTGAAGAAGAAAATTATGATTTTGGACATGTTAAATTTTTTTTTGTTTACAAAAAACTGTAGTTAAGGAGTAATATTTTCAGCAAGTAAAATATGATTGTTATACTTATACAAGCAATATAAATTACAGGCTTTGGTTTCATAGTAGTTTTGTAATCATAATCACATCCATCAGGATCAGGTTAACCAGCATATAAAGAAAGAAAAATTAGCTTTTAAAATCTAAACAAATTTTTGAAGAGAAAATTTCTAAGGAAAGAAAATTAGCTTCTTGCCGACTCTGATTGGTGGAATCCATCTTTACCTAGGTTTTTACAATGACGCAGATGGATGTGAATATGTCTGTTAATTTTCAAATCAGTGTTTTCCATACTTAAGTTCTACTTTTTTAGTTTAAACTGGGTAATTTTTGCACCCTTCTTAAAAAAAATCTTTACAATTTTCATTGAAAAAGTCTCAAAATTCTATATGTTAGGTCTCTTAAAAACATCAAGAGTCCTCTTCTCTTTTTCCAGTTTATCTAGAATACCAACTAAACTTATCTGAATCTGTATTTTATATAGTTCCTTTACAATAGGTTAAATGTAACATTAAGTGTCCTTTTATGTATTACAAAGAAATACATACCCCAAAAAATGTTAAACGAATCGAAATCCTACCAGCGAACTCACAAAACAACTTTTTTCTAACAAATACCACATGTTTTGGCAGTAAAATAAATGGTTTTAAAAGTCATTCAAAGCTTGTTCGTGTCCTAAATCGCCGTGCTTTACCTTAAATAAACTTTCTAGGCTTTGAAAAATGTTTTGAAATAAATCGTTGTTATCTTACCAGCTGACTTCCGCCTCTTCCCCACTGAGCAAACTGCAACATCGCATTAGAGTCATCGTGAAGTAGAGGCACAACATGCCTGTAAAAAGAGAAGTAACAACATTTCGTAAAATTGAAGGTGATAAGTCAGTACCGAAAAGCGGGGTGAATCGGAACACTTTCCCTGTACACTTTCAATTTGAGCAAAAGCAAAATGTTTAAACGTTTTTAATATATTTCTTATTAATATTATTTGTGTTCTGATTCACCCCTATATGTGGGGTGAATCGGGACACTTGCCCTGTTCTTTCAATTTGAGCAAAAACAAAATGTTTAATTGTTCTGATTCACCCCGTTTTACGGTAAGTTACACATTGCAAAGATAACAACTTTTAATATAATTAAATTTTGATACATTTTATCATGAATGAATTTTAAAGGAAAGTCGTTGACGTTAATTTAGCTGACTGAAACATACCATCTCGCAAAGTACTTTAATATTCTTTAGCTGCATGGTAACAAAAAATATTCATTCGAAAAGTGACAACTGAAAAGTTTTGAGTGCATTTTTCTCAAAATTAGAATATTGTGACACAACATTTAACTGCAAAAAATATCGTGTCAAATTAAATATTTTTTTAACTCAAAAATTATTTCTAAAATTTTGCCTTAAAAGGATACATTCATTTTAATTATCTCACGTTATCTAGAAAAGTATACATCATAAAAAGAAGTTCAAAGACACCATATATTTTCACTTAAGTTAAACAAAAAAAAAATTGGGCATTTGTAATTCTGTAAACATATTTTAAATTGACATCTTTATTAGTTTTATAACTAATATAATTAAAAATGCAAAAAAAGGCTATAAGAACTATTTCAAGAATAAAAGTATCAAACACTTGAGTGAACACGAAAAAAGGTTAATAATTGGATAACATGAAACATGTTTTAATCAGTAAATTTATACTTTGTAATTAACATTTTAAAAACATCAAGTAAAATATTAAAATTATTTTGTTTCTCGTTAGGAAAAGAAAAGAGCTTATACTTACTCGTTGCTTATATTAAAAATTCTGTACTTTGCTAGAAAAGAATGTCTGTACATCTAAAAAGCACAAAAAATTGTTAGAAATAAAAGTATTTTGATGTAAAACAGCACATTAACAAGTTTTAAGGATCTTTTAAAGAACAAATAAAAACTGTTGCTACGTTAAAAATAGTTTTAGGAGGTACTAGTTAAAATTAAACAAGTAAAAAATACACCTACTCACTTTTTTGTAATCTATTGCAAGAAGAATGTATTTACGATCGGGAGAAATACTGTACTGGTGAACATTCATTTGCCTCTGAAAAGAAATTGATAAAAACAAAGTTTAAGTTACCTGGACTTATTCTCAGAATATTTCTCTGCTGGTAACAACAATAAAAAATGTCTAAATAACGCACAGTAATCTTTCAAAGGAAAAGAATTCTCAAACTTTTCAAAGGTATAAGGGAAAGCTCATCGCAAATCTCAAAAAAAAAATATCGAAAATGATAGATGAGGTTAAAAAAGAAGAAATTCTGCTGATAAATCTCTGAAATATTTATAAAAAAGTACATTTCCTTATCCTGAAAGCTTTGTGTGCTCCGTCGGTTTTTTTACATCTTTTGCACTCTATTCTCTTAATAAATAAAAAGACTAGTTTTCTTTAAATTAATGAACACGAGTAGTTGTATTCTGTATAGTAATTTAATTAATGAATCGATAAAAAAAACCTCGAAGAAATTAAACTACTTAAATCACCTGAAGTTTTTCCTTTAGAATTTTCTCAATAAGCATCATTTACATTGTTTGCTTTGCTTGTTTCGTATCATTTGTTTTAAAAGATTTTTTTTCCTCAAATTAAGAATTTTGTTGATCTGGTTAGAGTAAAAGTGAAGTAAGTCATCCTATCGTAGATTTGAATAGTTGAACATTTTTGTTACTTCTCTTAAGTTGTTATTGATGAGTTAGCATTGTTAGGGTTGATCTTACAGGTCAATTGGTTGACTTTAGAAACTACTACTCTAAATAGAAGAACAGAGAGAAAAAAATTTATTCAAACTCAATGGATTGAATGAAAATTTCGACCTTTTCACTTACGCCGCTTTTGATATAACCAGATTTATTTCTTAGAAGCATACTATGTTGATAGAAAATGCGTTTTTCTTTATCTTTGAAGTTGAACATGGGGGAGCACAAAAATGTTAAAGCTTTATATGTGAAAGAAATTTTTAGTTGTTTTAAAACTTAAGAATCGAAGATTATGTTAAAAGGGAAAAACGGGACAAAATTTAAGTGCATTTTCTCTCATTTTTTACTTCTAGAAACATAGAATTGCGCTTGTTTAAATTGAAAATAATAGCATCCTTTTTCTTTTAGATGAGCATAAAAAATCCATGACAAGACAGGCTGGTAAGTACTATTAATACATTAAATATTTCTTATACTTTAAATTGTCTTTAAAGGAAATTTATGTTGCATTTGTTTTTCACATTTTTTACTCCATCCGAACTGTGGTGTTATACACGGATAAAAAGAAAGAAAGTATCAGGAGTGTAAGCATAAATTTAAAGTAGAATACGGCTTAAGCTAACAAATTAAGGTATTGTTTATCATACATTACAATTAAAGATTATACCCCCACAAAAGGTAACCTTTATAAAAAGTGGTATACTTTATTTTTGTTTAAAAATGTTTAAAATATTTTATGATACAAATTTAATTTAATTCATTACTATAGTATTCTTTGCTTAAATATTATATACCTTTGATTTTTTTTATAAAAAAGGTTACACACAACTGTGCAGAACTGTGTGTAACTGTACCTACATATTTTTATAAATAATTTATTTTTTGATTACATATGGCAGATATATTTTATCTAAAACAGAAATACGTATTTTCTTGAATGAAAATACAGTTTCATTTTAGCATATTACTTTCTTTTAGAGTAATATTGATTTATTAATGACAATCGAATTACAAAAGATTTTATAAAAACATTGAATAAATAAAATGATAAATCTTAATTAAATAACCATACACAAAGCTTAAATTATTCACTATTTTACTCGATACTCAAGAATACCGATCTCTGCTCGTGCCCAGTTTACTAGACAACAGCAATCACGTTCACGTTGAAACCATACATTCACATTGTGACAGCATTAAATCTAAGCAAGATTTATCATCGATTTCATCCAAACAACCCTCCGCTACCCCACAACGAAACCATTAAAAAAAACCCCAACAAACTCTTATTTCGAGACATGTCTGAGCATGTCAAATTCCGTCCAGAGCAGTAATTTTCCGTCCATACTCACAAATGTGGTGTTTGGCATGACGACCGTTTTCCGCAGCGTCTCCGCGTTGTAGATGGTCGCCGCTCCGTCCGCGTCGCGGAACAAGAACTCGTGATCTGGAACGGAAAAAAGGAACCGAATCACTATAAAAGACATTGTGTATTTGTTCTGATGAGACTAGTAGACTGAAGGGATTTTTTTTTATTTCGGTTCAGTGGAACTGGTTATTTTTCGTTTGGGTGTATTGTTCGATGGGAAATGGAACTAAAGCTTCTTTGCAAACGCTCCGCGTAAAAGTAAACACATTTATGAACATTTTCTGTCCTCAAATTGACAACACTTTTAATTTTTTTAACATTTAATTTTTTTAGAATAATTTAACACCTTATAGAGTGTTTTCAGGTGACGTCACGACCAGCTATTTTCTATTAACTGTTAACCTTTGTAGGGCTTTTAACTGTTGCTAAGGCGGTTGCTAGGTAACGAGGTATCTGTTGCTAAGGTGGTTTTTAGGTATGGGATCACGTGATTGCAAATGATCCAATAGAAGAATTCCACGGCTAGTCATTTTCTGTAACTGTTAACCTCTGTAGGGCAAAAAACTGTAACATCTTCTGTTGCTAAGGCCGTTGTTAGGTCCGAGTCATGTGATTGAAAATGCTCTATTGTGTTGTGATAGTATTCTGAATATATGTCTAAAAAGAGTTAGAAATGTGTTCTGAATATATGTCTAAAATGAGTTAGAAATGTTTTCTGAATATATGTCTAAAAAGAGTTAGAAATGTGTTCTGAATATATGTTTAAAAAGAGTTAGAATAAATGTTTTCTGAATATATGTTTAAAAAGTGTTAGAAATGCGTTCTAAAAATAGTGTTGTAAAATATGTATTGAATCTGAAAGTGTTCTTATATTTGGATCGAAACACTATCAGAACACATTTTTTGTCTCTAACTTTTAGCAACACTTTTACAACACTATTATTTTCTCACGCAACACCAACACAATACATACGCTTTGGATTAGAAGTGTTCATTATTGTGTTTACTTAGCGTTACAAAAGTGTCTCAAGTATTTTCGGTGTAGTTCCTTCGAAAGGTTTTAACTAAAGTAATATTTAAATTGATATGTAGACATTTTTCATTGATTTAACAGTTATGTAAACACTTCTTGTGGTTTTGAAACAGAACGCAGTGAAACAGATCAGTTCTTTGTTTTAATATTGATGTGAAGAACTATTTTGAAAGATTGTAAAGTCTTTCAAACATTCTGTGTGACTTTTTCTTGCAAAGCATAGTTTTTTTATCGTAATAAACACCAAGTCAGCTTATTTTGGTAGTTCTTTTTCCCTGATTATCTGAATTTTAAGTTCTTCGGATTGCCCATGGTCATAGGATAACGAGGATAAACGTGGTTGTACTATTATTGTTATGTTTGTTATTATGTTGTTGTTATGTGTACTTAAATAATTAAGTTACTAGTATATTTTCAAACTTTTAAAATTTTAACCTAATGGTGTAACTGTAACTCTTAAATTGCTTCATTTAGTTGGCTTTACTTCATAATGTCCAAAGGGAAAATCTTGTTTCACAAAAGAATTCAAAGCAAAGATAGTAGTTAAAAAAGTAATAACATTTTATTTCATTCAATTGGATATAATTTTCATTTTCGATAACAGAAATTTTCTTTTACCTTTTAAAAAGACTACCATATAAATATGCAGTTTAAGTAATTCATTACTGAACATACATACTCCAAATAAAACATAACATAATCTATAATCGTACTGTCTTATGGTTGGTTGGTTGGTGTCGTGTCCAATTGAAGTCAAATCAAATTTCTCCATGTACCAAAATCACGGCCCTGGCAATGAATTGTCTTATAATTAATTAAGTACGTTATTTTAAACTTTTTTTAGAGTATGTAAAAGTAACTCAAGCTTAAATTGCAGACCCATTTAACTATAAAAACACTGGGCAATCTTTTACATTCCTTATTCATTCGGAATCAACCAAACAAAGACAGTTTTTAAAACGAAGTTCAGCAAGAAAAACTCCATTCCTAATGTTATTTCAAACGAAAAATTCCATTAACGTTTAAATTGCTCATTGGGAACATTTTTCCACATCTAAAAATAAGAGCTCTTATAAATCTTTACTCACGAGGCAAATTAAATAACTCGTAACTAACAAATTAATTGATTCGATCCATTCACTTCGAAGTCAAGCGATTCCTCCGAAAAAAATATAACATAAATTAACTGCAATCCGCCATCGTAGAAAACTTTGATGAGACGAGACATTAAAAAATAGTTTTTTCTCCTTCTAAGAACCAGAGAAAAGAGAGCCAAAAATGCAATTCAGTCTCCTCTCGATCTCTTTTTAAAGTAGAAACCGCTTTAATGGTTTCCCGGGCAACAAAAACCAAAAATGGCGAATCGCAAATAAAGAGACGGAAACACGGTTACAGTTAGGTTTTCAATGACATTCATTAAGTGAAATGGCCGAAGCATGGATTGATGGTAATGACGGAGTCGACGAAAAATCATTTCTGAAGCAAAGAGCGATGTAATGAAGAAAATTAGGCGAGGTTAGAGTGAAGCTAGAAAAAAAAAATTAGACGCGCAATTGGTGAGTTGAAAGAGGTACTCAAAGGTATGGCTTCTGTTTGATGTCTCTAGTAAATCGTTTTATGGAACGATACTTACGGCATTATTCACATCTCTAGCCTAAGCCGGCCGGTTTAAGTTTGAGCTTTAACCTAGACCGGCTGGCTTAGGCTTATTCCTTATTCACATCGCCTGGTTTTTTAGCCAGCTCATAAGCCGTTTCCTGATCTGGCGAGATATCTGCAAACTAGTGTTTGCCTTTGGCGCCCTTAAACGAAGCGTCTTCATTGGTTGTTGACTGTCACATGATATTATTTTCGGCTTTCACCACGCTTCATTCAGGCGGGAAATCAAGCACACAGACCGGAAAATATAATGTTACCAATCCAATATCCAATCCAACAAACGGGAATCGCGAAATTCCTGGCCAAAACATCTTTTTTGCATAAAACTTGATAAATAACAAAAGAAAACTCTTTGAAATAACAAATATACTTGCTAATTCAGTATTTCTCATAGTATTCTAAAAATTATTTAAGAAAAGTGTGCTTACAAAAAATGATGAGGTTATTTATTAATGTTTCTGTATTTTGCCTTTTATTGTTACCATGCGTTTTATTTCCTTCATTTTAAAGATGGTCTGAAAATTTCTAAAAAAAAAAAAAGAAAAGGTTTTTAAATTGAATGAAATTTATTCTTCTTCTAATAAATTCTTCAAGTATTGGGGGTACTCTAAAAAGTGACAATTTTTGTCTGAATACAGCTGTTAATCCAGGTAGATTCTTTTTTCATCAAAATATTTTTTACATCTGCTAACAGCTGCCCATTTAATATTAAAAGACCAGGCAAACTCACACTACAGCTGTTTAGACTAAGCAGATAAATAATTAGCCCAGTCAAAGTTTGAACTTAAAAATAATTTCCCTGTTTATTAGATGCTTAAGATTCATTATAAAACTTTATTTATTCCTTTTGAGCCATATTATATGCTACCAGAACCACAAAAGAACACGAAGCTAAAAAAATATATAATTTTAATAATAAAGATACATTTGGTTTATTAACTTCAATTTCAAGAATTGCAAATATAATTGAAGCTAATTCTTACCAAATTTCACCCGACCTTCATTTCTACTAACATTAGGGTTGTCCTTATTTTTGATGTTTTGAAATTACTATTTGCTTTCACCCTCTAATTGGTATACCTATTAGGTATACCTAAAAATAATTCTGGTGAAGTTTTATCAAATAATATTTATAATATTGTTAGCTCAAGGAAGTTAAAGTTTGAAAAATGTAGGAAAGATGGGGGCTATAGAGTAGTTAATACACATAAATAATTATAAGCCATCTAAAAAAGTCCTAAATAACACATTTGAAGCAGTTTTATCACAATATAAATCTTATTTTTTTTTAATTCTGAAAATTGGTAATTTTCCCCCATATTTTTCAAACTTCAACTTCTTTAACTCAAGACCACCAATAAATACTATTATTTGAAAGTGATAAAATTTTACAAGAATTATTTTTAGATATAATGGAACAAATTTAGAGGGCGAGAGCAATAATTTTCAAAACTTCAGAAAATGAGGACCACCCTACCCTACATTCATTTCAGCTTAAGACATTCTGCTATAAATTTTGAATTAAAATATCACACCTTATCTTGTATAAATAAATAAAACTTTTATTGTCATATTTTCCAATCTGCTGTGAGTTAGAAATATCTTGGACTTTATACAGATTCAAACCTTAAATGGACCACTCACATCTTTGAATTGAAGGAAAATTAAGGATTTTTTACTTAAATTCTACCACCTAAATGTAAAATAGATTCAACATTTTTAAAAACCTTTTATTTTTCCTGGTTTTATTCCTTAAAAAATTATGGTGCCACTATTCGGAGTGGTGAATATAGATCCAATTCACAACCAATAATTTCAATTCAAAATTCTAAATCAGCAGTTTTATCCATATAATTTTAGATCTCTTAATTTATTGCCTCTCCATTATAACGCTTTTTTTTTCGTATTCTGCTTTACCCTAATCTTAAGAAATCTCTGTTTAAAATTAGAGAAAGGTCATATAACACAACATCAATAGCAATTTATTTTGTAAACATTTCTATTATTTAGCTCCAAATTTATATAATACCTTACATTTAAGTCCAATCAGTAGTAACAAATATTCAGTTTTCAAAAGAAATTTATTTTTAACTTATAAACATCGACGACCTGGATCTATATTTTTCACTCTAATGAAGCATATTTATTTTGTTACTGTTACCAGCTTTCTGCCATTTTCATTAATTTATATTTGTTTAGTAATTGTTTTCTTGCCTTGGTCTTGTGTTATTATTTCTTAAATATTTTGCAATGTTATTTAAGTATAGATTCTCTATCGCCTTGAAGGGCTAGTCTTTCCACTTGGAGATTCATATTTTATCTCTTGTTTTTGTTTGGTATTCTTGTATTAAATTTGTGAAACAATTTAAACAAAAAAACCTATACTTTTTTTGTTCTTTGAACATTCTGATATAAAATATTTAGCAATGGAAAAGCGTGTTTTGTTAGAATTCTTATAAATCTATTTGATGATTAAAATAATAATTAAAAAAGATGTGTAGGAGTTGTAATTACCTCCAGGTTAACAATCTATTGGAAAAAGGTTTATTAAAACTATTTATACTATAACTTTAAATGCAGCTTAAAATCTAATGCAAAATTTTCGCTCAGCAAAATTGCAATTCACTTGCCTGAAAATATAAACTTAGAGCTTTCAAAACAAACAATAATGATGAATTAAAATAAAAACACAATTACTGTAAGATTCCGGATACTAATTAGATTCACACAAACGTTTTTTTTATTTGTAAAGATTGCAAAGAGCAAATTGTGATTATCGCTGTAGTCGGCCATTTTGTAAACGAAACTAATTTCGCCAAGAAAAACAACTACTGCGCATGCTCCGTAAGGTTAACCAAAGCTAAGCCAGCGCAGGATCGGGTGGCTTAAAATCTGTTGGCTTAGCTCCTAAAACGACGTTAACCAGAGGATATGAATACGATAGCTGACCTAAACCGGCCGGCTTAGGGTTACATGAGGGATGTGAATAATGCCGTTAGTGTCATAAAGGTTGTTTCTTTCTTCACTCGGTATAATTTGAAGAGAGAATTAAATACGACAAAGATATTGCTAAATTAATTTAATTTAATTGTTATATGTTCGCAAAACATAAAACCTATTTTTTACGAATACCTAGAAACCTAGTTACTCATTATCATCTATGAAATGGTTTAAAAGACGAGAGGAGAAGCTACAAAATGCGTAACTTGAAATTTGAAGAAATCAACGTTTTCCTGTTGAGACGAATTTATTTAAAATTTATGTTAGATCATGTAAAATAACTAATTACTACTGATAAATTAGTAATTTCAGTCATTATAAAATACTATATTTTCTGCATCAAATTAATATGAACTTCTTCAGTAATGGTTTAAGAAATTAAGAAATAGCTATTTTATTATTGAGTACCTTTTTTTTACTGTAATGGTTTAAGAAATTAAGAAATAGCTATTTTATTATTGAGTACCTTTTTTTTACTGTGCACAATCTATTTAATGTAATGACTGTGAAATTTTTCTTGAGAATTTTTAAAGAGCATAAAAATTGTTTATAACTTTTTTTCAAATACGCTATAAAGGGGTGTGAATGAGCGAAGTATAGGTTATAAAATTTTGTTTTATGTTTACCTTTATAAATACCTTTTGTTTTATGTTTAGTTTTAAAAACTTAATTTTTTTTATAAGAAAAAAATAAAGATGCCTTTGTAATAATAATGTAATTATTAATAAATAAATAAATTAATTAATAATGGTATTAATAACGTAAAATAAAGAATAAATAAACTCTACATGCTCAAATACTGCAAAATAAATGTTTCCCTCAATTCTGATAAATTTAAATGATCAAACTAAACAAACATATTCTGAAAGGATTGCAATAATTTAAACATGTTTTTCAATTGTAGCATGAAACGATAAGTTTGGGCACAAATTTCACCTGTATATTTTTAACAAGGCCATTTAAATCCCGCGAATAGTTTTACAAATTGAAAACAATAGATCGTTTCTTACAAACAATCTCACCGATGAACACTACCCTAGGCAAAAGAGAAAATTAATGGATTCTCCCAACAAATTTCCCAAACTTTCCACCAAACCCAAATTCCACGATCTACCGTTATCCCAAATCAAATCCCCTGAAAGTCCCGCCAACACTTTTAAAATACTTCAGCTAACTCTAGTTTATAAGGAGGAATAAAATTCTTTCCAAAAGCTTTTCTTCGAAATTCGGTTTCTAATTAATCTTTCCTTTGCAAGTAGTAGGTACTACGTCCGTATGAAAGGAAAGCCTTTCTTATCGATACTAAAGTAACTAGAGGCAGTTTCTGTTGAATTGAGTACCTGCGTCATTTATTTCTTGGGGACTTCTCATTAGAGATGAAGTAAATGGGAAAGGGCAAATGTTTTGTGTCGTGTACCCCCATGTCATTATGGTATTCCTCGCGGGAACCAGAGAAATGAGGGTGCGGAGGAAAGGTTGAGGGTTTATGAGGTTTATTTTTAGAAATGGTGATTGGTGGTTTTGACGAATTGTTATCAATAATCAGTTTGTTTAGTTGAATAATCTAATTGTGTCACCCAATTATTTTAATGTTCTAATTTGATTTTAGAGAAATCTCCATAAGACAGCGATGCATTCCTTTTTATTAAATGAAAGAACATAATAAAAATGTTTATGATTTGAAACACAAATTACATGTTTAGGGATTTGATAGCATACTTTATATACCGGTTCTAAACTTGATGCATGATTATGTGTTTATTTCGAGAATTTCTTTCTTAGAAATAACACGAACACCAAAATATATTCATTAACAAATAGAGTGCTTTCAAATAGAACCTTAGACAAACATAACTCATAACTTGAAGCAAAAATTTTATGGTGATATTTAAATATAATAGTTCTTTAAATACACTGCAGTATAGAAGCTCTCATAAAACCAGCTGTCTCATCTTTTGAAAGAAACTACCTTAACGGTAGCCAAGTTGGCGCAATTTTAGACTATCAAACAAAACAAATTACAAATATTCCGGTAATAAAACGATTCCAAATTTGCCACCACAAAGTGAGTTTCGCCAAAGCAAACTATTTTAATAGGTGAGAAATCTGTGTTTTTATAACAGCTTCTACTGTTATTGAATTAAAAATTTATTTTATAGACATATTTCAGTCAAATAGATAAGGGGGGAAATAAATAAATAAAATTTTAAGAACAAAATATGGGTTCACTTAATTTGCCTTCGAGAGTCTTATTATATTTCCATAAAAACAATACAGAACTTGTTACATAAAACCTCATCAATAACTCATAACTAAGTTTGGCGGGCATACACAACTTTCAGATCAAACTGAAAGTAACGTACGTGTTTTCTAATTAAAATTAAAAATATCATTGAATTGAAAACTACATCATTGCATTCAGTACAGTAGGTAGATAGCACAATCAAAAGCATTTTCTTTCTATAATTCATTGCTCTATTCTCATTTTTCTCCTTATTTGTAACATCATCTCTCCTCATCATCATTCTAAACTACTACACCGAATAAACAACATCACAGAAACCGAAAGCACAATCCCCGTACGTACATACAAGCATTACAACATCCATCCGATTTCCCCCCGCATGCTACCATTACATTCATACATTACATCTAATCTTCTACAAAAAAAAGAAAACCCCTTAATCGTACAACTACAAGGGCCAACCAGACTATGCGTATTTCTGAAAAATGGAATATGATGAGGCCTTCGCGTTAGCACATTGGAGTAGAAGTATGTAATTTAATCCATGTATCTCCCCTTGTTTTTTGGCAACGTTCCAGGGCGGAGTGTAGGAACTCAGTCGATAGGAGAGGGGGGGGGGGTGAGCCGCGATGTTGAGGCACTTGTTCCTATCGATGTTGTTTTTCCATTCGAAATTTAGATGTCTTAAGAAGGTTACACTGTAACCGCTCCACACGCTTTTTGCTTTTGACACATTCATTTACGTTTCTTTCTTAGGTAGAACATTATAATCACTACATTGTGTTGCGGTAGTGTTCTAAATAAGTATAGAAAAGTGCTCTATACACAATTGTGTTCTAAAAATAGTGTTGTAAAATGCGTTTAAATCTGAAAGTGCTCTTAAATTTGGATTGTATTATCCGCAAAGCACTTTTTTTTTTGCTGGGATGGGATGCTTCACCTTTTAAGTTGTTTTACATTTATTACTAAATTTTGCAACATTTACCAAAGTATGTAAAATCTCAAAATTATTTCCTGGTTTTCTGAAACTCAATAATTAATAAACTATAAATTTTTGTTGGTAAGTAATTTAATGTACTCAGCCTTATTGTTTTCATATGAACTGAGTTTGAGTTATGAATTTTTGATAAATTATGGAATATTATTTGATTAATACTAAATTCTAAATTTATCAGACAAATATATTGTCTGTTTTGACTTTCTATATTGTATTTAATTACTGTATTGACTAGTAAGTAATGTAAAACTTTTTTCATGTAAGCACTGTTTCTTAACAACTGTAAGTGGCTGAGATTTTGATAATAGAGAAGTTGTAAATTTTATAAGTATTTGAATAATTTTGATATTTTTGATACTTCTTCTCATTTTCTTTTCCATTTAAGTATGAGAAAGATAACTATTAATGTCCTAAAGGTGAAAATTAAAATATATATACGTCATTTAAGTAATGGACAATTTTTACAAATAAAAATAATAACTATTTAATAATCATAATAAATCGAATTTTTCGATTTTAAAATCTATTCAAAGAATAATAAATTATGATCAAACTTATTATATAGATTACTGAAGTTGAAAACTGTCTGTAGGATAATGCGGTACATTTTGACATTATTAAATCAGAGGTATAAAAAAATTAACAAGCATCTTTCATCAAAAATGTCATCTCGACAATGATTTCTGTCAATATAAAACGGATAAACATAATAATGTGAAGAAATATTGAAGTTCAGTTATCTTCTAACGTTCGGATATGTTCAAGTTATGACTGTATCACATAGAGTTTTCTCTTGTACTTTCTATATAGTAAATATTATTTGTTTTCGATATTGGAAAGCAGAATACATAAATATACATTTGGATTATAAAAGCATAACGCCATAGCCGGTTCACATGTACAGGAAAATGAAGTAACTACTAACAATTCGATATCGGAATTCATTTAATGGAAAAATAATAAAAATGCTTTTTTATAAGATTCTTAAAAAAAAATTAATTTTAACATGACATTCTATAAGTACATTTTTTTTATATCTTCACAGAGTTTTATAATAAGTATATGTCTATAGATCTAATACTATAAATTCAATTTCACATTTGATAAAAAAACACCAATTCAAAAATTTGTTTTGTACTTTAATCTGTAGGATTGGCGCATCAAATTAGATGGAAAGCATTTTTAGCGTTCTCCCCCTACGTCTCTTACGGTCCCTAATTAAATGGGTCTTAAAGAATATAGCAAACAAAGAGCCCACGCATTTATTTAATTAGGTATTTGTTCACGGTGAACTTAACTTCAAAGTTAATCGTGTAGAACTTGGTTAAATTGGATTTCGCTTAAGAAGAGTTGATAATTTTGTGTCTTCAAAATAAACTTGTGTTGCATCGTTTCAGAGGGAGTAATAAGTATTGGTTTTTCGACCATTTTAGGGTAAACCCAATTTTAATTCATTCAGTTTTCCAATTAGCTTTTCTTGTAAAATGATGAAGAAATTACGGTCTCTTGTTTTTTGTTCTCCTGAATATTATCTGAATATTCGTTGCATACGTATGTGTTTCATAAAATTTTCTTCGTCCTGGTTAATTTAGTTTTTCCCGATACATTTATCGTTAAAATCTGTCTTTTTGGAATCTGTTTTGGAACCCAAAATATTAGAAATACAACAGGAAATAACTGTAAAGTAACAGAGAATAGTTAAGGATGTATCAAATGAATAACATTAACAAATTGGAAATATTTGAATATTTGTAAAATACGTGTTTCCTAAAATTTTCTTCTTCCTGGTAAATTCAGTCTTTTCCGTTATATACGTATCTCGTTAAAAATCTGTTTCGGAACCCAAAATATTAGAAATACAACAGAAAATATCTTTAAAGTAACTGATAAAAAAATTTAAGATTTTTTATCAATAACATAAACAATTCGGAAATATTTGAATATTCGTTAGATACGTATGTGTTTCATAAAATTTTCTCCTTCCTGGTAAATTTAGTTTTTTTTCCGTTAAAATTCTGTTTTAGAACCCAAAATACTAGAAATGCAACAGAAAATAACTGTAAGTAACAGTAAAACTTTAAGATGTATCAATAATAACCTTAACAATTTGGAAATATTTTATTTGACGCCCAAAATATGGATAGATTTTTAGATGGATAGATTAGTATTGTTCCATAAATTTGATATTATTTGATTGATAAGATAGAGAAAACATGAATCTTCTTAAAAATATTTTAATATTACATTTTGAACTACATGTTTGATTACATTTTTCTTGCTGATCCTTTTCTTACTAATTCTTACTAATTATTCTTCCTACTAATTCTTATTACTTATTTTTCTTACTAATTTTTACTAAATACTAAATTTTCCTTAGAAAATATTCCCTCCTACATTAATTTTATCAACACAATCTATTCATATACTATTTTATCATTACAATAAGTAATACACCGTGAACGCCATGCAGAAACAAAACAACCAATCCGTGAAACTAATTTCCTCGGGGCGTCGAAACAAGAAAAAGCGAGGAGCGAGCAAGACCAAAACGAATCTCCCGCCTTCCTCGAGACCTCGCGACCATCTGCGACGCCAGAGAAGAGTTGAGAGGCTTAGCAGCTGCTCCGAACCTTCGAGTTTCGACAAATCATCATCGGCCGGTTGTCAGAGCAACCATGTCCAATCTGCCGCTCAATAGGTTCTTGCTGCAGGGACACAGTAGTATTAGTTCGTGCAACGGAAAACTTTTTCCCCTTTTTGGAATTAGTTCGAAAAGTCTTTCTTTTTTTTATTATACAGATTACAAAAAAGTCTCGCTCCGGTGATCTTCAGATGGAAGGCTTCCAGGAAATGGGGGAACCTTGGTACTTGGTACCAAAGTATCGAAGTTTGGTACTACTGTAGTTCTCCAAACAAGGTTAGTAAGGGTAGTCGATGTCTCTTAGTTTGGTCGTTTGTATACGAAGGACTGTTAGAGGGGAAGTACTTTTTTTTTTAAATGTACTACAACTTTTAAGTTCTTTGAAGTGCCTTTTGTCTGGCTTTTCTGTGGAGACTATGAAAGGGCTTCTTACTATTTTTCCGATTTACTCCAAAACATGCATTGTACTACTCATTCAATGAAAAAGTAAAGGGTTAAACTTTTTATAGTGTCAATGTCGGTTTAATGTTTTTTGTTTTAGTAAGTACGTGAAGTGAAAAATGTTTTTTGGAAGGAAGGAATCCTCAATGGTTTTATGAGTACGTGCTTTTTACTTCATTTCATCTCAGTTATCTTTTTATCATTAAAAATGAAGCTTGTTTTTTTAAGAGATCAATATTATTTTTCCCAAAGAAATTAAAGTAGAAGCACATAAAAACATTTATAGCATAACAAGTTGATGATTTTCTGAAGAATATAAAATTTCAAACAGAAATTAAGATAAAAAAAATGACAAAAACATGTAACTGATATAAATTTGTAAGCAAACTACTACCATCATTAAATAAATTTATGGGGAATTTCATAAGCTGTTTTTCAAAGGTCTGCAATAAAAATGCAGTTGTTGGACTTCTTTCAATTGATGGTTTTACTCGCTTTTCATATTTTAATTGTGTACCTTTATAAAAACTTATATATACTTATAATATACTTTTTATATACGTATATATAAATTTAAATATACTTTTTAAAAAAAGTTTTTCTAAGAATTTATTAAGAATGAGAGTCTTATTAAGTTAATATTTGACTTTCATAGCATATAAATATGCTATTAAAAGAGGGCAAGTTCCAAGTGTTGCTTTTATTGAAAGAGAAAATTCAATTCTCTTTAGTTTTTTTTTTCTTCTTAAATACTTTTTAAATTCCTTTTCTGTCTGGCTGCAAATTATAAACATAAGCATTTTTTAACCAATGGACGGGTACTGGATTTATCATCCTTGACCACTGAATTGCCCTAAGAAATACCTACACAGCGTTACCCAGTGGGCACCTGTGGACCGGAGCCACGGAGGTGTGGTACTACTACCCGCGCCACTCACACATATTCACTCGCACAACCCTTTTTTACAGGGGGGGGCATTCATTCATCACACAAGGACAGAAACTAACATCCATGCCAAACTGGGATTCGAACCCCAGGCATACGGCTTCGCAGTCAGATGCTCTAACCACTACAGTACGGCTGCATATTATAAACATAAACAAAGATTAAATTACTCTTAAATAGAGCATATTCTCTCTAAAAGAGAGCGAAATTCTCATCTATAGCGCCTCAGATCCCTTTCGCAACACTACCTCATCCTCAGACATCTACACAACCGATCTAACACCAACAACAGGACGAGAGCACAAGACCTAACCCCTTTCCTCCTAACCCGGCCGAGAACTCCATTAGACCCCAACAGAAAATCCGCGGCAATCCGTCCCGAAAGGGTTAAATAAAGCAGGTGATCCGTGAAGGGAGAAGAAGAGGAACGCCGATCTCAGCGCTTTTTCCTAAACACGCAATCAATAAAAAAACATTATCGGCGTTTCGATCTCTGACTAAAAGGCGTCTCTGAGAAAGGAGAGCTGCTTTTTCTTGTGAGACTAGACTAGACTAGTGGATGCTTTTATGTAGATAATGCGGAGGACGGAGAATGGAGTCTTGGAGATGATGGAGACAATGGGTGGGAGTGTTGCAGCTTCAGGGGGAGTGTGTTTTGGGGATGTGATGATGAGAGGGTTTTAAGTAGTGTCGTGTTTTATTCGTATTTTCTATCGAATTTAATAGTGTTCTTATTCAAGAGGAGTTCATATGTTGTTTTTATTAAAACAAGCAAAATCTCCCCTAGTATCACACGGGGCTTACAGATATAAGTAAGTGTCATCCACTAGTCTGTTGTTTTTGTATTATTTTGCACTCTAAGGCTGGGCGCGCACTAGCGACTAAAGTCACGCCGACCAGGATTACTAGTATCAAAAATATCATTAGAAAACAGTAGAGCATTTTCAATCACATGACTTTACCTAACAACGGCCTTAGCAACGTTGTTTTTATCCTCCAGTGATGTCATGTGCGAATGCTTCTATTGGATGCTTATATGTCCCGCCCCTAACAACAGCCTTAGCAACGTTGTTTTTGTCTTTGTCACCGTGACAAAAGTCGCCAGTGCGCGCTCGCCCTAACTCATCTTTATGGCAAAAATATTATTTACTGGCGCCCTGTTTGCCACTATATTCATTTCATGTATTTTTTTTTCTTGTTTTCAAGTTTATTCTTTCTTTCTTCTAGTTTACTTTTAAATTTTGTTACACATATTTACGGTCACCTACATGGACCAAGAGATCCCAGGTGACTATGTGAACTTGTAATTGTGTTCTTTTTATTTACTGTTTAATAAAAAAAAGTGACCAAAACTTGACAAGATAAAAACAACACAATACAAATACAATCATAGGTTTAAATTGCTAAAATATCAGGCTTAGGTTGGAGGCATAAGAGAGGTCTTCAGAGTGTCAGATTATTCGTAAACTTAAGGAAGGAATCAAATGCTCTTCTAGTATTAGAAATCAGTTGGTTTAATTTCGGAGGGCGTTTCATACTTATCTGTTGAAGCTCTTAGTTTGAAAGCATTTCTCACGGTGGTATATTTTGCACAATTTAAAATGACATGATCGACATCTTAGTGGTGATACAAAGAGTATCACCAACTACCTGAGGAAGTGAGGAGGTCATATTGATGGTGATATACTCATGAATTAGCCTGGAGAAACTGGGTTTAGATTTTAAGTAGTTTGTTTTTAATTTTAATCGTATGTGAATCAACTTTTTATTTCTTATTTATTTTTTAAATTTACATTCCGCTTCGACCATTAAAATTTTTTAGGAGACAAAAGCGTTAAAAGGCAAATTTTTCTGATTATACCTAATGATTAAAATTCAATTTTGAATACTCCGTATTTAATATTTTAAGTTTTCAATCTCCCGAAGTCAGAAACAGAAATTAGCACTTTTCCAATACATCGGGGTAAGACTATAATTAATTTTGTTTCATAAATTACTCACAAGATTACTATTTGGCTTCAAAAACAAGACGACCTCCATAAAATCCAAAATATGCACGTTTATTTCTAAATGTGATACCAAAAGTAATCTTCTTTGATATAAGCATAAGAACTTTCACAAATAAAGCTTTCAGATAAAAGACATTTTTTTGGCATGTTAAGAATGATAGATGGGGATAAACAGATTTCTTTAGGTTTTGGGCTGCATTTGTTTTCGAAAGATATGAATATTATATTGTTATTTTATGTGGGAGAATAAAAACTATTTGCATATTTTCTTCAAATGCTGTTTCTTAAAAATTTATTTGATGTTTATTTATATAAATTTTCTTTAATTCTTGCTTTTGTAAGCAGATATGATGTTTTCTTTTTTATTATATTCAACTTCATACTATTTTTCACGAATATTTATTTTGTGTTTGTGTATTAATTTATTCGGAATGTAGTTTTTTGCTTTACAGAAATTGGTATGCATTTATTGGGATTTTAACGTTGGGGATTTTTTTAAAACAAAGTTATTAGTTTGTAAATAGAATTCCGTTCTTCCGAAATGTTCTGTTGAAAACTTGGTAAACTTGCTTGACAAAACTATTTTTCTTTGAAATATCTACTCACTTAAAGTAATAAAGAACAAATTTATAACAAATTCGAAAACATAAACATTTTGTTTTCTATTTCATAACACAAGAAATATTTTCCCTATATTTTTTTCATTACTTCCATAAAAATTTCTTCTAAAAAAAATGCCCAACATAAAAGAAAGTTATCAAACATGCTATTAGCTCAATATGAACATGCTTTAATGTCAACGTAATGCTACAGCTCTCTGTACTTCAAAAGCTAACAAAATATATTAAACTAGAGTTCATTCCCTTTCATTGCTGGTTATAAAAATATATTTCAAACCATCAAACATAACGAGGCCTACCACAGTGGAAACATAAAAATAAAAATCAACTAACATACGCTTCGAAAGTATACGAAACACAACCATATTATTTCCAAGAACCAAACGCAATTTAATAAAAACCTCACCCGATAGAGAAACTGTTGCAGACCATTCCACCGCGGGTATCTATCTCAGACCTCAAGGCTCGAATTTCAAATCACAGTATACCCTCCCTCATCCCGTATTTTTATCACTCCCAGAAAAAAAAATCAAGTTGTTCCCAGAAAGTATTCCACAAAAGCGCCGTTTTTATTTATTTTATTTATTTCTGAACGCGGGAATTTCGTGAATATTTCAAGTGGCAAGGTTTGGCGGGGATGTGGTAATCATTTCCCTCGTTTCCCGCCAGGGGTCGTTAAGAGCAGTGGCGATTCCAATTGGTGGGAGCTAACGTGAGTTTATGGACTGGCTGAAGACAGACGATCGCATCAAATTGGATTTATTGCACGGCGGCGCAGGAGAAAATGGCTAGCAGGTTTAACTGGATTTTAGGGAGTTTTAAGGGGAATTATATTCAGGGGAGGGCAGTTTTTGCGTTCTTCCGCGGCGGGGTTACCTTAATTGGATCCGTATGTCATTTGGAAGGATTTGTCAGGATTGATAAGGATGACATGTTTTTTAGTTTTGTGTGTGAGCGTGTTTTTGGAAAATGTAAGCTAATAATATGCAGTTATTTTGGGAGGGAGGATTTTAAGGAAAGTTGAAAAGTATTGTATTTTGTGGCATGATGAGTGACTTAATAAATAGTGCACCGGGAGTCAACGTATCTATATTTGTTAGCAATTGTGATGGGATATCATGGTTTTTCACGCATGAATAACCAAATTTAACATACTTTGTAAGATAGTGCATTTTAGGGATTTGGATGTGAAAAACATTAAATGAACATATATATTTTTATAAATATATTAGATTTAGTAGAGTGAATTTAAGTAAAAAAATATTTCCAACACTTTGTGAAAAAAAAAATATTGCAATTTTTAACAAAGGTTCATTTATTTTATTTTGCTTAAATTAAAAGTTGATAACACTCTTTTTTACTTGCAATCGTTTCAAACATTAAATACTTCAGACATAAACTTTTCCGATTTGATTAACAATTTCATTCATCTTTCTAGAATGATTTTCTTAATTTAAAATGATTGTATAGTATTGTTAACTCCTTTCAACAATTTCATATCTCAAAAAACCTGATTTTTCAGGAGAATTATTTTAAAATTTAAAATTAGATTGAAACGTATTAAAAAAAATTAAAAATCCGATTGCATTTTTTTTATGCAGCATAAAGATAGCAGGATCTTGCAGGGTTATACTATCAGGGCTTTCTGAATATAGTCATAACTAAAAATCGTTGATTTTTGAGATATGCCGTTGTTGAAAGGAGGGAGCTATGTTTATATTGCTCTTTTCATTTAATACTTATTTTACTTTAATATTGAATTATGTGTCTTTTTTTTCCACAATCCTAATTAAAAATTTAGTACCAGTTTATGCTATGTTAGGAATTTGAAATTTGTTACGGTACCTCTAAATTTTATATCAGCTTAATAGCATTTATTTCGAGAGTGTCCACTTACCTGATATCCAAGTACCGTTGAATAACCTAGGCACGAATATACCTTCCATAACATCGTCGAGTTCCATCAGAGGATGACGAATTCGAGGACCTTGATCCTCTGAAAGTAAAATAAACAAACTCAATTAATTGGTTTGTTAAGGACCATAAAAACAACATTAAGTTTATTTTGGTTTACAGATAGGTATGAATAAGTACAATTAATAAACTGGGAATGTTCAATAAAACGGGATAATTTGCGAAATTAAAAAAAATCCTGTATAATAACAAAACTACTTTTTTTTTTCAAAATTGAATAAGAACGATTGATTTGGTGGTTTAAAAATTTGACAGCAACGTTTCCTGGCCCTATGACGTCACTACAAACAAAATAGTTCCCACCCCAGAGCGGTGCCTGAATTTTGAGTGAAATGAAGAACGCCAATTTAAAAATATGATTAACCCATGTATTAAACACTTAAAATGTAATTACGTTAAACCCATGTGTGTATAGCGTCTTTTTTATCACCTTTTGCGTACCAAAACCCCTCCTATCAACCCAACGCAGTTTCTTTTTCTGCGTAGTGGAATCATTGGGTCAGGAAACGTTTCTGTCGAGTACAATTGATTGATAATATGTAGAAAACGTTAAATGGGAATGGTAAAAAATAATCAAAAATTAACATTTCAAGAAAATTTTAACTTAAAATAAATTGTATTTTGATTTTTAAATCTGACTTATGCATGATAGAATATAATTTCACTGCAATTTACTCTTAAATAAACTTTAAAAACGACAATATTTACAATTAATAGGAATTAATGTTAAATTTTCCCATTAAAACATTTAATTTCGATTTTCCACGTGACTTACCTACTACCTTATGAAAAAAAGCAAGAAAAAAATCGATTGTTTAAATACTTAATTTTTTTACAGTTAATTGAAGCAGAAGAAAATATTCTACTCACAATTGCAATTATAATTTAATTCCTTTTAAGAACCTACAATGATGCATGCAAATCTGAACATTTTTTTACGCCACTTAAAAATACAATCAGTAAAATACTCACCCGACAAAAAAATCACATTCAACGTGAATTCATTATTTAAACCACAACTTAGACGGAAAAAAACTATTCGGAAGTAATACAAATTAAGCTTAGAAGTCGCGATTTTTACAAACGAAAACTAATTTATTTCGAAAAAAAAAATAATTGCTTTTAGCCCAGCTTACAACCTCCCACCTACCCCAACGCCCAACTCCCACTTCAAAACAAACGAGAACATTTTTTTTATTCCACTTTAAATAGTTCTCTGCCCCGGTCGATACACCACAATTCAAACAAACCTCCCTAAAAAACATAAAAATTTTGGAGGGAAAAAGAAAAGCGAAGAACTAAAAAGCAATTCTTTCGGGCATGAATCCAGATTTCGTATCTTATTGTCACCGCTACGTCTGTCACATCAGAAACAAAGGATAGAAAAAATGAGATGGTTGTCAACACGCGAGAAATAAATAATGCCACGACCGCCCTCTTCTGGGATTGACTGCGGTTGACTATTTTGGTTCATCTATCTCATCCCGCTGCGATAAACAATCGATATGTATGACTGGTAAAGCGATGCGTTTTCTGTGAAAATTCCGAGAAAGCGATTGCATTTTAAATGAGTTTCGTCGTTCCTTACCCTTGTCTTTTGGTGTCCGCGATGGAGGCTTTGAATTAGTTATTGCCGTTTATGAAATGTTTAGTGAAAGGAATATATATTCTTTTATTATTATATGTGGTCGTGTGTAGAAAATTTTGTCATATTCTGTGAAGTCGTGGTATATGCAATACATGAAATGCTCTATTATTCTGTGCCAGTACTCAATTTGCATGTTTTATATTCTGGGAAGTTGTCGTACATGCAATACATGAAATATTATTATTATTATTCTGTGAAGAAGTATCGCAATTAAGTAGTCATATACAAGTAATGACTTTTATAGTAATGATATTTAGGTAAATGCAAATAATGATATTTAAGTAAATGCAAGTAATGATAGTTAAGTAAGTACGAGTAATCAGTAATGACAGTTAAGTAAATGCAAGTAATGATAGTTAAGTAAATAAAAGTAATCAGTAATGATATTTAAGTAAATAATTTCTCTTCAGTTATGTATTGCCCTGCAGAAAATATTTTTTACAGTAAATAATACTAAAAGGAGACCCTCATTTAACAATTTACTGTTGGAGCCTAAATTTGTTTTAAAAATAAGTTACATATTATCGTTATGAATAGTTTTCTGTTGCTGGTTTTAAACTCATCGTTATCATATACGTAGAAATAGCGTTAAAGACTGTATCGTTATCCACAATTTACATGTTTCACTATTTTTTACAGATACGAAATATTTACTTAAGAAAAACTCTTCTGTTCTGTGTAGTCCTAGTCATAGTCTTATCGAAAATATTTTACTACTATTGTCTTAGTTTAAAAATGTTCTACTAAGAAGTCATTGAAAAACTATTTAACTAAAGAACATTCTACTATTCCGTGTAACTGTGTTTCAAAATATTTAACTAAAAACTCGTATGAAATATTCATAAAAAACTGTTTTACGTGTAATTTTATTATACGAACATATTTAACTAAAACTTTTTACTATTCTATGTCGACTGGTACAAAATGTTTTTATCTTTAAAAAAATTCTACTTTTCTGTGTAGTCAACAACATATTCACATTAAAAAAGACAGAAATGTTTATTTTAAATTTTAACTGAAACAGTAATAGAGATTTATAAGAGTAAGAATAAATCTAAATAAAAAAACAGCTGTGGATTTAGGAGCAACGGAGTATCTATTTTGGTACAGTCAACAGAGAGAGAGATACGCAACAGGAATAAGGATTCGGATCCTGAATACACATCAAAATATTTATCTTAATACTTAACCCCAATTATGCAAATTGCCGGTTCTGATCTCTAAGAGAAGTAAGAAAGTTCGTGACTAATGTCCGAAACCAAGAAGTAATTGAGTAAATTTAATCCCACTTCAGCCCTAAGCGGAAAAAAAAAATCTGAGAGGTACTTTAAGGGTAAGATTTTGCTTTTCTAAGTCGGAAGGTTTTTTTAAGGGAGTTGATGGTCTGAATTTTTCTCTTCTATAAAGTGAGCGTTTTTTAGAAGGTTTGAAGTAAATGGAAAAGATGGAAAAAAGTTACTAAGTGGAAATTCAACCTAGCGAAGATTAAAAACGACTTTGAGCTTGTAACGTCTTTCTTACAAGAGTTTCTAATTATGTGTATATGTTAAATATTTAGTTGGCATTAGGAGTTTTAAGAAGATGAATATTTGGTAAAAAGTTAGTTTTCTAGCAAGACATTGCAATTTAAATATTTATCGTTGTTCAGTTAAAATAGTTATTCCCAAAACTTAGCTACTCGAAATGTTAAAACAGTAAAAAAAGATCAGTCCATAATAACAATAGATGTTTTACTTTAAATATTTATCTTTGTCTCAAAAGGTTTTTTAGTAATTATGTGTAATATGTATGCTAACAAGAAATGTTTAAAAATAAGAAAAAAAATCTAGTTGTACAAAATTGTGATGAAAATATATAAGCGCCTTAACAATTGAGAAAACGACTATGGTATCTTAAGGTATCAGGAGAAAAACCTGGAAATGTACTAAATAGTAATTGTTAGACTATTTGAAAAGTTTTTTATTTTAAACAAAAAATAAGGCCTTTTGTCTTTAATTATAACCTTAATGGTTTCAAACTCTTCCTTAGTCAATACTTAAACGAGCGCATGGTATAGTAAGAACACACAACATATTTTGAAAAGAAAAAATAAACATTTAAATGAAAATCCGTTTTTTTTTTCTTAAATCAAATCTTACTCAAATACGTGCTTCAATAAAGGAAGTTTTATGTTCCACATTTATTAAATATTTATGTGCAAAAAGTATCCAATGCAGGACTTAATAAAAAATAACATAACTAATGAATAAACAAAAAAAAACAGGTATATAGATATTTTCTTCCTTATTTTTAAATCTGTTGCAGTATGAATATAAAATTCTTTTAACGGCATTGAAGGGATTCATCGGAGTAGAAGATTGCATATTTCTGCTGACATTTTAAAAATTATCTTTATCTCAATATGTATACGTTGAGTACTTATTCTCTTGCATTCAAATTTAATTCAAATGAAAACATTCAAAATGTCATAGATGCAATTTCTAATTGCCTAATTGGATGCGTATCATTTTGAGAGAATTGAATGGGTTTAGGACTCTTTCTGAAAGAGAATTTCACATTTGTCAACACACAAAAATCTTTTCATCTAGCTTAACGTGTATTAGGTCTGTATCAATTTGAATAAAATGAAATGAATAGTATGAAAATTTAGATTGGAAAACGAATTTAATTATGAATATTATTTCAAACTACACTTATAGTACTATATTTTTCACCTTTTTATTTCACATATTCCGAAGTAGTCAGATGATGACATTTATGACGTGAAAAAGATAGTATTTTTCCATATGACGTCAATTGGGGAAAATCACTTAAACTATGACGCCTTTTTTTAGTCACAAAAATGACATAAATTTAACACGTCATTTAGTCCTCATTAAGTCACCTAGAATGACCTAATTTGAGAATGGTGTTAATTTGGTCATTTTTACGTCACGTGAAATGACGTCATTATTAAGAAGTCATTAATTTGATCATTTTCACATCAATCACGTCATATATGACGCCAAATTCACGTCATTAATGACATCTTTGATGTGGACATTTAGCGGGGAAAATTATGTCAAATTAAGCATTTTGTGACGAAAAAAATGACGTCACAACGTCATTCGTCTACTTGGGTTGTAGTCATGTTTTTTTATATAAAAAAATACATTAATTTTCAAATAAAAGAATTCAAACTACTTAATTTTGCTATTATAAAATATTGTGTTCTTATTACTTCCGTACGACTGTAATGTTTCTGTTTTCAAATAGAAACTTATTTTTAGATTGGTATCTAATCCCTTTATAAGCTTTAAATCCATCAAGAAATATCTATGTATTAATGTATCTAAAGAAAATACGTCTATCACATATTTTTTTTCTATTTTTCCCCAATATCAGGCAATGAAACTTCTGTTTTGTTGCTTCATTTTGTGAAATTCTGAAGATTAACTGAAGAATTTCTTGGATAGTACTTTATTTCGAATGGCTACTCGTTTTTCCAATAATATTTAACTCGAATAACCTATGGTATTTTTGAGATATCATATATTTCATGTTACCTAACTTTAATTTTCCTTCCATGCAATATAAAAGTTCTGTATATATTTATTATCCTTGTTATTGTGTAATATGCCCACAAGTAAACCACAAACTAGGATTACTTAAAATTGTTTTTGTAGCAAAGTGCTATGCAATATAAAATATACAATATACATTTACAACTACTAATAGTACATAGAGCTAGATGATATTATTAAACGCTTTTATTAGACTTGCTCTGGGCCAAGGTCACGGGTGAAAACTTAAAACTCGATTTTCGGTCACTTCCTGATATTCCAGGACCCTGAAACTTTACACATTGATGTATCCCTCATGACACTTCAATATCCAATTATTATCTAATCAATAACCAAAGGATTAAGTTAATTAACGAGTATTTTTAATTATCAGAAAAACTGAAATTTGAGGCCTTTCCAAAGGGATTTTAGCTCCCAAAAAAAGAACAATACTGTAATAGGCATAGTACTATTATATTCAACCATCAAAACGACAATTCTCCAGTAATTAAATTAATTAACGGCAAATTATCGCAAAAAATTTAGATTCTTGTACATAAAATTTCAGGTACTTCTAAACGATATTAAGCCTTGAAACTTTGCAGCATGGTGTAATATTCATGACAATGCAATATTCCATTATCACCGAGTCAGTAACTCTCTAATTACGGTAATTAACGAGTATTCTTGATTATCCGATTAACTCTATTTTGAGACCCTTAAAAAATATTTTCGCTCCCAAACACGGATCAATAATGTAATAGGCATAGTACTATTATATTCAATCATCAAAACGGCAATTTTCAACTAATTAAAGAAATTAAAGACGAATTTATGCAAATTTTTAGGTTGTCATTTAGATTCTTGTACATAAAACTTCAGGTACTTCTAAACGATATTAAGCCTTGAAACTTTGCAGCATGGTGTAATATTCATGACAATGCAATATTCCATTATCACCGAGTCAATAACTCTCTAATTACGGTAATTAACGAGTATTCTTGATTATCCGATTAACTCTATTTTGAGACCCTTAAAAAATATTTTCGCTCCCAAACACGGATCAATAATGTAATAGGCATAGTACTATTATATTCGAACATCAAAACGGCAATTTTCAACTAATTAAAGAAATTAAAGACGAATTTATGCAAATTTTTAGGTTGTCATTTAGATTCTTGTACATAAAATTTCAGGTACTTCTAAACGATATTAAGCCTTGAAACTTTGCAACATGGTGTAATATTCATGACAATGCAATATTCCATTATCACCGAGTCAATAACTCTCTAATTACGGTAATTAACGAGTATTCTTGATTATCCGATTAACTCGAATTTAAGACACTCCAAAAAGACTATGGCCTCCAAAACTTGTACAATAGCGTATTATATGTATTTGAACCATATTCAATCTTCAAAACGGGAAATATTTTCTTTAAATTAAGATTATTAACGAAGTTATTAATGAGAAATTAGAGCGCTTGGAAATAGTGTTCTAAAAGCTTGGAAATACTTTCATTCATGTCTTTTCATTTGATGGATAAATGGGAGTTTTGATGACAGTTATAGCTATTCATTTCTTTTAGATTTCGTTTTCGTTCAGATGGAATTATTTATGGCTTAAATAGAAATACTGAATATGCTTCGGGTGTTGCGCTTTTTCAGTAAAAAAGAAATTATAAAATCTCTTCCTTTTGGAAATTCTTCACTGGTGTTTGGAAAAGTTTATTACTTACAAATTACTTGCTTTGAAAAATTTTATTTAAGTCAATAGAGGGGTAATGTTTTAATTGAATTTAAGGGGTTTTACTAATCATATACCAACAATTGGAATAAAAATAAGATTTTAGGCAAAATTCTAAGACTAAAAAGTAGAAAATAAAATAAGTAAAAAAAAGCTTTTTTAAAAAAACGCTTTTATTAAAATGTCCTAAAAATTCAAAAATAATTTATAGTGTTTTGTGAAATAATTATTGGGGAGTAGAAAATAACTTTCCAGAAAGTAAAAATTAACTGATTTTCTGATCACTATAAATAAAAGCGTGGGCGCTAGTAATTTATAATTTTATGTAAAAGAAAATGAGAAAAGAGAACCTAGAATAAATAGTGAATAGAGAATTACTAGCGCCCACGCTTTTATTTTTAGTGATCAGAAAATCAGTTAATTTTACTTTCCGGAAAGTTATTTTCTACTCCCCAATAATTATTTCACAAAACACTATAAATTATTTTTGAATTTTTAGGACATTTTTTTACTGTTTATCTCCATAGATGATACTTCTGTTTCTGGGAATTAGTACAGCTGGTATTATTTGCCTGATCATTTGACATAAACTAGATTAATTTAATTAAAACATTTTAATGTTAGTTTTTTACTCTATAAAAGGGTGCTTCATCTTCTGGCATTGTCACCGTGGAAATCATAACATATAATTACCACTGGTTGATGGTAAGTTATTTCAAACTAATATTTTCCTTATTTTCTTCCATGAGTTTATGCAATTAATTCCTAACTAATTTACATAGAAAGTATCTATCAGTGGAAAAATCAAAACTTTTGATTATTTTCTTCCAAGAATTTATGCAATTAAATCCTAACTAATTTGCATAGAAATAATAGAAATATCTGGGGAAAAATCAGTACTTTTGAGTTTTATACATATCACTCAATATTTTAACACGAATCACTTATTAGGGGCCGTTCAAATATTACGTAAGCACCTTTGGGGGAGGGGGTTTGATATTTGCTTAGTATGGGTGATGCTTGCGTAAGATGTTACAATTTTTGAAAATATCTTGCATTAATAATTTCAAAATTCAACCAAAAATATATTTTACAAAAAAACTGAACTAGGAAAAAATTTCAGCATTTTTGACAAGGAAAGTTTTAACGATAGGTTAAGTGTTCATGAATTCAGTGTTCAATGAATTTCAGAACTCTAAGCATTACTAAAGATTTTATACAAAACAGAACAAAGGGGGGGGGTGTCGGGCAGTATTCTTACGTAATTATGAAAGGGGGGTTTGAGGTTTGCTTATTTTTGTTGACAAGGGGGGAGGAGGTCAAAAATTACCAAAAACTTGCTTACCTAATATTTGAACTAGGAATTTTATTTTAAATTGAAAGATTACATTACAGTGAGACGTTTTTAACAAAAAAAAAACCGGAGGGAGGCTTTAATACGTAATCATAAGATGGTTGGTTTCGGTTTGCTATTTTTTGCAAACAATGCTGGGGGGAAGGTAAAAAACACCCAAAAAACATTCTTACGTAACATTTGATCTTCCCCAAAAGTATACGATAACTGCACCGATTACGGTTCCAAAAAAAGAGAACTTACTCCCCCTCAAAAATCATCATCAGCAACACCGACAACTCACAGCTCGCTAACGAGCGACGGGCTCAATTTAGAACAACACTGACTCAAAAAGACTTCTCGGGGAGAGACGAAACAAAAAAAAATAACTACAACAATCGCAATTAGCGGAGACTTGGGTTGACGGATACGAGGGTTATGAGTGCTGTCGCCGTGTGTTGCTGGGTTCGTTGATTTATGGAGGGTTCGTCTTTCGGGTGTTAATTTCTTTAATCGCTTGCTGAGTGAGTTTTGAGTAGGTTTTCGGGAGGGGATGCTGGAGTGATTTGTTGGGGTTTTTAAGAAGTGCTGTTGGGTTTTGTGATGTTGTGGTTATATGTAGTAGTGAGGATAGTAGGCGTAAAATATATTTATAGTAAGATATAAAGAAGAAAGAAAAGTATACAAGGTGGTAATGAATTATCTATATACTAGACTGTAACGTAACTTGACCCTGGAGGAACAGACTGAGAGTAAACGAAGAAAGTAGTTCGCAGCAGCGCGGTGTCTGAATTTTGAGTGAAATTAGGAACTTCAATTTAGAAATATAATTAGTTTGCTAAACTCATGTATATATAGCGTCTTTTCATCACGATTTGCGTACCGAAACTCCTCCTAGCAACCCAACAAGCTTTCTGTTTACTCAGTATTTCCTTCAACGTTGCAGTCTAGTATAGTAGTAATAAAGTATACAGGCTGTTTAAAAAGTCAATTTCACGGCTTTTATTTGGAACCAACTTCTCTTAGTGACATCGAAGTTAAATGTACCCCTAGGTAAATGACCATTCATAATCCATAGAGATGGCTTACAGCGTTCCGAGTGGTGAAATAAGAAAGTTAAAAAATTAATTATAAAACAAAAGGAAAAACCTTCATTACGAAAATTGTTTGTATTATTCTGTGACAAACGTACAAAAAAAAAATTAAATCATACTTAAGATGCTTCATATTGAATATAGCCTTAATAAAGGGAAATGAAAGTATGTATATTTTATTCACATCTCATACTGGTTATTTAGAGAACTCATAATTTATTTAGCAAATAGTTTTCAGAGAAGATTTTAAAAAAAAAGAACACCATAAATTACTATAATAAGACAGAAACTCTACATACCTTTCCAGTGCACAAAATAAACATATACATATCCCTTCCCTTACTAACACACTCGAATGTAATACAACCCACTCAACTTATACATTCCTAACTACACACACATGTACCCAAAACCAACAACAACTTCCATAATAACACCACACCGGCTAATCCACAATCCCATGATGTCCCCCAATAATACACAGCCCAGGGCTGTACCTCCTTCTTTCCCATTCCTGCTCCCAAACACCATTTACTTATTCCGAACAGCCGCAGTGAAAACAACAACAGGGGCAATAGGGAATGCTCTTGCGATGGCCAAGGCATGTTCATAGAGTAGAGGTGGATTGGGTAGAGAGGGCATGGAGGGAAACCCTTATGTGGCCAGATGTTGGGTAATGTGGGGAGTGCCATAGAAAGGTATTTAACAGAGTGGATACAGAACCTGGAAATCAGGGATTTCAGGGAAAAGTCAGGAAATTTTATTAATCTGGAAAAATCAGGGAAATTCTTAAAAATATGTCAAAATCAGGAAAATTTCCGGGTGAGAGCATTTTGTACTACCATCATTCTTCCTCCGATACCATATTAATATTTTTTACTTTTCTAATCTCAATCGGGGACATATACAATGACGAATGCTATGTTTGAATTCGAGCATCACTCAAGGTTAAAATTAAATTGTATTGATTTAAATATACTTTTTAATGTTAAATAACAAGTAGTGATTTTTAAATGTATCTTCTACACACATAATGGTTCTAATTACAGAGAAATACAGAGTTAATAAAATTAGAACCCGTAAATCAGGGAAATGCTGTACGCTTAGTCGGGGAAATCAGGGAATATTTTTTGTTAAGTTTCTGTAGCCACTCTGTTTAAGCTTCAAATGAAATATTGCTATTTCTACCGAAATAATAATAAGATACAATATTCTACTCTAGAAAAGACTATTCAAAATTAATCTTCTCTTCAAACCATTTTATTTGTGAACTTGAAAGAAATTTTATAGTTTATGCTTTTTGATTAATTCAGGTAAAATACATATTTTCTTTTAAAATTCACCTACATAGGGTGTTTCAGAACTAAATGTAAAAAATGATTGGATGGGAAGAGGAGACTTAACCAGTATATTTAGAACATTAATGGAGGGCGAAGATGTACCGTTAAGGAGCTAGGTCGTAATGTAATAACTTTTACTTAAGTCGGCTTTCAATGAAAAAGCTACTAATGAAAGAAGTTATCATAAACTAAAAAAAAAAATCTGTAACTGTAAAAGAGTTGTAATGTTGACTCAACTTATACCTAACTCAGACAAACACTAGTTGCTTAGGATAATGAAAACTGACACCACCGTTTTATCAAGGATAAACTCCATACGTGCTCTATTTCTTCCAACTCTACTCTTCCATGGACGACACGTCGCTTATTTCGACTATATTTCCCGGTTGCTTCAGGAACAAACGTCTGCAGAAGGTCTCTGAGGGTTGTTTTGGCAGTGTTTGGTCAGGGGTTGGAAAAGTCACGTTCCGTTATGAGCGAATAAAAAAGCAGCGGAAGGTGCCTCCGAGCCACAAACGTCCTAAGGGAGACGAGGCCTATAGGCTTTTTAACCCTTTCAGTTCTGGCCGGCCCGAATTTCCTATAGGATTCAACGGCGATTTCGGGTGGCATAGAAATTAGAGGGTTTATGGGAATGTGCCTTGTTTAATGCCTTGTGTTAGGCTTGTTTTGGGTTGCGTAAATAAAATATTTTTGTGCGATTTGAAATTTGATGGGGTTGTGGTTTTAAAGATTCCAGAGCTAGTGGAGTAAATGTTTTCCCAAGTAGAATGCCTGTTGTTTCAACCGTTTGGGGAATTTTAATATTCTGTTATGTTGTTCTGTATAGGAGTTTTGTAGAATAGAGCTATGCATATTGAAAAGTAATTTCTGGTGGAGGAATTTAAACGGCTATTTTAAATTCTTGTGATGTCTTTGTGAGATTTTACCACTACAAGTTGTGTTTCCTTTATTACATCATGAAATGAAATGTAAATAAACAAATAGGATGAATGTTATAGGCGTTCTGCCAATTTTATAAAGGATGCGTTTTGCATTTTGTTTCAAAGTAGCTTTTCTGTACCTAGGGATTTCTCTGTCGACTGAACATTTCTGTAGGTATACAGGAATATTCTGAAAACTTTTTCTGTGAAATAATTTTGAAGTTGGGATAAAAATGAAACAGACTGTTGAGATACAATATGTAGGTAAATAAATAGAATATTTCGGTTGGATAAGTTACTAAAATTTAAAAAAAAAAGATGGAAGAAAAGTTCAGTCAACAGAGAAATTCTGTGTCTGGCAACTTTTGCTGCCAGAGCTTTTCTGCTTTTTTGCGATTTTCTTACAATGTAGAAATGAATATTACGTTACACGCCCCAACATAGATTCGAGTAACTGAATAAATTTATAAAGTTGCAAATTAAGAAAGTATTATTAGGGACGCTCTTTGTACTTTATTGAAACTGAATTTTAAACTATTAAAACAGGACGACTGATAAAAAATCAAATCCTTTACAACTTGAATTGATAATTTTTTGACCTACGTTATAGAGTGTTTTTAGGTGACGTCACGACCAGTTCTTTCTTTTAAATGCTAACTGCTGTAGGTCAATGCGTATGTTGCCAGGGCGGTTGTTAGGTGTGGTGGTATCTGTTGCTAAGGCGGTTGCTAAGTCCGAGTCATGTGATTGCAAATGCTCCAATAGAAGTATTCCCCGACGAGTTATTTTCTTTTAACTGTAACATACTGTAGGTCAAAGCGTCTGTTGCTAGGTCCGAGTCATGTGATCTTAAATGCTCTACTTACATTTGAACTAGCTTAAATCCAGAAACCCAACCAGAAAATACAAAACTATTTTGTGGATAGCCCCCAAAAAAACAACCCCAGAATCCGACCCAAACACAGTTCCACCCCATTTCCTCTTTTACTACATTTCCAACCAGGCGGCCCTGAACTTCCGAAACACTACACTACACTAGCAGGAGCCGGGCACATCGTCAGAAGCAATCACTCTCCATCGCCAAGGCAGCAAAAGCATCGATATGCTCGCTTCCACAGAAAGAATCGATGGGAAATCACGTTTCAGACCCTGATTGGACACGGACGCCTAAACACAGGACGGCGACTACAATAGAGAAGGAAGTAGATAGAGGGAGAGTTAGATGCGGCACAGTGTGGGCAGAATAAGAAGTTAGTAATGAATCGAGAGTTTGCTGTAGTAAGGCAATTCGAAGGAAGAGAAAAAATATATGAAAGTTCTGTTGAAGGGGGATTTTTGGATCATGGGTCTAATTTTGGTGAGGCACAATTTCTTTTATACAATACTTTTTAAAGAGAGGATTTTTTTTAACAAAGCATTTTCACGTAAAATTTGATTTATATTATTTTAAAGTGAAATAACTTTATTTTTTGAGATTTCTAAAAATGTTATGGGGAACACCAAATGGGTGATGTTCTACGGATTATCAAAAAGAAATCATAGAACTATTTCTGAAAATCTTTTTACAGTACTTTAGAGATTAAAATTTTCTCGGGACCAGACGTGTATATGAGTTCCCTATTACAGTCCAAGAATGTTTTCTTGTTGCATGCCATTTAATTTTTAAAAAAAATGCTCCATTTATGAAAACCGTTTAATGCTTTTATCTATCATTCTGGTTAGATAATGGCAGCTAATTTAAAATACACATTTTCTCCTTATCGTTATAAATTTCTAAATGACTACTAAATATTAAAATTTTGGATTATACACAAATACTTTATATACTTATTGAATAGATGGGCTTCTGTTTTATATTATTAATAAATTAATTTCGTTTTGGTTTCGAATATATTTCATAGCTGAAGTAATTTGCGTTACATGCGATTTTAAAGTTCATATTTCTTCCTGACAAAGTGAATTTAGAGGAGGGCTCCAAATTTTCTACTATAACAGTTATTTCTGATTAAGGGATTTTAGACACATATTTTTTTTCGAATCCAAATGTTTTTAATATTCGAGACTGGACCTTCTTTCTTATGGTTTCCAAATCTTGTTTTCGAGAAAGTAGGCCTCTTGTTCCGAATTCCCGAAGGAGAAAAAGCGAAAACGGAAAGAAATCTGAAATCTTACAACATCAGAGAGTTTTTTTCTAAACAGTCTCCATAAATGATCTTAAAAACATTTTAAAAATTAATGCATTTACCAAATGACATAGAATAAAATAATCCAAAATTATTCAGTGAATCAGACAATTTAGAAACCCAAAAGTGATGTCACTGTCTACAGTGACTAGATAGGCTGGAAGTTCTTCCTGTTTTTCCTATCTCTATGGCGACTACCTGTCTTTTTTTGTTATCGTCCGGGTTGAGAAATATGGTTGCTGCTGCTTTCCGAACGAGTGGATGGCGTTGAAGGGAGTTGGTTTATTTATTCCAAACGCTAAATAAATCTGGCAGTGGGTGGATAAAGATTGGTTTGTTAGGACTGAGGAGGAATTGGGAGCCTGAGAGTCTAACAGTAATGGTTAAATGGTGTGTAATGATATGCCATTTTAAGAATTAAATTTTTACTGATATTAATTATAGTTTTTATTTTCAGCCTACTTTCGGTACATTTAATGTAACGAAGTAACCCTGTTTTTAAAATCTAAGAATGTATATAATTTTTTTTGCATGTATTTTTAAAAAATTTGTCTGTATTTAATTTCAAACATATTTGATTGTTAGGAAGTAACTACGCGGAAGAAGAAATTGGGTAACAGAAAGCCTGTTGGGCTGCTAGGAAGAGTTTCGGTACGCAAATCGTGATTAAAAATACTTTTATACAAGGTATGTAAATTTTAAGAGAAGGAAAAAGAAAAAAATATGCAACCACTGCATCATTTCATCAAGGGTGCAGAACCCAATGGTCGCATATTGAGTAACCTTTCTGTATGTATTGGGAAGTACTGCAATTGCAGAACAACCCCATCTGTTGTTGTCTATTCTATTTTTGTGTCAAGTAGCTTTAAGCGCTGATACAACATGGAATTAACTTAAATACAACTTTTGACTAAAAAAAAATATTTTTCATATTTTTACTTTTTCTTAAAATTTACATACTTCTTTCTTCTTTTCTATTTTTGTGTCAAGTAGCTTTAAGCGCTGATACAACATGGAATTAACTTAAATACAACTTTTGACATTTATAATTGATTGTCGTTTATACAAGGGTTTCAATAAAATAATCATATTTTTAAATTGACGTTCTTCATATCACTCAAAATTCCAACACCGGGCTGAGAAATACTTTGTCTGTAACAAAAATCTAAAATTCGTTATAAAAGCTTATACTTAAACAAAAACTTGCTATTTAATCATATCCTATGACAAAGATGGTCTTCTTCAGTTAAATTGTTTATTGTCTTAAAGTGAAAGAAAATACTAAATTCATTTTTTTTAAATATCTCAATAGGGAACACGTTCTCAACTACTCAATGATAAAAAAGATTATTTCGAAATAATTAAATCAACCACTCATATAATATCCTTCTTTAATTAAATTTGTCTTCTTTTGATGCTTTGATACTTTAATAAAGGGCCTCGAGCTTTAATCAATAGATAGGTTTTCTACAAAAAAATAAGTTATTTTCAGTTACTTACAATTAGTTCTAAATTCAATTCGACGTTGGTTCCTGGGGCTAAAAAGAGGCTATATTGGCGGTAATTTTGGTTTTGTGAGAATGGAAATTTCTTTTGTTATAACTATGGGAGGAAGAAATTAAATTATAATAAAACTGCAGCTGAATATATATGAAATGGAAGAACGGCTTGCTTGCAGAGATGAATTCTGTGAAAATATCGATAAAAAATATAATGCTTGCTAAATAAATTAGTCTTTTATATCTAAATTCACTAGAGGGGAAAATAAAATAATCGATATTGTTTAAGCCATGGTTTTCACGTTGCCGACTGAATATGGCTACAAAATCTTAGGCGTTTGAACTCTGGAATTTGAGAACTATGTATTTTTGTCTATTTATGAGGTACCCACGCTTTTATTTTAAACCATATAACGGTTGTATAAGCTTAGTATAAACATACGCGTCTGATGTTCTTATTAACTTTTTCTTTTCTTTTTAGTAAATTTAAATAACTTTTTTCCCAAATGATATTTATTTCCTACCTTTTAGTTTTCACGATTATTTATGATGGATTTATTCCCTCCATATATTGAAAAGAAAACTAGTACTTTTTGTGTTGCTCTTATAATCATTTCTCTTTTTTGGGCTAAATCCCCTGCTTCTAAATCTAAACTAACGTATACTAAAGGAGAACTATCCATTAATCCTACAATTTCGAGAAACGCTGTGGCAACGTGAAAAATCGATTCAGATTTAATACACTAAGGTAACTGTTGAAAATACATTATGCATGTTGAATCTCTTTTAAGATGGCGGGGTAAAGAAGCAGGTGATGTTTGGCAGTTGACGTTTTTATCGGGACACGCTGTCAATGATTTAGGTGACATATTTATAAGTTGACAGAGCGGAAAAACAGATGCGAATAAATCAAATTCCAATATATTGTTCTCGAGCTAAGACACTGATTAATGTGTTTAAAAGATTGTTTGTGTAAATGTGTTGTTTCTTAAAAAAATATGAGTAAAAGAGATATATTATTGTGATATATACTTAATTTAATCCAAATCATATTCTGAAATTGAACATCTAAAGAGTGGAAAATTGTTTAAATAAAAATATTAGTGCATTTTAACATTTAAATACGTTTAGATAATAGTTTTAATGAGTTTTTGAGGGTGTTTTCCGAAAGCTTTTTCAATTTAGTTCTTTTTTCAATTAGCTGTTTAATAGCTAACTCTAGTTCTAGAAACATTAATCAGGACACATAATGTGCTCTAATAGTAGGATGCTTTTATATTTTAATAGAAATAATTTATAGTTGATAATGATATGGAAAATAAATACTGTCGGGATTTTAACCGTCGGTACCCTCCCAAAAACTAAAAAAAAAAAAAATAATAATAATAATAATAAAGAATACAAATCCATCTAACCTTAAAAGTCTAATGAAACTTTAATTTTCTATTTCATGAATTTTAACTTAAGCTTTTTATGCCTTACACGTTACTGAAAAATACATAGAATATATGAAACTTCCAAAGGAGATTCCACTTAAATTTCCATCAACTTTGCTGTGATAATATGATAATGAGTTCTCTTAACTTTGTAGGAATTCGCGTAAAAGTAAAGTGTTAATATTCTCCAAAAGTATTGCGCGTAATTTATAATGCATGTAGGAAAGCAACTTGCGAGATAACAGCAATAAATTCATGTAGAATCGAGGAAAGACTGTGTTCTAAATTAGTTTAATGAGCTACATTCTACACACTTACTGAATAAACTTGTTCTGCTGGGTTGTATATTAGCCTGAAAAGGTCACATATTTAAACAACAGGCTTAAACAGCTTCGCGTTTTATGAATTTTATAAAGTAGAACATTTATATTAATATTTGGGTTGATATTTTATGTATGTAAATGTTAGAGAATGTATGCTTTCAATGCGGCAGTTTGATTTGTGCACCTAAAACACTTTATGATGTTAACTATCATTCCAAATAGTTAAACTAAAAGTCAAAGAATTATAACTATACTTTCATCACTGAGAGATACTCCATTGAAAATATGAAGTATGAAGTGTTTTATGTGCATTTCTACTCAAAAACTTTGTAATGGAAAAGGTATAGATAACAGGTCGTAAAAAAGACTTCTCTCGTAAAAAAGTATCCCATCATAAAAGTATAAATTTATCTTTATATTTGTTGGGAAATACGTGGTTAGGGTTGTGGAAATAAATACTAAGGAATGAACCTCAGTAGCAAAACATGTATTGAACCTGAATTATACCAGATGGATGAAAAAAGAGTACAATAAAAGCCAATAAAGATGTCTGGGGTGGTTCCGAATGAATATGATTGGGATAAATGAGTATAATTTTTGTCCGAATGGGATATGGAACATGACTTATTTGGCGGAGACGGTATTACATCAAATGTAACAGTTAACTTTTCTGTATCAATATGTATCAATGAAAAGATTTAACCAGTCTCCTATTTTTATTACTTCTTCTCGAAGTTATTTATTTACAGTTTTTAAAAAATGCAGTTAACTTTTACTAGTAGGACAGTTTTACTCGTAAAATTTAAAAACGGGTTGGTTTTCAATCCGTAATAATCAATGCAAGCTCATGTATGATATTTTAAGAAAAGCAAATTAGTAGTTAATATCCATAAAACTTTGTCTAAATTTGAAAATTTTACGCAGGACAATGGTTTTATGATTTTCTTAAACTGTTTAATAATAAAAATTGATGCCTAATTAAATAAAAATTCATCGTTTAGTATGTATTCTCTAAGATGAGATTTAAACATAAATATTCTAAGATTACTCCACAAATAAATATTAACTTATTTGTAACTTTTTTAGTTAAATAGTTCCACAGTAAAACCCGTTAGTAGAACTTAAAACCGGTTTTGGTCATAAGGGGTTTTTATTTGTCATGGTCTAGTTTTCGTGCAGTTACAACTCAGTTTGTCCAATTAGTCAAATATATTGTTTAAACTGTTTTATTAGAATTTGTTAATATTAACCAATCTCTTGCGTGTCCTCTGCACCCGTAGTACTATCATTACGAAATGCTCTATGCTGAATACTTCCATTTTAGAACTTCCATTGGATGGAGGATGCATACTTTTTCTCTCTACTTGGTAATTTTATATCTTGTAATAGTATTTTAAAATATAAGGAGTTTATAGTAGTTTTTTCTCAAGCACTATTAACTAAGGATGATGATTTTTTAAGTTTAACAACAATGAAAATTATTTATTTCTAAAAATATGGTACATTTTAAAAAATATGAACCTGGATTAAAACTTCACTGAAGCCTCTGCCATCCATAACGATAAATTCTCTGTATAACGATATTCCCCATTATCCGGGCGAGGTCAAAGCCAAACAACATTTTTTCCCTACATCCCTATCAGCACAGTTACTACATACAGTATCCACTCTACTAACTCAAACACCCCCCAGACAAGACACTTTGAATAAGCCTTCCGCGAAATTCCCCCCAAAATCCCCTCTTCATCTACTTCCAAATCCCCTTTCTATTCATATATAAGCCCTCCTCCGAGTCTCTAGTGAATCGTGCTACTCTGGAAACGCACGATTGGCCAAATGGTGCAGACGTTAATCTGGCCAATCGGCCCGTTATTCCCAGAAGGATCCTGTCCGTTCGGTCCAATAGGGTCCCGCTTGGGAAATTCAATTAGCCAATAGCTGGGATGAAGAGTGCCTTTCGCCAGCCAATCAATAAACAATTTGGCAGATAATGCTACCGCATGTCGGGAATTTCGAAGGTTATCTATGGATATTTTTAGGTGACGGGACATTATTTCTAGGGCATCGCATTTCTGGCGTGACGCGTATTGTTTGGGGATGGGCCAAATTGATTTTTTTAGTCATCGATTATATGTAGTATCGATATTTAGGACCGATCTCACCAACCTTCAGTTAAAGATAATCTCCGGTTAAAACGTGTCTAACTGGCATTAGCGGCTAAATCGGTCGTTTTCGAAGCTTCTTCGAGGCTTCCTATTGGTTATTTTGAATCGCTGTTCGCCAATTTAGTCGCTTTAGCCGCTAATGCCAGTTTGACACGTTTTACACACGTTTTACACGCCGAGAGCTTTTAAGGGGTACGCCACAAATTGTTTACTTTTCAACTTTCAATGATTTTAAAGTCTTTTAACTTTATATTTAACTTTTGAGGAAGACCGAAAATTTGCTGGGATATATAGTAATTCTATTTAGAACACTATTTCATTTAGAATAGGTTGAGGACAGTGCTGAGAATGGGAGGACATCATACCAAAAAAAAAATATTTTGTTTCTAGCTGAAAAAAGAGGCCGAGGCTCCCTCAAAAAAAAACCAGCTACAACACTGGTTAAAGCATAGGAAATTTGATTTTGAAAATGTCTAATCATATAACTCTGAAAATAAGTTTGACCTTGTTTTAATAGGTCAAATTTCAAACATTTTCTGGGGAAGGACCCCCAGACCCCCCTTTATTATAGTCAAAAGTTACAAAAAATTAGCAAACACTTGGGGCAAAGATTAATTTATTTATTTAAACCCACCTTAAAATCATTGAACAGGGGCTTTTACGAAAATTATTATTTTTGGGGGAGTTAATCATGATTTTGTAAAATCCTTCTGGGGAGAACCCCAAATCCTTAGGTTGCCCCCCCCCCCCTAATTTTCAAGAGCCGACGACGCCAACTGGCATGCTAGGGGTACGCATGGAAATATATTTTTCCTTTGGGGGTACAATCGTGAAAAAGGTTGAGAACCAGTACCTTAGGGGACTATTTCATATGCTACACAGATTCAACTCGGTAAGATGTAAGAGAGAGCTCTGATTGGTTTACCGGAAGAATGTCACTCCAAATATGGGATTGAAGAATCCTACCAAGTAGATTAGTTTGTGGGGCTATTTACACACTATGCCACAAAATTTTCCTCTTCCTATGTCACATGTTGTCACATTTCAATGAACCCCATCCCCTTTGTGATGCCACGCTTATATCACAAAAACTAAACCTAAAACCAGCTTATTATCTGGAATGTTACTTCAATTTCTTTTTTGTTGAGCATCGTTAAATGAGCTGCCCAGGATGAAAGTGGTATAAGTCCAAAAATGACAAAAGTTGAGTTAAGAGTGGATTTGGATAGAGTTTTAGGTCCTTTATTTAGTGTAGTTGTTTGCTAAGGAAAAAGTTGATTTGTTGGCCCGTGAGAGCGACTCAAAAAATGACTACTAACGCGAACGGCCGTTTTCGTCAGGATGAAAGTGGAATAAGTCCACTGCTCCGCTTCGTTCAGTGAATTTGTTTTGATAAGAGGAACCCCAAGGACACTCGCACAGCTGCAAAGGCGAGGGCCTGTGGGATTATGAAAAAGCGTCTTACTGGAGAAAATTTTATTTTTGTTAACTTTAATTACAAATTTATGGATGACCCCTTTTTGTAAAAAAATATCCGGAAAATAAAATCCGCGCTTTATTAGATTAGGCGGGAAAGCTTTAATCCTTTAATCGTCATGGCTCTAATACAGACACCCCTTTGCAGTCAATATCTTGTATGTATTTTAACATCCATTCTATATAAATTACAGTATGGTAGTAACTTTAGGTATTGATATTGGTTTTGGGATAAAACTTAGTAAAATGTTTTAAGTTTATTTTTTAAAATTTAAAATATTTAAAAATCAAAATTAATTTTTAAAAATTTTTATTGTTGTAAAATATAATTTAATTTTATTGAAATTTCCATTTCCTAACTTTAAATCAATCAATTTGATTTATTGCTCAACTATCTATCATAAAAACGGCAAAGGTTTATAAACGGCGGCCATCTTGGACGCCATCTTGAAAATCACCCTAATAACAAGTTAAAATGAATTTAATAACCTAGTATAATTCAAACAGTGGCGTACTTTATATCAAATGTCATAAATAAAAATTAGTAAAATATTTAAATTTATTTTTTAATTAAAAATTTTTAAAATTAATGGTTAAAAAAGCGTATTGTTGTAAAAAATAATTTCATTTTAATTAAATTTCCATTTCCTTACTCAAAATCAATCAATTTGATATATTGCTCAACTATCTATCATAAAAACTGCAAAACTTTATAATCGGCGGCCATCTTGGACGCCATCTTAAAAATCACATCGATAACAAGTTTTTTAAAAAACGAAACCTATTTTAATTTAAACTTTAGCTTTAGTTAAAGCAAATAGAAAATATGAACTAGAGACGTATCAAGCGAAGAAAGTTTCTCGGTCGCCATTTTGAATATGACCCCCCAAAATGGGTCCTAAAAATTTTTTCAACAAAATATTCGTAATCTACGCATCAAAATCTATGGAACAGAACATTAAAATCAAACTTTGTACCAACCAGTCGCTCGGAAAGCTATATTTACTACATCCCAATACCCATCTTCCTTCCCGAAACCCATCAATCTGTCAGGATGAAAGTGGTATAAGTCCATTAAAGCTAATTTAAAGCACTTTCAGTTAAAATTTGATAAAAGTTGATCCGCAGCCAAAATTGTGTCTCTGCCTAAAGACAAATCCACCCCACAAAGTAAAAATATAAGCAATCCTGAATTTTTAGCACATGTTTTTAGAAAACCTTCAATTACACAAAACGAAGTTCAGTGGACTTATACCACTTTCATCCTAACCAGCTCAAATGTTGTATTTCTGAAAAATAGCTGAGGAAAAAACGCCTTCTAACTCAAACAGTAGTGAACAAACAGTTTTAAAGTGTTTATTCACAAATACTTGAACTTCCCATTCTCACAATATGAACTCCCAAATACAGTGTCCGTGTCCTCCCCATCCCTCTAACCGTCAAACGTAATTTGTGAGACCCTCTGGACATCGGGTACTTTAAAGTATTAGACTAGAAGAGCAGGGGTCTCGAAATCATGGACCCTTGTCAATCTGGTCCTCCAGCTCCTATGTTAAGTTACTGGTAGCTAAATGAATTTACCCTGGGTCTATTTTTTCCTATAGTCAGTCATCGTGCATGAAAATCAAAATGTGAAAGTAAAGCGCATGCATTAAAGTATGTAGTACAAAAATGTATTACTATAAAACTTATGTGATTGTTAGAAAATGCATACTGCGTTTAAATTCTAATTTACAGTTAAGTTATATTACAGTCTAATTACAGCAATGCGTAAAATTATTTTATTAATGAAAATTAAGATCTAAATGATTCAAATGATAAAATGGTAATCGAATATAACATAAATTTTCCTTACTTTCATTTGTTTTTACTTACCCACAATTCAGGCATACCTTTGAGACAAATATATTTTTCATTTACAAATGAAAAACTCTGTAATATTTCCTTACTTTCAGAAATCAACTTAATTCAAAATCCAACTCAACACTTCTCTAACAAAAACTATCCATTTACACTTATGATAGATCTTATGGAGGGTTAAAATTGCTTCTAATGTATAAAAAATGAGGAAAACATCGATGAAAATATTTATTCATTGATCACTAACAACACATTAAACTACATTCAGCTTCATCTACTAAACGCGAATTTAAATTTTTCTTCGAAACCTACAGTATACTATATGCAAACTGCTTCTACTTAAAAGCTAAGAATGTAAAATCGAAGAAACGAAAAAAAAAATCTACAGTGCTTAAAGTGTAGTAGGAAAGTAGCCGAGTTATATTCGTCTCCATTTATTTTATCTTTTGGATCAACTTGTTTAAGTGATATTTGATTACTTCTTGGGAATAGAGACACCATGAATATGCAATGACCATTTCTCTTTTAGCAGGTCTAAATCTATGATTCATAACTCTGGTTTCTTTTTTTTTTATTTCAGTAATGCAATTAGTGAATTAAGAATGAGATTTTAAGGTGGCAGGTACTAATGGGTGTTTTAGAGAACCTTTACATTAAATTATTATGATAATATAACACTTTTACACGGAAACTTTATTTAAAATCTGATGCCCAACATTTTAGAAATACGTTGTCTTGGGAAAATGGCTTATAATATATTAGCTTTTTAAAATTGATAAAATTAATTATTTTATTAGCATATAAAGGTATATATAAATGATGCAACTAATTAAAGATGGTTAACATACTTTAAGTTGACATTAGAAATCATGGTCAGACAAATTTAATGTAAGAAAATTGATGACTCAATGCATTTAAGAAAAAAACCTCTTTTGAAACATTAGAAGATGACCGAGTTTATTTGTGTGTGACTTAATCTTATCCTTTACATTCTTCAAGATTTATCGTTCTTTAGAATGGGTTTGCTATAAACCATATTATATTGTGAAATTTATAGGGATCATATACATTATTCACCAGATTCTAATCAAACATATAGCTATTTCATTATTTGTTCATAACTTATTTATAAGTTGAATCAGAATATTTCATCCATTATATATTCGTTTTATATCATTAACTTGTTCTAACTTGGCTAGGCTATATATTGTAAACTGTGTACTAGCTGTGTATTTCGAAATGTATTTCTAACTAATATTTAAATTAATTACATAAAGCGTTTTTAAGTTATTTATTTTTAAGTTTATTTTCTCATTTCAAAATCATCTAAAAGTCATATTTTTTTGTCTTGGATTTACAAATTTTACAAATTTTAATAGTTTTTTTTTTTTCATTTTTTTGTTGTATATTCGAGTTATACCTATTCAAAAAACTATAATACAAAATATTGTTAAGAATTATTTTTGTTTGAATATATGTTTGGAGGGATTATCATATGTGTGAGTTGTTTTACCACTTGGAATGAAATTTATAAATAATGTTCAATCAAATTTTAAAAAAGAACCCTGTTTTTAGGAGTGGAAAGAAAAAAAAGTTAAAGAGGGGTATACCATCACGCTGTTCCAAGATTTTGAAACGCAAACATATTAAATCCGGAAATCAATAATAAGAGCTGTTGTGATAGTATAATTGAAAAGACTGAGAATTATAAGCATACATAATTTCGAAAATAAATTCACATAGCAGCTCTTACAAGTACCCTGAATATAATTAATCACTTCTCACTTTCAAAAAACTAAAAACATCCTACTATACTATTTCCAAAACAGTAGAGATTTTGTTTCATCTTCAAAAAAAAATGATAATGATACTAAAGGGTGATTCTCTCCATCCATCTTATTAAAATAAAAGAAAGACATATTCACCCTCTACTGGTTTTACAATTCCGTAACTGGAATACAAAGTAATGAGTTGTCTCAAGGCATTTGGAGTCGCTCCAGCCCAAGGTAGAATAAGTAAAAACCAAAAATCAGATAGCATAAATACTACCTTCATTATTGTACTAGGTCTTGATCACCATCCAAAGATTTTTCTTTTATTTTCGTGTTCATAACAAGAAAAGCGTAATGACAGGAACTTGAACCTTTTATTTTTTAAATCTACTGCTGTCTTAAGCCAACTGCTGCTTGTATTGTGACGCTTAAATATCACCGACCTTTTATTTTGTTTTTATCTTTTCAAATTAACTGGAGTAAATGGTTGGGCTTCTGTCTTATCTTAAAGAGGTAATTACTTTTCTAAAGACTACTGTTTTTATCTTTAAAATGGGAATTTTTTTTCCCAGAAAATTCTTCCGTGAGCCGAAACATTGCCAGTAAAGAATAAATATCTTTATTTTTTAGATCTATAAGCTCTGGGATTTAGCTTAGGAGAAACAGTTTTTACAATTCTACTTAACTTATAAGTTTTTTATCAAGATTATCTCCCTCTCATCGAAAGTATTTACCTTATTTTGATTTATCAATACACATTTTAAAAATTTTGGTACGTACTTTAGGATTAGCCAGGTGGAAAGCTCGACAATCCGAGTTAATTGGGGACGTTTTAAAAACTACACAAAATAATACAAAAACTATTCTTATGTTACATTTTTATGTGTAAATAATAAAACGTTGTCAATACAGCCTTATTGGAGGGATTTGCACCCGGCTAATCCTAAAGTTTAACTATACTTTTCAAATACAATTACTCCTGTAAAGCTTTAAGGCCCGCTTCACATTTTATATTTGCTAAATTCCATAGTATGTCCTTATCCAAGCTGGTTTAGGTGTCAAATAACAAACTTTCTTCAAAACATTGTTGATGTTGCCTATCCCCCCTTGGATTTAAATATAATTACACCAAGTCCAAGAGATCTTTTCCCATCAGAAGATCGAATATATCCTCCCCCTAAAATATAATGTTGTATTGATAACAACAAAAAAAAAATATGCCGAATTTGAACGTTCAAAATACATATATTGGCTATTTTTGACTGGACAGATAACGGAATCTCAACAAAAATCGCACAGAATACGATGAATTTAACCAAACAAATTTCAACCCCATCAAAAAACAAATAACAAGCATAAACTTCACCCCGATATTACCACCTCATCTCCTACCAAAAAAGAAACACTGCTACACCGAATCAATGCAGTACATCATCCTATACTTCTACCACATTTTGCCTGTCAGGATAAAGCTAGAAGAAACTTGCTGTCGCTTTATGACTCAAATCCAAAAGTCTGCTCGCAGCTATATAGTAGAAGGGAGCCGTTTTAGTACTTTATACCAAGAGACCCGCTTTTATGTGTTGGAAGCGGGCCAGATAAATTAAATAGCGTGTCCGGCAAGACGTGTTTGTTTCGTTGGGGACCAGTTTGCGTTGTTTACAGACTCCGTTGGGTTTTCATGGTCCTGTTGTTTTGGATCTCGGAGTGCCTGGGGAGTTACTTTTGGGGCATTGTAAAGTGTTGGTATCGATTCTGGAAAGTTTTGATTTAGTAGTGTGTGTGAGCGCTTTTTATTTTTATGCTTTCAATGTAAATTCAATTTAATTCAATAATACTTCAACGCTTTCCTTTTTAAAAATAAATTATTTATACTCCTTTATGAACTTAAAAATCACATATATTCTTGCATTAATTATTTGTCATACTTAAAATTAAATATGCAATTATATTGATTTCAAAACTAATGTTTTCTTTTTTCCATAAGTTAAATAATTAAACGAATTTTAGGTTTGAATAAAAAGAAAATAGGCACTGGTAATCAATATTCTTTCATTACAGTTTAGTTTCTACATCAGTGATGCAATTTTCAACTCGTTTACAAAATTTACGATGTCTTTATCTTTTTACTTTAGCCATTTAAAAGATTTACCAACAACCAAAGGAAAATCAGTTAGGTTTTTATCTACGTAAAATGAATCCGAACATTTTGCTACCTCTACCTGATGGCTATTCATTAAAAAAGGAGAACGAAATTAAAAATATATTTATCCGAGTTTTTCCGATTCGAACTAGCTGATTAAATTACTCCCAAATTTATCCTTATGCTATCTTTTTGAGTCTGTTTTCTAATTTATCACTTTAATGGGTATAAACATTTTTCTTAGGATAATTTAATGACCCGGGTCATTAGTGATAAGATATCTTTTATAATGTTTTTCGTTTATAAAATAGATTCTCCTACATAGAAGCAAAAGAGAATGATGCAATGATTTTTCTTCTATTTCGTTTTCTAAGTTAAAATAAATATTAAAAGTCTTTCCCAAGAATTTAATCTTAATGAGGAACTTTTATTATTACGTAATTTATTTATATCTAATTATAAAACAACAATCTTATTGTATTGGTATAATATATATTTCGTGTAACCAATAAACTGAGATTTTGTTACTAAATTTTTAAATACTTTTTTCTGTTAAGATTTTTGTAAACCAATAATACAATTTCGCATGATACATCTTTTTTAAAGTTTTACTTATTTTATACTTATATTTTGCAAAATTAATGTATGTTATTCTGGTTATAGGTTAATATGAATAAATATATTATGAAAGAAAATTATTCGCTATGTAATTGACCTACAAATAAAAGTAGCACAATTTAGAGATTTATTATAACTTTCTATGCAATTTTCATTTAATATTCAATATTAATTAAAGAAAAAACGGACGGTTCCCTCAAATGAAATAATTCGGCGACAAATCTGCCGTTTTTTTTTGAAGAAGAAAAACTTTACTGTGCATAATTATAGTTCAAATATACAAGAATCGGTTATAGAAGATAAAAAAAAGAGTGGATTAATCTTACCTGGAGTTAATAGAACAATGGCAGTGATAATAAGTGAGCATACAGTGGCTATGACGAGTAAGGCAATTGCTATCCCTTTCCAGTTTCTCTGATCCGGATCTTCGGACACCAAGTCCTGCAAAAAAGAATAATTTCCATCAGGGATGATATTACCAAGATGCCATTTGCTCGCAGAAAGGTTTTCACAAAGCAGATAACGAGAAAAGCAATACCTACTGCTTTGGATCGCATAATAGTTATACCGATTTCTGTTAGGTAATGAATATGCACTTTTATCGATATTGAAGTATAAGATAATTGTAAATGTTTAGATAATGTTGTTTATTGAGCAAAAAAATAACTATCTAAATATTTTCCTGCTTATAGTTTTGGTTTCATTATTTTAACTTAACTTGCCCTCAAAAAGTTGTTTATGTAACAGTGAAATACACATGCAATTTGAAAACTAGATAAATATTTGGCATCGTGGCATATATTCAGAATATTTTTTTCAGCATACAATGAGACATCGTGGAATATTTGTATCAATTCTCAAAGAAGAAATCATTCACGTAATAGCATAAATTAAACGAAGAAGCCTCTCAAAAATATAGATGCAACATTACTTTGTAAGGCAAATGGTCTTATTATATTGAACTTAGAAGCAAATCTAAGAAATTCATACTCTAGGTGGAATTGGTATTCAAACCTTTTAATTTGTATTGGAATATCGATGTGGTATTAAAACTACTGTTCGTAATTGAAGTAAATTTAATTTTTTTAAATAAATTTAAAGTAATTAATTGTAATCAATTATCTTTATTACTTTGATTAATTTATTAATAACCTAAAGGAGTCTATAAATATCGAATCAATAAATGTTCTCTTTTACTGATAATTTCCTGTACCCACTACATATTTTAATGAAAAGCTGAATAGTAAAAGAAAAATATCGGTGCTATTTTGTTATCTCTTTTGGATATTTTCTTCAAAAAATTTAGATTTTTGTTTAGCCTTAAATTTATGCATTTTAGTACTTAATTTAAAAACCATTTAACTTGTTTTAAAAAATATCATCTTTACAAACGGGTGATTTTATTGTTCTTCTTTCTTAAAAAAGGTTGCAGTTAGGTTACATATAAATATATTTTTAGTTTCATCCGGGAATACAGAACTGCAATTTATTATGTGCAATTAAAACGTCTTATTTACCAACACTGAGAAAACTTTTATTCTAATTATACATCGACTTGTCCGGGGGATAAGGAATCATCCACTAATGAATTAATTAAAATGCTAATTAAGTTCATTAGGCTCTGATATTCGAACAATCTTTAAGAAGCTACTAAGATTGATTCAGGCATGTGATCCGATATTTCAACTTGGTTGCCTCAGTCCCATATTATGAAATTTTCATGTTGATAATGAATAGTTAGTTAATTATATAGAAACTCAAGTGCTTTGCACTGTCTTAATGAATATCATTGGATTATTTTTTGAGTAACCATCTTTATTGTTTAAGAAATTTCGTAATGCATCTTGCGAAGTAACGTTAATTACTTAGAGTTATGACATTTAGGGCATTAATTAACAACACATATTAATGATGAAAACTATTTTCCATTTTCCTAAATAACTTTTATTACAAAGAATAAAATTAATTATCTCAAACGAATTTATTTATGATTTTTAATTTTAAGCCAAAGTTTATTTTATTTCTTTTATTACAAGATACTATCCGCATTTTGTAGGTTTTTAATACAAGTAGTATACTTCATTTTAAAGAAAATATTCTTATTCTATTTAATTTAAAAAAAATATGCATATAATGTAGGAAATAAATATTTATTTTTGTACAATATTTTTACTTTGAAAAATGCAATTTAAAACTTATCTTCATTATTAAAAAATATTAGTGCGATTCTAGCAGAAAAATGTTTAATATTTTTATGTATTTCGCAAGTGTTTTTTTTATTATACTAATGTAAGAATACATACATTTTTTATTAGAAAAAAGTAAAGCTAACAAAATCCATTTATATAAATATCTTTAAAGTATATTTTGTCGATAAATATCCCCCTTTTCTGACAAAAACATTTTCAAAACAAAATTCATCTCAATAAATGAATAATAATTCCAAAACATCCCATCTTTAGAACTGGAAAATTCTAATAACAAGAAATATCTCAAACAAGAAATATTTCTAACTACTCAGTATTCATAACTGCATTCATCAGAACCACACACACTTCCTATAGATTTCCCATTGAAATTCAGTTCTTCCCCAGACACCCCATATCCCTTCTCATACATCCACAAAAAACACTCTCAATCACTTTGCTATGATCCACCGCACATTCAAATCTCAACGGCACTATAATAATACAGGATCACCCAACACAAAGCATAGTCATGCTGAATACACAAACACAACACACCAAACGTGACGATGAAGACGATTATTATTATGCACAAAACCCCTTGTAAAGTACCTGTCGAGTAGCATCTTAAGTACTGCACGCCGGACTTAAATTTAGAATGGGGGAGAGGTTCTCTTATATGACTGATAAAAATTCTGTAGTCGTCTTTGTTGAAGTGTTGTCGTTAAGTTCTGTGCTTCTCAAGTTGAGCTATCTTTGGGAGGGGAAGAGCACAAATGTTGCGTTCACTAGGGATGTGTGAGAAGAAGAAGGAAGCGGTGAACTGGTAGCTCAGATGATTGTATCTGGTTGTTTTTGGCATAGGTTTTTTTGGATGTGGTTGTCAGTTATGGATTGGCTGCGTTTAGTTTGAAAGATAACACTTTTACGGTTGGTTGATTGTTCTCGGTCGTGTCTATGCCATGGTGTCTGACGGCATTTTTTCATTTTTTTATGTAGTGTATTAACAGAGAGCCTTTATTGAAAGTTTTTGTTGTCCTTTTTTTATCAGTTTGGAAATTGTTTTAGCATTTTGTGTCTCTGAGATGAAATTACTATAAAATGAGCAAATAAGTTTTAGTATTTTCTCTTTTGTGTTAAAAATTAAAGTTTTAAAATGACCATAACAGTTTTATTACAATTGTAAATGTCACACAGTAGAACGAATATAATAGATAGAGTAATGAAGTTTACGCGTTTTTTTTACTTTTTTGTTTGTGTAAAAATGTTCAGGGTCTATGTTAAGACTTAAAAGGTTCTAAAAACACTTGAAGTTAAAGAAACTAAAACATTAATACAGAAGGAATATTCTTAGGACATTAAACCCATCATCGTAAATTCCTAAATTTAGGTACATCTAATACTTTATTTTACTAAAATTCCGTGTTTTTTTTGTACTCTTAATGTTAAAAACAAATCACAGAGGATTTATAATTTATAAAAGTTTCCTTTTAAGTATTTTTTTAGAATCAGTCTACCGAAATTTGTTCTTTTATCTGTACCCAAAACATTATAAAAAATCACAGATGGCTTATGTATGTAAAGGTTACCGTGGTAGGTATTTTTTAACTTCTGGATTCTCCATGTCTTTCTCGATATTCTTTGCATCGTTTTTGAAAGGTTTTTAAAATACCATACCTTTCAAAAAATGGTTACCTAAACCTTATCCAATCAATGCAAACCCATGACAAAATATTCCGGTTACCCCTTTTTTATATACTCGAAAAACTACCCTACTTTTTGCAGCAGGTACCTAGAAGGTTTATCTTTCTCCACCTATTCTTTTTTCTCCAAAGTTTCCTCAAAATTCAACAAGCTTTCCAAAGAGCCTGATATATAAAAGAATTGGGATATATCCCACCTCAGTTGAGCCATCAGTCCCTGAGATGGCGAGTCAAAGATCAATATGTGCTGATTGTGAAGGTTTTCGTACACGAGTTGAGGCGCTTCCGCAAACTAGCTCAAATATTTGCCCATAAAGGAGGAAGATTTGAGTTCTCTGCTAAATTAAAGCGGATTTTTTTTCTTCTTTGGCCTAAGAAAGTCATAAATGGAAGGTGAGCTCAGAAAGTGCGGATTAATATGTTTTCTAGGATACAAATTTAGAGCTGAAATAAGTATAAGATACGTATACGATGTGTAAGTGGAGAATAAGGTAATAATAAATAATTTTGGTATACGTGCTTAATTATTGACTTAGATTGAGGTATAACTTTTAGTGTAGTAAAGATCTTTACAAGATTCAGCAAGACGTATTTCGATTATTGATTTTAATTCTTCGATAATTATATAAATCCAAGATAAGATCACATTTAAGCGTGAATTGGCATTTGATTTTGTTTTTTTTTTTAAATTGTGTAATTGCAACTATAGCCAAATGCTTTTCCAAACTTAAATGCTTTATTAGATTTTCTTGAATTTACAAAACGTTTCTTTATGAATTCCATTTCTTTAATAATGCCTTTTTCATATTCAAATGAAATGTAAAACTCTGAAAATTAATAGTTTTCTTTGGAAAATATATAATTTAAAAAAATTAAGTACATACGTTATTTTTGTGAAAGAAAGAATAATTTTTGAATGTGAAGAATTGAATGAAGAATTTAATATGAAGAATCAATGCTAACAAAACTGTTCAAATAATAAACAGGCATTTTTCGTTGTTTTTTAAAAAGTGCTTATCGTATAACATAACTTATTTTCGTTTATTTGTCAATAATGTTAAGTCTTACAACAAAATTAATCAACTTATTTTAATTTAGTTTTATTAGTAATCAAAATATAGCCTTATTCATAAAAATTGCTGTTTTTATAAGATTTTTTACTGTATTAGAACATAAAATAAGCAATATAATAAGAATTTCCTTGGAATTTCAAAGAATTAAACATTATAATCTAAATAAACTTAGTTTCTTAAAAAAAAATGAAAACTGATTTTGATATTAATATGATGCAAGCGTGCCAAAGCTGCATTAAACTCAAATTTATAACTGTTAGTTGCACTCAAAACAAGCATTGCTTTAGCAATATTTTAATATTTGGGGTCGAATAAAGTAATTTTTTAAGAATCTTAAACTGGAAAAGTACCAAACGAAATCTTTTCGCAAACACTGTGCTCACTAGAAAAAAAAAATCACAGGTCATCAAATCTTGCATAAACATGATTCTTCATACATAAAACAACCAACAAAAAAAGGGGGGGGACAAACTACAAAATCATTCCGAAGCACAAAACAAATCTTTTTCGAGAATTATTGCACAACAAATCATTCCTGGCAGGTTTTATGCGGAGATCCGCCATTTTTAAAATCCCAAATCTCCCGAAGACCGGATCGTTTATAAAACTGGGAGAGAGAGAGAGAGAGAGAGAATATAAAAGGAGCAAAAACATTCCAAAATGTGACTCATTCTGAAGACCCCCGTGACAGTTCTTTTGAAATATACCTCTCTTCCAAAGCCTAACTTCGCTCGCAGGTTTTCTCTCTAGAATCATTTTTCTTAACCAGATATGTAATAAAAATAAAAGAAGAGAAAAAGGGAATAAGACCTCGATTTTATGGGACGTTTCGGATGAATAAAATCGTTATCTGTGTTTCCGAGAAACTATGTTGGGGAATGGAGATATGAATATTGAATGCATCAGTGGTTATAGAAGTTGTAGTATGGTTGAAAATTGTATCGTGATTGAAATTTTGTTTGTTGAAAGAATATTTGAATCGTCAGTTTGAAAAAGGGAATAAGTCCAAAAACCAAGTTGTGAGAAAATTTGAGAAAAAAACTGTGTAGGTAAGTAAAAATGCATAAGAAATTTTCGTTGTATAACCACAAACTATCATCTAACCAAATATAAGTACATTCAAAAATATTTCACATTTGAAAAAAAGTTGATGGTCTTATTCCCTTTTTCAACCTTATGAAATTTCAGAAAAAAAAATCTTAAAAACCACTTAAATTAACCTTTAGCATTCTGAGGGGAAAAAACATATAGGGAACCCTAAATACAATTAAAACAATTTTTGTTAAAGGAAATGCTATCAAGTGTTTTTATAACCATTTAATTTCGTGATTAATTTGATTCAATTATGAAGCTTTTGATCTGAAATAATTTATCTAATAAGACTATTTATTAAAATGCAACAAACAATGAAAAAAAAACATGCAACTTAAATCATTTAATGAAATGGTTTCTTCATAAATTTTCAATTAGTTTAAAGGTAATTACTAATATGTAGTTTAAGTAAGACAAATAGCAATTAATTTTAATATGTTAATCAAAAATTTTTCTGCAATAGTGATTTCTTCAAGCATCTATCTTAGGAAAATAACAGTTCTTTCGGGGTTTTTTTTGTGTATACGTTAATTGTAGTATTTCTGAATAACGTATTTTGATAATTAAATAAATGCAGATAATTATGTATTATTAAGGTTAATTATTATGAAAAACGTAAATAAATAAATTTGTACATTACCTTCACAATTAAGAACTTTTAAGAACGGAGTATTTCTTATAAAAAAATATATATATCTTATAAATTACTTCTTTTAAAACATCAATGTTAAATTTATAAGAAGGTAGGGACATTAATATTATTGAATTCAAATTATGTTATTAAGTAAAATGATTTTTAACATTTAATTTTGTTAATTCTTTAGAAGTCAAAATTGTGAAATCTTAAGTATTTTTTTCAATTTAAAAACTATTCTCAAAGGTATTTTATAACTGTAGTTGTTCAAAAACCGGTTTGAAAATCAATTTATAATATAAAAACTGCTCGTATAATGCAATTTTCTGCAGACCAAACTCCACCTTTCAGACACATTTCTCCAAAACAATGTTTTAAAGCACATCCTCCAACAGAGTATCAAAATAGGGCAAACAATTAACCGACCCCAAAAGGGCTGGAAACAAATATACCCTTCTCAAACGACAAACCCACATAATAGCTTTCACACCTAGGCCGATTCCTATACCCTTTCAAATCATTAACCCAAAGCATCAGAAACTCTAAATGAGCGGTCCGCTCCCGAAAAGGACAATCCCTTCAGAACACCGAAGGGGCGTTTCCATCCTTTTAAAATCTCCCCCCTCGGTGGTCTCTACCCCCGCATAAATCATTCGAGATGCCCTCCGCAGCTGTTCGTCGTCCCAGGCTTCTATCGTAGAGATGAGAACGTATAGGTGAAGCATCTTATTCGTAGTATTACTGTTACCGTGAAAGACCGAAATTGAAGAATGTCGACTTTCACCGGTGAATGTCAACGAACAACACCAAATACGTCGGTGAAAGATCGAATATTTCATTACATTCTTGTACATTCGGACCCTCACCGTTGTGACATTTACTGGTGTAAGTCAGAAATAAAGGTATTTAGCACATATTTCGGACATACACTAAGCGACTATGTGAATGTTGACATTCACCGGTGAAAATCGACGTTCTCCAGATTTCGGTGCGTCACCGTAGCGTTACCACAAGACTTGAACGGGTGAAACTCTAGCACATCTTTATTGAACTGGAATGCCTAAATTGACGATGAAATAAAGTTTTGATGTTATTGCTGCGTTATGAAGCTATGCATGTAGAGCAAATACCAGTGCATATTGAGAAATCTTGATCAGCACGCTGAGTAAGAATACTGATTGTGGACAAAGCCTGTTTTGAATCTTATTTTTTTGAATAAACGTTTTTCAACTGTACAACAACTGTACTGTGAACAACAAGTTGAATGTCTCCTTAACATGTCAAATTGAAACGAGCGAAAATATTCAAAATACAGTATGAAATGTAATCAGACCGATTCTAATCTTGTAATGACTAATAGATTTAATCGTATTATCTTCTTAAGGTATTTTTTAAATCAATAATTAGGTAAAAATTTCAAGCATCGTTTACATTACATAAGTAATAGATTCGACAGTTTCTTTTTATAAAGTATAGAGAAATTCTTTATTTTCACAAAACTATATCCACTTTCCTTTCCTTTTAAAATTTGTAAATAGAGAAATTATTTATCATGACAGAAGATGCTTGTGAAAAAAAAATAATCATAAAGACCTAAAAGTCAACGTTAATTTTAAAATTTTAAAGGATTTTAAACAATCTCACGTTTTTAACTCTGTAAATTGTGAAAATCAAATGCTGATTTTTAAACTTTTGTCAAACGGTAAATTGAATAAAGTATACAATTAAGTACATTAAAAATTTTCCAAAACATTGTCACTTTACATTGAAAATAGTTCAATACTCTTTTATTTATCATTTCCCATTGAGAGATACATAAAACTACCATCTTCAAAATCCAACCCGACTCCAAATCTAAAGCACTACTTTTTAGGATGTCGCTTTATCGGTGTCACAGTGCATGCCCCTTCTAGTCCTTCCCATATTCACCAGTTCGATTGTGGAGGCATCTACTGGACTAGCTATTTATAGCGCTGTCCTCTCTGGAAATTGAATTGGATGGAGAGCGGAGATTCATTCACTCGTGGGTGGTAAAAAAGGTGTGTGGTGGAACGTGGTAGTTTTTCAAGGGGGTTGTAATGGGATGATGTGGTTTGGAGTCAAGATGCGTAAAAATAAATGTCTTTTGCCACGCCTCTTATTTAGATAAATATGATTTATTGTCTCTTATGCTCTTAAACCAGACGTTGGGGACCTTGTTTTAATAATTTGTGGCTGAGACAATGGCGGAGCTGTGTGAAATTTGTACTAGTAATCCATAGCATGGATATTGTATAGAGCATTTTCAATCACATGACTTGGACCTAACAACGGCCTTAGCAACAGAAATGTTACAGTTTTTTGCCCTACAGAGGTTAACAGTTACAGAAAATGACTGGCCGTGGAATTCTTCTATTGGAGCATTTGCAATCACGTGACCCTATTTTTAAAAACCGCCTTAGCAACAGATAAACAACGGCCTTAGCAACAGTTAAAAGCCCTACAGAAGGTACACAGTTAAAGGAAAATAACAGGTTGTGACGTCACCTGAAAACACTCTATACTTTATCCCGAGAAATAATGCCTCACTCTCGTTGATGTAAAATATATTATTACACTCACTGATTTCTTAAATGTATGCGTTACTTTGTAAATAAAACTATTTTGATTTAAGCCCTTCGGTTCTCTTATAACTCAATAAATTGCTGTAACGTTGTCTGCTTAAATTTATCCCCCATTCCCAGACGTGTGACATCTCTACAATATACTTCTCATCTAGAAGAGTAGGCATATCAAGCCTCCACAAATTTTAAAGCCTTTTTGTTTTAATTTTATGTTGATTATTCTCCTGTGGAGATGAAAAGATCCCAAAATAAAATTTTATGTATTAAATAGTTTTGGGGAAATAGTCATATTTTTTTTAGAAGAAGTAGGTATTAAGCTTTTTTCCGCTGATCTGACCTGTTTCTTTACGGCAGTCTGGTGGAACTTATTGAAAAAAAAAATCATAGAGAGGTCAACAATCACACATTTTTTCTCTTTGTGCTTTGACATTAGGATATTAGTTGTCCAACAATGTCATTGACTCTAGTTCTAAAAAATAGCTAAAATAACTGTTTTATTTATATGTTTTTTGTTGGTTACTTATCAAATCCTTCTTTTTTTCAGTTATGAAGATTTGTCTCAATAAGGAGGATTCGTTCCCAAAGTTCGTTTATTGATGAAAATCATTTCTGAATACCCAAGGTAAGAGAACATGTAAAATATTTTTATCATTATTGCTTTGAAAGTATTCATGATGAATAGTTCGCACATATTTTCAAAAAGGAACACATATAAAATATTATAAATTTATACTCTTACAAAATGCGTTATCCAAAGATGAATATCTTAACATAGACTTTGCAATCATTCATAAACTAGCACAATGGTAGAGCCATAGTGACTACTTAGAAATCTAAATCCCATCATACAATACACCCAACTTATGCAGTTCCTCAAGTTCTTAATTCAGTAGTTCCTAATCATGTCTCAACTCCAAACCGCTATACTTTCTAACTTCAAACATCTTTCGACACCTAAGATCTTATTAAGACCCAAGAAATACATGTAGTGTTCAACAGTTTTCCATACTTTGCCCCATCATTAGTGTCTAACTTTTCTGACAGCCCGTCAGCGACGATCCATTCTCTGATCGACCTCTGACGTCAAGTCGTGATGAACGGCAAAAATCACTGACCCATCGTTAATCATAACCGTGATCTCGTGATCTGACGTCTTTTTATGGAGTTGGTTCTCGTTTTGTCTTGATGGATGGTTATTCTTTTGAATCCAGAACTTATAACTTATACTCGTTATAAGGCAGACATTTATTAAGTTAGGTGAATTTCGGAGATGGTTTGGAAGGGGTATATTTCCGTTAATTATCCCGTTAAAAACGGCATAGTTATTTTGGGCAGAAAATAGTCAATTATGGCCAAATTTTTATTTTTTTAGTCAATAAATGTGGGTTTCAATCAATTGGTTGGAAATTTTAGGCGATATCTGTATTATTTTTGAATCCAGAACTTATAACTTATACTTGTTATAAGGCAGACATATTACGTGAGGTGAATTTCAGAGATGATTTGGAGGGGTACATCTCCGTAAATCACTTCGTTAAAAACTGTCAAGCTTTTCTTGGCACCAAATACTCATAAGGCCAAATTTTTACCTTTTAATTAATAAATATGTGTATGTTACGGTCAAATCCCGAAGTCCGGCCACTTCGCGAAGTAGCCGATTTCGGGCTTTGGCCGTAACATGTACATCAATTGGTTGGTTGAAAATGTTTGGCGATATTTGTAATCTTAAGCTTTTAAAACTGATTGGCGATTTTTATCGGGTGAGGTAATGGAAAACCCCCCCCCCCCGAAAACTTGGCGTTTTTTATAGTGTCTGAAAGGTATTTTGGAGATGAATTTAAATATGAACTCAGTTTCATTAGCTGTACTACTTTAGATAAGTATATTAAACTGCTAGTTTTACATTAGAATGGAATTCCATTTTGTAAATATTTTATCCCTGATAAAAAGGATAGATTCTTGTATCTTCTTGTACACAGTTAATAAATCTACAGGATTAAACTATGTTACAGGAAAGAAGTTAAAAAGATTTCAGTTATGTAGTTGGTTATTGTTATTTTTTCTTTATTCGTGTGCATGTGGAGTGCTTTTTTAACATACTTAAGTCATTTTTTTCAACTTGTTTGTTTGATTCATATATATATTCTTATTAAGCAATGCATAATCTCTGTCAGTCTTTATCGAAAATTTTTAAACATTTAAATTGATAGTTTATCGAACTGAAACTATAGTTTGACTACAGAGTGCGTCATAAGAAATGCAACATTCAGTATATTTTTCGAAAATATCGAATAAAACAAAACTGCCACAGTATATCTAGATATGCCAGATTCTCAAAACCGAATACTTTATAGCTTTTGGAATATATATCCTGCTCCAAAATCCAAACTAGAGAAGTATTCTAAAAATACTTTTTATCAATCTTCAAAGTATATTCTTTTTCCAAAAGCTGAAGTTTTTTTTCCGTTGTGCGTGGGGTTTTGTAGAGCAGAACGTGTGGATTCCGGGGTACTTTATTTCGCAAGAAAAGTGAGTGGATAAACTCTCTCGATTTTACATAAGAAGAAGTCATACATGGAGAATATTCATGAGTTGAAAAGCGAGGGATATTTATGATTTCGCTTTACGAAATATTTTTTCTTGTTAAAGGTGTTATAAAATGTAATGCGAAAACTTAAAAAAAAAACTCATGATTTTAAAAGAACATGCTTATGATATATTTGAATGTCATAATATAGGAAAATGCAATGAAAGTTTTCAAACGTTTAACAGACACTCTCAGATAAAATTAAACAATGTATCCAGCTGAGTTACAGACTAAAGGGTAATCTATCCAAGTAATCCCTGAACAAATATTTTTATCCTATAGTAGACAGCAACAATATAGTTGACTCTATGACGTCACTAACTATCAAAGTAGTTCCCAGCGCGGTGTCTGAATTTTGAGTGAAATGAAGAACGTCAATTCAAAAATATGATTATTTTGTTAAACCCATATACCTATATGTAGCGTCTTTTTATCACGATTTTCGTACCGAAACTCCTCCTAGCAACCCAACAGGCTTTCTGTTTACTCATTTTATCTTTCCGCGTAGTGACGTACTGGGTTCAGGAAACGTTGCTGTCGAGTTTAATACTTTAGTAAACAGCATTCTAGTTATGCGTAGAATTTTCAGGTAGAATTTTTATACAATTGATTCAATGAACCTATAAGCAAATGAATTGTAGTGAGCTAAATCTGTATTTTTTTTGCGAATTTTGGGATACCTGAAGGATATATCTATAATTTTTACTGAACATGAAAGCTGATTCAATAAGAAAATAAGGTTTTATATGTAAGTTGAAGTAACAGTTTAAAAAAAAAGTACGTCACTCTCATGATAAGGTAAGTACAGTCCGACTGCAAAGAGAAAAATATTTGATATCGCAACAATATCATGCCTATTGTTATGGAAATGGGTTATTTATTCCTATTAATTTAAGGGTGATGGTAATTCACTAATTCTAATAATTTAGATTTGAATTTTTTTTTTCAAATGTTGTATTTTTCTTCGTTGTATCAAATTTTTTCTTGGGGCAGTCGGACTATAGGTACACTAGTCTATATCTTTAAGTTCGTGTGTCTCTGAGAAGAATTATTAAAAATAAGAATAAAATTGTAGGATAAAGGATTTTTGTTAACATTTATGAACTCTCTAGTAAAGAAAGGAAAATAGAAAGGTCTCACCTGAATTTAAGTAGTATTTTATGAAAAGAAAATACATAAATAAAACAATAAACCCTTTAATCATATCAGTCTCAAATCAAATCCCCCATTCATACAAACGGAAGCAACGAGTTCTAGGTTCCAATGCATGTCTACAGAAATTCTCCCAGCATGCAATGGCGAATGCTGAATTACCCGCCATGTTGTGACCAATAATTGGCCCAGATGTACTTCGCTCTTATCCGAAATGGCAGTTGCGTGACCAATGATGAATTTATCGGTTAGCGTCTTACGCTAAGATTCTGCTGAATTATCCGCAGGCATGCTATAGTATTCTTGAAAACTATAAACGTATAAAGATATCACTCACATACTACATACTCTCATACCTTTTAAGTATAGTACGTAGACTCCTTGGTTTAACTGGATATCATTTACACCGGTCATAACTAATTTAAATGCACTGTAGAAAGGTAATTATGACAGAAAGTTGTTTGATATTCAAACTTTAAGTAGAAAAATTACTGAATTGCACATTTATTCCAACTTATTGTACAACAGTCGACTAAGCTTAATGTGTTCATGGTTAATGTTATCAATCGGATAATGTTATCGAAATTAACTAGACACGATCACTCCTATTTAAATGAACACAAAATGCATCGTTTTATCTGAACAGTATATCGTTTAATGTTATCATATTTTTAGTGAAATCCCTTGAAAACTTTTTTTTCCCGTTAGAATGCCAATTTTAATATAAAATCATAAAAAATGAGTCATAACAGTAGAGGTGCTACATGATTAGATTTAATATTTTTCTTTAAGAATGTTTAAGATGCATAATACATAGTAGAAAATCGTTTTAAATACTTAAATTAGGACTACACAGTAGGGATTTTGATACAAACACTCGAGTTACACTATTTGCCCTTTTCATTATAGAACCACTTATTTTTATCAATCGGATATTGTTATCATTCTGACCTTGGACAAATGTGATCACATTAAGCGGAGTCGAGTGTAATAAAACTTTTTGTTGTGGTATTAACGAACTTATTAAATGAATATTGCTTAATGGGATATTCTCAAACATTATTTGAATTGATTTAAGAAGAAATCTAGTGTATTATAGATTGGTTTCATATTACCATAAACATAAGAATAAGAGACGTTGAAACTTCCATTAGCTACTCTTATGAAATTTTATACGCCGAAAAGCAGTAAGGAAATTGATACTCTTCCTACGTAAAATTATGTGAATTAAATACATTGAACAATAAGGGTGAAAAGTTTGATGCTTACGAGTTATGTAATTTTAGATACGACGTACGAAAATGGTGGGCGACGAAATTTTATACTTATGAGTACGACGTGTGTCTTTTAAGATAAAAAAGGAAAAACATCCCCCAACTTAATTTTACAGCATTTTAATTCATGTTTTGCATATTTCAGTATATTAGACACTTCCCACACATCTTATTGTATTTTGAAACGTGTATGTGAAATGCATAAAGGGTAGTATTTCCAGTTGTTTATAATGAAAGATATATATTATAAATATCATAAGAATAATACAAATTGCAAAGTCTCATTTTACACGTATGATACAAAAACATCATACGATAAATGGTAAAAACACTTCCATAAAGATTCAGAAGTAAAGATTATAATTCTTTAAATAAACTAGAATAATTAGCAATTAGAACCAACCTAATTTATTTAACGTGTTAATTAAAACTTAGTTTAAATAGATATTTGCGTAGGTTGGTTTCTTTTGAAATATCTTTCTACCTTTTAAGGCTTTTTTAGTTAGATAAATCCTCAAGATTTCTTAAAATAACTCTGGTAAGCAAAACGTAAATTAACTACTATAAATTTTCTTAATTTTATCCTGCTGTATTTGTAATATCCTTAACTAATCTTCCTCCATGAAAATTTTTTAAGAATACGTTACTGAATGATATTATTTTCCTAGATTATTTCAGCTAACCATTCCTAAATTAATATACAAATTAAATAATAAGTTCTAGTAAAAAATATTTTTTTTTTAAATACAAACTTTTTAAGAAAATTAAACATGATAATTTTCTAAACTGTGTTTTACCAAATTAAAAATTGAACTGGTAAAATAATTTTTAAGAGAAAAAAGAACACAATTTAAATTTTTATTATATATTAAGTACCTAAAAGATTGAAATAAAGACCTTAAATTAAATGTTCCGTATTTAAAAAACACAAATTCTTCACCGACGTTATGTAGGATATAAATGGTAAAAATGTGTATGTAATTTAGTAATTAGTTTAGAATATACTAATTCAATTTAACCGAAGTAGAGGCAAGTTGTTTTAGCTAGTTCAAAAGTTAGTTTTCTTCAATTTCTTATATCCTTTTTAAAGAGTTAATTGAATTAGAGTGACTTTAGAGACCGAAATTGCCTTGAAACTCACTTGAAGAAAATTTGGAAAAGTAACTTTTTAAGCTGAATAATTTAAACCTAAGAATTCTTTAAATATATGGAGAATTTTTGAGAATGTTTAGAGAGAACAAGTAAATTATTTTACATGACTACTTATTTTTAACTATTTTAATAAAATAACAAATAACAATAGTGAAAACAATCAGAAAACTTTTATATCTTTCTTGACAATATTTTTGGAAGATAATTTTCCATCCTCTTTGCCCTAAGAAGGCAAGATATTTTGGACTCCAAAGATAGAAAATATCACCAAAAATAGCATATTAATATATTTTAATGTTATACCTACAGTTGTATGAAATCAACAACAGTGATAATATGTTCGTATTTTAATCTTAGCCCTCCATATTAATTCCACAAACTGTATATTTACAAACTGTTCAACACTATTTCTACACCGTCCTTGACTCAAATTCATACATGTACGGTTTTTCATTTTACTAGAAGCAGATAGAGCAGGTGCTATCAATAAATAATAAGTTTGAAAAAAAATTCGCACGTGTATATATTTCTGGTCTAGGAATCGTGAAATTTTCATTCATTCTTCATCAGTATAAAAGCTTTTTACACCGCTATCGCGTGTAGGGAATAGCTTAAAAGTTCCCCCGAACAACCTTTTGGGTTTGTTTTGTTGCTATTTTGTACGAGTTAGGTGTTATTCGTGCATTAGGAATCCAAATATGCTGGTCCAGGCCGGCTTATTGGAACACGCCCACGGGACAATTTAGAAGATAATTTGTACATCTGTGTAATTTTTTTCATTTTTTGATTGCATTTTTGCATGCAACTGCATAGGCATCATTGACCTAATTTAATAAATTGTTAAATAATTAAATAAGTTTATGTTAAGGGCAATATGATAAATTCGGGTATTTCGGGCAGAGTATAAATGCTCATTGATAAATGCCATTCAATTTATCACATTGCCCGCCCCACTTCGGGCATTATTATCAAGGCATATTTTACATTAAATCAGAGAGCTAAAGCCTTTTTTTACATTATTAACATTCAGTAAAATATATTTTAAAAAATCATATTCGTATAAAATGGATAAAAGAATTAACAAAAAATGCAAACAGGATAAAATATTTCATTGATAGCCCAAATTTCTTTTAAAACTAATCAATTGCAATTTTAAGTTTATACAATAAAAGATATTAAAATTAAGTTAATTAATTTGAATTAAGTTAATTAATTTGAAGCACCTCTGTTGAAAAAGATTTATTTTGAAAAAGGTTTCAGAATCAGTTTCAGACTATTTATAATGAAGTACGAAAATAAATATATTAAACATAATACAAAAAACTATCGTTTCATACAATTTAGTCTGAAAGCATAAGGTTCATTGCTAATGTAAAGAGAGCAACACTTTTAATTAAATAATTGCTAATTCTAAAAAAAATTTATGAATAAAATAGAAAAACTTCAGAAGTACAACCTTAGAAATTTGTTATTTATGAATAAACAATGCAAAACGTAATTCAGTTTTAAGAAGAAATGTTTTACATTATCTCGTATCGATACTCATTTCAAAAGCATATATTTAAAAATAATGATTATTTAAAAGGCATTTTTGGCTTTAGTAATTAAATTTTATTCACTTCCTAGAAAATGTAATTAATGTAAGGATTCACACATTCAACTAATTAATTCTTAACAAAAGTTACATATATATTTTGAACTCTCTCAAATAAATAAAAAAATCTTAATTATTACTGAATAAGAATTTAAGCTATTTAAAGTAGATTATAATTTAATTTAGAATGACATTAAATTGGTTTACTTTTTTTATAATTAAAAAATTTACCTGTTAATATTTTAATTAGGGCTTAAGGTATATAACGAAAATAACTTCCCATAATCATAAAAAAGAAAATTGTGTGTGGGCCTTATTTGCTCGCATTATTTTAGCATAATTTTTAAATATAGATAATTCTTAGATGGACTTATTAAATATAAAATATTGTAAATAACATTGCACAATATATTAATTAGGTAAATCCGTTTAGCAAAACCTTTTATTCTGGAAATGGTTTAGCAATGTTTATTAGATTACTAGGCTAAACCGCCCTTGAAAAAATTACAAACGGCTTATTCATGCTCTAATATTTAAATTTATAATAAGAAAATGCACTTTAATGCTAATGGAAAATTATCGTTTGTGTTTTACCGACTTAAATATAGAAGGCAAAATAATTTTTAAAACCCATTAAAGGTCCCCTGGATCCTTTGAAGGTTCTTTGATTAAACATGTTAATGCATTTTTTGCGTTTCTCTAAAAGCTGATACAATATAATGCTTTCATAGCTTAATAATTAGTTTTGGTAAACAATGTAATAAAGTTGCTGTAAAAAAAGGTGATTTTTTAAAATTTATAAAGGTATATATATAGAGGAAAGTAAACTGTTTCAAAATTAAAACGAAATACAAAAAAATCGGATAATTCCTTGTTTCTTTGGGGTATATTTTTTGAAAAAAAAATGATGTTCTTAAAGTTTTCTAGTTATTAGTACATCGTTCGTTTAAGAGTTATTTTAAAGAAAAAAAAGTATCATTAAGTTTTTAGGAGGGAAAACGTATCGTGAAAAAACATCTAACACTTGAAAACCTCAAAATCAACGAAAGAAATATCGTATAATTAATACCTTAAACAAAAATAAATTATCTGTTCAATCATGGTCAATTTTAAACATCTGTAAATTCAAAGTTTTTCCCCAGAAATTTGAACTTAAGATAAATAAGAAAATGAGGTGAGTTTACAGGGTGGTAATTTTTATACTAATTTTCGAAAATTTTTCGAATTTTAATGTTCTATGATTTTTACCCAATAAATTAAAACAATGTTTAGCTGCTAAAATATACTTTTTTACCCAAATTAGGTTTAACATAACCTACCTTTACTTAACATAAATGCCTGCTATAGTAATCTAAGTTCCAGAAAAATCTACAAAGCAAAAATTGAAAATTTAATAGGTAAAAGTTTTTATTCTGAAATGAAACTATTTGTATTTTTCTAATAAAATGTTCTATATCATAGAAATAAGAAGAAAAATTAATTTATTCAAAGTAAATATTTATTTCTTCCTGAATAAATAGAAATAACTAGTTTATATTGAATCAATATAGGTATCCCAAAAACTCCATGTGTACACAGATCTTTATACGAGCTTTTCTTGTTTATTAATATGGTGAAATCCATAAAATGAATTCTGAAAGTAGAGAAGCCGAAAGTTTCAAATCAAATCAAAGGGTTGTAGTTGTTGGTATACTTTTCTTTTTGGGTAAGATTTTGAAGATATCGAAATGAAGTTTATTCACGTTTGTTTTATGACAAAATATTATATTAATAAAAGTATCAAACCTCAATTCATGCACTTGTTTATTTTATGGCTCTGGGAGTTTTATGTATTTTTTCCAATTGTAAAAGGAATTTCGTTATCGAAGTTTTAGAGTTAAGAGTAGCATTGGATTTTAGTCTTGTGATTGATTTTATTATCTGATTAACTACCTATTTTACATATTTTGAACTTTACCAATAGAGAAAAAAGCTACTAAACTTTAAAAAAAAACCAAAATATAGGGCGATTATAATTTAAGTTTCAATTTTTAAAGACTGTAAATAGAGAACCACAAGCCAGATGTTTACCTGTGTTATCCTGATATTGGGGGAATTTTTTTGGGGTAAAAAATGAAATAGTACCAAAATTGACCAACAGGAGGCGTCTGTATTCGTCTTAACCGTATAAGGCTAAACTTAAAACCTGCAAAATAGTTCTACTAATCTATTTCGACAATTTTCAGACATGGTAACCCCAAATGTTTATAAGATTCATTGGCAATTTCGATCAGTTTAGGACTGAAAGGGTTAACTAGTAGCCTAGCTCATACCAAATATGTCAAGTTTACATAACCGCTACTAGAAGTAAACGAAATTCGACCAAACATGGCATAAATTGTGGATGAATCTTGAACTTGTGTGCTGCTTGGATTAAAGCACGACTTACTAGATACTATACAGGCTAGCCGAGTACGGAAATCATTAAAAATCCAGATGGCAATACTAGACAAACTGGCAAAGCATACCCACTGTGTTGAAGGCGGTGGGTGATATAGGTAGGACTTGTGGCGATCCAAGCGGGAAAAGTTGTCAAATGGGTTTCATTGTTGAAAACTCGGCTAGTCGAGTAAGCCGTGGTTAAAGCTACTCCTTTACTGCTGTGAAAATGCTAAAAGAGTAATTTCTTCCACTGTTTGGTTTGATTAAGCATTAAAAGGATATTTAAATTCGAAGTAAGGAAAATCGGGAAGTAAAATTTACATTCCTCAATTTGATTAAATTTTAAAATTTGATGTAATAAAAATATATCACGTACTAACTCAATATATAAGGTAAACAACTGCAAAACTAACTTCGCGTTTGATATATTACCACCATCATCAAGTAATCTGATAAAAACTTTCCGGTCTGTTAGCTCAGACAAACGAAACTTTTCAAATCAAGAAAGCCATGGGAACCAAATTAGCCCGAGTTCTTGTATTTCAGCAAAGAAATTCAAAATATTTTTTCAGCCTATATTGTATATCGGACAATTTGATTGAACTGTTTAAAGAAAAGTTCAGAACCATCTCAGTTTATTCTTGGGAGGAAACTGCCCCAGTAAATGGTTTGTTGACTCTCATCCGAAATGCAGTGGAAGGAGGAACGCAATCAACGGAGAAAAGAAAAACTTTGGAAATAAAATCGCTTTCGCTGGAGTCTGACAAGCAAAAACTTGATGCGGAATAACGGGGTATAGCTCAGAGGGTGGACTTTCCCTTCCGCTCCATTTCGAGATTCCCTTCCCTAAATGAAATTGATGGAGTTAGTTTTTATCACGGGAATTTTCAATTGAAATCGAAATGGAGTTACCTTTTTCCTGTCGATGCATAAGCGCCTTCTGAGATTGCTCTTTAATCCTATATAGAAAATTTCGGAAGGCCAGGACTGAATGGGATAGCAGAACTCATTTTGTGTACTTTGGTTATTAGATTTGAAACTTAATGAGAAATTTGTTATTTATGCATAGAGGTTGGAAAAAACTAAACTAAACACAAATACTAACCTTTAGAAAAAAAATAAGGTACGATTGATTCTGTTATTTGTCCCGTAAATATTCCCAAAAATGTTTTTGAACTGCAAATGTTGAAATATCGCTACATTTTTATTGTTGTCATCAATGGGAAACTGGTTTTATATTTGTAATTTTTGGCAATATTTCTGTTATTATGTACCCAAAACAGTTTACGATTTTAAGCGGGACTTGTAACGGGATTGAAATGCAATTTTTTTTATCCGCTTCTTGATAACAAAAAAAATTGTATCTGGAAATAATCAGCTCAGTTGCTAAAATACTTTCATAAATCAACGTTTTTAATATTTTTAGCTATTTTTAGCCTTTGTGAATTTTAAATGAATGGCTTTGTAATTATTTTTTTGAATAGATTTCTTTTAGTTGTAAATTTTAGTTCAAAAAGTTAATATTTTATGACATTTTGAAAGTTTTCGTAGATACTGGACTTAACTTAAATATCCTATAAATTTAAAATAATCATTAATCATAAGTGTTCTGAATTTGTCAGTATTTCCATGTATTTTTACTGTAATCGATTCTCAACGGCATTTATGTAAGAACATATTAAGCAAAGTTAAGTAACACTATACCTCTAAATTCAAAATTTTTATGTATCTGTAAGCTACGTTATCATTACATCTTAGAATCATTAGGTACCTCTTTAAAAAAACTAAAAGTGATAGAAATTTTCATAAAAACTTCCAAACTAGTTACCAGACTTTATTACCTCAAAAGTCTCAAACGATAAAAGTATCAGAAAGTTGATAATTTCGTTTCTAATTTAAGACGGAAATACTTGACTTTCAAAACTATTTGTTGTCAGGGAACGTTTAAGCACACACACATCTGTTGGTGGGATCAATAAAAACTCCAAACTCTTCATTGATTTCCTATTTTTAAGATACCGAAGTTTTCGTGTTTTTAGAAGGCCTAACTAATGGACTGACATTTCCTTATGGAAGGCAAAATCGTGAAGAAAGTTTTTTTTTAGTCGTGGTGTTTATATTTAACTGATTGAAACTCTAAAGTATTGAGGTCATCTTGAAAACTCGAACTATTAATCATGAGAAATAAAATGAAGAGTTTGCTTTGGAAGCCAATGTGAATTATAATATTTTACAGTAAAACTTTTTTTAAAAGGTTTGGTGGTTTTTTATGAAGTTAGCGGAAAACTTAAAAAATGGCGAAAAATCTCGTGTCAGAGGTAGGTACGATAAGTCACCATATCAAATCTGAAACTGCTAAATGAAACCTTCTGGATTGAACATAGTAATAGTGCATGTAAATTTTGGATTTTTACCAAGTTTTTTAACCCTTTTCTCCCCTTAGTCTTTCTTCCCTTAGGTTCCTCGCTCACTCAATGTTTGTAAACATAAGTTTACGCTTAATTTGAACCAAACTAAATAAAATGTTAGTTAACAATATTATGCATGATCTTTAAGTGCTTTGAATTGATTACCTTGAATTAGAGTTAATATTAACTACTGGATAATAGAAACACTTTGATAAAAATTTAGGTTTTAAGTTCCCTGTTTACATAAATGTGTGGGGAAAGTAAAAAATCATTAATATGTTCTAAAACTGCAAAAATTGCCTTTTATTAGTTCAAAATACATGTATTACGTAATTTCTATTGGAATCACCGTTATAAATTCTACAACACATAAAACTAATATAGGAACAGTAATCTTACTTCAAAATTAGCTTCTAATCATACAACAAAAAATATTTTTCACACAAATTGATTGAAAACCACTTGAGGCCCAAAATAGATTTTTTTTAAAGATTTTGTAGATTGTTATAACTTTAATTTTCATTTTAATAATTCTGGATAGCCTTCCAAATTGAAATGCATTAAATTATTTCAATTATCAGAGAAGCCTTTATTTATACATTTCCATAAAGTGAAACATCCTTTTAAAATGTCAAAAATCTTATTTCTTGCACTCTAACATCACTTTCAACTAATTTTATATGGCAACTGATTTATCTTAAGAGAAAATTGAATAGTTGGTTCGCTTCCAAATTCATTAGCATGCTCTCAAGTAACTCTTTTTAAACAGAGACGTCTTTTCAAGCACTGTTTGAAAGGAAAAAAAAACCACTATTCAACGTAGAACTGTTTTGAAACTCATTGAAAACACAATGTATTTTGAAACATCACTGTTGTCATTTAACATGCAAAACTTCTTTTTTCACCTGCGAAATCTGGCAATTTTCCAAGAGAAAAAAGCCAACGAGCTTAAGTCACTTATCGTTTTTAAAAAAAGAAATCCTTCCAACAATAAATCGCTTCCATAAAAAAGGTTGAAAACCATCCCCGAAACTGAGTTTAGGGTCTTTAATGACATTAAAGCACTTTTAATCCCATGAGACAGTTTTAAGCTGATCGGTTCCATAGCAGCTCTGATGGTGGCATATCTTAAACGAGTTGAAATTTCAGGGCTCGTAAAAACTTTTGTCTCTTTTATACTTAAAAATAACATTTTTTTCAAGGTTTATGAATTAAAAATGATTATTTTTTTTTATTTTATTAAAGATTTATGCCTAAGATTATAATCCTTAATTAAATTTAATGAATTTTTTACAATATATCGTTATTACTTTGCATGTTTTCTTTTAGAACTAGATTGGGTTATAGCATTAAAAATTAAAAGAATATGATTTTTTTCCCGAAGCGTATTATGATTCATATATTATAGCTTAGTAATAATTTTTTAAGCATAAAATATGAAAAAGAGCTCAAAGTAAATTTCTTTTAGAGTAATAGTAAAAACGATACAAATATTAAAATCTCCTAAAAAATCTGAGTTTCGTAATGTACAACATTTTGAGTATTAAATAAAAAAATGTTATGTGTTAATACATGTTATGAAAATGCAGCTACGGTTTTTATTGAATCGGTTTTTTTTTTAATTTAAGTAATAAAAAATTAAGATTATAATAACAAACATCCAAAAATTTATTCAATTTGTTCTAATGAAATACGTTTTGTAAAAAGAAAATGCAACTTCAGCTTTTAATAGGATCTTGTAAAGAGTGTTAAATAAATTGAAACTTATTTACTGTATCCTCCAAATATTCGTAATTTATCCCAAATATCAAATTGATAGCTGATTTACGCACACTTCCTCAAGCAGATTGTTCTAGTAATTTGTAATCTGCCCCATCACATGACAAACGAGCTTAAGTATCACTAATAGTTAAACAGAATTGATCAATGACTAGAGATGTTTCCTATTAATTTGTTACGGTGTAATGGCAACACAGTGGATCTATTAGAAATCGAAACACGTCTATAATTCTAGTTAACCACATAATTATTAATTCGATTTAATTCAAACAATTCGCTAGGGCACCAAATTATAATGTAAAATAATCAATTTAAACTTTTAATGGATTCTACGTTTGTGCGAATTAACAATCAATATCTTGTAAAGTTCTAAGTAGCTGTACCGAAGCCCTTAATATCTTAAATATTATTATGAGTGTTAGATTCAGCACCAAATATTCAAACTAACTAGTAGCAATTAATGTGTAATGATTTGAAACAGAAACGGATTTTTAAGATTCTTAGTAATTACTGGTTATACTCTTAATTTTGGGGTACTTCAAAATAGTTTCGATTTGAATTAGGAACATGAAACTAAAGTACTACTAAATATGTAATTATTTCTACAAAAATGTAAAAGACTGGTGAGGTAGATCATAATTAATAAAGTGCTATACTTTGTAAATTTATCATCTTAAGTAATTTAATATTTTATTGACAAAACATTATAAAACTAAAAAATTTCAATTAATTTTATCGGTTTTGAATAAATTATTGTTATTGATATTCAATGTAATTAGATATGATATTGATTTGGATTTTATGCATTACGAATATTCATGTTGATAACATTAGAATACTTATTAATATTAGAATATATTATGTATACAATATGTCATCAAGATTCTAAAAATATGTTACATTTTATCAAAATAAATTTGTTATAAATAAATTTTAAACACTATCGCTACACGAATGACTTAGCTCAAGATTGATATATTTTACATGGTTTAACACCGTCTTAAAATAAAAAAATAGGCAAACACATATTGAGAAAACTTCTATTTTTCTTGGTCACGACATGCCCCAAAAGTTTCCAATGCTCTAGGCTTTATCTTCTGCCTCCTACATGTAGAATGACATCTTAGATAAGGAAAAACTAACTCCTTTCGCTCATAAAAGGTTAAACCTAAACGTTATACATTCTCGAAAGCAGTAGACGTATGAAAAGCACTTACTTGGCAAAAAAAAATAACTATCTTGGGACAGAAAGGAAAAAAATAACTATCTTGAGACAGAAAGGAAAAATAATTTTTTGAAATCACTCCATCAGTTCATATAGGAGTTCACAAACTATATTATGAAGCTATGAATGTTGTATGACTTAGAGACTTTTAAGACCTTTTTTACCCCTTAGAGTATTTTTATTCAATACAACGAGAAATAATAGAAAAGAACCAATACTAGTTACACTCATGTCAAAAAATAAAAGATAATTTGATCTTAGTTCCTATAATGTAACTTTCAGGTTCCCCAGACATAAGACGAACCAAACACATGTCATTTTTTATGTTGTTTTGACAATTTATTTTTAGTGTTTAAAATTTAACGTTTCAATTTAGCGTTTGCTAATAAACTGTTCTTTTCGTTTTGAAGCTTCTCTTTTTTCTCTCTGGGGAGCATCTCTTTTTTTTTACACACGTATGAGAGCTTCAATTTAATGGATGCTACATTAAGATTCAGGAGGTCTCACTTAATACCGTTTAAAAATCATACTTAAAGGTATTTCCCGCACTTAAAATAATGCATGGAGTTCAGGAATATCATATTCTTTTGGATATGAGGGGAATAACTGGGAATATTTTGCTAAATGACTCTGACATAAATGTTTCTGTTACCGTTCCGAATGTGTATGAAACTCAATTGTAAATGTAGGGCGTCTCTCCCCTTAACCCTTTCAGTCCTAACCACCCCAAATGTTGTATAGGATTCAGCAATAAGCTCGGACGGCTTAGGATTGAAAAGGTTAAACAATTGTTTGGGTAATTTGATATATATAGGACCACATATTTTCTTTCTCAAAAGATCCTATGACTGAAATTTCATTGATAAGGAACTAAAACTTGTGTCCTAATTCAAAAAATAATCAAGTTATCCTTAATTTTTGTACCCGAATGCATTTCAGACGTCACCAAACAGTTAAGCAGGAGAATTTACTTCAAAAAAAGACTCGGAAAATCTCCTCAAACATATCTTTTGCACTAAATCTGCCAGTAAAAATTTTAGATTTCAGAAAAAAAATAGATTGTTCCCTCTCTACCCCAATCTATTCCTCACCCAGAAGTGACAGACACCATGTAATTGCCAATCTGAGCCAGAACACGTCAGTGGAATCAATCCCGCGCCATATCGACCCCTTCCAACACTTATTCCCCTATTACAAAGTCCATTAATGAGCTGCCAAGGAATCTCGGATGGATATAGAGATGGATGAAGGCCCGAAGAGAACTAATAACATTTATTGGCGCCGTTCAATAGGGATGGCCCATAAAACGAATCGGAGGAAGATTCTTCTTCAGTCGAGAAAGAAGAAAGTTTCTTTTTTTGGGGGCCGTTCTTCTTCCATTTTTTTCTGTGGTCGGTGTTCCATGGATGGAATCTATTTGCAAGTAGATCGGGATTTTTCTGGGGTTATGGGAGGGGCTTTGGGGGAGGGGATAAGTGCCCTTATATGCAGGGTGATTTGTGACAAGACGGTTTTTTCTTCTTCTTGTATGGGATGGATGGAATCGGTGGAGTGCCAAATGAGGTTGAGGTGAACCGTTAAATCGATTTACAAGTTTCTTGGGGGAGTTGGTCCGGTTCTGTGTGTTTCGATGGAACTGGAGTGAAAGTTAAAAATTCTTTAGAGGGAGATGCTTGAAATAAAAAAGGATTGTTTCCATGGTCAGCTAGAGGAATATAAGGCATGACAAGTTGAAATGGTGAAGTATGATAGATATTCTCAGCAACTCAATTACAAACTAAAACCTTCCATATTCAACGCATAATTGCAGATTCTACTCAGTAAGGACCATATTTCCATGGATTATTTCAATCCGGAAATCAGACTTCAAAAATTAAGAAACATTTTTCTGAATTTTGTTTTTTAATTAGAAAGTAATCTTTTTAATCAAATATTTAGATACTTATGCATTTTAGTATATTTTTAAAAGCACATATGCTCAATATTAAGCATCAAATATTTTTTAGTGTCCAAACATTATTTCTAATAAATTTTTGTTGAGTATAATTTAAAAAAATGAAGATAGGAATTATTCCTATATACCTAATACTAGATATTTATCGTTTTATTTTCAATAAATTTCTTATTTTATTTATAGATATTCTATAAATCAATTATTTTCCTAGACATAAAATTTAAGTTAAATATATAAGAAAATTTACTTATACATTTACATTGTATTCATGTAATGAAAAAAAAATCCGTAGCAAATATTTATTCCGTTTTTAAAATATGCACTCAATATACCTGTTAGCATATGTATCTGGGAACTTATTTAATAGACTTTGGGGAGAAACAAATTGCTTTTAAGGATCGTAACAATCAAAAGAATTCAATTTTCTTACAAATGTATGTAATTTTCCATAGCGTGCAGCCAAAGGTTTAAATCAGTTGCGAGGTAAAAGTATCATTCATTATTAAATACTGTTTAGAAAAGGCAACATGTATGATGGATGAAATAAAATATTCAGCTCACGGTTCACAAAATCGAACTGCATATCTGTCTAACTGTAACTGAATTCGCGTGATTGGAAGCACGCATCTATCTGCAAGTGCGATTTTCCCGAACCAACTTTCCAATCTGCGTGAAAATGATGAATTGCTCGTATAAACATAGCATTATGTCTTTAAAATTGACGAGTTTATCCACATTGAATTCTTTTGGGCATTATCGGATAAGGAATTTCTTCAATTGTTTGTTTCAGTTGGTTTTTATGTTGTAAGAATATCGTACGGGGGAGTTAAAAGACCCATCTCAAAGGATATTCATTTAATTTTTATTTAATTTTTCCAAATATGTTGTGTGAAACATGATAATCCAATCCTTTCCGCAACCAATTTTCCTTAAGATTCAATGGTAATATTGGGGGGCGGGGCTTGGGATTGAAAGGGGTAAAGTTTAGTTGTTCCATTTTTCTGCAAATCCAAAAGGTTTTAATTTAATTGTGAGAAGAGATGGAAAAGAAAACTAATGAATTAACTATCTACCACTGAAAGTTAGAATTTTAAGAAAGTTAGTTTTCCAAAGATAAAAAGTATTTAAAGGTACTTCCGAAAATTGATAATAATAGATAAATTTTGTTGTTTAAAATCAAGTTATGGAAAGCTAACACAGTCGATATTTTTCTAATTTAAATTATTCAAAGATTTAAGAAAAATGAATAAAAACAACCCTCCTATTTATGTATTTCCATTTGGATAAAAATGATAAATCCTTATTTAAGGTATGATATTGATTGAAAATAAAAAATAGCCCTTCCTTATACATACACTTATGATATTTACACAAAATAAAGCTGCATTGCAGTTGCGTTGTTTCTATGGAAAAAAGGCATTAACGATATTCAATTATTCAAAAAGTTTAACTCGAGATCATGAATTAGTCTTAAAATACTATAATCTTTAAAAATCTTTTACAAGAAAAAGTTGTTGTTGAATCTTAAAACATATCAGTATAGTATTTCTCATTTAGTTTATGTGTGTGAAGCAAAATAAATATTTTCATTAAAACCATACTACTGAAGATTCTAAAAGCCTACAGTAAATGTTGTTTTTCAATGTTTACCTTCCTCACAATATTCAATTCAAATTCCTGATATTATTCCTTTCTGATGAATGACTATCCTACAAAGGAAGTACTTCGTAAACCTATCGACATATTTTCATTAATGATAGAGGTAAAATGATTGATGAAACGTTAATAGGGGGGTGTACTTCACAAGAGTTTTTATTATTCTTAGTCAGATTGAAATTCTGGTTAAAAGTATTTCTAGCAATAAATATGATTGGTAAAAATATGAATTGTGGTTTGGAATTAAGTAATTGGTTTTAGATTAACCTAACAAAAATAAAAATACATAGTTCTAACTTTATAGCCATAATTCTTTTGAGATTATGTAATTAGTTTTAACTTCTTAATGATCTTCTCATTTTAACATTTGGGGTTTTTTTTCAATAAATTTCCCTTAAATTGGAACGTTTTACTATAATTAAAATATTTTCATTGCGTTACTCCTTATAATAGGAACAATATTAATATTTTGAAGTTTCTCTTTAAAGTCATTTTAAAAAATCCTGCCACTATTACCTCATAAATTTTAAACATCCAATCAATATTAACATTATTTTAATTTTACCTTCTACATAAACTTTGAACTGTTGAAGCAAGAATTTCATGTTGTACACATTTTTTTAAAAATTAAATATATCTATAAATTCTTCTAGTTCTGTCGAATTTATAAATACACTTTTAACTGATAAATATTAAATAAATAACATATCGCTACCTCAGAGCTACAGTGGGACATCTTCCACGCTACCTCAGAGCAACAGTGGGATATCTTCCAATGTGTGGACATGGAAGATGTAGCACTATTGCTCTGAGGTAGCGTGGAAGATGTCCCACTGTAGCTCTGAGGTAGCGATATATGATAAATATATTACATGATAAATAACTTATAATTCTCACAGGAAAGCAGGGATGGGGTACCAAACCTTGATGGTATAAAAAGCTTCTAAAATCAATAACAAAATTCTTAACTTCAATTAAATGTAGTTGGGTTAGTTTTGAATTACTGAAGTCTATAAATTTACTTCCTTGAGTTGGATTATAGATTCTAACTTATTACAATAATAACCACTGTATATCAATTAACTAATAAATAAATATACATTTTAGTAGTTTTTTTCCCCACCCTTATATTTCGCATATTACTTTTGTAAGTTGATGTAATAATTTTCAATAATAAAATGTTCCTAAAGGTTTCCTTCCCTGATTAGTCAAAGTTTTATGCTCGAAGAGACACTTTTGTTATTATACAACTTCAAACATTAAAATAAAATTAAACTCTCAGGAATTCTTTATTCAGCATTGCACATTTCTAGTTCACTGATAAATTAAACAAAATACATCTTTCATTAAAGTAACAGAGTTAATCCAATCTAATCAGGAATAGACGCCCAAAGACATCTTCATTTCACACTAAGTGTTCACTTAAAAGTCAAATCCTTCAAGGAATCGTCTTAATTGTCACCTCCAACGTGCTTATCATACGACAGTTCCATCCAGAAAGCCCATTCCGCCCTTATCTACCGAAACAACTCAACCCAGACGACCGTCCATCCAGAAGAGGATTGACCGTTTCGGTCCCCATTATTCTACACTTCCCCTAAAACCCCCTCCCCCACTTATGACGCAAATAATGTTTCCTTTCGGCCTATTAGCATTCCCTCAATCTCTCCTCTGAAATAATGAGAAAAGCCAATGGGCCGAGAGGACCACCTTTCATTAAGGAAATCCCCTAATGGAAATGCGCGAGATTAGCGAGTGAGGATTTCTCTGTCGCCGAATGGCAACGGTGATCGGTTTTGTGACGTAGGCAGTTGAGGGGTTTTTTTCTTCTTACTTTTGGTGCGGTAATTAAAGATCTTGTTGGAAGAGAAGTGTACGTGACTAATTTGAGTTTATCTTCGTGGATAAGTTTGATTGGGAATTGGAGATTGTTTTGATAGGATGGGGAAACTGAACTTGTTAATGGCTTACGACGCTTAAAAGGGTTTCTTTGTTTATTGTGTAGTTATCGGTTTTAGTCAAGTTCGTTTACTTGAAAGAGTTTAGTCATACTTTGAGAACTTAAAGTTTGGTTCTAAAATGCCCGTACGAAAACAAATTCTCGGGAAACTTTGCTCCAGATAAAACTTGTTTAGCAAATAAAACTCGTGACAATTTTAAAGAATATTTTGAACGATATACTCTTCAGTCCCCCACTTAACAGCTAATAAAACTTTTTTATTACATCATGAAAAAATTAAATTGTTTATTATTTTTTCTTTTTATTTTATCTCTTTAATATTTTTTTTCTATTAGAGTAGTTCTTGTTATGTAACAACTTTAAAACGTCACATTTTTGTTTCATCGAAGTGTATTTTTCACACTTTATGACTATATTTATTTTATTGTGCTAAGTATTATTAACATTTTGGATACCTTGAATAATTCTTTCAAATCTAGAAAATATTAAAGAATGTTACAAAAATTATTTTCTTTAAACTAAAAAATTCTAAAACTGCACACTTTTGATAAATCAACAATTTTATCGATGAAAATGATGATAAAAACAAAATTTCACCTCTCTAATCAACATTAACTTCTTTTCTTCTTTTATTCAATTGACTTTTTGACTATATATATTTCATTGTGCTAAATATTCTTAAAATTTTGGATATCTTGAATAACTTTTTCAATACTCGAAAATATTAAAATAAATTTCAAAAAATTATCTTCTTTAAACAAAAAAATATTCTTAAATTGCACACTTTAGATAATAAATCAACAATTTTATCAATGGAAATTATGATAAAAACAAAATTTCATCTCTCTAATCAACATTAAAACTTCTTATCTTTTTTTTTTATTCAATTTCAAATCGTAATCCAGGATTACAGCAAGTGTCAAAATCTTTACTTGTCTTATTATTGATAGGTTAGTCGGGTATATTAACCGTACTCAAATACAACTTGAATTGCCTGATTGAATTCTTCCTTCAATTCTGATTGAGTCCCACGCCTGTTCGAAATATTGTCCATCTCTAGTGAACCTTAATAATTTCTATGTTTCTCTCACAAAGATAATTCAAACGAATTATTCCTCACCAACTCAAACAATCCAATTGAATTCCAATACAACTACTAACTCTAAAGACATATCAGTAATCATCATCGCACCTTTTAATGAAGCCAAGAACCCTTCCACAGCCAAGAATTAATTATGCGACACATCCAAACCTGCATAAGCGGATTAAGAAGGTGACAAAAGGGGTCTCATGCCCTCGACAAACAAGACAACAGACAACGAGTTAGCCTTCTAACGCGGCATTCTATTCGAGAAATGCCCCGACTGAATTAAATTAGGCGTAGCTCGCCGTTCGGCTGTATAAATGGACTGGCTCAATATGGCTGTTGTAGCTTTTGAAGAAGAATCTCATAGAATAGGTTACTTTTTTTTATCTGATGATATCCTTTTGTGAGATTTAAGGCTGGTTTGAGTTGATGTTCGTTTTGCTGAAGCTGTAATGCTTGGGGATTTTGATGGAGGAACTAGAGGCTTAGCGTTGGATGCAGTGGTGTGACAACGCTTTAGTGAAAAGAATGGTGTTTATTAAAAGGGAGGGGAGTTTAGAACGTTTATCAATTAAATATGGACTCACTCCGATGTTAAAGTTTAAAAAAAGTACTATATTTTTTATGTAATTTTTTATCTCCGTTTTACCTTAACCAGTACTTATGATTTTATAAAGGATTGGTGAATCACAAATAAAAAAAAAACTTTTTTACTAATCACAAATAACATTTTATACTCACATCATTATTATTAATGAAAATTTGGAACTCTGCTGTTCATACCGTTTTGAAGGTTTAACTTGTGTTTATATACATATGATTTTATAAAGGATAATATGGGGTGAATCACAAAAAAAAAGAAAACTTTTTTACTAATCATAAATTACATTTTATACTCTCATTATTCAATATTAGTAATGAAAATATGGAATATATATGTGTTTATACGTTTATACTTCTGTTTATATGTTTTGTATCAAAGTAATTTTAAACACCGTATTTTAAGTTCAAGTCAAAAAATAATTATTAAGTTACAAAACTTCTTTCAAAACATTTTCCATACTAGAGTACTAGAAATTCTTATTATAATTTTATTTCATATAATTTTAAGATATACGCATTAACTTTGGCGAAACGAAAAAATGAATTTAATTTCATGATTATCAATTAACGGAATAAATTATTATTATCATCAATCCAAGCTAAAATGTGTAAATAAAAGAAGTTATATTGAAAGTAATTATCAAATTTAAAAAAACTCACAAGAAAAAATAAAATAGCAAAACAGTTGCACCCTACCCAAAACAAATTATATTTTTAATAATAAGTAACATGCTACTTACGAGTAAATGAGATTATAATATATAAATTTCTCTTTTTTATTGTTGCAATGTACAATTAAAATCAGAAAGTAAAATTTGATACGTATAATGATTTTATCGAGCCAGTTTGATAGTATAAAAAAATTAATTTAGAAATAATGTAGCTAAAATTATGCCTTCAATGGAAAAATGGGAGATATATTGAAATAAACCTTAATGATGAATTTACACTAATTAAAATATTTTGGAAAAACTTTCTGATAGTAAACAATTAATTAACTATAGCAACTACCTTCTTATATTCCAATGGGGTATCATCAGTAGATACTAACCAAACTAGAAAAAGATACCTTGGTCCGTTAAGGTTATTTTTTTTATCCAAATGCTAGTGCTAAAATAATTAATTGTAATTAGATTTCGCAAAACAAATTAACCTTTCATTAAAGGTTAATTATATGAAACAATTATGGTGTAGCATTTTGCTTTTCGTGAAGATTTATCTTAACATAAAACAACAGAACTCTTTGCTGAAAAATAAGGTTTAAACCATGAAATGCGGTCTAATTGAATCAAATTACTTTTTTTGTACTACAAAAGGTATTTTTCTGTATGTTTTTAAACAACTTATTGCCTGTTGGGTTGTAGTAATTACTTATAAACCAGGGTTACGAAAAAGAAGTTAATTGTGCCAAGCATTCTTAAGCCATTTATCATATTAAATAATTTGTTATTTTGGGCAGATTTAATTAAAGAAAATGAAGACAATGAAGAGAAGAATGATTAAATGCCATTGTATTTGGGTTTTTCTTCTCAGAATTCTACCAAATTGTAATTTTTACATAAATGTTTTTTTAAATATAGACAAATAACATTGAACCAAAAACTACTCTTTTAGTACAAAAGTGTCTAAGCAAATCGTGGAAATTATTAATTAATACTTTTTTCTCTTGGTAACGAATTTATATGTGGAAATTTAATGTAAAAGTATTATTTATTGCCTCTTTAATTTTTGCTTATTTTCTTTTGTAAAAAAGTTGTTGATCAACTTAAACTATTGCTTTTTATTATTATGGATGGTTTACACATGGTTTATGTAATAATTATAATTTTTACTTGCTTATACTTAGTTGCTTGCCATAGTATCTAAAGGTTCACGTCATTATGTTTAGATATTATGCTTGTATGGGTGATCATTGAATAAATATAGTTGACTAATTAATTGAATAATCATGTATTTTTTAAGAACTTCAAAATAAATTGGAAATAACTGAAGCAGCATGATGAAAATAACTTTTAAATCATAAAAAAAGTTTTATGAAAATTTTTAAATAAATTATATTTGTTGTGTTTTAGAACTATACAAAATATTTATAAAAACAACTTCATTTTTCATTGATATAGTACAAATATCCTACATATTTCGTTATACGCCTAATTTTTTACACCTAACTATATTTAAAATGTTGAGAAAGCTTTATTATAACTCTCAAAAGAAGAAAACTCCATCCAATGCTATAAATTTAAAGTGTAGTTGTACTATTTTATGCATTTAAAGTTGATTCCAATACTCCTTCCCCGATCCACATTTAAAGAAACTATACTTCCAAGATTGAAGTACCATATTTTTTTTTCTTTCAAAAACCATCATCGTAAAATTTCACATTTTATTTTGTGAAACTTTGCAAGGATAAATAATTGCTTAATACAAACAACATTTAGAACAAATAAAAATGGCAAAACTTTTAGCAGTAAATTCTATTAAGTATAAACACAGTTACAAATATCATAGTTGTAGCACCTTTACAGAAACCTTTATCTAAAAGAAGATTTCGCTGCTTGCATAGTAGTGCATTTGTGTTATACAAACTTTTATTCTTAAAAGTATTCCAATTACATTAAGTTTTTTAAAAAATTATCTTTTTAGAGAAGGGACATAATTGGACTATTTCATTTTGTTTCTAACCAAACTCCCCTACTATTACTTATGTTCCATAGAAAACTTAATTATAAAAACATTTATCTCTATACACTATATCTCCCACTACTAAAATTTATGACAAACTTCAATGAACAATCAAAAGAATTCTCACTACATTCTCTTCAGCCACTCTCAATGCATTCTCTTCAGCCACTCTCAACGCATTCTCTTCACTATATTAATTATCTTTCTACATTTATTTTTTCTTTTCTTCTGTATTTGATACTTTCAATGAAAATAAAAGCTTTTGCTTTTGTTAATTACATAAAAACTCATAGTTTATTTTACCCTTAAAGGCTGATAACTTAGTTCATCGATAAATTTATATTTCTTTAATTTACTCTATTTAATATATTCCTTTGAAAACTTTTGAGTCTTCAATTGGTGATAAAAAAGACAATATATATGTTACGGGCAAAGTGATTAATCGGGCATTATTAATAATGCCCGACGTGGAGGCGGGCAAAGTGATAAATTTCATTCATTAATTCCATTGAATTTATCACATTGCCCTCCTCCACTTCAGGAATTTTTAATAGTGCCCAATTAATCACTTTGCCCATATACATTCAAATGAAAATACCTAATATTTTTTTGCCTTTGAGGGCTACAAACTTTTCTTAGCAATCAGTTTATATTTACGTATCTCATGATACATTCATTGAATACCTAGTTTTTAATTTATAGATATTATGTCTGAATATAATTTAAAATAACGCTTTATCCTTTAAAAATTTTGATTCCACTTAATTTATCGAACGCATCTTTCACTTATCCCTCACAATATCTCACAACTACTAAAATAAACCTCCTCTCCAATCCCACGTTAAAACATCTCCGTCCGTACCGACAAAAAAAACAAACACACCGGGATCAATCATCAACAACATCTCTTACCTCCTCATCGTAGCTTGCATAGTTATCCCCCATCCTTTAGTCTCCTATCCTCTTCTCACTTCTTTAGTCTCCTATCCTCTTCTCACAAACATTCAACAAAAACAGTTCAAAACGCCAGCGATAGCATGCGAAGAAGAAGAAGCCAGTTAAAAGTCAATGCTGCGGTCCAACGGCCCCCTAGAACTTCCATAGGGGACTGATCGTCAGTCTCTCCTTTGGGGGTAAGGGGTCGAATAGGGGACTTTCGTAGGGGGTCCCTTGTATCGCAATGTCGGATGTGCCCTAAGCCCACTGCGGCGTTCCGTAGCCAGAGTATTATTGGACAGAATCGCAGTCCTTTGCTCGTAGTGTGGAGAGGGATCAATAGTTATTTCGCCGATCGCGGCGCCATCTGGTGACGGAGATCGGCGTTATTTTGGTGAGGATCGAAGCGCATTAATTTATGTAATTCAATTTGGTTTGGGATAATCTCTGCTGTGTGGAGGAATTGTGTTGGGAAAATGAGGTTTTTGGAGGTTTTTTTATGTGTTGGTTTTTGCTTGTTGTGTGAGGTTTGAGTTGGGAATTATTATTGGATATTGGGATTTGTATAGGAGGAATGGTGACTTGATTTGCACCGGAATTATATGGAATTCGATTAATTTTATGCGTGGATTTAATCTAACCTAATTTTATTTGTAAATAATGTAAACCAAGGTAGATGGTAGTTACTAAAACAAAGAAAATTTCCATTTTGTGGGTGACTTTTTAAATGATTCTTTACTGAATAATTAATTAAAATATTGTTTTGCTTTATTAGATTAACTCCGAATGAGAATTCATATTACAAATATTAACGTGATTAAAGAAAAATGAGGTGTATTATATTAGAGGATTTAGGAAAATAATTGAATCCGCAGTTTAAAAAAGGAAATAAGTCCAAAATCAAATTTTGAGAAAATGAAAAACTGTGTAATGGAATTTTTATTGTATACTTGTATACCACCAAGTGTTTACTAGAATATCAGAACCCTATTTAAAGAACATAAAAATCATCGAAATAAATAGAAGTGTACTCGAAAATATTGCATATTTAAAAAAATAAATTGATGGACTTATTCTCTTTTTCAACCTTTATCAAATTTCTCCACCTGAAAAAAACTCTTAATATGGCATTTAAATTACTTTTTTTCTTAGTTCTCTGCACAAAAAATCGAAATATAAAAACTAATAAAATGAAACTGAGTCGTTTATGCAGCATCAATGGATTAATTTCTTTGTTTTGTTTCTCCAGGGTCAAGTAACGTTGCGAAGTCTAGTCTAGTACAATAAACATGAAACTTAAAAATAGTGTACAGCCATTTCTGAATTTTGAGAAAATATTTTCAAAGAAAAAGTATGCAAGACTTTAACATAAATGTATCAAGTTTTATTATTAAAGGTTGAATCTATAATAATAGATCTAATGAACGTATAATTCAAAGTTGATGAAAAAATATATGCATTTAAAATAATTAATAATACGATTTTAACTAACTATTATTAGTTAAGTGATGCAATAACAACATAGGCGCAAGCTTTTTTTATTTGTAAAATATCGTTTATTTTAATAAAATCTACGAAATTGGGATTGGTAAATGTGCATTCCACTTCGCGAGATCTAAACGAGAGCTTTGATTGGTTTGTCGATAAATCAAACTCTGTAGCACAGCTCATACCAAATATGTCACGTTTACGTAACAGCAACTAGAAGTAAACAAAATTTGGCCATACGTGACAAAAATTCGACGTATTTTGAACGTTTGTGCTGCTTGGGAATATAGAATTGCCAAATAAAAAGCTCGTGGATTCAAACCATTAACCCTTTTGATTTTTACTTTTATATGACCATTGGAATAAGGCAGCAAATTTCATTTTCTATAACCCTTAACTAAAAACTAGCAAAATCGTTCGATTCCGGCATTTATTAAATAAAACTATTTGAGAAGCAGAAACCAGTTAATTTCTAACCTGCCCGATCGCACTTTCTCTTTTTAAAAGTGGTAGATTTTATAGGGAATTAAATTAAATGGTCCTTTTTTGGTAATTGGCAGAAATATGTACAACACAAATTCACACTTTGTTAATTGGGTTTTTAAACGGAAATACTTTATTGTCAATGCATATTTCCTTATTCTACTTCATAAGAGTTTTAGATCCACTTAAGAACCAATCAGTGCATTCGCAGAGCAACTGGCAATCACATATTTGAATTAAAATTATCTGATACGTCAGATTTCTTTCACATCTCACGAATCAGAATTGGGAAAAGGCATTCTGCATAAATTAAAACGCCTGTTTTCCAATTCTACTTTGTTAGATTTTCAAATGCACTCAAGGGCCAATCAGAGCGTTCAGAAAGCTGCTGGTCATTCCATACTTGGTATGGCATTTATCTGGCCAACCAATCAGAGCTTTCGCTCACATGTTACGCAGAGAAAATGGAAAATTTTCATCAGGTACATCACAACTCTTGAAGAAAGGTAGAAGCAAGAGACAGCTAAACCCGGAGCTTAAATCGCTTCAATAAAAGGATCAACCCGAATCCGCTTTGTCACTACTCATCGTTTTTAACGTTTTACCCGCTCTCATTTTTAATCCATCTTTTGACGGTGATCGCTCTACCATGCCTCCTAAGAAGCGAAGGAACCAACAGAAGCAGAAGCAGCAACACAGTCAAGGAAACAGGAATGCTCCCGCCGCACCTTCAGCAGCACCTTCAGCAGCACCTAGTAGACCTGATGATATCCCTAATGGTTCCGCAGCACCCAGTAACTCTAATAAGGGACCAACTTGGTCAGAAAGAATGGAAGCTGTGCAAGAAGCGTGCATCGAGAGAATAGTGGACCTAGTCCTTCTGCTCGGCCAGTTTTTCAGGTTACTAGGTGCAGGTATCATGCTGCTCAACATGCTCACCTATCTGGTGTTGATAGTGGCGAGCCAGCTTTTGCTGGCGATAGGAATCACGGAGTACTTCATCCATCTTTTCGTACAGTCGGGGCTGAAGTTCCAGTTTCCTTTATTGAACTTGGCCGAGTTCTTGATAAAGTCCAAAGTGTCCGTGGCGTGGGAGTTCCGACTCCTGGTGCTGTCCTGCGTGGGCCTGGCTTTTGTCACCTATTACATCGCCAAAGAGAATAAAGTGCAGCGCCTGAAAATTCTGTTGAACTTGTTTTTCGCCCAGGTCGTCATGTACTCGTTCCTTCCCTTCATGAACAGTTTCGCGGATGTGGTAAACGTGGCGCTGACTGTGGTCACGGCCCTCGCGATTGCGGCCGAGATGGTCACCAGCAACTCCAAACAGATAGTTGCTTCCATGAACTTTCTTCCGTACGCTCTGATGGCACACTTCTTTTTCTTCTCAATACTGGGATGTTTCCTCACTTACTACGAGATCGACAAGTTTATGGCTCAGTATGAGAAGAAAGAAGCTCCGCCGCTGCTGAAATAATGATCACTCTGCAAAAGTTGGTTTTTATCATGACGGACAAACGATTGCCGAATCTTAATCTATCTTTTTTGCTAAGCGTATGTATAGTGTTTTTACTGTAATCATCTCGCTTTATAATCATTGTGATTTGTTTTATTGTGACCAACAAATGATTCTTGTATCTGCTACTGTGATGAAATTTTAAATAAATATTTTGAGATCTTACCTTAGTTCCTTTTTTTAAGTACTGTTGAAACTTCTGGTTGTTTTCTTATGTGCACATTTTAATACATCGTTACCACCATGCCAAAAACACGAATCTGCTCTATGTATAGGAATAGCAGATTCGTGTTTTTGGCGGGGTGGTAACGATATATTCTATTGAAAGATGGGTATGTTTCTTAAAGGTTAGCAAAGACACTAAACTGATAAGTTTTTAAAACTGCCTTTTAAATTTCGTTAGAATTGAGCATGTAGCTAAGAAATCCCAGTTTAAGTGTTTTCCCACTGAATAAAAACTGTTGCAAATTCAGATATTTTAAAACTTATGAGTAGCTGTACATTTAACTGGTTTTTAAGTGCTTAAAATCTTTAAGTGAGTTTTCTACTTATGAATAATAGTTATAAGCAAATTTCCCGGTATGAATGCACCTGTAAAGCTTTTCAAGTTATCGTAATTGATGTTATTTTCTAGTCTATTTTAGAGGGCAGAAATAGTTAGATATGCAATAATATTTGAATACATGTCTTGGATAGTATTTTAGTTAATACTTAAAATAATATTTTTGCGCAGCTTAATTGAAATTTTAAGGGTAATGAAGTAATTCAACACAATATGCAATCGTAAAGCTTTTTTATAGTATTCTATTGAATTTTTAAAGCACGTCGAATCATGTATGCATTACTTTCTTACTTTTCACGTAATATTAGTTATGGTTTTCTTCAACTAATACTTATATCAATAAGATTAGATAAAACGTAAGAAAGCTTTAAATTAATGCATACATGATTCGACCTTGTATTTAATTTTGTTTGGAAAATTCTTGAATAAACAATGTCATAAATCCCTAGCCTTATGCAAGGTTTGAATAACTTAGTTATGATTTTCCTCAACTAATACATATAAAAAACTGTTATTCAAACCTTGTATAAGGCTAGGGATTTATGCCATCAAAATCTTCTTGCATTGTTTTATTCAAGTATTTTCCAAACAGAATTAAATACAACGTCGAATCATGTATGCATTAATTTAACTCTTTCTTACGTTTTATCTAATCTTATTGGTATAAGTATTAGTTGAGGAAAACCATAATCTATAAGTTATTCAGAAATTCTATCCTAATCTATAAGTTATTCCAATCTCAAGGTCTTATATTATTCTTATTTAAAATAAAAACTTAATTAATAGTGTTTAGTTGACAGTACATAATGTATTGGAATTTTCAAAAAATTCTCCCACAGTTCTCATTTTTTTTAATTTTACATTTGTTTCCAAAAAACCTCTTTAAATTATCAGCTGATCATATTTGCATCAACAAAGTTAATTTATTCGAGTATTGTCCTAACCACAAAATTAAATACATCTCGTCAAAAGGTCTAAGGGCCATTTCTGGTACTAAGAAAGAAATGCAGAATCCTGTGTCCTTTTCGACTCTTGGAAACTGATTACGCCCAAGCATTCGACTGAAAGTCTATTACACAGATTCTTCGAGAACAGACCTTATTCCTATTTATCAAGGCTGTCAATCATGGCAACTGTTACTGTCGCTAATATCAAAGGCCAAGTGTTTCCTAGTTATTTCGCTTCTTATTTATTTTGTTTGAGGAATGCTACTGAAAAGGCTTCTTGTAAGTAACAACGAAACCTATTCTGATATTCGTTAAGTTTTGCATCTAAGTTTAATTACTAATGCATAGTTTGGTAAACGTGAATAAACACGAGGTTAAACAAGATGTTTTATTGTATTAAAAAAATAGTATAGTGTCATAATGTTCTTGTATAGTAACTTCGAAAAGACATCCTGTGATTACCTTAGATCAGCGGTTCCCAAAAAGGTCCATATGGACCCCCAGGGGTCCACAGCAACTTCCAGGGGGTCCATGGACATGAAAATTAAATTTGGGGGTCCACAACGCCTCCTAGGGGGTCCACAGCAACTTTCAGAGTTCCACGGGAAGAACTTTATTAAAAAGAAACTTTTGATATGTTTCAAAAATTTTGTCTTTTGTTTTGATGGCCAAAAAGTAGCTTTAGAACATTTTTTAGCATACTAATATTCAAAAAATTTTCGGGGGACCCCCGAATCCCCCTATTTGCCTCTTAAATCATCTAGTAGCTTTGGTTGATCTCCCCAGAGCATAGCAAGGGGCTATAGGGGCAGCTGCCCCTTCCCTAAATTCTCAGTTTATTAATTTTTTTTTTTGAAAAACTTTATTCAAGCAATATAGTACCACTGAGCTATAAACAAACTGGAGTGACAACTGAGCGTGCCGAAACCGCATCACACCTTATCGAAGTTTGTGTCTACGCGGAAAAGATTGCCATCTTCTTTTAGTTTTCCCCATCTGTTGGCACAATTGTATGCACAGCATGATCGGACCATTCTAAATGTTGCTCAAAATATTTTTAAAAAAGGGGGTTTTCTAGAAATAGTTCAACTCACACAATGTTAGTCAATGGAGAAATTCGTTTGTTTTGCCCGGTTCGCTCAAGCGAACCGGGCAATTGTGACCATCCGCGCCGGCACGTTCGGTCGCATGTTATATCATCAGAGGTTGTCACTCCAGATTGTTTATAGCTCAGTGTATAGTACATAATAATTTTCCTTGAAAATTGTGTGGCTTACAAGAAGCGGTTCTATTCGGCCCAAAGAGTCTCAAAATGAGCTAAAACACTACTTTGAGGTGCAAATTTTTAAAAAATTTCGGGGGGAGGACCGCCAGACCCCCCACTTATAAGCTCACAGACTATCTGTAGGGAAATTTAGGTTTTTTTTATCTTAAAATGTAGTGATATTACAAATTTAGATTTGCTTTTATTTCAAACTTTTTAAATGTTTGATTGTTATAATTTCCTTAAAAATATTGTGTAACCATATGAATCAATGGCAAAAATATTTTTTTGGCGACGACACCAAACCAGCCATTGGATTCTAAATGCTTCAATTTCCATGGATTTCAACAATCAACTCTTATACTTATGAAGAAAGGTAGCGGTTTTGATGTTTTAAACTAAAAATCCAATTTCGTGTTTCCTTCAATAATTCCCTTCTTGGAATTTCATTTTAGTTTGATTGATCATTGAATGACACCCATCGAAAAGAAATATTCATTTTTATTAGATTTTTAAAAAGATTAGATTTATTTTCTAGATTTTTTTAAAAAAATCTGGAGTCAAGACAGAAGCTCAAAACAGCAAAACTCGCTTCTTCACCAAATTAAAACCAGTCCCATAATATAAGTACGATAGGTTTTAATGATCCTTATCGTTTTTAGAATTTTATGGAATCTTGATTTTAATTAACTTTCGACGGTAGACATAAAGAATTTGACTTTTGACTCCTCACAATGCCAAAAAAGAAGCGTGGCGGTGTAAAACCAAAAAACAAGCCTAAGGCTGCAAAGGAAAGTAAGCGTGGTCCTGCAGAAGAAAGTAAGCAAGGCTCTACAGGGGCAGATGCTCGTGGTTCTTCAGATAAAAAAAATGCCGCGTCTGGAGAAGGAAGTTTTGTAAAGAAAATAGAACGTGGTTGTGAAAAAGCACTGGAAGTCTTTGCCGACGGAATAGTGGACGTTTTGATTTTCTCCGAGAAGCCTTGCAAAATATTCCGACGATGCATTCAAAAAGTAAACTTCATCACATTTTTTCTGTTCAAAGCCGTAATGCAGTGTTATACGTCTGTACACTTCGTGCACATATTGGTGTATCTTATCGCTTCAACAGGAGTGCGTTTCCAGTTTCCGTTGGAGGACGCTAACGACTTCATAATTAACTTAAGAGACTACTTGGCTTGGGATTACAAGCTGTTCGTCCTGATAGTCGCTATCATATTTTTTGTCAACGATCTTATCAACACCGGACATCATACCAATAATCATGTAGAGGATATTTGCATCTTGCTAATCGCCGAGATTCAAATTCTCATATTTGCACCACCACCCAATGATCACTCCCCCAGTGATCTTTTCGGTAATTATCTCCATATCGCATTGCCAATTATTACTGCTTTTAGGCATTTTTTTGAAGCGTGCTACAATTACTATAATGATGTCGACGACTCTTTGAATTTTATACCGTTATTATTGTTTATGCAATTGGTTATTCTCGTGTTTTGTGTGTTTTTAATCTTTTTGTATGAGACTTCTAAGTTTTTGGAAGAGTATCTCGGACTTTATTGTTCCGCAGATGTAATCTTTTGACAAAAGAAAAGGTGAGGTAACTTTTATTGTTAGTAACAAATGATTGTGTCAAATCGGCTTTGTTGAAATTTTAAATAAATATTTGAATAGTTTTATTCATATGGCAAACGTTTGAAAGTTTAGTCAGTTGTTTCTTTGCCTTTACTATTCACAGTAATCAGTATATCAAAGCTTATTATAATACCTTGTGAATGTTTTATGTACCTAACTAATGAGTTTCTTAAAGAAAAAATTGTGCTAGACAAAATTTTTGATTTTTAGTTGTACTGTTCTTGAATATTTTAAGGTTATTTCCCATAGCTCAGTATATAGTGTCCGAGATACAGAACTATGCTTACATTTTATTAGCTGAAACCATTAGTTTAAGTATCCCTTTTTGTCACAAAACATTAATTTTCCGAAAACTCATAAGTTTTCCCTACTTTTCCTCTGAGCTACTCATACACCAGATTGGTTCTAAGTTCTTGAATTGAGGCACGTTCAAATCTTATCGCATTAGATTAGATGTACGTACACGAGTTTAAATATACTATTAGTTACTGCAAAACTCTTAAAAATATTAAAACAAAATCTATAGATTCAACTCTTCTTTAAAAGCTGTAGGTCTGTAAACTTTGTCGCTTTCAAAGTGTAAAATGTGAGGCTTTTAAGCTTGCGTTTGTAACATATTAAGCAAACTATAAATACAACAATGCTATATATTTTAATTAATATAGTAAACTCCCTTTTAACTACAGTTTATGAAAACAGATTTTAAAATAATCAAAAGAAAAAATAGCAAAATTTGTAATTTATGAATTAGATTTTATTTTTAAAAATGCTCAAAATGTTCAATGTAGGAAAAGCAACCAAATTATTCCAAAAATAAAGGTAAAAGTAAACTTGGAAATTTGGTTTAGCGTAGTTTGGTAACTGATGGTGTTGAACCCAAAGGAGGATCCTCTAATGGTTGAAGTTTGAAAACCGTTTTAAATCTTAGATTATGGATTCTTATTTTTGTCGGTTGAAATAAAAAATTTTGATTTTTAACTTCTTTAGCGGATCTTATATCCATCAGTAGTCTTGTCTCCATAATCTTGAGGGTGAAAAAAACCAGATAAAGCTAATGTGAAAATTGTTGAAATGAATCAAGAAAATAGTCACTAATTAACATTTTGTGTGGGCATGTGTCTATTTGATCCGATTTCGTTTTAAACAAAAATAAGTTAGATTCCAGAGCAATGAATTTTAACTGTAGACTCTATGGATTGTTGGCATTTAAATACTATCTTGTAAAACTTGGGATTTATTCTTCCAGATGGCACCAGGTGAGCAAACCTTTGTTTTCTTAAAATGGATAATTTAAGATTAAAAATGCTTTGCGAAAATACTAAAAATGAAAATAATTGGGGAATTTAACTGGGAATTAAATTAATAACATAGAATAACATTAAGAAAATAAATTTTAAATTGGGAGACCATTCACTTCTAAAGTGTTAGGCAGTGAAAAAAACTGTACGGAATTTTAAAATTTATTGCTTGCGATCTATTTAATCTAAATCTAAACGATACCTCTTGGCTTTTTTGTCATATTTTGGAATTGTTTCTTCATTTGAGGAGTTGTGAATAAAACTTCTTAATATGACGAACAAATAAATACGAATAGTACGTTTTAACAGGGAAAGCATCCGATACAAGTAATACAAGTTTTCGGTATCGGTAAAAAGTGTGCAAATAAAGTAATAAGGAAATTATCATTTATAGGGCCTAAAAAACTAAAACTCCTAAAGCATCTTGCATTTTTAATGTTTAATTTCAGTAAAACGTGGAGAAAAAGGATTGAGGCAAAAGAGGTTGGGAGGTATGAGATAATATCGCCGCTCCGGTGCAACAATGACGCAAATGCAACTTGGTAAATATTTACCGTTTGGTAGCTTGGCAACAAGTTAGATAGGTAGCCAAATCAAAGTCGAGCCAAGAAACAACGGTGTGATCTTTGGCAATCGCCGCTAAAAAAAGTCGCCAAAAAATCATGGTTTAGCTGGCATATCGATTATCTAACTTCTTTCACCGAAGTTAAGCATCTTCGGGTGCTGTCAGTTTTTGGGAGGGTGACCAACTGATAGTGTTCGGCAACTAGTGGTCAAAAAGTAGTTAACTACCAACTACTAACTAGTCTGGGAAAATCTAGTTGCAACTAGTAGTTAACTATATTTTCCTGGGACTAGTTGCAACTAGTAGTTAACTATTTCCCAAAGTAGTTAACTACTAGTTAACTAGTCTATTTAATTTCATAACCTATTTTTTCCCCAAATTCTAATATATCTTTCTTATCTATATCACAAAAAACTTTATGCTTCGCTCAAAACGGCGCTTTATTAATGGTTATGGTATTTGAGTACTCTACCATGACACTGCAGTTATTAGGGTGGTCCAAAAAAACAAAAGTCCGGTTTTTTTTTCGGGGCACCCCCCCAAAAAAAATGTGACCCTCGGTATAAAACTAATATTCTGAAAGTTTCAGCTCAAAAAAATAATATTTAAACCCCGCCCCCCAAGCGTCAAAGTTCCAAAAAAATTCGAAATTTTGCACGTTTTCACCTATAAAATCCGAACCGGTTGAAACTGAAACTTGTTTGTAGAACTTACAGATCAAACGATACAAGGGGTTTTACTAACTCCCCCCGCAATATCAATTTTTTAAGGAGTGTCAGAAAATTCCTGAAAATGTTTCAGCTACCGTAAAATGGTTCAAAAACATATAAATAATAGTTATTGACTGCATAGGTATAAAATTTAAGAGATTTAAAATGAAAAAAATAATTTTTGTTCATACCTGTTAATTTTTTAACTATATTAAAATAATTCAAATAAAATACATAATTGAATTTTTTAAACTAGTTAATAAATGCATAAGGTGTAAAAGTTGACAAACAAGCAAAAAAATTGCAAATTTATTAATTTTAACCCATTTTCAAAATTTTTCTCTTCACGGAGTTAGGTGTAAGAAGACTAAATGGTGTATTTTCCCACAAGATCGCCCTATTTTAGAAGTTTTGAGAGCGGTATTTGACTTAAAAAATGGGATCAACTACAGGACCTCCAGCTGAAGTTTTTAAAAGTTTCAATTTAAAATGGACTTAAATCAATAAAAATAGCTACGGAAAAAGAGTTGATAAAAAGAGGTCAAGTTAAAATCAAAATGGCATCGGAAATGTTGGAAGCTTCATAACGGGGCTTGATACATCGAACCAAATATCAATTAGGAGCCCCAGGTGCCATGATGCATCATGCTAGTGCTAGATAGTTGACAAACGCCCCATATTGAGTGAAAATTATTTTCGGGTACGAATTCCCTCTAACTCTTACAGAGATAGATACACATACCATTAGAAGTATTTGTATTAGAAGTATTTGTGTTACCTTAATAAACATCAAAATTAAAGTTTGGTTAAATGCACCAAAGAAATTTGCAACTATTTACGAAAAATAAATGTAGAAGTATCAAGAGTTATAACCACAGTACCATAGTTTAAGAACTTGGTGTCTCAGTGGCGTATATAGGAATTTATTTCGGGAGGGGCCCAAAATTACTCCCCAGTCCCTCCCCACATATTTAACAGGTCCAATGTAGCTTTTTAGGTGATAATTTAGGTCCTAAAAACTTAATATAGGAAAAGCTGTTAGTAATAACAGTACAAGAACCAAAGGAGGGGGTCTGGGGGTCCTCCCCCAGAAAAATTTTGTAAGTTTGACTTAAAAAAACAGGTTTTTAACTAGTTTTGGTACACTAAGTCCGAATTTTAGATGTACATTTTTATGAACTTAATGTTTAAAAAGTTATTAAAATAGTTCCATGTACAAAAGAGGATCTGGGGGTCCTTCCCCAGAAAATTTTTGGAACTTTACCCCTAAAAACAGGGTTTTATCTTGTTTTTGGTACACTTAGTCCGAATTTTAGACACATATGTTTTGTTAGGATTTGGATTTTGATGAACTTATTACATAATAAAGTTGTTAATAATAAAATTCCAAGTACAAAAGGGGGATTTGGGGGTCCTCCCCCAGAAATGTTTTTGAAATTTGACCCTAAAATACAGGGTTTTAACTTGTTTTGGTACACCTAGTCCGAATTTCGGGGGGGGGGCAGGGCCCCCTCGGCCCCCCCCTTATATACGCCACTGTGGTGTCTTAAACCCTGAGACATTTGAATTTTTGACGAAAGTTTTATAAAAGAAATTAAAATTAACATGCCTTTGTCTAATGAGGAATACTAGATGAAGACTATAGTGAGGAAAATAGAATAATAAAAGTGAAAGTGAAAAGTTTCCATTAATCAAAATACTAGCTAATAGTTTCAGAAAATTATCACGCAGTAGAGGGCTTCTGACATCTATCTAGATTCTAGAATGATGCATGGCACCTGGGGGTCTAATTGATATTTGGTTTGATGTATCAAGCCTTATAAATATTTGGCCCTTGGAATACTTCCTTGTAGTCTTGAAAGATATTTCGGGTTTTTCAATTGTCCAGGTATAAGCTTCCAACATTTTCAATGTCTTAACTCTTGTACTCTTGACCTCTTTTTATCAACTCTTGCTCCGTAGTTATTTTAATCGATTTCAGTTCATTTTAAATTGAAACTTTTAAAATCTTCAGGTGGAGGTCCTGTCGTTGATCCCATTTTTTAAGTCAAATACCGCTCTCAAAACTTCTTCTAAAATAGGGCGATCTTGTGGGAAAATACACTATTCAGTCTTCTTACACCTAACTCAGTAAAGAGAAAAATTTTGGAAATGGGTTAAAATTAATAAATTTGAACTTTTTTTGCTTATTTGTCAACTTTTACACCTTATGCATTTATTAACTAGTTTAAAAAATTAATTTATGTATTTTATTTGAATTATTTTAAGATAGTTAAGAAATTAACAGGTAGGAACAAAAATTATTTTTTTCTTTGTAAATCTCTTAAATTTTATACCTATGCAGTCAATAACCATTATTTATATGTTTTTGAACCATTTTACGGTAGCTGAAACATTTTAAGGAATTTCCTGACACTCCTTAAAAAATTGATATTGCGGGGGAGTTAGTAAAACCCCTTGTATCGTTTGATCTGTAAGTTCTACAAACAAGTTTCAATTAAAAAAGTTGAAGCTAAATAAATAATCTACAAAATGAAACCAGTCTTGTATTTTTACAACAACCGGTTCGGATTTTATACGTGAAAACGTGCAAAATTTCGAGTTTTTTTGGAACTTTGACGCTCGGGGGCGGGGTCTAAATATTATTTTTTTGAGCTGAAACTTTCAGAATATTTGTTTCATACCGAGGGTCCCGTTTTTTGGGGGGGGGGGGTGTCCCGAAACTTTGGAAGAAAAAATTTTTTCCCCATGTTAACCTGGACCACCCTAGTTATAAATAGCAGTGTAATTTTTGTATATTTTGATAAAAATTTTTAATAGTATTTTTGAAATTTTAAACAAAATTTTTTTAAAAGTAGTTGAAAATTTGAAAGTAGTTTCAACTAGTAGTTATTAAAAAAAGTAGTTCAACTACTAGTTAAACTAGTTTAAACCAAAAGTAGTTAAACTACTAGTTAACTACTAGTTGATCAGTAGTTAACTACTAGTTGCAACTAGTTCTAGTTAACTAGTGCCGAACACTACCAACTGACCATGTCAATCATCGGTGCGTTTTCTTTCGTTTCTTGCTCACATTTGGTTTTATTTTTTAGAAGATCTACCTGTTATCAGAAATATTCTACCCTAAATAATGAATGAGTATATATATATTATTAAATTACGATTTTTTTATCGCCGATTTCAGAAGTACAATATTTCCTAGGCAAATTCTCAATAAAAACTTTTTCTTATCGTTTATCGGTGCATTCTTTTGAGAATTATGCCAATATGCTAATGACAAATATTTTTTATAATGGTGCACTGGAACTATAATCAGTCTTTGAAATTAAACTCTGACGATCCGATCAAAGAACAATTTTAATTTATTAAATAAATTAATACTAAATTACGTGCGTTTTACTTTACATGTCCATTGTTTTGGATAGAACCGATGGTGGTAGTGCTGAGATTGTAGGGTTTCACGGGTTACGCAGTCCCCCAAAATATATGGATTTTAACCAAAAAAAATTAGAAATAATAACAATTGTAAGTTCCTCCAAATACATGGTGGTCATAAAATAACGACCCTACTTTAAAATTAATACAGTTTGTAGATCTCTTATATGAAGTATTTCTAGATGCAAACTTAATTTCACTTCCAAAAGGAATAAATAAAATAAGAGAAATAAATAATTCTTGCCCCGACATTTACTCAGAAAACAGACTGAAAACAATAAAGCCAAGACCCAAAAAATTACATCTGCTCGCGAGGCGTTTGAAATCTGCAATCCTTCCTATTTATATTAAAGCATTGTTTTAATACTGTTTAAACATAGAATACACAGCTGCATAACCAGCACAAAAACAAAAGATTTCAAAAAAAAATAAAGTGGTTAGATACAAATACTACTGAGATTTTTCAATATTTTTTTCATTCGACACCACTGTGAGGTCCGATGGTTGGTGGTGGTCACCCTCCCAAATACTGACTGCGCCTGAAGGTGCTTAACTTTGGAAAAGAATATTAGGAGGCGTGCGATACTGGTTAATAGGCCATGATTTAAGCGTTTAGGCATTTCAAGCCGTTTTTGGCGATTTATCTTTGCGACAATTAAAATGATCACCTAAGATTGACTCGACTTTTTCGACTTCGTGCGATATCGTGGCCAATCTAGAAGCCTTGCTGCCAACCTCCCGTGTAGTAGAAATAGACGACACTAGTGTGACGTCACTTGCTTGTTTGGAAACGTTGATTCTATCCGTGATTGGTTCCGTGATTGGAGGTAAATCCGTACGGAACCAATCACGGATGGAATCTACGTTTCCAAACAAGCAAGTGACGTTTTGACTAATGTCGTCTATTTCAATTTTTACATTTGCGTCATTGTTGCACCGGAGAGGCGATATGTGGTTGGACTGTTGATGATCTTAACAGTTTCTTGAATAAATAAAAACTAAAAGTCTTGCAAAAGCATGAAAATTGTCGTGTTTCGTATAAAAGTTGAAAAAATTTGAGACTTATTTTTTCCCATTTTATTTCATTTTTAATTAAATCATTGATAGTTCTCGTAGTGGAAGTGTTATCAAAAATGGTGATGTGATTGCAGAATTTATAGCGCGCTGATAATATGGGTTTAATACATATTTTTTAACATTACTCTCGTGTTAATAATTAGGTGTAAACAGAATTTTTAACAACTAACTTCTCGAGAAGCTCCTTGCTGATTTTATAAAAGGTTCCCACGCTAAATAGGTTGAGATTAATTGGTTCAATTGTAGATCACCTGTATAAAAGTGAATGTTTAAATACGTGGGCAAACATTAATCGAATTTAATACTGCACTTAATTCTATGATCGTAGGTTATATAATTTTTTTGTATCGGGAAGGGAAATACATATGTTGGTAAGTGACGTTTAATATTAAGTCGGGTGATTCTATTCAAATGAAAAGTTTATTTTTTTTTATTTATTCTAACCAACAAGGGTGTGATCATTTCTTACTCTAATGTTGTTAAATTGCCTAAATTAAATTGTCTTGGCATCTCTTTAATACTGATTCTGCAATGCACTAATTTTTAACCAAAATACTATTAATAACTTGGGTTTTAAGAGAGACGCTGAATTTTATATGAAAATAAGGGGTCTGGGGTACTGAATTCACCCAAGACATTATGAAAAATATCTCAACTCATAATTATTGTACAGCAGGGACACTTGGTTGACAATGTGAAGTGACTATGCTTCTCAACAAAATATCTGTTAATTCAAATAATACCTCTTTTAATTAATCAAGATTTTCTGCTGCATCAGCATCACATGAACTGGCTTTAAATTCATTGAATGAAATTTCACGAAATCAAAGTTTTATGCAGTATCCGTTTAAATTTCAGGAATTTTCAGGACAATTTCGTTTCATCTTTAAATATGATCGATTATCAGTTCTTTGATATTAGACTCGATTTTAAATCGAGTATATTTTGTTACTTCTTTGCGTACCTTTGCGTAACCCTTGGAGGCCATCCATAAATGATGTCACATTTTTTTCAACATTTTTGACCCCCTCCCCCCCTACGTCACAAAGTGTCACACTTCACCATACCCCCCCCCCTTTGTCGCGGTCGTCACGGACTGCTACCAATAATAAGTTTAGAATAAGGTTGGTAAGAATTTAGGACCCGATGGTTTTATTGAAGTTTAAGTGCACCCTCTTTAAAAGTTCAAAGCGAACTGTTTTTCGTTGGTATGAATGTTATAATAATGTTATTTAAGCTACGTTTTCCAGATTTTTTTTATTTAGTTTTATTTTTTACTTTCAATGTGTGAAGTCACGATTCTTGAAACCCCCTCCCCCCCTTGTCACAAAGTGTCACAGATTGATAACCCCCTCCATCCCCTCTAAGCGTGACGCCATTTATTGACGGCCCCTTGCCGTATCACTCATAATAACGGTTAAGAACTGCGGTTATACTCAAGTTAAGTTAAAGTTAGTCCAAACTGTTCAGTGGTATAAAAAAATTATGTTAGATTAAAATATATTGGAATTGGATCCCCAAATGCATCCGATAACAGAAAGTATCGATTACGAAATATATCGATTTCGCTCCTCTCTCTAACCGCAATCTCCCATAACAATGAATCAACCGCTAATAAGGAGCGTCCCAACGACGGTTTGGGACGTCCCAATGAAATGGTGATCACCCACCGATGAAACGGGGTCCGCAATGATAAACGAGGGGACTCCCTTCGACAACTGCTTTCGGGGAGAACTGCGGGATTAGAATTGCTAAGTGGGCATAATAATGAACTTAATGACGGCATAGATCATCAGAAGAGATACTTTCCCTCTTGGGAAGTTGGTCTGATTGCCTTCGATTAAGATGGTGCGTTGTTGTGGGAATTGGAATCGATTATTGCTTTGATATGTGGCGTCATTTACATTGGATTTTATCAAGACTTTATTAACAGAAGGGTTTAACAACTTATTCAGGCACCATATTTTTAAGGTTGTACTTTATGCAATAATGATCGCTCCAGAAACTTTTTCAGGGCTAGGTAATGAAAATGTTTAAGAAACTTAAAACCTGTTATTTGTTGGCAAACATTTTATTATGTTTCTTTATGCTTTGAATTTCCCGCTTTGTTTTAGTTCCTGTAATTTTAAATCAAATAAATGAATATTTCTCTAAAACTTTACATGTTTACTTAACAAAGAAATACTGTTAGTTATGCTACCAGAAAATTCCTGTTGTTTGTGCAGAGAAATTCTGTTATACTTATACAGAATCTATATAGTTCGACTACAGAGAAATCTTATCAAGTACAGAGAAAACCTGTATCGGCTGTGATTTTTCAGACGTCTGGTTTCTGATTCTGCGTAAATAATATCAGAATATCCGTGCACAAATTACAGGGGTTTTCTGGTAGAATAACTGACAGGATTTCTTTGTAAAATAAACATGTTTTTTAGAAGAGGAAGTGGTCACTCTACTGTCAGTTATTTCAAACAGCATCTATTTATCTATATACCCTAGCAAACTAATTCATTTGTTGTTTGGAGTAGTGAAGGAAATACAGGAACACACACACAAAAAAGTGACTATTATGAAAAAAAAATCAAATATTTTTCTATTGTTCTGAATAATTACTAATTTTAGCTCTTTAATCGGACATAATTTTGTTCTTTAAAACAATTTAAAATATTTCAAACAGGGAAGATAAAATAAAGAAGTCCTGTTTCTAGTTTCAAAACGTGTTTAGTCTTTTTGAAAACATTTTTAATGAATGCATGTGATTTATTTATATATTTTCAAAGCACAATTTTTGTTCTATAAAGAAATTTATGATAAATTCGTGAAGATATTTTAATCTAAAAAGGGAAAAACAATAACAAAATCTTGTTTTGTGCTCATTTTGAATACTTTTATCTGGCACTGTCAAACTTTCAATTTTGAATTTAATTTCCTTTACACATCTGATTTCAAGTCAATATTAGACAGTGTAGAAACCATGATGATGATTTAATTTTTTTCATTATAAAGAAACAATTGCAAGTTAAACTTGCAATTGTTTAATATTGTTTTAATATTGTTTTCAATATTGTTTTGTATCTCACTATTAAGTATTACATAATTTAAATCTTTAAATGTTTATAAAAGAGAATTGCTTATTTTATTCACACCAGCAATAGTTAAAAAGTGGTAAATGTTATCTACATAATTAGTGATTTTTAGTAGTATGAGAAATGTAAAAGAACTCAGTGAATTTATTCTCCAACTAAATATCATTTGAATTCTTGAGGAAAAATATGTTTAAGTTCGATTTTATTCTAAATACGATTAAAGTTGTAAGGGAAAAAATTAGAAAAACAAAAAAAAAATGAAATTTTTTTGCGAAAATTTATAACCTTCCATAAATATTTACTTTTAAAACAAAGGAATGTTCCTGGAGTATTCAACAGAGGGCAGCACTACTCGTGTATCCACAAAATTATTGAAATGCCACGAGTTCACGAAAAGTTCAAAAGTTTGATCATTGCCCCGGGACAGTCCTCATGGAAAGAAAAACGTTCCATGGCTTTCTCTTATATGGTTCATTAAATTCGTTCTAACTTTTTTTTTATTTTTGTGTCTTTCATTTTTTGAGTTTTTCAAAGTTGATGATATTTTTGGAAATCAATTATTTTTTCGAATGCCAATACGGCTGGAAAACAAAATTTACAGTTAATCCTGCGGTCCCAATTCAGAAGAAATAAAACTTGAAATAGTCTATGAATGCGAAAGGAGTTATGTATGAATAAATTTTCTTCTTTTCATAGATTTTTTTATTTTCTCTTTCTGTTCGAAAATATTTAACAGCTTCAATAACAAGCAAATGCACTACATACTTTCTTCTAAATCAGAAATGGATACATTTGACTTATACTATTTCTGTGATGTGTTTGTTTAAGTTAAGATTTAATAGTTTTGCTTTCAATTTCTTGTAAATAGAAAGTTGAACTCACAAAAGAAAAAACATATCTTAATGTATTGTATTGTGTTCCCCTTTAATAAATAAGTAGTTTATTTTATGTAAAATAGCTGCATCCAATAAATATTTAATTAGAATTTTGTAATTCTTTAAAATTGTGCGGATAAAAAAATATTTTTGAAGCAATGAAAAAAAAAACATTAGAAGAAACTACTCCGTTTGAAACTGCGTACATTAATGTGACTAAAATTTTGAAATTTTTTTCTGTACAAAAACAATTTGACTTTATAAAACTTCCATTCAAAAATAGAAAAATCATAAACTATTCCGTTAATTCTTCCTTTCCAATTCTAAAGATGTGATGTGTTTTTAACTTTTCAAGTATACAAGTTCTGGTTAAACCTAACATTACCACAATTTCTTTTTTCAATTCAAATGGCTGCACTCAATTTCAAAATAAGAGAATCCATCAATATTCTTGTGTTATTTGAATTCATATTCGTGATAAGTATCTTAACAAAACTGTAAAGGCTAACAAGGGACCGTCCATAAATGATATCACTTTTGCAGGGGATGGAGGTGGTTCATTATTCTGTGACACACTGTGACAAGAGAGATAGGGGGATCAAAATTCGTGACATCACACATTGCAAATCAACAAAAAAAATTAAATTTTTCTTTCTGGAAAATGTAGTTTAAAGGGCATCATTATAAAGAACTTGAGAGTCAATTAAATGAACGTTCGACGGTATGATACGTATATACCGAAATTATTTGATGGGGTGCACTTAAATTTGAATAAAAACATCGGTCCCAGATTCTTACCAACCAGTGTTCTAAACATGTTATTGTTAGGGTAGAGAGAGATGTGACAAAGGGGGTGGGAGTTGACACTTAGTGAAAAAGGGGAGGGAAGGGGCAAAAAAGTGTGACATCATTTATGGATGGCCCCCAACTCCAAACCCACCCAAAACAAATTACACTATTTCACCTTTAATCCCCCCTCCTCCAAATTCCCCATCGAAAACATCACCACAAATTTCCACTCTAATGAAAAGCAATATAATACAATACCGATGCCATTCCCACCGAAAGAAAGTTACATTGGCGTTAGCGCTAAGAAATACGGGCCAAGAGCAACGTTTGGGGGGTCATCGTGACCCCGCCGCTTCTATTACCCCAAATCCCCACTAAAGATCGTTTGCGCCAGACGATCTGTCCGGGAACCTAATCACCCGGATAACGAATGAGATCCGGGAATCGTCCGGGAAAAAGACCCGGATGTTTTGCACTTGGGGTTGGTTGGCTTTTTGCATGTTGTTTATTTTGTGAATAAATCTCCGGTCATACGTTTGAAATGGATTCTAGAGTAGGGATTAATTTCATATCTGTATTTTCTATACATGTTTACTGCCCTTTTATTCTTTTATGAAAATTTATTTACTTGGTATTTTTTTTATCTGTTGCATTTTTGCAATATAGGTTGTATCTATGCATGTTTGAGTTTACTTCATAGCATTACCACTACGACACTGTTTCGCTCTTTTTATTTTTGTCTATATTGTATCCATATCACGTGTTTCACAATTAAATCACGTTATACTGGAATCATAATAAGATTTAATAATAATATACTGGTAGACCATAAATTTATCTAACGCTACAAATAGTTTCATTTGTCACAGAATGCAGAAATCTCCAATTCAAATTTTACAAACCTCCAGCAATTAGTCACGACGATTTCCACCCCAGATTTGGACACCTGAAATAACCGATGTTCTTGTCACCCTAAACGACGAAGCTTGAAGGAAATGACTTAAATTAATTCCAATTTGAATTGGTATTGTAAAATGAACTGTCATCGGAATCACCACAGTTCAACTCCATCGAATAAGCATTTCAATTCACAATTAATTTCCACTAAAATTTATTGAACCATGGCAGACTATTGAATTGCAGATGATGAGGTGAGATATAGTTATTGTAATTAAACTTTGTGAATGGAGAATTTGGAGCATTTCTTAAAATTCAAAGTTTTCAATTTTAACTTACTGAAACTTATCTTTTCCGAGAAAAATTTTGTTAGTTAACTATAAGATATCTCATTACAGAAAAGCTGACGTCAAAAGTGCCTCTTGGAAATGTGGGAAACACCGCTTCCATGGAAACATTAGGCTGTAAAAACAAAACAAAAACTATACTCGACAGCAACGTTTCTTGAACCCAGTACGTTACAAATGCGGAAGGAGAAATCGCGAAACACGAAGCCTGTTGGGTTGCTAGGAGGAGTTTTGGTACGCAAATCGTGATGGAAAAGCAGTATACATACATGGGTTTAACAAAATAATCATATTTTTAAATCGACGTTCTTCATTTCACTCAAAATTCAGACACCGCGATAGGAACTACTTTGTTTGTTAGTGACGTCGTAGGGTCAATTTAAGTTGCTGTCTAGTATAGTATAGAGCGCAATGTATTTCAAAGCGAAATTATTGTAAACAAGGCTCGCTTGACGTCACAAGCTGTTTCAGCTCAGACCGAAAAGAAGCTGTTTTTTGAATTGAAAATAACTTAAATTTTGCGCTTTGAAAGGCTTTTTCAGCCATACTGAACACATTAAGATTTTTCTTTATTAAAATTGAGTGTCATTGTCCGTTGTGTTTAAAAAGTAGACTATTTCAAACGTGAAACAATTTAAATTATGTAGATACTGTGTGATTTAAATTAGATATACATAAAACAGTAGGATAATTTGTTAAATTTTGAGAAAAATTTGCACAATTCATATTAGAACACATATACTGTGACAACTGATTTCGGTAAGATCTTTTTGTTTTGTACTTTTGTAATAATTAGGTAATTTGAAATTCAAAATTAATCAAAAATTAAAATTATTAAATGGAATTTACCTGTATAATTGGATACAATTCAGTAAAAGATACAATTTCACTGAAGATAGTTTAGATACAATAATTCAGTAAGATTGTGGCCACATTTTTAGAGAGTATATCTCAAAGTGTTGTTTTTGCAGTAAAAGCCTCTGAAATATTTATAGCGCCAAAGGCATCAATTTCAACGCGACACTTAAGTCAGCTTAAAGAATATATTTTCCCCGCAACGAGAAAACATTTTAGGGCATCGAACGCCACCTAGGGTGAGATGATTTATAGCACTTCAAACTGAGGAAGCAGAATTTTCGTATAAAAGCCGCCCATTCACTTTACATTGGTGACACCCGCGGTTGTGATACCTCAAGTAGGTAGAGCCCGAGAAAGTTTTCCAACATGTCCCTGCCTAGAGCTGTTTCGAACTTGATCAATCATAGTTCAAGAAAAAAATTATTTTTTTGCCTATTTAGGATCGATATTTTATGGGAAAAAAGGGTGAAAAGTGTTACCTCGAAAAGGGGTGAGAGATTTAACAGGTATTTTATGTCAGGGTTTAGACTTTAGAGTAAAATTTGGATGTTTTTCCTAGTTTCAATCAAAATGGGTTCATTTCACAATCTAATATGTTTGATTTTTGTTTTTTTTTTTAAATAGGGTGCTTCCGAATACAGAGTATAAATTTTAAGGTGCGATAAACGCGTTAAAAACTATTCGGAAAATGAAGAAATACATTTTGAATTATTTTGGGAAATCCCCAATATGCAGTTTTTAAATGCATGTCGCTAAGCAAAGTTTGTTATATAATAACTTAAATTTTTAAATTGTGTTTTTTATTAATAACAAAAGTAAGGGAATAATTAAGTATTCGAGTATAAGACAACTCAGGATGTTTTTTATTATGTGATATCATTTTAAAGACCTAGCAATTTTTGAGAAGGAATTGGTTCGATTTATGCTTAATTAGTAGATTAAAACACTGCATTTTCGAACATATCTTGTAATAGTTATTTTGAAATTTAAATTATTACTAATTATAAAGTTAAGAATTCAATTTTTGCTTCAATTCAAATTGTAATTGTTTTATTAAAATTAAGATTAAAATTTTTATACATGTAAATCCTTACTGAAGGCTTTGTAAAGGAAAGGGGAGATGAGTTGGACAGTTGATTACATAATTACACACAAATATATAATTATAGATAATTAAAATAGTAGGGTTAACGCTTTTCTTACATTTTCTGACAAGTGGGAGCTGGAGTTGAAAGTAACCAAAAACATGCAAACAGAATATTTGAACGGGTACTTACGTATTATACCGTCGACCGTGACGCTGAATCCGAAAACGTTATCAAATCCCATTGACTTTACTATTACCGTGCCGCTGAATTAGACTCCCGCTTAATGGTCGACGGGATAATACGTAAGTACCTTTGAACGGTCACTATGGTATAAAATCAGTTCTTGATAATTTGGTAAAGAACACAAACTGAAACTTTAAACATCACCACTCTAAATTCTAATTTAATAAATTGAAATCTCAGTAGTGCACCCTAATAGTGTAGTTTTCTTGGCTTTTTCTTTGGTTCTCGTGTAAGAATACTCATAGGGAGTATTCATTTCAATAAAAATACGATTGCAATATTCACTTACCATCTCTAAATAATGCATTTTCAGCAATATTTCTGTCAGACCGATTTGATGACTGTTTTATTATCTTTAGAGTTTAGAAAGAAAAACTCTTTATTATAGGATGAATTGTCCAGTGAATGAAAACACTATGCGTCTTTTTATCACGATTCGCGTACAGAAACTCCTCCTAAAACCCAACAGGCTTTCTGTTCACTCAATTTTCTTTCCGCCTCGTGACGTTATAGGGTCACGAAACTTTGCAGTCTAGTGTAGTTTGTACCTTACATATAATTATAGAATTATTTGGAGAGTTTTTATTCTATCTAGAGACCAGAATGTAAAATACTATTAAAGAATACTTAATTTTCTTTTTCCACTCTCTATAAGTATACCCCATTTTAAAAATTCCATATGAATTAAATGGCTTTCATATGTTAACACTAAGTTAAGGAAAATGTCTAGTTACTACTGTCAAATACAAATACAAATACAAAACTGACGACCAGCTACAGGCTCATAGCCCAACAAGGCTGGTCCTATGATTATGAATTCCCCAATTCCCACAGCCTATCCAGTTGCCTCTTAAACTCAAACACTCCCTTTGAATAAACTATATTTTCTGGCAACTCGTTCCATGTCAATTACCCTATTGAAGTAGTAGTACTTCCTTAAATCCCGATTGACATGTGTCTTATTTAGTTTATACCCATGGCCCCTTGTACTGTTATCCTTGCTGAAACTTGCTGTTCTGTTATCCTTGCTTCTGTTATCCTTGCTGTCTATCACAAGATGAGCTCTGGACTACTTGCCTGGTTGTGGCGGTTCTATAGAAACAATAATTAACGAATGGATGTAAGAAATGTAAACTAGGGCTCATCTTGTGATAGACAGACAGTAGTACAGTAGAAGCTCTTATAAAAACCAGCTGTCCCACCTTTTGAAAGAGTTAACTTTGGCGGAAGTCCTGAACGGTAGCCAAGTTGGCGTTATTTTAGAGCCAATCTGTTGTTTTACAAAACAAATCTCAAATACTCGTTATACTAGACTGCAACGTTACTTGACCCTGAAGAAACAAACTGAGAGCAAACACAAACAGAAACTTTAAAGATTACCACTCTAAATACTAATTTAATAAATTGAAATGTCAATAAGTGCTTCTAATAGTGAGTTGCGGTGACAAAGCTTTTAGTTCATTCATGAAGAATACTCAAATGGTGTATTCATTTTAATAAATATGCGATTACATGTTACACTGAAAAACCTGCAAATTTGTGAACTTTTTTTGAGGCCTGTAATATCTTCTCGGATATAAAAGATACTTTCATGAATATTGTTTTCAGCGCGTTTTTATGGTATTGCGAAAAATATTTTCATCGGAGCTTTCGTTATATCTCCTTTATTATTTTAATAATTTTTCAACTTCCTTATTTCTTCCCTAGGTGCACTGTAAGTCATGTCAATAAATTCCCCATGTGCATTTACCTAGGGGTACATCTTATTACTTACATGACCCTAGGAGACATTGGTTTCAAATAAAAGCAGTGAAACGGACTTTTTAAACACCCTGTATGATTTTAATGGATTTTAATGTTACCTTAGTTCCGTGATATCAAATATTTAAGGAGTCATTTGTTAATATAACGCTACCTCTAAGCCTCTATGGAAACATACCTTATTTTTAAGAATTGACCCAGAAAATGCCCTCAAATGATATTTAAAGTGAGAAAATTTCAAATCCAAATGCTAAGTGTTCATTCAACTGGGCAATCCACCCTACGACTGCTATATGTTTTAAAGTTTCCTTAGTTTTCTGTTATTTAATATTTAAGAAGTCATTTGTCGATAACGCTGCTTATGGTACGCACCTTTTGTTTGTTTTTATTGTCCCTCGATTGCAGATTACGATTCTCAGGTATTAAGAATCGGATATTAATCTCATGTAAAGTTATTTTACTGAATATTCTGTATTCGGAGAGGGGGGGGGGGAGATTTAATTCCAGTATCTTGTTAACGCAATTATTCTAGCGGAATGATTGATTTTTTTTTCACATTAGGGATTGGTATTCTGTTAAGGTTGTTTTCGTAAACTCTAAAAGAGATCATTAAATTTGTGAAGAGCAGTGGAAAGTTTTTATCTGATCCTATTTTTTTTTTTTAATCTGAATGAGACTCTTGTTGTTTTAGGCTATAAAGGTTCAAGAGGAATTTAAATGTTAAGGAAGAAAAATATTGCGATAACTTGCATAAAAAGGTTTTTCACCTCGCCACTAGTTTATTATTAACATATAGGTATTTGGAGAGTTTTGATTCTATCTATACAAGAATGTAAAAAAAAGTTATTAAAGAATACTTACTTTTCTTTTCACACCCCAATAAATACCCAATATTGAAAAATGTCTTATGGGTAAATGGCTTTCATATATTTACGCGAAGTTATGAAAAACTACTTGTAGAATGCTAGTAAATAGTACTTCAAGCATTAATTTTCAAATAACAAGTATGCGTTGCCTCTGCTTGCTAACGCTTGCCAACTCACAGAAAATTTCTTCACACTTTTCTTCACACTATGTTTAAAAAATACTTCATTATACAATTAAGAATGACTATTAAAAGTTACCCAATATAAATTGCAATATTGCAATATAAATGAGAAAAAAAACTAAATTCATTAGATTAAATGAATTTTTAGCATTTGATAATAGCTTGTATAATAATAGGGATTTTTTTATTCATACATTTTCGATTGATAATAGCGTTTGTTTTAAATCCAGTGCATTAATGTTATTCTTTTAGTATAATTCTGTGTTTGACACTTGAGTTTTGTAAAGAACACCGATAATTTTGGAATTGTTTACTTGCGAGTTACCCAGAGGGTTAAAGAGATGAAATTGTAAACTTAACTTAGTTAAGTTTACAATTTCAATACGATTACAAATCGGTAATGTAAAATGGGATAAATGATAATGAAATGAAATGGGATAAGTGATAAGTAAATTACGTATTTTCAGATAAGGAATAAATAAGCTTGTGTTACATTAAATGTGAATCAGTAATGCAAAACGAGTTAATGTGGATGATTAAAGATAATACATTCAGGTAAGGAAGTAATTAATCTGGTTAGATTAAAAGTGACGTTAGTTCTTCTAATGTAGTTTCACAAAATGGAAGGGGTTTTTATATCACCAGAAGATCTAAAACTAATATTAATCAGTGCTTATCTTAAATTTTCAATGTTTTGAACTACTCTTCTTTTATTTTAACTAGCTCAAATGGCATTAAACAAAATTTCACTATTTTTTAAAATTATTATGAAGGTAACTAACTCTTTTGTCCTGATAAGCGTACAAGAAACTAAATAAATTACAATCGATATGTTTTAAATACATTACTTAAATATGAATTACATTTTAATTAATATTTTAATTTTTAACTCTTTTTTTTTGTGTATTAACCCTAATTCATTATGAACTACGTACTTTTACTTGTATTCCTTCATAAGAATTGCTGATGTGAAATTTTTAACTGAACAAATGTGTAAAAATCAGTAATGTAAAAATATATAAGTAAAATGAATATTTTTAGATCAGAAAATAAATGAGCTGGTTATATTGAAAATTTATCAGTTTTTGCAGTATAGTTTAACAGCAATCTAACTTATTTCCGTATCTAAAGAGATTATTTTTAAGTATTCTCATTATCCCATTTTACGTTTAACTGATTTTTACATTTGTTGAGTATATTAGGTTTAAAAATGTAATGTATAAAATTCCGTGTATCTTAAACTTTAAATGCCTTTAAACTGTCTCCCTTCCATTATAAGTAGATAAAATAACAATAAAATTTTTTTCACTCTTTGATAAAACTCAAATAAACCAAAGCAAAACCATTTATCGTATATTATCCTAAACTTTTCACTCAAAACACATCTAACACCAACATAACAATCAATCACTCCATCACCGAAACAGTTTCAAACCTTCCAAATTAATCACTTCGTGTCGGTTATCCCTCAATTTATTTCCCAATTTAACGGTCAAAATCGGATCGGCGCAAAAGCTGTTGCCAGTTCCCCGCTTCTAAAGGTCAAACTTGTCCACCTCAATGAACACCCGATCAAAATTAATCCCCGGGCGAGGTTCACTCAGGTGGTTATTTGAACCCATTATTCAGAGAGGTTGGGGCTGCGTTAAAATCGAAGGCGTTTAAGGTTTCTCTAGTTAGCAACTTCAACTTCTACTTTACTTCGTTGCAAGGGGACTAGTGTTTTAAGGGAAAGGCTTACGAGAGATATTTTTCCCCGTAATGAGTAAGCTCTTTGTAAGCATGGTGGGTTTGTTTAAATAGAATGGCGGGGATATTAGAGGCCCCTAGTTTCAAAAACGGACTCTTACCAAAAACAAAATTTTACAGGAGGGAGAAAAAACGGTCAGCATGACTAAAACAAGAAAAATTTGAAATTAAAATTGAAAAAAATTTGAAATTCAATCTATTTGCGGTATACAGCAAATAGATTGAATTTCAAATTTTTCTTGTTTTAGTCATGATGACAGTTTTTTCTCCCTCCTGTAAAATTTTGTTTTTGGTAAGAGTCCGTTTTTGAAACTAGGGGCCTCATTAAAAGTGTTTTGGGGAGAAGTAGTCGTGGATTAGAGTGTGAAATGATGACAACGCGAAAATAATGCTGTAACAATCATTATTAGTAAGTAACGTTACTGGTGGTAATCTTTATAGAGCATTTAAAATCACATTACTCGGACCTAGCAACGGCCTTAGCAAGAGACCCGTTGACCTACAGCAGTTAACAGTTAATAGAAAATAATTGGTCGTGGAATGCTTCTATTGGAGCATTTGCAATCACATGACTCGGACCTAGCAACCACCGTATCAACGTATACCACCGCACCTAGCAACCACCCTAGCAACAGACGCGTTGACCTACAGTAGTAAACAGTTAAAAAATAACTGGTCGTGACGTCACCTGTTAACCTTCTATATCCAAAATTAAATTAACCAGAATTTAAAATAAAACTTATTATTTTTATTACATTATTCATTACTAATTACATTCAGTTTAATTGGCCTTTACGTTACATTTAAATTCATTAACATTTGACTGCTAAGTACGGTCTCCACAACTTTAATCAACCAAAGCAATTTGATATCAACCCAACCAATCACACAACATCATGCAATTCCCAAGAATACATTCCAAAATTTCAACAACAAAACCATTTCAATACGACTCAAACCATCAAGGAAAGCCTCAATTTCCACATAACCCTCCCCATCAAAACATACCTCAATCCTCAAACTCAATTCAAAATGAACTTTCCATCCAACTCACTCTCAGTTCCACATCCACAACCTCCATTTCCCTCATCAAACAAACCTTCCTCCACCAGCAGCAATGACGTGTCAAGACCTAATTAAAACGTCGGACCGTATATATATATATATATAAATATATGTGGATGAACTTTTATTATTAAACTCCCATCAGAGACGTTCAGAAAACGTCGGTTTTATAGTGAGGGTTGATTGATTGAGCCGCAACGCGTTTTAATTAAGTTCCCGTTTCTCTCATCTGCAGGGGATTCATCCCTGTGATTGCGACCACCGACCTGACGACAAATAGAGATTCTGAGTGTCGTCATCGGAAGGGGATTGCGTGCCGTGATGACGTATTGTGAGGTAATATTTTATTCGGATGATTTTGTATTTTTGTGTGTGCCGTTTGTTTTAGTATCCGTCGTTGTGTGGTCGGATAGCAGTCAAGTAATGTACTAAATCTTACCGAAATTAAATTTTATTATTCACAATTCATTAAAATACGTATTTACGAATATATTAATGTTTATCGGTGGCAATTTCTTTATCTATTCCTTTTTGCCCATTCATCCCCCTCACCATTCTCGTTTATTCTTTCTGAATTCCCCTTTCAATTTTTTCTTCTTTTTCCTTCATCTTTCTCCCATACATTCCTTTCCTCTCTTTTTTTTATCATGACCCTCTATCATATCTCTTCAACTCCTTCTTTCATATTATATCTCTTTATCTCACCATCTTTTTCATACATCAATAGTCCCTCTCATTTCTCTACCTTTCCATCTTTGATATCCTCATTATCTCTGTATTCCCCCTCCCTTATTGTCTCTATATAACTCCCTCATTCATATTATATCTCTTTATCTCCCCTATCTTTTTCATTTATCAATAACCTCTCATTTCTCTATCTTTCCATCTTTGATATCCTCATCCTCTCTCTATTCCTCCTCATCCTATTTCTCTATCCTCATCTTTTTACTTTTCGTCATCTATCTCCTCTTTCCTGTATCTCTTTCCACCCATCATTTACGTATATCTATGTCATACATCTTTCATCATCATGTTGCTCCTCTACCTCATTCATTTCTTTTTTATCTCATTCTCCCTCAGATTCTCTCCTTTCTACCTTTCCTACTCTATCATTCCAAAGTAAATTATACAGGGACCGAAGAAAATAAGCAGTAATATTTAAACACATCTAGTTGTCAAAAAATGTAAATAATTTAACTTTATTAAGGAAGTATCTGAAGTGAACAAATGCTAAATAATGTAACAAAATATTGGATTACACTATCCAAGTCTGGCAATTTCCAAAAAGAACAACTGAAAATCCAATTAGAAAAATAATATTTGGCGTCTTTGCGCTGTTTGATCATAAACCAAAGTAGTCCCTAGGCTTATTTTATTTGAATGAATGGTTCGTGGAATGGAACGTGATGAATGGTTCATATTAATATTTTATAAGTAAGAAACATTATACAAAGGATAGGATGTGGAGACATTGTTCTAAGGATATGGCTTTGTGTGACAGCATGATGACAGTATGTATAAAGTGTCACATGTTGTCCGTGGGTTGCCCCATTTCTGTTCTATTTCACAAACTTATCAAACATACTATGCAAAAAGCGTTCCGGGAAAAATCCTCATCATCGTATTGCACTGAAATACCTCAATCTATCTTCTTTTATGATATCATTCTAAATAAAACACATTAAAACGAGTCATACACTACCTCTCCACCATACAACCATCTCCTCACACCCCCAAAAAAACAAAACACCACCACCACCATCAAAAGGGATCCCTCAGCAGAAATGAGCCCCGGGAACAAAAGAAACGGGTATATCAGCCAGAAAAGAAGGAGGACAAACAAAAAAGAGGATTCATCTTCACCAAAATCAATCACAATAACTTTCTTCCGTCAGTTAAGCAGCGCCCTCCTCTGTTGGGCCCGCGTAGAGTAATGAAAACTAGAGAGCGCAGTGAACGACCGTGTCAGCATGTCTTGTGTGTGGGTGAGTTTTCGTTTTTATGATTCCTTTTTATAAAAAGACAATTTATATTCTTTCGGTAGTGGAGTTCTCATCTAATTCAAATTAAGATATCTATCGTTAGTTGAAGTGTGTTCAATATACGGGGTGATTCAAAATTCATGAGTCAATCAAAATGAATGAGTGTGGTGATACCGCCCAATAATTACAGAATCCACCCAGGATGGGGGGTCTAGATGCTATTATGAGGCACTAGAGTGCGGGTAAAATTTGGCAGGAACAATGAAAGAGGCGTTATTTTGGGCAAATAGTTGGGGGTATAAATAAAATTTCATATTGCAAACTACTTTCTTTAATTCATTCATAAAAACTGGGTTAAGCTTCGGTCTTTCTGTGGCCATCTTCAGAGAAATATATTCCAGAGGAATCTTTCTCTACCCCATTCTCTCTCTCTTTCTCTCTCTGATAAACGCTAATAGGATTAAATTACATCATATTCCACTTCTTTATAAACTCGCTTAAATACAAGTCGGTATTGTTTGTCTGCCCCGGCTAGGCACGAGTAGCAAACTTAAAGGCAGTACCCACATCAGAAAAAGCAGTGGCGAGTGCAGATTATCTAATAGAAGTGAGATAACCATCTTTATGGCTTTTTTAGTGCACTCGCCACTGCTTTTTCTGCTGTGGGTACTGCCTTTAAGTTTGCTACTCGTGCCTAGCCTGAGCAAACAAACTTTAGTATTTCGAATTGAATAAGGGGGCCCATTCTATAAATTAGTACAGATTGATTTGTAAAACCTCTATAAACCCGTACGGTACAGGAACTCAGAATCAAGCTGGATTTCCGCCTTGAAATTGGCCTGCTCTACCTGCATTATTACTAGAAATCTAGCTGGACTCAACTTCGGTACTTGACGAACATCCAGATTGATTCCAGTTTGATTACTGGTTTGAATTTAGCTTGATCGAGCTGGAATATTCCTTGATTTCTACCTAACATTCCAGTTAATATCTGAATGAATTTAACCGGATTTCAACCTTGAAATTGACCACTGCCAAACCTGGATCATTAATAGACTTTAGCTGGATTCAACTTTGGCACTTGACGCACATCCAGATTGATTCTTGTTGGTTTGATTGGATTGGTTGAATAAGTGGGACCCATTCTATAAACTAGTAAGGATTGATTTGTAAAACCTCTATAAAGTTCCTTCTTCCTATTGCGTAGTGATTATGTCAGAGCATCTAAATATTATATCTCTATAAATTCCATAACGGTGAGAAAATCCTACATATATTTTTTACAAAATATCCTTTATAGTAGAAAAGTGGCTCCTTTAGAATGGAAAAATTCCAAAAAAAAAATATTATTTTCTATTTCTCTACTTATGAAAGAAACTTAAAGTTCTGTTGTCAGTTCTTAAGTTAATCTTAAGAACTTTAAGAAATCTTAAAGTTCTGTTTTTATGAGAAAAAAATTGATTTTCGAACATTCATATGAAAATTCTCATGTTAAAGGTTCCCATTAGCCATCTCCCATATTAGCACGCAGGGCTGTAGCTCTTTTTCTCTCAATTCATTTCACCTCTACGCCAGTGCCCTGGGAGCGTTTTGACACTTCCACTGGGAACGGAAAGACAGGGACAGCGAGAGTAGCGAATGGGGGCCATAACTCTGTTAGGGCAGTTGAGCAATGATGGGAATGATACCTGTCGGGCTATTGTCTGATGTTTTGGGAATGGACCCGCGTGATTTATCGTGCGATGGTGACAGAAAGGGACACTTAGGGTGATGTGTGATGGAAGCGTGGGATGGATTCTGTTTTTCTAGCTGCCTGTTGGATTGTATGTGAAATTGGTCGGGAGGTGTTTTAGGTGTGTAAGCGTCATTTGGTTTTGTATGGTGTTCGGGAGATTTTGTTTATGAATTGAATGGTTTTCTTTCTTGGGTCGTTTCTTTTTCTTTGGCTACGGATGAGTGGGGAGAAGCAAAGGGTGCAAGTGGCAATGTGGGGGAAATACTGTATGTGAGGCAGACGCGGATCCAGCAGGGCTCTAAGGGGGACTTTTGAAGATCCACTTTTTGAGGATCACCTCTTACCTTTCAACGCAAATAGACAAAATTTTACTTTTTTTTTCTGCAAAGGTCTTTCCAGATCCCCCCGTGATATTTCTCCCCCAGAAAATGGTAGGGATTTTGACGCTATATAACTCATTTTTTATCACTACAATCACTTACTAAACGAAAAAGCTTGAACAATCTGGGAAAAATGACCCTCTGGGCTTCTTAAAAAAAGGACCTAAATGACTGAATAATTTTTGGTCTTTCAGAATCTAATTTCTTTCTTTCTCCTTTTTACGCCTTTTCTCTCTTTTTCCCTTTCTTTTTCAGCCCAAGGAGGGGGTACTTTCCGGAGTGCCCCCCTTTGAATCCTCGCCTGATGTGAGGTGGATGGGAAATTTGCCGAGTTTTATTTTTAACGTGTGTGTTTCACTTCCTTTTGGCTTCAAAAGGCAGTTTAGTAATATTGATAAAGTACATGAAATTAAATCCCATAAGTCTGTTACAATTTATTTTCTGTATAGTAGTACTTATACATTGCGGGATCGAAGAGTCCCGGTTTTTGTTCTCGACATCATTAAAGACCCACCGAGTACATAATCGTTAAAACTGTGGGTCTGAAAGTCCCGTGGTCGGTCACGGCGCATTTACCATGGGTCCAGATCGTCCGCATACTTTCCCTCCCCTTCAGAAACATGGCAAAATTATGGAGTCTATCGTTGGTGTTGAGCATCTATCTCATTTTCGGCAGTATAAGTTAACCTCTCATAGAAACAATGGACGGACTGGATTCCTCCTTAGCATGTCAATAGTGTCGCATTTACCGAACATAACCATTGTTCACTCTTGCAATTGCGTTTATGACCCGTCTGTCTTTTATACGATTCCAAACATTCTTCAGAAGTGTGTATCTCTTTCAAAAATATGCACCACAAACTTTGAATAACCACGATATTTAGCTTCTTGAAAGCAAGTGCATATTGTGTTAGATGCAAATAATGAATGTATTTACATATTTTGTCAAACACATGCAAAGTACAAAACAAATCCAATTAGCATTGAAACGAATCAAAATAACTCCCATACATTCCTCCCTCATCAAATCTAAATTAATTTACCCCCAATTCGTAATCACGTGACACTCCCATTGAGAAACCATTCCCCAGCGCTACATGCATTGCCACATAACGAAATTAAAGCCTTCTCCACTAATGAATCCAAATATCCCAGACGTTTTATTATTATTAACAAAATGCCTCTACCAAAAAGAGCCCCCTCACAAATTCCGGACATTATTTCTCAAAACGCACTTAATTGAAAACCGCGTTCGCCACTCGAAAAATATAGCGTTTCCATCATTAGCGGACGCGACACGAAAAAAAAGGAGAGAATGTGAATGGATTAACCATCTCTTTCCTAACCCGCCCGAACTTGCCACTGAGTCCTATAGAAAATGTGGGGCGGCAGGAGTGAAATGTGTTTTCCCTCCTCTCAAATCGAGAGGGATTTTTGATGGCTTTCTGCGGTTTTCCATCGTTCTTTTTGGAATGGAATGGAATTTCGGTTTTGTTTGAAGGATCTATTGTAATTGCCTCTCAGCATCAATTAGTATAGTTTGAGATATCCCAGGGAGGGTGGGTAAATAATAAGTAACAAAAGGAGAAGTTGAGTCGAGTTGTCGTAAAATACCCTGGCGACAGTTGGGCGCCCTCTGCTGGCGCTACCAGTTGCGCCATCTATTGGCGGGAAGTCGTTCCTTTTTGTCTTATTAATTACGAGAGGAAGTTTTATGTCTTTTTTGTGGCAATGGCAGTTTTTATGTGATTTTCCGGGCGGTTTTTTTATCAAGAGGATGAACGTTTTGGATGTATTAAAAAGAAGTAGGTCAATTGTTCTTCAATTTTCGCTTTTGATGGAAGATTGCCTTTTTATTGAGGTAAATGGATGGTAGAATGCATCACTTTTTATTTAAGATTTGAATCTAAGTATTGATTAAGCTCTATGAACTAAAAATAGAAAGTTTTTAGTTACTACTTAGTATCTCTTTCTGTTGAGATATGAGAGGTTTTTTGCTGATTTTCACACGTTATTTTCACCCCTTAGACCCCACTTGCGACCCCCTAACCTTTACCAATTCTTGTTCGTCTTGATGTACCCTACCTCCCCTAGAAGTTATGAAACACTTATTTGAAACACCGTGTATAATAGCATCTTTTTATCACGATTTGCGTACCGAAACTTCTCCTAGCAACCCAACTGGCTTTCTGTTTACTCAGTTTTTCCTTCCATGTAGTGACGTCATTTGGTCAAGAAACGTTGCAGTCTAGTATAGTTATGAATAATATACATTGTTTTTAAGAGGCTTATCATCTCTTATGTTTTCATATTTTGGTACATTAGTGGAGTACTTTAATAAACTCCAAGACCCCATTCACTTTCATTTAAAATAAACCATTAGAATCTAAAACATCAATTCTAGCCACTCAACTTCAGAAGCAACCCCAAACTACTTCCTGCACTACTAATAAACAACTTCATCCAGCATTCATCCCGATCTACCTACTCGAACCAACCTTCTCCATATACCATCCATCCTCATAACATACAGACTTTCTACCATTCCGCTTTCCATTCCTTTTTTTATAGCAGACGAATAAGGGATCAAGTGCAGTGAGATGATCCCTTTCGGAGATGATGGAAGGATGGCACGCAATCCCTCGCTTCTGATGATCGTGGATTATTGTCTGGGTCCGAGATTTGTTGTTTTCGTTGCCGGTCGTTTTCGAGAGTATGTTGTTTGCGATCGTGCTCTAGTGGATGGTTGTTTTCTGAAAGGGGAATTGCCTTTTAGATGGATGTAAATGCATGATCTAGTCGATGTTGTAATTCAAACGGGTGTTTATTTATTTTTTTTTCTTTTTGCTGAAGATGGTTTTATTTGATGTTATCTTTCTTAGGAACAGAAAGTTTGATAGTCAACCTTTGGAAAGACTTTCGTTTATTAATGGTGGTTATTCGAAATCTGAATTTTCGGTTTTCTCAACTTCTACTAACTTCTACTAAAGTAATATAACTACTAATGTACTTTAAATTAAATCTTCCTTCTTTTTAAGGCTATTTCCCAATGAATAAATCCTTCGAATTCTGTAACCTTTGCACTTAACCAAAACTCCAAACGAGCGCAAGAAACTCTCAACCTTCAACGTATGGTATACCTATTAAACAATAACATGCAAAACATACAGCATAACAAATAATTGTGTATTAACAATCATAGTTCTTAGATCTTCATTCCTATCATAGATGTTCATAAATCTGCAGTTTTTCATTAAACAAATTAATTTTCATTGAATGTAGATTCATTTCTATTCATAGAGCATATTACGAACAAAAAAAATCATACCAATTCCAAAACACCCTCAAACTCACTCAACCTCAACTCAACCGAACTCCTCAACCTAAATCACACAATCTCTAATCATAAACCCTCAATCGAAAACTCCACCCAACAGGTTGGTCATCAACCCCGACAAATCAAAAGACCTTTTTCGGCGATCAAAGATGTCCCTTTCCTCCGCGGTTTTACGACCTTCTTTGAGATTCGATGGCATCGAATGGAACGTTTTTACGATCCCCCTTCCGTCCTCTGTCTCGCGAGCCGAGCTTGTTTTCCGCCAGGCTCATGAATTATTTATTCATGTCATATAAAAACTTCATTTGGATGGTGCAATCAAAGGATTGTATGGAAAGATGGGGAGGGTTTGGGTTTTGGGTGGTTTTTGACTTCAGGTAGGCAGATAGGGTTGAAACGGGCATTTTTAATAGGTTAATACAGTGGAAGCTCTTATAGCGACCTGCTCTTATAAAAATACTCTCTTATAAAGACCCAAAAATTAGTCTCTATAAGAGCACTTTTGTGCTCTTATAAAGACTAATCTTCGAATCGATTCAGCTTATCGAACACTTTTCTGGTTCGGTTTTTGTGCGTCACACCAGAATTAGCCAATAAACAACACTCGAGTGTAGAATATCACTCGTTTAAAAGCAATAAACTCGTTAAGCTAAACTATCAATTTTGATGCTTTTCGGGAAGGTGGACTTGATTCCCTCAATGATGTATTTTTAGTAGACTAATTTATAAAGTCTGGAGGAAATCTCAACCTGAAAACGATATCATTGGGATTTAGAACACAGTTCGAATCATCCAATTGATCTTTCCTCACTTTAAACAATTATTTCTTATTTTATGAAGTCTTCCCAGATAGCATTTTTTGGTTTTTTGAAGGTTTTTTTACCCTTGCATTGCAACCCAAAAAAGGTTTTTTGAGGGTTTTATTTGCAACCCGATAACCCCGAAAAAACCTTAGGATAACCTAAGAAAAAGGTACACTAGTTGACATTACCAACCTTTACCCAGCAAAAAAAATCAGCAAAAAAACTTCATAAAAAAATGCAGGTTTTCTGCAGGTATTTCGGACAAAATTTTCAGCACGAAACCTGCATAAATTTTACCTGCAGAAAACCTGCAGTTAAATTTGTCCGAAATACCTTCAGAAAACCTGCAGTTTTTATGCTGATTTTTTGCCTGCAGAAAAACTGCAGGGAAGCTTGTCCGAAATACCTTCAGAAATCCTGCAGTTTTTATGCTGATTTTTTTGCCTGCAGAAAAACTGCAGGGAAGCTTATCCGAAATACCTTCAGAAAACCTGCATTCTTTATGAAGTTTTTATGCTGAATTTTAATGCCAAAAACATTTTAAACCCTGAATGCATAAAAGATATTATTAGTCATGTTGTGACTAAGTACAGCTGCGGTGTTGCAGAAGTTCGTTCTGCGATACGACAAAAACTAAACACGTGTCACAAGAGCTGTAGCAAATAAAATATGTCAAATTTCTATTGTGCTTTAATTTTTGAATTTGGGAAGGAATTTTTTCAAACCAATATTTTAAATTTTACTTTTGAATGTGCCTTTTTTCCAGAAACATACCCTATTGGAAAAAAAATTTCCGGTATAAAAAAAATTAAACCGGGTTATGAAACACCGGAACTAGTATGATACTAGAACCAGTATGATACTGGTTCTAGTATCATACTGGTTCTAGTATCATACTAGTTCTAGTATCATACTGGTTCTAGTATCATACTAGTTCTAGTATCATACTAGTTCTAGTATCATACTAGTTCTAGTATCATACTAGTTCCGGTGTTTCATAACACGGTATCATACTGGTTCTAGTATATACTAGTTCCGTTATCATACCGGGTATGGTAACAGAACCAGTATATACTAGAACCAGTATGATGCCGGAACCAGTATCATACAAGAACCTGTGTTTCAAAAATTGCTTCTACAAACCAAAAGAGTACAAGAATACACAATACAAAAAAGTACAAGAATACAGTCATATGGTATGTACATTTATGGGACACAGGTTTATACAAGAAAACAATACTAAATCAACAGAAACATCAGACTAAATTGTAATTAAAACTACGCACAATCACAATATGTGAGGCGGAAAGCGAAAAGGGACCTCTTGTCGGCAAAGTTGATTTCGAGAAAAAGATAAAAAAACCAGAAGAAGGTCAAAACTATCGAAGATGATGACAGTTTTAGTCTTCCAGAGACTTCAAGGGGGCAAAGGGTGCAGTGTCCCAATCACTGTGACCACAAGGATATGGTGTCCCTGACACCGAAAGCAAAGGGTGGTATCCCAGATACACCTGAGGGGCTAGAGGAGATACGGTTGTCCCAGACGAATTCATCCCTTTAATGAATGTGGGTATCCTCGAGCCTGGTTCCTTCGAGCATTGTACCCCCAGGTGATGGTGATGGTGTTGCAGTACTCTCGTTCACATACTAGGGTCGAACCGCATTTAACCTGAAACAAAACACAAATGTGTAAATTAATAAGTCACAAGATATTTGCCAAATACATCTAAAGTATATAAAGTGCAAAATTTACAAGGGTTATTGCAGCTAGAATAAAAAAGATTTTAAAAAATGTCATTCATTTTATTGTCAAGAAAATATACAACCAAGATGCTGGATTATTACATATTCTGAAATTAATATGATAATTTAATTTAAATAAGGAAGTGTTTTGGACCTTTTGGCCTTGGTAGTTGGATTAAAAAAAGAAAACGAGGGATGTTTCTAAGCCTCATAAGATAGTGCAGAAATTCACAGGGCTCCAATTATGATAAGGAAGAACAGGGTCAAGATTTGAAAATTATCAAGGCAAATAAGGAAAAGGAATTGCAATGCAAAAAATATATATTAAATCTGCTATACCACGTTAGACTGCAGCATCGTCCAAAAATTGTGATTGCTCTTCAAATCAGCAACAATGTTGAGCTATGTTGGAAATAGTTGGATTCTATATGCCTCATTCCAGTTGTTTAAATTATTACCAATAAATTAAGAACAGGTTTGATAAAAACGGTTAAAATGTTAATAAACCATTGCTTGTGAGCTTGGAACAATAATGAATTACAGAAACAATCAGATTAAAGAGATGGCAACAGAGGGTTAGCTGAATATTGCCAATGTTTATAGAATTGGCCACTTCTCATACCCTTCATTACAAGTTTAAATACAATGTCACTTTAGCCACTTGTTTTCAACCCACAAATGTGATATCACCATCAATGTGTACCATTAATCTCAAAAACTTAGTTTTGCCTCTTCTCCTATAGAAAAAGTACCCTTTAATTATAAAATTAAGCCTAATGAATGTATTATTACATTGAAACCAAAATGACAATTATATGAAAGAAAACTATATTATTACTAGTGCGAAACCCAAACTCGCAGGATGCCCCCATATTAGATTCTTTTAATTTTTTTATGGAAAGGTTTTCTGTATAAAGAGGTTAAACCTACTTGCAACAAAGTTCTATCTGTTTGTACTGCTATCCGCAGACACAGCATCAATAGAGACTTCAATATCATTTCCCACTGAAAGATGCCAGGCAGACCTGAAATAATCAAGAGAAACATCAGCGATGATACTTGAAGTTGAATGCAAAGGAACACAGATGTATGATCAAGTGTAAAGGAATAGGCTGATGACACTGTAAAATTGTGTTAGAAATTGCACTTAAAAGTTGAAAGCGTTATTTCCTGAAAACATTTCACCTTAATTCTTTAAAGTCGAAATGTACTTAAAAGAAACACTATCAAAATATATAATTGTGCGTAATTTAAATGCTAACAAAGAACTTAAAATTTATTAGTATAGTTTGGACACGGCTTACTAGATGCTATACAGGCTAGCCGAGTTTTGAACAATGAAAACCATTTGACAACTTTTCCCGATTTCCCGCTTGGATCGCCACAAGTCCTACCTATATCACCCACCGCCTTCAACACTGTGGATATGCTTTGCCAGTTTGTCAAGTATTGCCATTTGGATTTTTAATGATTTCCATACTCGGCTAGCCTGTATAGTATCTAGTAAGCCATGGTTTGGAAATAATATTTGTTAAACCTTATTTGTCGTGTTTTGGGGAAGTTAGAATGTCTAACTTTGAATCTATTAATTTCTATGATGAAACAATGGGAGGGATACTTGAGGGAGTACCACCTAGGTCGTTAGACCTGCAAACTCCTGTATAACCAGCCTCACTTAGTGAGGCCATAAGCCTAGCTGTTACAGAAAGTGTGACTATGAAAGTCAGTCATCGGATTCAAAATACCCTTGTTTCTCCATCAAGTATATATTTGGTCCTCATTTTATCACCCCGGAGGAATGAAGCGTAATTCTGATGGTGTGTTAACACCACCGCGTCAAAACTGGCGAACAGTAGTCGTTTTCGAGGCTTAGAGGTTTTCTATTGCTTCTTTTGAATCGCTGTTGACCCCTATCGCCACTTTTGACACGGTGGTGTAAATCCACCATGAGTCTGCCTTCCCCAACACGGGAATAGAACTCAGGCCTGTGGGGTGGCAGCAAGATCCACTACGCCACTAAGCTTCTCTTAACTTCTTTATGGCAAAAAAATTTTTCACTGATAGAATGTTTTCCTACGCAAAAATTAACTTATTTTATTCATTTATTAATTTTACTGCAATGAAAATACTGTTTAGTAATAAACACTAACTTATTAATAAGCAATTTTTTAGTAATAAGCATAGTATAAACATGGTGTTAAGAAGTAAAAAGTAATTAACAAGTTCACAATATAACTAAACATGCTGTTTCTAAATTGTTTACAAAGTAAAATATTTCAGTGCTTTAAGTTAATTTAGCTTAGTCCATCATATACCTATTGACCATACGTCCATGTGCCTATTTAACACCAAATCACTCTTTCTACTCTCATAAAAGTATGACTAGTAGACTCACTCATGTAATTATAACAATTTTCATCAATGTGTACCATTGATCTAAGTAGGAATTAGTTTTGTCTTTTCTCCCATAGAAAAAGGACCCTTTAGTTATAAAATTAAGCATAATGAATGTATTATTACATTGAAACCAAAATGACAATTATAAGAAAGAAAACTATATAGTATTACTAGTGCAAAACCCAAACTCGCAGGATTCACCCACATTAGATTCTGTTAAATCTCCCACTGAAAGATGCCGGGCAGACCTGAAATAATCAAGAGAAACATCAGCGATGATACATGCAGTTGAATGCAAAGGAACACAGATGTATGATCAAGTGTAAAGGAATAGGCTGATGACACTGTAAAATTGTGTTAGAAATTGCACTTAAAAGTCAAAAGCGTTATTTCCTGAAAACATTTCAACTTTATTCCTTAAAGTTGAAATGTACTTAAAACATAGTTCCCACTCTTTTGTGAGGAAAAAAATCAAGTATTTAAGGGCTTAAATTTAAAATTTTTCATGAACTAACATAGAAAGGCAGAAAAGCCATTTACAAGTAAAAAAACTTTTCTCCCCCTTTAGTACCCTTACTTCAAAAACCTTTCTTATAGCAAATATTAATTATAATATTACCATTACTATATTTAACAATTTCAAAACATACTACTATATATTACTTCTTTTGGGAAAATCAAACAGAAAAATTCAAGTAGGCAAGTTATACCTGTTCTACAATATGCTAACAGGATATGAACTATTTGATTAACTTTTCATGTTCGAACTGAAAAGAATTCCAAATTAAAATATTTCAAATAAAATACAAGGACTTTTAAGAACTTAGCACTAAATTCAAGCATACTTTCCAGGGCCCTTGAATTTAAAAATGAAATTCAAGTACTTTTCAAGGCCCGTGGGAACCCTGTAAAAGAAACTATCAAAATATAATTGTGCATAATTTACGGATATAGTACACTTAGGATGATAATAAATAGATCTCTTGGAATAAAACTTAGCAAAATATTTCAACAAACTAAAGACAGGGAAAGAAAAAGAAAATAAAATTATGCTAAATACTGCAAATTAAATGTTACAAGACCTAAACAGAACAGAAGTCAGTAACAAAACATTTAAAAAGGTTAAAAATTGTTACTACTTCAATATTGTTTCATACGCAGTCAAGGGCGGATTTAGGTAGTGAACCCTGGGGGTGCGTAGTGGAAAACTTGGGGGTGCAAACTGTAAAAGCATGATTTTCACTATAAAAATTCTGAAAATGCACAGTTTAAGTTAAAGCCCATTAAATGTGTTGCTGATACTGATGGTTCAAGGGATAGCAACTAAGAGAACTATTATGTATTGTAATGTGTGTGAACAGTTGTAATGGGGAATCATTAACATGTGCATGCATTTTGATTCATATGTAATATCACACATGATCAGCAATTAGCCAAAAACAATATTAAATAGACATAAACACTTAATACATGGGGGCCACTTTTCAAAATTTGCAAGACGGAACTTTAAAGTATCGTATTAATCATTTTCATCCAGTCTAGCAATTTTTTTTCATTGCATGAAAATTCATAAAATATCATGAACAATTAAGTATAGTTCCTTAAATTATAAATCAAGATAAAGCTGTATGTGAGTAAAACCATGTTACTTGTGGTCAAAATGGGCGGTTCAATTCCGTTAATGTTCCCGCTAAATACCGCTATGCTCTTTTGGATACCAAAAAAGTAGTAATGTATTCGAAGTAAAAGTTTACGGGCTTGGTTGCCGTGGTCTCGATGTTAAAAACTCGGACGTTTCACTCAAAACTGTGTTGGGCATCATCAGATGTTTTTTCTCTCACAAAACCAACCACGTAACGTAAAAAAAACAGCTGATGATGCCCAACACAGTTTTGGGTGAAACGTCCAAGTTTTTAACATCGAGACCACGGCAACCAAGCCCGGAAACTTTAACTTCGAATACATCCGGACGTGAAAGCCTTTCTGTTTTAATTAGTAATGTATTGCTAAAACAATTTTAGACTCAGATTAAAATGTTTATATAGATCAAAAACTATTCATATTTTCAATAAAAATTTTAAAATGTCGATATTTGAATGTATGGCATTCTCAAAAGCATGGCAATATTTAGCAGGAACGTTAACGGAATCGAACCAAATGTGCAATGTAGGTATTGGAATTTAGTACTAATTTTGCGTTTCGCAATATACCTGGGACGGAATTCCGTTCATTGAAATTTTAAAATGACGGAATTCCGTCCCGGGAATGGAAGAGTGGCACCCATGCTTAATATAAACTTTAGAAATGAAACTCATCAAGCATTTGCCTTTGGTCAAAAACACAATACATTAAAGAATAAGTTCAAGGACTGGGTATGAATGCATTGTATAGTGCTTCCAAAACCCAAAATTTTTTATATCATGGACCACTATATTTTATTTTTCTCATTAATCCCAACTCTATAACTACATATTCTTAAAAAAAAAGGGTAAAAATATCCATCTTGTAAATTAAATTGGTAATTTTGAAAGTCAAGTAGAACCCTTTTAAAGCAAAAATTTTAAGGGCATTTTAAAATTATTTTCTTCATCCTAATTTTCAAAATCAGAATCACACTAAGGGAATCAGCTTGACAGTATTTAACGAAATGTTAACACAGAAGATATTCCTCTCAGTGATACGATGAATCCAGCATGGGGTTTTAATTTCTTCGTATCCTAAATAATATGAAATAGAATCACTAAGTGTGGTCAAGTTTTGAAGAGGTGCTTTAAATTCAGGCTGTTTTATATAAAATAGGTCCTATAACCAAGCAAATAAATATTTCTTGAATTAATAATTTAATAACTGAATTTAATTATTATTATATTCATATAGGTTAATAAAGTAGTTGAGCATAAGACATATGCTGCCTAAAGGGAGTCGCTTTATAGGTTAATATTGAAGCCTAACCATACAAATTTTTCACAGCAAAACATTAGAAAAAGCACACCTTATATCCACTTCCCCCATGGTGGGGAAAAGGGGTGAAAAAGAAAAACAGTCCTAAAGTCAAAATATTTGTTTTGTAATTCAAATGTATCAACATTATTTTTAAAGGAAGAAAAACAAGAAATAAATGCATTATAAATCTTCATTACAAAAGGATGTGCCGGGCACAATGATCCCAAATCGGACTTCGTTGGAGGTATTCTAGAAATTACTCATGAAAATATTTAACAAATTTTAAGCAACACTGTTTTTATTTTGTTGAAAAGGAAAAAAGATAATTCTAATTAAAATATAATGTACATTTAACTTACTTGAAAAGAGACAGGCCGGAACATGCGGATAAAAAGAAAAACTCAGATTCAAAACAAGTGGCTTCTGTTGCCATTTCCAGAAAAAAATCCAAATCTTTGCTGTGCCTGTGGCTTAGTAGGTAGAATAAAAATAATACAAGACGATATCTAAAAACATTAAACCCTGATATAAAAGTCACTGGAGTAAATAAAGTTTTCAAAAGGAATCTTGAAGAAATTTTATAGTAATTAAATTATCGAAAAGTCAAGAACGACATGTATACACAATACAGCCATTCTGTTTGTTAGTAAATCGTCCTGCCCTGTCCCCGTTTATTTTTTTACTTACGTCATTAACAGATTAAATTATTCACATTATGACATTATTTTCATTGCATTTGAATATTAATGCATACATTTTTTTAATCTATAGTTGGGGCAATTTATTATTTGCAAGTATTTCCAAGTCGAAATAATGCGTTTTTGGGGTATTTAAGACCTGGTTAACGCTCTTTAAAAACATTTCAATTGAATAAACTTAAAAAGGACCTAAAAAAATAACATGTATCAAATTTATGTGCAATTTGATGTTTAATTAAACAGATTTTCAGAGTGGGAAAAAAACAGTTTTTCGAGTAAAAAACACAAGTTCGAAAAGGCCCAAAAATTGGTATTTAATAATAAGTTTGAATTTTTTTCAATTTTTATTTTTGTAGTTAAGTAATGTGGTAAACTTTTTCCAGAAATTCGGGTTGCCATGGGGATTCTGACGTCATCCAGGAATTTTCAAACACAAAAGAGGTTTACTTGTCTTTGTAAGAATCCATTGCATTTTTTGGGGGTATAGAAAAACGGGGAAAGGGGGAAAATATAAATGAACCCCCAAGTGTTTTATAACACTGTATTCCCTTTGATTAGTAGATTAAGAATATATAAAGTATGAGGGGGTGGGTCCCATATTTCGGGAGTTTTTCCGGTTTCATTGAAAAACTGAATCTGGGCGTCACGCCCAGAGTTTTAGAGCTAAAGGTATAAAATTTTAGTATTTTTAAAGGTCTTTAAGAGTTCTTCAAGAATCTGGTTACTGCTAAGCTTTCTGACAACTATTTCCAGAGAAATCTGCGAAAAACCGTCTTGGAAAACGAAACAATGAATTTAATTGTCTCTGGATCACGCAATTTTTACAATATTTGTTAGTGATTCATACTGTTCAAATTCCCACTTTAAATGCTTTCATAAAATATAAATTACTAAGCTGTGATCATAACAGATCCGCAGTTATTCAGCGTTAAAATTAGCATGTGTTAGGCTTAACGCACCACGAGGGGTCTATTCCCTCCAAACACTACGGTTTTCGCCACTTTCTAACACGGTTCTTAAAGGTCTTTAACAGTTCTTTAAGAATCTGAATACTGATAAGCTTTCTGACAATTATTTCTAGAGAAATCTATGAAAACACGTCTTGGAAAACGAAACAATAAATTGAATTGTCTCTGGATCACACAATTTTTACACTATTTGTTAGTGATTCATACTGTTCAAATTCCCACTTTAAATGCTTTCATAAAATATAAATCACTAAACTGTGATCATAACAGATCCGCAGCTATTCAGCGTTAAAACTAGCATGTGTTAGGCTTAACGCTTAACGCACCACGAGGGGTTTGTTTCCGCCAAACACTACGGTTTTCGCCACTTACTTAGCTCTAAAAGTAACGATCGAGTATATACTTTTACACAGTTTATTGCAATATATTATAAGCCAGATTATATTGTCCGAAACAAATTTCTGCACGTTTTTACATAGGTATATATCAATATTTCCAAAAATTTTCATACAGGTATCGAATTATCAAGTATGTGTTTTGGAATTTATATCAAAATTTCTTTATTTTTCGAGAAAATTTCAAATATTTTTAAGTTTATGACCTAAAAAAATAAAGGTTGGAATAAAAAAAAGTCAACAAATTCTATACTGGTATTTAAATTTTCAGTATGTTTTAAAATTGGTAATAAAAATTCAGTAGCCTTTGGAACGTCTGACGTCTCCCAATGAGAGCTGGAAAGTCAGTTTCAGTTTGTGCGCATGCTCGAACGTCAGCGTTGGCGACAGAGATTTGAGGAAAGATTTTGGCTTCTTTGGAGGTAATGAGTGGCCCAGATGGTAGAGCGTGGGCTTGCTATAACTGAGAGATCACGGGTTCGAATCCTGGTGCCGGACAACTTAGCAACGCTGTTATTTTGACTTATTTAAAGGACATAGTTGTTAATTAATACGTTTTATTTAATACTATAATGTTTTAATTATTTTTATTAGATTTATAGATTATGAGAAAAATTTTGTTGTTTTGATGTGAATATGTATCCGGCATTTTTACGACGCTTATGTTTTAAATTATTTAAAGGACATAGTTTTTATTTAATATAATATTTTAATTATTTTCATTAGATTTATAGATTTTGAGAAAAGTTTTGTAGTTATGATGTGAATATTTTTAATTATTAAATTTTATAACATTATTCAATTTAATTTAAGAATTTAGTTATTATTTAATTAATATTAGTTATTATTTAATTTATGTTATAATTTTTTTTATAACAATAACAATTTTGAGAGTTTTGTGTAGTTATGCTTATGATGTGAGTAAGTAAATTTTGAAGGCCGGATGTTCATAATTTTAAAATTAGGGATCGTTATGTTATAGTTTCGTGTTAGATATAAATTTTCATAAAGAAGTTTTTTTATCAAAATAATGTGGAAAATGAAGTTTTTATGCAGGAAAATTAAAGTTGGAAACCTTCAAAAATTATACTTTAAAATACATGCAGGTTTTTATAAAGGAAAAATGATACTGAAAATCGTTATTAATTTGTCTTCACAAAACCTGCAGTTTTCTTGAAGGAAATCTTAAGTTCAAAATCTTCATTAATTGTTCTGCATAAAAACTGCAGTTTTTGTGAAGGGAAAATAGCACTAAATAAAACCTGCAGTTTGTCTTCACAAAACCTGCAGTTTTCTTGAAGGAAATCTTAAGTTCAAAATCTTCATTAATTATTCTGCAGAAAAACTGCAGTTTTTGTGAAGAGAAAATTGCGCTGTATAAAACCTTCACAACGCCTTCACAAACACTGCACATTACCTTCACAAAATCTGCATGGCTTGACTGCCTTCAAAAAAACTGCAGGTATCATCATGAAACCTTCAAAAAGGGCACTTTTTATGAAGGGAACATGCTGATTTTTTTTGCTGGGTTTGCGTAACCTTGCGGATTAACCTTCTACAAGGTTATAGGCACAGGTTTTTTCAAGGATAGACAAGATAACCCTGTTTCAATGCTCTCTAGCCAGGTTTTTGAAAGGTTTCATAACAACCTTAGAAAAATTTTTTTTCGTGTAGACTGCGGAAACCAATGCCAAAAAACCTTCGTTCATTATTGCGGTCATTGGTTTTTGTAAGGTTTCCAAAAAATCTTGATTTAATATTGATGTTTAGGTTTAATATTGCATTTTTTATTTTTTTCGGAGTTTCTTTGTTAAATTATATGATGTCGCAAAATTTTTCCCGAAATATTGCACAGTATATAATACATATTTTCAGGGATAATTTTGTATCATAATTCAATAAAGAAACATCGAAAAAATTAAAAATGCGATACTAAACTTATAATTCAGGAGATAAATAATTTATCACAACTTTTTAGCTAGGTGAACACACCACTTTTAACAAAAAGTAACTCGAATTTTATGCTGTATGATTACAGAATACTTCAAAGTAATTATTAAGTAAATACAGTAAAATGAAGTAATAAAATAAATTTAAAATTAAGTTTTTAAAATTCATAAAAACAAAATATACATATATATTTTAATTTCTACAAAAATTTTGTTTAATTTAGGCTCTAAAGCACTAATGAAAAAACTTACCTTTAAATAGAAGTATAATTCAAGATGGACACATTTTTATTTAAAAAACTTATTTCAACACATTAAATGTAAGAAAAATCAAGTTTATTGAACAACTGATACAAACACAACAAATTTTACAAACAGCTTTCTAGCATCACAGGGATTAAGGTTAAAGAGTTCATATAAAAAAATATACATTAAATATAAACTGTGAAGGTAATAACTAAACTTAAAAATGTAATATAATTAAAATTTGTTTAAAAAAATGATTCAAATAATACTATGTCAGGGGACATCAAATGCAACTGACAGCTCCTGCAAAAAAAATTTAGCAATTTTATTTTTAACTATTAAAAAAAGTACTTTCGCATTAACCCATTGAACGTGCCACTTCATCGAAAACATCTCAAGCGATAAGAGAATGAGAATACATAAAAGTGCCAACCCCGAAAGTTTAAATTAACGTTACTGATTTAAAAAATTAATTCTAAATAATATTCAATATAATGCAGAAAATTATAGACCAATGGTTGGCAACTGGTGGACTGAAGTCCAAACAATTTATGTAAATTCCTTGGTTGCCAAAATTTTCATTTTGAAATATAATTTGTAGAGCCAGGTGGGGAAAATGGGAAAAACAAGGTTTGATGTTTATGTACTATTGACAAATCAATATTTATATTTTAACCAAGGTAAAATGCACATTTTTTAAAATAAGAAATTTTACAAGCTTTTTAAATGTGTTAAAAACTTCTGGAAAACATTAACTGCAAAATATTAGTAAATATCATAAATTATAAAAAATTAAAACAAACATGAGTTTCATTATACTCTTTGATCCATTTGCATAGAGATTAAGAAATATAATTTTAAAATTTCTTATAAGTGGGAATAAGCCCTCAATGCAAAAAATAGTGCAAATTGAAAAATAGTGCAAACCCATTTCCCCAAACTGTGAACCTACTATAATTACATATAATATATACATTTGAGAGATAGCATATTAGCAGTGATCAAAATTAACACTGGTCCGAGACGACTGAAAATAGGCTCTGGCCACTACTCAGAAAATCACTAGTCCAGCAGACCAGTGGGGGAAAAATATCTCACTCTCCAGTTCTAGTCTCTTTTTTTTTTGCTGCATAACTAATTAGAAATTTTATATCAATTAGAGAAATACTAACATTTCATCAAGAAAAGTGTACTTAATAGATATTTTTAGTTTTTTAGAATTAATATTTGGTATTCACTTTAACTGCAGTAACTACTTTAAATAAATTGGAACCTTTTCTTTTTAATTTGCCAGACAAAGTCATTTTGGTTGAGGACCAGTAAGATTTGCAAAGTAATAGTTAGCAGAACCAGTGAGTTATTTTTCCATTTTCTAACGCTGCATTTTAGTTTTTAATATCATACAAGAAATAAAGCTATGTAAAATGGTTTTACTGTTCACTGGGTCACATATGACAGCATAGTTGCCAACCTCATGGCTGCAAAGAACCTCGATTTTCGTATTCTCTTATAATCCGATTAAAGTATACTAAAATTTCTAACCCCAATTTCCTTTACATAATACTGATAGCAATTTTAAGGGGGAAATCTAATTATAGGAGTAAATATGAAATTTGCAAACACCGATAAGACACCCCTGAGAGCAGCGCTCACTAAGAGTTGACCCAGTGGTAGAAGACTTTTACCTTTTGGCTGTTTTCGATTTTGGCCAAGGACTCTAGTTCAGGCTCAAATGGTTTGAATTTCTACGTTTGTTTTTGTCTTTTAAATTATTTACTGGGCTGGGTCATAATCGTAGCAATGCGACTAAAATAATATCTTAACTCACCCGTCAGCTTTTCTTTACTTTTCTGACAGTGCATCCCTGGATCCTGCTGTCACATCATACCCTAGCGCTGAAGAAGCTACTCGCTGCTGCTAGTTAGTGGGGGAATTCGTGGGCTAGTCAGCCTGTTTCTATCATAGAAGTCTGCTGGCGCTACACCGGCAGCTGCTGCTCTTGCTGCCAAGGGAAAAAGATGTTTTATTGCATGATGCAAGAAAAATTTTAATTTCAACATGTAGCAATAAAAAAAAGTGGGGCACTGCGTTTTCTAATCTCCTTTTTACACAATACTAATTGCAATTTAAAAAACTAGAGTTTTAAGGGGGAAATCTGATTATCAGAGTAAGGATGAAAATCTCAGTAACTAGGTACTTGCGTATATCCCGTCGACAGCCGTTAAGTTAAGCGACACAAGTATAGAACAGACGATAGACTTTAACCAATTTTTTGAATTCAGCGGCACTGTCAACGGGATAATACATAAGAACCCTCCAATAAAATCTGAGTACTTGGCAGCTATGCGACAGTTTCAATTGAGTAATCCAAAAAGCAGAAACTTACGATGGAATTGGGTGGAAACAGACTCCGGGGTGGCAGGAGAGGTCCGGGCATTGATGTCATAGGGCACTGGCTGGAGCGACTGGCCATGAGCTGTAGGTGTAATCGCTGCGGGGGAGGCTGCTACCTGAGAAAAAAAGTTGCTTTAAAGCACAATGCTACTTGGTGTTCAGATATTAAGTTCTGCAATCAATGAAAAGTTATAATCTCAACGTAGCAAAGCCCAATCACAAATTTTCAGTGAATTTTTTAAGGAGGCTGTCCATAAAACATGTCACTTTCTCCCCAACATTTCTGACCCCCTCCCTCCCCTGTCACTTTGAGATAACATTAATATACTAATTGCAATTTAAAAAACTAGAGTTTTAAGGGGGAAATCTGATTATCAGAGTAAAGATGAAAATCTCAGTAACTAGGTACTTGCGTATATCCCGTCGACAGCCGTTAAGTTAAGCGACACAAGTATAGAACAGACGATAGACTTTAACCAATTTTTTGAATTCAGCGGCACTGTCAACGGGATAATACATAAGAACCCTCCAATAAAATCTGAGTACTTGGCAGCTATGCGACAGTTTCAATTGAGTAATCCAAAAAGCAGAAACTTACGATGGAATTGGGTGGAAACAGACTCCGGGGTGGCAGGAGAGGTCCGGGCATTGATGTCATAGGGCACTGGCTGGAGCGACTGGCCATGAGCTGTAGGTGTAATCGCTGCGGGGGAGGCTGCTACCTGAGAAAAAAAGTTGCTTTAAAGCACAATGCTACTTGGTGTTCAGATATTAAGTTCTGCAATCAATGAAAAGTTATAATCTCAACGTAGCAAAGCCCAATCACAAATTTTCAGTGAATTTTTTAAGGAGGCTGTCCATAAAACATGTCACTTTCTCCCCAACATTTCTGACCCCCTCCCTCCCCTGTCACTTTGAGATAACATTAATATACTAATTGCAATTTAAAAAACTAGAGTTTTAAGGGGGAAATCTGATTATCAGAGTAAGTAACTAGGTACTTGCGTATATCCCGTCGACAGCCGTTAAGTTAAGCGACACAAGTATAGAACAGACGATAGACTTTAACCAATTTTTTGAATTCAGCGGCACTGTCAACGGGATAATACATAAGAACCCTCCAATAAAATCTGAGTACTTGGCAGCTATGCGACAGTTTCAATTGAGTAATCCAAAAAGCAGAAACTTACGATGGAATTGGGTGGAAACAGACTCCGGGGTGGCAGGAGAGGTCCGGGCATTGATATCATAGGGCACTGGCTGGAGCGACTGGCGATGAGCTGTAGGTGTAATCGCTGTGGGGGAGGCTGCTACCTGAGAAAAAAAGTTGCTTTAAAGCACAATGCTACTTGGTGTTCAGATATTAAGTTCTGCAATCAATGAAAAGTTATAATCTCAACGTAGCAAAGCCCAATCACAAATTTTCAGTGAATTTTTTAAGGAGGCTGTCCATAAAACATGTCACTTTCTCCCCAACATTTCTGACCCCCTCCCTCCCCTGTCACTTTGAGATAACGACTTTTAAAACAAAGAGTCCTTTAAATAACAACTTAGAAAGATAGTTCATTAAATTTAGTTTTAATTTGACATACTTACTCATAACCAGCAAATGGCAGGTGATAGAACATTTCTTCTAAGCCTTCAAATTAATCATATTGCAGAATCTAAAAAAAATATTATAAAAATATGTAATAAATGTTTTGAATATCATTAATTGGAACAGATTTGATAGAGGTCCTCCACAGCGACAGCCAACTTGGCAAATGCTCTAAAGCAGTGACCATTCAACCTACATCAAATCTGTTCCCATAGAGGGGTGAATAATTAATAATAAAACACAAGATGAAATGTAAGTCGTTGAAGATTAATTATCTCTAACAGATTCAAAAAGGGAATCCACAGCAATTATTAGGAAAGAGCAAATTCTTTAAAAACAATGAATTCCTCTTGATTTAAATAGTTTTTTGTATTTACTTAATTATAATATCCCAGTTGTGGGGTGTAAACAAACAGTATGCAATAGACGATATTAGTGTGACGTCACTTGCTTGTTTAGAAACGTTGATTCCATCTGTGATTGGTTTTGTGACTGGAAGTAATTCCATACGGAACCAATCACAGATGGAATTAACGTATCCAAACAAGCAAGTGACGTCATGAGTAATGTTGTCTATTTACAAAAATAAATAAACACTTCTTTCATGATACTGTGTCTTACTGCAATTTTTTTAAAAGTGGTTTAAATCAAATATGAATATCAATAACATGGATACTATTTTGAAAATTAACCCAATACTAAATACTTAATTATAACATCCTAGTTGTGGGGTGTAAACAAACAGTATGCAATAGACGATATTAGTGTGACGTCACTTGCTTGTTTAGAAACGTTGATTCCATCCGTGATTGGTTTCGTGACTGGAAGTAATTCCATACGAAACCAATCACAGATGGAATTAACGTTTATAAACAAGCAAGTGACGTCATGACTAATGTCGTCTATTTACAAAAATAAATAAACACTTCTTTCAGGATACTGTGTCTTACTGCTATTCTTTTAAAAGTGGTTTAAATCAAATATGAATATCAATAACATGGATATTTTGAAAATTAACCCAATACTAACTTGAATAAACATCAACAACAAACCCTGGTTAACCACCCAAATCATGATGCTTGCTAACATTCATTTGAAATTACAAGAAATAACAGGTAGAATAAACAAACTTACCTCATTATTAGAAGAAAATAGAGATAAAAAAAGTTATTTAACAACTACGGAATCCTAATAAAATTACGACCCAACGATAAACCCATTACATCGTATACAGGCCAGGAAGCTAATGCTTAGTCCGCAGTAATTGCTCTTTGATAACTCAAAGTTTAAGGAAGTATAAAAAAATTCAAATTACTTAAACCTTCAAATTGAAATTAAAAACCCCAAGAACAACTAATTTGTTAAGTAAATAGGATATAGCACATAATTTATGTTTTTAGGTTGTCAGATAAACAAATGGTGCTTTGAAGCAGTGTTCCCCAACCTTTTTACCAACCACGGACCGGTCAACGTTTGATATTTTTACCGCGGCCCGCTGGGGGGTGGCATTGATTTTGGTTTCACTTTCGATGTAATGGGATTTTCGGAAGTTTAAAATACGCAAATTTTCAATTCTTTACAAAAAGATGAACCCGACAAAGCGCATTGATATTATTACACTTTTTCTTTATTTTTCTTTCCGTTTCGCAGAAAAATGTACTGTTTAATGGATTTTCTTTTCATTAACTTATAGTTGTAACAAAAAACTCAGACAACTGTCACCATTACTTCCGGGTTGAACAAGTTCGCCACAAAAAAAGAATATAAAAATTTATGGATTTCTAATGAAGCGTTTTTATTCAGTTTTCTTGGTAAAATAAGATGGTTCTCATGGTGAGCATGATTTATGTCACTACCTTCGGGCCCCTTTTTAAAATAAATAAAATTTAATGAAACACAGATGTTTTTAATTTGGAGTATAAACCTAAGAATTTAAATTCATTTTCAATGTAATGGTCGACCCGCGGCCCTGTACCATTTGATCCATGGACCGGCACCGGTCTGCGGACTGGGGGTTGGAGACCACTGCTTTAAAGCACAATGCTACTTGGTGTTCAGCTGTTTTTAATTCCCCCAATGAATGAAAAGTTCTAATCTTAACGTAGCAAAACCCAATCACAATTTTTTTAAGGAAATGTTCATAAACGATTCACCTGCATCTAAGGTGACATGAGAATCATGAGATAACTTTTAGAAGTTTTAATTTGATTTACTTACTTATGGCCAATGACCAGCAAAATGGTAGATGGAGGTGGAACATAACTTCCTTCAAATTTCAGGAGCATAATATTCATCCTATTGCAGAATCTAAAACAAAACATTATAAAAATATGTAACAAATATGTATCATAAATAGGAACAGATTTGGTATAGGTCCGCCACAGTGACTGCCAATTTGGCGAATGCTCTATAGCAGTGACCATCAGGCGCGGATCCAGCACGCCTCCAAGGAAGGGGCCACTTTTTCAGACTATCACCTTTACCTTTCGAGAAAAATGTCAAAATGTAGGGGATTTTCTAAAAAGTATCACTCAAGATCCCCTTTTGGTACTGCTGGGGGCTATAAGGGTCCTCCCCCAGAAAAAATTTTGAAACTTGACCTGCAAAAGTTGGGTTTTAACTCATTTTGAGTTCTTTTTAGGACTTTTTTCGTACTTATGAGTATGTTTGGGTCCAAGGAGGGGCACTTTCCAGAATGCCACCCCCCTGGATCCACCACTGGTGACCATTCAACCTACATCAAATCTGTTCCCATAAAGGGGTGAATAACTAATATGGTTCTTATCCGTTAAACGAGCACAAGCAAAAAAATCCCGAAAAAAATTTAGAATGAATTAAAAAATTCTCTGTCCCAACTGTCGCCTACTGCATTTGTTTTCGTTTTCACTTGACTGTATTGTCATTCGCTTCGCTTGGCGAGCATTTAGTTCACAATTGGCGACATTTGTGCCCAGCTAACGGATAAGTACCATTAATAATAGAACACGAGATTAAATGTAAGTCGTTGAAGATAAATTATCTCTAAAAGATTCAAAAAGGGAATCCACGGCAATTAGGGAGATTGTCTAAAGAGCTGTAGAGCAGTCGCAAAGTTTGACGACTGTTTAAATTGGCAGTAGCTGTATGCCATGGAGGACCTGTTTTGAATACGTTGCAACTATTCTAGATTCCAACCTTTCTTGTCAGTGATGTCACGAATCCCATTTGAAGGCCAAATTTATAACATTATCATACGAAATGAGTCAATAATGTATTAGTTCTATATGTTCAATTCTCATATTTTTGTTTAAGAATGTAAAAGTTTCAAAATACATAGTTGGTACTAATCATTTTAAATACCTACTTTGAATTTGGACTACATTATGTGATTTTAAAGCAAACACTCGAGTAACGCTGTTTGAAACTTTTTAGTATCAAATCGGTTATTATCAATCTATTTTATAGTTAGATTTTCAAAACAAGAAGTTAACAATGAATGGCAAATGAAAAGCACCATTTGTCGACCTAGATTACTTCAGTCGAAGGGATGTTATAACTTTATCAAAACATTGAATTATGAAAAGATTACAATAAGCTCATTAGCGCACTAGCGTATAATATCCCAGTTACGTGGTATAACACAAGACCACTGTTTTCATTCCAGATCCTACTTGGTTTTCAGTCTATGAACCATCTGAGGGGGGTGAGAATTTAAACCTAGGTCCTGTGGCTTGGTAGATGGTTGGTTGTTTTGGGTTTTATGGTGTGGCTTGGTAGAAAAAAAATTCTGCATTGTGGGAGATATATTCACATTAAGTTTTCACATAAGATTTTTAAAGATATCAAGAGTTACCTAATGTGTAGTAAATATGATAGTACAGCATGTAATTTATGTTCTTAGGTTATTTACATACACTGTAAACAAAAACTAATCAGATTTTGAGAAGGAAATTTAGACATAATAGGTCATTAACACAACTATAGAAAGCATAGGACATGTACCGAATATTATTGTCTCAACTAAAATTTTAAAATATGTCATTAAAAGCTACGATAAGCATTGTTATCATACGATAGCATTGTTGATAAGCATAGCATAGGGCAGGAACCATAGGATCTTACAATTCTATTCACAACTCATTCAAATTCACGTTTTGAACTTACCACCACTCGGTTGCTTATGTGATTTGGAGGTAAAAAAGAGAAACTTTCAGGAAAAACAACAAAGAAGAGAAATCTCGCACAAAATGTCGACATAAATACTTATGCTGAAAACCTGAAAACGAATTACACAGCATTAAGGACGTAAACAAATCCATCCAATGATTGGATTGGATTGTTTACGTACATTTTCCGGTTTGAGTGCTTGATACAGTACATGCAATGAACATGCCAATCGCGGTTAAAAGTAAATATAATAAAAAGTTAAATAATACGCTACTCACTTGAACTTGGGTCGGCGTCCATCTTGAAAGGCCGCGTCTTTTCCAGTGAACATGACGCATGCGCAGAAAGGCTTTTCGGGCTTTTCTTTGGTTTTTCAAAAATAGGCCTTTTTGTAATATTGAGGATGGGTTCCACAACCCAACCATTTGTTGGGTTTTTGTAAGGACTCAATGACAATAAAAGAAAAAGGTTAGCCGCAAGGTTTCATGCTACTAGGGTTGATACTTCCAATTTCATGTTATATTACCTTATTTTTTTGCTTTTATTTTAATTTATATAAAGTTTAAGATCAATATTTTACAGTGTATAAATATTTGCTTTTTAAATTTTGATTTTGATATTAATTTATTGCATAGCTTAGCATCTTTAGAAAAGTCTGATGCTTAACAAAATTTATTACATGAATTTCACCTGCATCTGCATTCAATTTGAAAAATTTTTGTCTTAAATATAAGTCAAAAAATTGGAAATAAAGAAAGATTAATGAATACGCTAATAAATTTAAAGTCTAAAATCAACAAGGACATTAGTTAGCGAAAGGTTTTGTTTGGGATTGTAGCCGGTTACCCCGGGCGAAAGCAAGCGAGAAGATGCGATCGTTACTTGGTGCTGTTTGTCATACTCTGATATTTGTTTATTGGCTAATTCTGGTGTGACGCACACAAACCGATCCAGAAAAGTATTCGATAAGCTGAATCGATTCGAAGATTAGTCTTTATAAGAACACAAAAGTGCTCTTATAGAGACTAATTTTTGGGTCTTTATAAGAGAGTATTTTTATAAGAGCAGGTCGCTATAAGAGCTTCCACTGTATAACAAACAGCACAAAGTAACGATCGCATCTTCTTCTCGCTTGCTTTCGCCCGGGGTAACCGGCTACAATCCCAAACTAAACCTTTCGCTACCTAATGTCCTTGTTGATTTTAGACTTTAAATTTATTAGCGTATTTATTTATCTTTCTTTATTTCCAATTTTTTGACTTATATTTAAGACATCATTTTTTCAAATTGCATGCAGATGCAGGGGAAATTGATGTAATAAATTTTGTTAACCATCAGACCTTTCTAAGGAAGCTAAGCTATGCAATAAATTAATATCAAAATCAAAATTTAAAAAGCAAATATTTATACTCTGTAAAATATTGATCTTAAACTTTATATAAATTAAAATAAAAGCAAAAAAAAGGTAATATAACATGAATTTGGAAGTATAAAGACTTCATAAAATAAGAAATAATTGTTTAAAGTGAGGAAAGCTCTGATTCGAACTGTGTTCTAAATCCCAATGATATCGTTTTCAGGTTGAGATTTCCTCCAGACTTTATAAATTAGTCTACTAAAAATACATCATTGAGGGAATCGAGTCCACCTTCCCGAAAAGCATCAAAATTGATAGTTTAGCTAAACGAGTTTATTGCTTTTAAACGAGTGATATTCTACACTCGAGTGTATCACTCGAAGTTTGCTCTTATAGCGACAAAAAACTCGGTACGGATTAATTACGCTATAAGAGCTTCCACTGTATTAAAAATATTTTCTCATTCAACTAAAATTGATTATTTTATATCGGAGCATTAAAAATCTACTTACAATAGTAATTTGTGTTGTTTTTTACTTATTATGATTCTTTTGTTTCACTGAAGGGATTAACAGTAGAATGTCTATATAAATAAAGAACGCATTTTTAAAAATATTGCTCTACATGTTTTCCCATTTGTTCCAAATATTGTTGTTGTGTTTGATTAAATATTGTTTTTTAAAATGTAAAGGTAGTTGGCCAAACCCTTAAACTTTAAAAAACAATCAATAGATATTTTTAGATTTAATTGCTTATTAGATATGTTTCTTTTTTATCCAATGGGCTGGTAAAGTATTTAATAATAGCTTCTTCAAAACACTTTAACCCATAAGGAAAGTTAAAAAATTTAAATTAAAAATTTCTATTATGGAAACCCTAGAAAGTTGTTTTTTGATGTAGAATGATAGTTGACGATTAACATAACATTTTGATGAATTTATATTTGATAAACAAACTAGATGTATTAAAATATAAGCTTATTTAAAAATTTGCTTAGCATATTCTCCTTGAAATCTACGAAGCTATTCTTGTCTTTGGGTATAAGAAAAATGCAACAAGTTTAAAGTTTTCAACTTATGAAAGGATGTCAAATTTCGCATGTGTACGTATAAAGTGATCAGACTTTCGCTTACTTAACGCACGTGCAATTTTGGAAGCAAAGTTTTATAAAAATTTCACTAAAAGAGAAAATAAAAGCACAACAGCCATTAACAATCTCAGTGATTAAACTTATCAACATCATTTAACTTTAGAACCCAAAAATCACACAAACCCGTACAAATTACCAATCCCATAAACACCTCACCAGGTAGCTCCTTCCATAAAAAAACCCTCTCTTCTTAAGACACCATCCAATCCTCGCTCCCCAAACAAAGAAAGAGGAGTTCGGTGGAGCAAAGCACCCATTGTGATTCGAATCAATAAATCAGCACGATCACGGGACGCTTCGTTAGAACTTTCCGTCAACTGGCTCCCCCCTTGTTTGACTAGCTGTTCAAACTCCCTTCTGCTTATGGGACTGTTTGGTATGAGGATGGTCGGTTTTTTTTTGTGTGTGTGGATTGTTATACATTTTTTCGCTTTTAGTGTACATGATTGTAGGTGTCATTGTTTTTTGTAGGGTATGATAAATGTGTAAGTTTTGGAGATAAATGTTTTAAGAGATAGACAAAAGTGATTAGTTCATTAACCCTTCAGAAGATTTAAAAAGTAATGCTAATGTATCGACTACACAAAAAATATCGATTATACAATACTTATAGGATGAAACAAAAATACCTAATACAAAAAGGACTCCAATCAAATTGATACATTTTACTGAAATCATTCTAAATTCTTTCGACAGAAGAGTGGTCAAGGGAGGATGATTTGGGGATAGTACATCCCTTTTCTGTAACCCAGAAATGTTTTGACCATTGATAACGAATACGCTAGAAGACGAATATTTTAATTTAAGAATCATAGTAGTAATAATTTTCGTTTATCTGGAAAATCACCAAATATTTAATAGAAGTGGAAATTAGTACACCTCAAGTTTTCTCAATTTATTGCCCACGATTCTAGAATACATACATGATATTAAATGTTATGAAAAAGAGCTTCATGTATGAAAATAAAATTACCTCATCGATTTAAAAATATTTAATTTCGGGTTCATTGCACTTAAGAAAACCATTATTCCTAAGTTAAATGTTTCTATTATAATAAATCTGCACGAAAAAAGTTCAGTTATTTTAAAAAACACCACTAAATAAATAATAAATAATTTCACTAAACTAGACTGCTAGACTGCCTCCTAGCAACCCAACAGGCTTTCTGTTTACTCGGTTTTCCCTTTCGTGTAGTGACGTCATAGGGCAAAAAAACATTGCAACCGAAAAGAGATGAGTCTTACTACATAAATTGAGCTTGATCCCACGGGATTTGGATATTTACGCTTACATATCATCAAGCTTCTCCTCAAGTTTATTGGATTGTAATAGGTATGTGAATGCTATTTTGTGTTTTTTATATTCTGATCCATGGTTTGAATTTAATGATCATGCTTGCTTCCCAAAACCTGGTTTAGTGATTAAATTTTGAGTAAAAATCGTAAAAATCGGGTGAAAATTTGAGGCAAAAAACTCATGATCGATTTTGAGTTTTATTGGTTTCGGAGCAAAATAGTGTTTACTTTTGAGCAAAACGGTTTTACTCAGATTGATTTACTCATTGATTCATAACGAAAAATATTTCGATCCAAAAATAAACTCAAACAGCAGCAAAAAAATATCGTTCACATCTCGCTAAAAGCGCCAATCTAATTTTTAAAATACTTATATGCTCTCTCTTCAGTATTTTTCAGAATAATCGTGGTATCTCTCCGTGGACGATTTGGCAATCTTTCGTGCGACAAAAAGGATTTTTAATCTTTGGTACGAAAAGTAAAACTCGAAAATAACGATCACAGATAATCATTAAAATTTTGATCACCAGTAATGATTAGGACGCAAGTTTTTCTTTTTCGATCGCCAAACGATGATCGGTGTTTGATAAAAAACGCTGCCTGATTTTTAAAAGTGGCAAATATCAACTTTGATCAGATTTTTAGTTTTTTCCATCTTCTTAATTAGAACTAACAAAAATAATGAAGCGCCTTTCCCAGATTAAGTTTATAACGTTGATTTTTGAAAGAGTGTAATACTTAATTGTTGAGATTTATCTGCTTTTTGTAAATATAATTTGGTTTATTATGCAGTGTCTGAAAAGAATTTATGAAAATCTCGAGTAAATACCCCTAAAACTTAGATGAAAAACTTTTCTAGAGTATTTATCAAAAGTAGTAAAATTTTGGAACACTTAACTTAATGAAAAATATTTCGAAAGCCAATACATAAAAGTTTGGTGCATAAAAAGTATGAGATTTTCAAAGTATGCTGTATCATGAAATTGTTTTTTTTTTCACTCTGAAAAACATATAAACAGAGTAAAGTAAGTTACTTAAAAGTTAAACTTAAGCAAGTAACTAACCAGCTGACAAAAAGTTAATCAAGTTTACGTGTAATAAGACCAGAGATGTTCGTTAAAAAACTCTTTAAAATCTAATTTTACGCAGAAAAATTTTACAGGCATTCTAAATTCGGAATAATAGCATTTCCTTATTTTAACAACATAGTTAAACTTTAATGGCAACGCCTGATGGCATAATTGCAAAAAAGCGCAACCCTCACCTTAATAAAGTTTTTAGATCTCTCTCCTGTAAGGGTAGTTTCCCTGCTTTACTGTTTTTCTTGTAAAACAAACCAAGTAAGTTTTATCATATTGCAGTAACTGCATTAAATTTAGTGCCTACTCCATAAAAGCATAGTAATAAACATCGGGCACTGGAGAAACGTATCTTCACTCTGAGTTGGAGGAAGAATTCAAAAAACTAGTTGTAAAATTTAACGGGGGAAAGCGTATTGAAGAAAAACTGGAATATAGCTGAGTTTGGGAAATATGTCTGGTTTGTGTATGATTTTTAATGAGAAGTTAAATTTTCATTCCGCTTCCTAGTAGCTAACGAAGAAGATTGGAATTTGTTGTTCGTATATTTTCTGATTTGGTTGAATTTTAACTCTATTGATCAGTTGGTTCTGCTTTTATGCGATATTTTTCCCATGCGATTTTTTGATTGTGTAATATTTATTAAGCAGTCTATCCTAAATACTTATTACATCTACACAAATAAGGTTAAGTTTTAAACAAGGTATTCAGAAGAACTAACGGCTGTAAAATAGCGTGCATATTAAAAATAATGCAAAAGCTAAATATTCCGAAGCTATAATGTATCCTATAGCATAGCTCGTTTGAGAATTTTTCCGTGAAGTCCTTTCTGGGATTCTCTTATTTACCCTATTAGTCCAGTAACCAGGTGTCAAAAAAGGGGTGTTTCAGGAAAAAAATCCGGAAGTTATTTTCTCAACGGTTTTATATGTTTTCGAGGGTGCTGAATCCGAATCTGAACTTTGCATACAAAATTTCGAATGGCATTTTAGTGAAAATTCGAAAAAACCCTAAAATTTCACCCCATTTTTTGATTTTCTACTTGTAGAACGGAAAGTATGGGTTTCTCATGAAAATGTTAATTATAGAAAATAAAGAAAATAAAACAATCTAAAAAGTTGCCAATTACAACTTTTTTGTCAGACGAATAGTTTGGCCGCGAGAGCGCGCTGAAAAACAGCCATTTTTTGGCCTCTCCGCAAAGAAATGGAAAACGCGCTCTTCTACTGTCTACAAAATGAAAAATATTCACTTTATCAACAAAAATTTTACACCACGTGAAAGAGCATTTAATTTTCTATAAATAACTTTCCTTAAATTATATTTTTGAGAAGGAGGAGGGAGCGAAGCAAAGATCAAAAGTAAAGTAGTTAATACTTTACAAAAGACTTTCAGTGGAAGTTGGTTCCTTGCACAAATAAAAATGAACAAGCAAATGAATTTTTCATTGCCAAAAAAACCGTTTCTGGGGGAAAATACTGAAGAATAATTAATTTAATTAATAATCATTGGGATAGAAATTTAGATTAAATCATACAAGAAATTATTAAAGCAGTGTTTCCTATTTATTTAAATCAAATGTTACTTTTTTACAGAAGATATGGTGAATTTTCCGCCTCAGGGGTGAATATTGCCAGATTTTTAGTGCGCTTTAAAGGCTAAACTATTGGTCTGACAAAAAAGTTGTAATTGACAATTTTGTATATTTTTTTATCTTCTTTATTTTCTATAATTGACATTTTCATGAGAAACCCATACTTTCCGTTCTACAGGTAGAAAATCAAAAAATGGGGTGAAATTTTAGGGTTTTTTCGAATTTTCACCAAAATGCCATTCGAAATTTTGTATGCAAAGTTCAGATTCGGATTCAGCACCCTCGAAAACATATAAAACCGTTGAGAAAAAAACTTCCGGATTTTTTTCCTGAAAAAACTACCTGGTTACTGGACTATATTGTTTTAAAAATTTTAAACATTATGATGCAGACAATTCATTACATCTACCTACTAAGTGTCAGAAATATTTATATGCAAGTTCTGTAGTATAGTCCTAGTGCTTGTTTCACATATCAGGTATAATTGTATTACAAAAATCTTTCTTTATTGGGATAAATTGTAATACTTCAATTTATCTGAAAAAACAAGATTTATTCTTTTAAAAAACAATTTTATACATTTAGAATGACACACATGTAAAAATTAAAATTAAATTATAAAATGCATATGAAAAAATATTGAGTTCATATTAATTGTGTTGTATAATGCGTGTATTTAAAATACAAATAATTTAAAAAGTGTTTTTAAATGATATACAGACCCCATAAAATCAAAATTGTATAAACAACGAATACAATAGTTATAAATATTCAGAATATTATGCACCTCTACATTTAAAATGCTACAAATGTTATATATACTGGAATAAATCAAATAGTTTTAACCAGTTTCTGTTAGAATATTAATACAAATGTTTCGAAATATGTATTTGAAAATTTCGCAATACTAAAAAAATACGAAATTATTAATTTAAATAACGACATGAATAGCACCAATACCTTAGAGATCAATTTTCATGAAAGGTAAAAATAAATATGAAAAATTTCTAAACATTCCCTTTGTTTTTGGAGCATTATTATTACAACATCCTTCCAAAAATGTCTTCGCTTTCTGATCAAAGCAAACTAAAAAAAAACAAAACAACAATGCCAGGTCAGCACATTAATTTCATTTCCCTCACGCGAATGTTAAAAAATTTCGTCGCTGAAAAATCAACAGTCTAGCCCATTTTTTCAAACGACATCTTATTTTTTATACACGGAGCGAATAGGAGGGCTATTCACAACATCATATGAAGAATTCCTCGCCATTTCCCAACCATAAAGTATACACTTTGTAGGAAACACTGCAGTAAAACATGCTTAATGGCCGCAATTTGCTAAATTGCAGCATTACTTCAGATTAATAGCACCGACTCCGGAAAATAAACACTGAAAATTACTACTCGAGCTAATTCTGTGCTTTAAAAACAGTTCCGGCGAAGTGTAATGAAATACTAGTTGTTGCGTCCTCATGTCATTTCGTTGTGGGTTTTTTTTTGTGTTTTCATTTTCGAAATACCTTTAGTTACTTTGTGGAGGATTTTTTTTTGTTGGATAGATTGGGAAGTGTGTGGATATTTGGGATGTTTTGAAAGTAATAATGGGTAATAACTAAGACATTTTTTGTTCGGAGAGTTTGTTCTTTGAAAAATAATTTTTTTCATGTGAAATTAATACTTAGTTGAAGTTTTGGGACTATGTTATTAAGGGGATAACCACACATGTTGGAATAGTTTTCGTTATTTCTCTGAATGTAGAATTGGAAATAATTGTATGGCATTGGGTGGGTGCCCGTATACAAGGTGGTACAGAAAGAACCAAGATTTTCAAAAATTAAATGCACATGTTTCCATGTAAACGTAAATAAATAATATTTATAAGAGAACAATATATACTGTATTACAAAGTGTGAAATAAAAACTATTAAATATTATACTTTCACGAGACTAAGAAACTATTCCGATTACTGTATAATTTCTTTGCAAAACCTTGAAGTAGATATACTACGAAACTAAAAACACTAAAGTAGTTCAAATTACTTTCTCTTAAAACAGTGGGAAAAGGTTTCCAGTTCACTAAATACTTTTTTGTAATAGGTAATGTAAAGAGAACAGTGAAAAATAAATGCATTGTTTCATGTTTCAGTTTCTTTGGAGTCGCAAAAAGAGCACATGTATTATTACTATTAAAAACTTCAATTATTTTGTCTTAATAAAATTTTTTCTTTGGTTTATATGTAATTTAAAATATTTCTTATTTACAGAGATAATTGTATAAATATGTAGGAGCTTTCACGGTAGGGAGAATACTACAGTTTATTTTTCATGTGTGAATAATATTTTCATATTTCTCGATCACACGAAACCTGAAGCACGATTTACACTATTTCAAGTAAAGTTTAAATATACCTGTCACAGGTATGCCGAAACTTGACATTTGAGCAGGATAGAGAGAAAGAAACGTAAGTTATTCCTTAAAAAGTAATAGTTGAAGATGTTTTTGTATCAGTGTCTGTTGTTTAATAGGGTAGAATTTTTTTGGGTGTTTCTCTTATGCTATTGATTGAAGTACTGAAGTGTTGACTTAAGAAACTACCTGACTAATAGGAAGACGTAGAAAAAAAATCAAAATTCATGCTGAAACTTAATAATTATTTGACTTAAGTCACTGTCACTATAAACAGCCCAATTCATCGCATGAATTATTTACCATAAAATATACGTACTGTTTTTGAGAACCCCGTCTCCTTCGTGAAGAACAAAAGTCAAAAACTTCAATTTCCTTGTTTTGCAAAGAGAGATACCAGACACCTTTAGAGAACCCCCTCCCCCTTTAAGAAAAAGAGAGATAATAAAGAGAAACACAGAAGAGAGAAGGAAGTAGCAGGGAGAAAGCTTGAAAGGAAGGAGATCTTCTGCATAAGCGGAGTTGAATTGTTCGGAAGCTGCTCTTTTGTGTCAAGGATTTAATTAAAGTTGAAAGAAACGGAAGAGGACCCAAATCCTCAATCTTGACAGCTGGTTTGTTCCATGACAAGCTTCGATAGTGCAACAGAACTTTATTTTTTCGGCTTCGAAGAATTCGAAAATTGGAACCTTATCGTCCAGAGAGGGCCTCTCGGCTTCGACAAAGGGAACGTACTATAATTCCAAGCTTGAAAAAAAAAATCTTGCTTATTTTATTGAAAGGTTGTTAATAAGTTTCATGAGTTTTGATTTATGGTGCTGTTTTCTATGCGGCTTTCATTAAAAAATGCATTGATTTTTTATGCTGGTTGGTTGGTTGGTTTTGCGATGCAGTTGGTGCCACTGCCAAAAACAAGCTTGTTAAAAGTTTCGAAATTGAAAATGAAAAAATATCTTGAAACGTAACAAATTACAATACGATATTAACGGTATCATTGGTAATGAATTATTACCAATAATGTTGGTTAGTGACTAATATAGTTTAATAACTTTAAAAATACTATTTAGTTACTTAAAGTATTCAATCGATTTTAAATATCATTTAAGTAATAGTGATTAATTATAATGGTTTGTGGATAACTTTTTTAGAGTTTTTCGTTCGTTATTAAAAAAAGGCTGAAATAGAAAACCCGTCATGAATCGATTTTTAAAGTTAATTGTAAGATTATTTCCTTATAAAGCGTTGGAATATTTCACCTCTAAGAATCTGATTAGTTTATAAGACTTAGTACTAATAGGTAAAGTAAAAGCTTGCAATAAACTATTCCTGGTAAAACACATAGCAGCAGCGTTTAGATGCTGTAATTACGTTTGAATTTGTACAAATGCACTCTAAAAAACCGTTGATTTAATAAAGAAATTGTTACCAAAAATCCTGTAATTTATGCAGGGAAATCCTAACACATTTATACAGACTACCGAGAAATAAACAAGTTTTCTAGAGTGTGTATACAAAGTTTTAAAGGCGAGGGGTCTAAAATTCTTTAGTTGAAAGTTAAAATGCTTCTAAATTTCACGGAAGTAATAAAGAATAATTAATTCTTGACCAAAAGGGAAAATTATAAAACCTATTGAAACAAGAGAACTCGGTGCAGCTTTTTAAATTATACCTAAAAAATACATTACTGAATATACAAACTAATAATATAACGTTTCCCCCCCCCAAAAAAAAAAAAACAGGTAAAAGCAACATGAATAGGATTCAGTCAACGAAAATAAATCATGGATGATAAACAATTCTAGCATTGTGTATGAATCACGTATTTCTTTTTTATCTAAGCATTAATTAATTAACAAATGGGATTATCTTCTTTTTTTCTGGAGAATGTGAATTAGTTCTCTGTTTTTATAAACCACGAAGAGATTATTCATTGAGAGCGAAGATAGAAACTTAAGCTTTGAATCCGAAAGAATGTTTATGAGTCTTAATTATATTATTTGGGTCTTGTTTTTTAAGTTATATTTTCCCGTGTAGTCTTCTTTTGGATGGCGTTTGGACTGCTGAAGTAACATATTTAGTTGCTTCAATAAACGTTAAAATATTTCGTTATAAATTACCAATAATAATTCTTATTTTTTTTAAGAATTATAAAAAAATAATTGTTACAGTTTCAGTATGAAAGGATAGTATAAAACTGTTATAGTACCTTCTTTTTTTAATTTAATATATTTACATGATTGATATAAATGTATGTTAGTATGTGTAACGAATTAACCAAATTAAAAAACATAAAATGACTTCTTTTTGAAAGCGTAATAATGCTTGTAATAGAAATCACATAAAAGCATTAGAAATTGGGATTTTTAAGCCTCTTAATGATTGGTAGTCTTAAAATAGTTTTTTTTTTGTAATAGTCAAACCAATGTTGTTTAAAATTTTCAGTATTTGAATGTAAAAAGCTTTAAATGTTTTCTTAAAACTTAAGCCATCTATTTCATGTGACTTCGTTTCAAGAAACACATGTTAAGATGTTTTAATAATATTTTTTTTATTTCCTAAATGGAAAATGAATTATTTAAAAAACATAGAAAAAAAAGAAAACATATGTTTGCTCATTGAACTTTTTATACTCACTTCACACATTTAGTGCAGAAGTTTTTACAATTTAATATATTTCATTTTCTTAGGATTTATGTTTTTTCCATTCTTATTATGCTCTATGTTTTCTTTTATATATTTTCAAGTTTTATTCTTTACTCAAAAACATCATATTATTTATACACTTACACTCAACACAAAAATAAACACATTTATGAATACTTTTTGTGTCTTCAAATTAACAACACTTTTGTTGAGTTGTCAGGTAGAACACTTTAACACCATGTTGTGATAGTGTTCTGAATAGGTTTGGGAAGTCTTAGAAATGTATGTTTACCTAGAAATGTGTTCTAAAAATACGTTTAATATCCGAAAGTGTTCTTAAATTTGGTTCGAAACACTATAAGAACACAATTTCTGCCTTTGCAATTTTTAACATCGCTTTTACAACTCTATCTTACTCTACATTCGCAACATTATTTATTGCAATACAATCAAAACGCCTTTTATTTGTATTATTGTGTTTACTTATATTTACAAAAGTCTCTCAAGCATTTTCAGTGTGCATTTGAAAAATCCACTGTGAAACACCTAGACTTTACTTAAATCCCATTTTATCGATACATGCCAGCTCGGCTTCCACGCGATGTTTAATATATCTCAAATCAAAATTCCATCCGTGTTAGCATCGCATCCCCGATATCTCTAACAGCACCCTACTCTTAACACCAAAATCCCAATTCGGATTCCCGGCATTCCCTGCACTAACTCCAGTTTAAAACTTTACGTTTTCGACTAACTCGATTTATCCCTAGCGAACTAGTAGTAAACGCCTATACACACACACAGAGGAAATTCTCTCAACACTGTAAACAAATAATACAACAAACACTGCAGAAGATACTACAAATTCAATATTCTTCGCGTGTCTGGGTGTTTTCCTCAAGCAACGAAACAACCTTTTCCGCCCTACACCGCCTGAGACTGACGTCGAATCCTATGGAGAGTTTAAGGCGTCCAGGAGAATAGCTGTCGTTGAAATCCTGCGAAAGCAATCTAGCGCAGATGTCAGGAAATATAAAATCCGGCCATCTCCTGTTCGATATTGTTTTTCATTCTTTTTTTTATTTCGCAGATAGACAAATTGTTTTCCCGGTTGAGTCCATTAAGGCCTATCCATCTTTTTAAAATGGTGAGAATGTGTTTTAGTTCTCACAACTGTGTGATACCTTGTCATGTTTATACGGGAGTTGAGTTATTTTTCATTGGAAATTGTCTGCCCGTTGCTTGTCCATTGAAAATTGATTTGTGGTTATACTAGGAGGGGTATTGCGTGTGTTGAACAAAGTCATTTATGGTGTTTTTATAGTGGATGTAATGTTTTATGTTAAGGAACTTTATTTTTAAGAAAAAATTAATAGCGATAGCGAACAAATCTTACAATGAACCATCCAAGAAAAGTTCGCTCATAGAAAACTAGATGCATTTATCTAAAAAAGGTTTATAAATATTATTTACAGTTGATTAACAAACAATTAGGTAGAATGTTTTTAAAATATTAATTATTTTTTAGAGCTAAAAGTTTGAAACTCGAAGTCTAGTTTATAATATTTTCCAAGTAGAATATATATTTTGGAATTATGAACGTAAATAAACATATAATATATTACCATTTGATTTTAGTATCACGGCGCATAAATATCATGTAGTTATTAAACTCCCTAAATGATTATTTCAAATGCACGTAAACATGCTTCATTTATTTTTCATATTCTAACGACATTATAAAAATTTTGACTTACCAAGGCTTTGGTTGCAAACTCTTTAACATAGGGATTCAAATTACCAAGAGAAATAGTTAATTCCAAGTTGGGAATATTTTCTCGAGATATTAAGGTTTCTGTTATAACGAGGGTATACTCTTCATTGTAAAGATAACTCTCACGCAAAATGAATTTCTTTTATTTATTTTTCAAAACACTTTACCCAGTTCACCTTATTAGAACATCAAAACTACGCATCGACAAGCTGAAAGCAATTTTCACAGTTAACTGCATCAAATCATTCGTATCAGCGAGTTTGCAACTCAAACTGAACCGAAATAGCGCTCTGAAATTTTCCTAAAATCCCAAACATGTTTCATACGCAGAAAAATCTCTTCCTCAGAAGTAACTCTTGGATATCTTTTCGAAAGAGCTCACAATTCTAAAAAATACTTTCTTAAAAGCCTGGAGTAGTTACATTTCCAAAGGGAAATTTTCTCAAAAAGATATGCTTGGAAAGACTTAAAACTCTCGTTTTAGTTGCTTTTCGCACAGTGATACGCTTACATTTATTTCAGTTATAAAATGGGAGATATTAATATTAGTTTTTATTAGTAGTTTGAAAGTAAGGTGTCATTATACAGTTTAGCAAATCATACAGTTAGTCCCCGTTTATCCGATTATTTGCTTTTTCCGACCGTTAGTAATTTATAAACGAAATAATAAATGCTATGTTAACTTATTACGTCTTTTAAATTTGAAAAAAGAAACCAATTCAATCCCTTTTATCATTCACTGCTTTAATTGAAATTAATATTACCCGATTTGCATGAAGGTCCTATAGAGAGGCGACTTAAAAGGAGTCTATTGTTAATTCAATAAAAATCACTCGTTTTTCTCATGAAGGATTAAAATTAACTACCTTCTAATCGTTCATTTTCTTAACGAGTCATATGATTATTTTTATAACCACTCATTAATTAAATTATGAGAATTAAAAATTTTAAATGATACTCACTAAACTTCTGATTTGTTTAAATACTAATAAACCCAAGATAATAGTATTTAAAGATGCATTAATTTCTTCATGGTACGTTTTTTATTACAAAATTATTAATGCCTTTAAAATGGTTTTTGAAGGTTTCGAAACAGCTTAATGCTAAAAAGTCATTTTAAAACACTTAGAATGTCACTTTTTGGAGAAAAAAATTACAAAAACTAACAAAAGAACTCGTACTCAAAGTACACAAAAATCTATGTGCTTGATTTCTAATTGCAAAACCTTTCCAAACAACAAATAAACCACTATTTGAACAAGATGTTTAGAGACCACCAATGCATACAAACTACAAAGAGAAGCCTTTTATCCAATGTTCGATGTGTACAAAAAAAATCAACCTCTATAAAACCCAAACTCCCTTTTTCTACTCAACAAAGCAAACCTTTACACAATTTATTTAGTTAGTCTACTGGACCGTCTGGTCGAAATCATACAAATTGATTTATAGCATCCTTTCTACATCTGACTGTAGAACGAGGTCTATTTTGTAGCATTAGCCTCGACGGTAACTTTCTAGTTAGAAACATTTATAGCGTCACAGCGACGGGAACTTGACTGATATTCGCTTCCCATTCTGGTCCTGTTTCTCCGCATATTGTTTTAATTAACTAGTCCCGTTTACTCTCGAACCCTCTGTCCCTTTGGGATTCAGTTCGGAGGAGAAAACCGAAGGCCTTAATTTATTGTAACCTTATTACTGTGGAGCTGTGTACTAGGATGTGTTTTGATAAGGTTCCTTTTCAATAAATGGGTTCTCTCTTTTGACATTCATGGTGGTTGGATAACTGGTATGTATTTTTGTTATGTTTCTCAAGGATGATACTACAGAATTAATTAAAAACACAGATTTGGGATACTGAGAATTTTCAATGCACGAAACGATAAAAAGGATAAATGTAGGTTTCCTTATAATACAAATGAAAGCAAAAAGTAATACACCCTATAATTAATCTGCTTTATTTTATTGAAGGTTTAGGGAAAAATTTATCCAATGCCTGATGGTATTTTTATAGTAGCATTTATTAATGTGTTTTAAAAAAAACTGAAAACTATTATACGTATACTGTTGTGTAGAAGTTTAATTATTTTTCTTTTCTTTCTGCTTAGTGTAGAATTTATGATACCCTAATAAACATTGGGTAAATTAGTGTGACTTTTCAAAATTAAAATACATTTTTTTTTCAAAAAATTTTCCAGGTTTGTAATTTGAAAGCAAATAAATTTATACTGTTTAATTTGTCAAACAATTATATAAGGTATCATCCTCCTCTAATTAGATGATATTGACAATTATTAAGATCATTAAAAGCCATATTCACAGTCATCAGCGTCATGATTAACCAGCAGTTAATGAAAGAAAAATTAGCTTTTCGCTGACACTGATTGGTGGAATACTTCTTTGACCTAGGATTTAACACCGACGCTGATGGCTGTGAATATGGCTGCTAAGGTTTTCTTCTCAATTGTTTTTGGTTTTTTTTTTTGTGAATTTTTTGGGATATCTTCATAATTTAAAGAAAAATAATATTGTTTTTCATGAAATCACTTTTACTTCAATACACCTATGAGACATAATTCATAATTAATATTATTTGCAGGATGTTTGGTCTAAAATTGAAACTGAGTCATGAGTTTTAATTCGCTGACCCATTTCAGTCATTAAGGATTCATGCTCAAGATTACACATGCTTGTGTCCTTGTGTGTTAGAGGCAGAACATCCTTTAAATTTGGTATGTTTCTTTCAATTTTTTATTTGAGAGTTTAAGTTTATCTAACCAAAACAGGCATACCTTAACCCTAAGCATATTTAAGTATTGATAACGTAGGGGGATTTTTACATATTCACCTTCTAAAAACTAAAAAATGGACTTCCAAAAACGGGTTCTAAAAATATCACTAAAAGTATCACTACTGAATTTTCCAGAATACATTTTTTCAAGGTCACAAGAAAACCTCATTAGACTTTTTCTTCTTTTGAGGTTTTAAATAAGTTATACTGAGATTTTCTTACACGCTAAATATGGAATAACTACATAAAATAAATATAAATAAGCAGAAAGTCTCCCAACTACTCTGTAAAAACGCGATATGAAAGTTGTAAGTTTATTCCACACACTATCTTCAGCATTTCTTTTTTGAAAATAATCTTGCTACTATAGAGCATTTTCAATCACATGACTCGGACCTAACAACGGCCTTAGCAACAGAAAATGTTACAGTTTTTTGCCCTACAGAGGTTAACAGTTACAGAAAATGACTGGCCGTGGAATTCTTCGATTGGAGCATTTGCAATCACGTGACCCCATACCTAAAAATCGCCTTAGCAACAGATAAACAGCGGCCTTAGGAACAGCTAAAAGCCCTACAGAAGGTACACAGTTAAAAGAAAATAACCGCTTGTGACGTCACCTGAAAACACTCTATTTAGCATTTAACTAGTGTTTCATTTTTACCATTCACGGATCCAAGCTTAACATTAAACTTTTAATAACCAAACAAAAACAAAATTGATTGCAGCCAAAATTCAAAATGATTCGTAGAGAAAACTTATTTGAGAGATTATCTCAAATTACTCTAGCTACTGATCCAAACGATTCAGCAAACATAAACAAAAAAAAAAACTTGTGTCTCTAGAATTCCAAACTTCCTGGGGCTCAGAAAGAAGTAAAAAGTAAGAATATGGTCTTTTAAGTTTTCAAAAATATTCACTGCGAACAGTTTGCCAAATGCAAACTGAATACGCCAAATTAAATTCTCTCTCGCTGCCACTCTTTAGCATATCATATTTCATGCAGGCAAACATCCGAAAGTTTTATTTAATGAATCAGTTTGTGGCAGCAGCCGAAAAGTGCCGTTTCTACTTTTTCTTTCCGACAATTTTCGATAGTTTAATTTTGAAGGAGTGTTTGTTTTTAAGGAAAATGGTGACTAGTTTTCGAAGTTAATTAATAGTTCTGCTTAGCAAGAAATCGTGTTTGGTTTTTGATTTTGTGAATCCAATCTGCATTTTGCAAATTGGAATAAAAGAAAGAATCTCTTCGAAGCTTTTATTTTTGTTGGTTTTCTGGTTTTAATAAAATTGGTTTCAAAAATGCAAGTTATCTTTATTTTTTTTAATAAAGAGTAATTTCAAATCTAGTGTAACCGTAATAGGTAAATACTTCATTAAAATTTTCTGCTTTCTTCAAGTTGGAAGGTCTAATTAGGTTGATATGTTTTAAAACTATAAGACTACAGTTAATTTTTATTTGAAATATAGTTTTATTCATCTATCTTCTTTAATTAAAGTATTACTACTTTTTACACTGCAAAAGATATAAACATTAGCCTTTAAATTATATTTAATATCATTTGAAGCTACCAGACTACAAATTTTTTTCCGAGTTAGTCTATTAAAATATCGTCTTAAAAAACTGTTTTTCTGCAATTTTTTTCAAAAGCTTAAAATCCATTTTGTGAACTTCATATAAACTGGCGCAATAAATAAAAAATCACTACAATATAAGGACTTACAAGATATTTCAACTTCCATGTAAAACTAATGCTTACTTGAACCAATTTTATAGGTCTAACCACAAAGTAAACTACACTAGAAAATTAACCACAGGAACCATTTATATTAGATCTATTCATGAAAAAAAGACACCACACTTTTCAAAGAAACATTCAATTTTGATTTTAAAAAAAAGTTTATTTGAGTGCACAGATAGATAACGAGAAATCAATGTATATCAAATTACGTTTGTGATAAATGGCAACTGCCACTAATCGTAGAAGTTCTAAATGTTTCACAGAAGAGTTAAATTGTAACGCGATTGGATGAAGCTCAAAAGTTCCATACAAAAAAAGTTCTTTTCAAACTCGACTGTTCCTTGTATTGTATAGATCTTCCTGATTCATGACCTCACCATTACACTGGACATATATATCATAAGAAAACTTTTGAGCCTTTTTTCTGGGAAGAAAGGCTCGCCATTTAGAAGAAATACGTGTGGCAGCTCTCAAAATAGTCATTTTTATAGGTTGATGGCTAAATTTATAGAGGCTTTACAGTCACCTAATGGTTTATGAAGGTGCAAGCAAAGTTACGTTTGTGTAAAGCGCATAAAGATATGTTTTTTTTTCAGTTTTTGAAATGTTTGCGATGTTAATTTATTTGCTTGCGTTATTTTTTCTGGGTTTTTTTTTTACAAATTGCTAAAAAAACGACTAAATGCGATTAAACCCAGGTAAATAACGATAAACATTACCTTTTTATAAGTAGGGTTATTGTTCCTTTTCTTCTGCAATTACACTTTTTTATGAGGTGTAAAAGCATCGCTTTTGCTGGTTGTTATTTGTAGGCTCATGATGACTATCTAATGCTCTGAATTTTTCCTTCCATGTGGAAAATGTTTACAGCAAGCAGATTTTTATTATCAAACATATACAACAGAACAGATATTTAGTACATGAAGATAAGCTTTACATGAATTTCACAAATCAAATCTACATAATTTATTTGGCATCATACTCTCATATATACTCATAACATTTTTATATATTTATTCCTTTACATATTCATCCTTATTTATTTAGGTATGGCATAAATAACCCGTTTTTATTTTACTAAGCACTTTATCCTGAATAAAGCGGTCTAAATTACGGCAACGTTTAGTATCTTACGGGTGAATAAAAGATCTAGAAAAATTATAATTCATGGGTAGAGAGTAATAACCATAATATCTAACAGTTTTCCCCCTATCTCCGTTACCTCCCCCTATCTCCGTTATCCCCGTTATGCCCTACCTACGTATTGTATAAGTATTTAGTGCTTTGTTATATGTCAGCTATTGCCATCTACATTTTTAATGATTTCCGTATCTCGGCTAGTATCTAGTAAGTGTGGTTCCACTCATCACTTATCAAGCCATCACAGGGTTTCTTTGTCAAGAAAATAATTAAGTTATCCCCAACGATAAAACACAACACACGAAAAACCTAAGACAACATAATCAAATTCTAGCAGCAAGGTTTCTATCATCCATTCATTAACCTCTTCAGCCGGTTCAATATTTCATTCATAAGAACTTGGAGTGGCTTCTCATAGGCTAGTAAATAATCTACTATACCAGCTTCTCAGGCTCGATAATAAGTAACGAAACAATGAGCTTTACTGAGATAATCGAATATCCCCGCCGCTTTTCCCGCTGGAACCTGGGGAAATCCCTAAATTAAGGATGTTTGTGAGAGCTGGTATTTTTTTTTATGGAGGAAGTTACATTTTTATTCATTAGTGACGTTTTAGGAGAGTTGAGAGTGACGTTTATATGAACTGGGGATCGGTAGTGTTACAGCTGATGCTTTGCAGGTTTCATTGTTTTAAAAAGCAATGAAATATATGTATATAGGGGAAAACGGGGCAGTTTAATACAGCAAAATTCAAATCCATTTTTTGAGTGGAAAAAATGACTTATTCGGATAGTTTTTTTTTAAATATCTAAGAATGACTCAATTTTATAGAACCAATTAGAAAAAAATATAAGTTTAATGAAAATTAAAGTATAACGACCTTTGTAAAAATTCAATTTTGTATCAAAATGCCCCACCAGTGGGGCATTTCGATAAATAGCTTGGGGTATTTTAATACAGTGATTAATTTGCTCAAAAATAATAATTAATAACATATTATTACTCATTTCTAAATATTTATTTAAAATGTAATAGATTTATTTTTAATAAATTTACTTATCCATTCTTTTGCACAGCAAATGTATACCTGATGTAGAACACATTCTAAAGTAAAAGTAAACAAATCTAGAAAAGAGGAACCAAATTATGAGTATGAATGTAGAATTATCTTCTCAATTTATGTTGAAAGAAACCTTCTTGCTTTAACTATAGCATTATTATTCGTAATACATCTATTCAAAAAAATAATAGGTACACATTCTTTATGAATATTTTTTCTTTTTTTTTTCGTTAGAAAATTCTATAACACGAAAGAAGGGGTCCTCCTTAGGGTGTCCTAAGGATAGGGTCGCCTCTCAAAAGAAGAATCTATTTCGGAAGATTTTATGGGGGACCCTCCATTTTTTATAACTCACAAGGAGAGGATCCCAACGTGTCATCGCCGATTTGGTTCATTTTTGGTGTGTAAGTAGTGCATGACTAGGACATCAATTTGTGAAAATATTAAGAAGCAACTTTTAGAAATTTTAGAGAAAATCGCGATTAAAAATTTTAACATGTACTAATAAATTTAATGAGATTCGTATCTTGCAAGCGGATCGTGGTGTAGCGGTAAGAGCTACGATTTCCAACCCAAAGGTCCCGGGATCGAGTCTCGCTGCATACCATATTTTTAATTTTAATTTTTCACGCAATTAAGAACACTGATTTGAAATAAAGTAGTACATTTATAATTATCAATTTTAAAACATTTTTTAAATATTTTTTTGTGGGAAAAATCAATATAACCGGATAATATGGAATCATATTTATAAATATATTATTATATTGTTTTGAAAAAATCTTTTCATTCCTTGTTTCCCCAAAAAATAATTAAGAAATCCAATTTTTTATGATCCTATTGTAAATGTTATATATTTACCCCAATTTTTTTTTATTTTAACTGTCAAATCAGACACATACCAAACCCTTTTAGCATAACAAAATTGCGTACTTTCTTTTGGATATTTAGGGATAAATTAAGGTGAAACTTCATCTATAAAAATAAATTTTTTTTGTTTATAAAAAAAAAATCTTTTCATTCCTTGTTTCCCAAAAAAATAATTATTAAATCCAATTTTCAATGATCCTATTGTAAATATTATATATTTACCAAAAAAAATTTTATACACAAAAAAAAATGTTTTAAAATTGATAATTATAAATGTACTACTTTATTTCATATCTGTGTTCTTAATTGCGAGGAAAATTAAAATTATGGTATGCAGCGAGACTCGATCCCGGGACCTTTGGGTTGGGAATCGTAGCTCTTACCGCTACACCACGATCCGCTTGCAAGGTGAGAATCTTATTAAATGTTAAGTACATGTTGAAATTTTTAATCGCGATTTTCTCCAAAATTTCTGAAAGTTGCTTCTTCACAAATTGATGTCCTAGTCATGCACTACTTACACACCAAAAATGAACCAAATCGGTGATGACACGTTGGGATCCTCTCCTTGTCAGTGTTATCCACAAAACCTTAACATTAATTTTATCGATGTTCAAATCCATCCTTTAAATGATTAATAACAAGAATGGGAATTCAGGAAAAAATGCATTTTTTTTTTCTGTGTTCAAAAAGTTAGGGGATTGTCCATTACAGCTTTAATTTCTAACCATAATGGAAATTTATTAAGATTACGTAAGATGTAAAGGTGCTTTTCAAGAGTGCAAAGGCAATTACCACAAAAGACAACCCAATCCATTCTCCCTCATTATTCCCTCAATCACAAAAGCGAATACAAATCACGAATTAACTCAAACTTTTGTCTCCAAACCAATAAACAACTCCCCATGATAAACACTCAACAATAAATAAAAAGCAATCAGATCACTATCACTCCATCATCATCTTGCCCCTGGGACCCAATTTTCCCGATAATTCATTCAACAAAACAGAGAAAGCAAACCCTCCCTCAAAGGTAACCAAATAACCCCTCAAAAAACAGGTAATGTATTGAATCTATTGAATTAAAAGCAATCCCTAAATAAGGATATTTATTAGTCCACAAAACAAAGGAAACTGATCCATCCTACTGACAAAACGTGCTGTCATCGCTTTCGTAAGAAACCTCCTTTCCTTCTTATTGTTAGTTCGCTCTGGGAATTGAATTATTGAGTTTTTTCCCGGGCTTCTCCCATCACTTCCCGGAAAAAGCTGTCAGGGTGGATATTTACAAAAATTCCTTAATAGCCTTGCCGGATGCGAGCAGTTTAATGGAAGCGGCGCTTTCTTTTCTCGACGGTTGGAGGAAAGTGGTGTTTTAATGCGTTTTTCGTCGTGGTTTGCGTTTTGCGTTGAGGTGTTTAGCCGGGCGTTTAAGATTGATATTGAGGTGTTGAGGGGAACGTTTAGGAAAATGAGGATTTGCGTGGGGTTTGAAGGATTTCTTTTTCTCGGATGGAGATGGGGTGTTTGTTCTGTGGAGGTTGTTATGTTTTGTAAATGCTTTATTTTGGAATGTTTTCTGGGGAAATTTATTGCGTTGTGTTTCAAAAAAATATGAACGTTTAAATCGTGATAAAGATGTATACTGTATAATATGTAAATTATTTTTTTCATTTAACAACGAAGCTGTTTTATTTTTCAATGACATCATATCGTAAAATATCAAACGCCTATTCAGATTAGACGTATTCTATGGCGGGATTTGAGTTATCCTAATGAAAACGGTATTTTTGAAGCGGCTCTTTAAGACCAAATCATTATTTTTAACTATTTTTATAACTACCACGCGTCACATTTATCCCCAAATTTTATATTTTTGGACTTAAACCACTGACATTCAGGGAAACTCAATTAATTATCTAAAATTATACATCCGAAGGCATAAATTATCATACAAATATACTGATGGGGAGTAAAACTAAATGTTTAATATTACTTTAATTAAGTCGAAACATGAATCTTTAGCAAAAGTGTCCGAAGATGTATGTTGTTGTATATTGTAAAGTACTAAGTTTGATTTATCAATGTCATTTTGGTGTGTGTTTATTGTCAAAAATGCGTCTTTGCGAAAAATGTACTTCACTTTCACATGAAGTAGAATTTAATTGGGCCTATCTTGTGATCTTGGAGTATGTTGTGATGATTTGGCGTATATGAAGAAAATAGTGATTTATAATCGTAATTTATAAATATTTTTGAACGTAGTTGGTTTGTTTCATACATATGTGTGGGAATATTTTAATGGTTGGTACTTGGGAAGATTGTTTTACCCATATGTAGGAGGAATAATAACTGATCATGATTCTTTATTATCCCAAACTGGTCTAGTGACCTTGACCTTAGCGGGAAAAGAGGGTAAAACTGATAAAACGGGATTCTTCAAATTTTCGACAGCACTTTACTGTGATTTCATAAGGGTAGAACGCTTTGGGTCAGGATGACCCGCCCCGCGGTATTAGGTATACAAGTTTTTTACAAAAAAATGGTAAAAGCTAGAATCCTCATTTTTTCACAGTTAACTATTAACAATGATTCAGGAAAAGTCACAAAATTTTTTAAGTCTGCGTTTGTAACTTTTTGGGAAAAACGAAATCAAAACTCGTTTTGGGTCAAATTGACCCACTTCGCGGTTCTAGTGTTAAAGTTTTAGTAAAAAAAATTACCGTTTCAGAAGAAGTAATGGATAAAAGCTAACTGCCAGATATTGTAGAATAAATATATTTATATATTAATGGATTATTAAAATTATATTAAATTTGGAAGCAACGAAAACATTTTTTAATTCAATCCAAGATCTTTAATTCAAAGAAGATTTAGAAAGAGATACTTTGCCCAGGGTGACAGTGTGTGAGAAACATAATACTATGTAAGACTATGTTTTCCTCTATAAAATAATTAAAACTATCATAAATTAAAGCAAAAAATTATCAATTACCCACTATATTCAAGATCATAACTCCACTCTATTTCATACTCCACCTTGTCGTATCCAAAATCCCCAAACCAACTTACACTAAAGAAAAGAAAACAGATTTCTCTGTTATAATCATCACAATTCAAAATAATTAACGCCGCCAATATTCACTCTTCCTTTTCCAAATCTATCCTATCTCCCCCAATAACCCAAGCCATCTTACTCCAAAGAAAAGGCAACGCAGCGCAGATCATTCTCTCTGTCATCATCACTAGATAATTTACCCCACTATACAATGATGATAACTCCTTTTTTCCACACTGTCTCTCCCAATAATCCCACCACCCAACTTAACTAACTCCAAAAGAAAAGGGGCAACGCAGATTCTTCCCCCATATCTCCCTCATTGCCCCTTATCTGCCGCCAACACGGGGCGTTGCGAGGGCGCAACAGTGTCCCCCTGGCGATGGATCGATAAACAACTGCACGTTGCTGACCACCCGGAGTCAATAGGGCTGAGGCAGGGGCGCTAATGGGTGCGCCCTGGCATTTTAAGGGGGGCGCTTTTAATGAAGTGAATGTCTGGTTAAGGGGTTGGACAGACTGGATTGTTTTTACTAATATGCGTGTGCTTGTGTTTCATTATTATTTATGTAGTAGTATTGAAAGTGGGAAGAATGGAGTGTGGAATCGTCAGGAGGCGTTTTTATTTGAAGAATGACCTGTTGCGTCACGGTCATCCGGTGACCGCAATTATACTCCGTAGCAACGTTTCCTGACCCTATGCCGTCACTACGCGGAAGGAGAAAATGGGTAAACACAAAGCCTGTTGGGTTGCTAGGAGGAGTTTCGGTACGCAAATTGTGATAAAAAGACGCTATATATGCATGGGTTTAACAAACTAATCATATTTTCAAATTGACGTTCTTCATTTCACTCAAAATTCAGGCACTGCGATGGGAACTGCATTGTTTGTTAGAGACGCCATGGGGTCAACTAACGTTGCTGTCCAGTATAGTATTGAAAATAGGAAGAATGGAGTGTGGAATCGTTAGGAAGCGTTTTAATTTGATGAATTGACATGTTGCGTCACGGTCATCCGGTGACAGCGAGGACATTCAGTTATTACTGCACATAATTTTTATGGGTCGAGTACCTCTCTCCTAACAACCAGGTATTGTGACTGAATTGTGACGGTTAAATTGAGTGTCATGAGTGCCAATGGAAAGTCTGTGTGACTATATTAGACAGCAACGTTAGTTGACGCTATGACGTCACTAACAAACAAAGTAGTTCCCCTCCCGGTGTCTGATGAATATTGAGTGAAATGAAGAACGTCAATTTAAAAATATTATTATTTTGTTAATCCCATGCTTATATAGTGTCTTTTTATCACGATTTGCGTACCGAAACTCCTCCTAGCAACCCAGCAGGCTTTGTGTTTACCTATTTTCTCCTTCCGCGCAGCGACGTACTGGGTTCAGAAAGGGTTCAGGAAGCGTTGCTGTCGAGTTGAATCCCGCAGGTCGGCGTAACCACGAAATAACGTCAGAAAATTTGATTTACGGTATCCTTCATACTCATCACTCATCATTGTTTTCCCTGCAACAAATTGTATAAGCAGCGCTTGAACCCAAGGAATTTCATGGTTTCTAATAGTTAAATTAATTCATACTAAACAAGAGTTTTCAAAAAGATAAAATTTCACCCTCTTCATGTTATCATATCCAATCCACCCACCACACAAACAATCATCAACCAATCCCCATTCTTTAAAAACCTAAACAAAATCCTAAACGCCCATCCCATTAACCCCAAAACACTTTTCTCAATCCCCACACAAAGCACGCTTTCTGGTAAACACCCGACAGCAATTTACCCCGGTGGCCCATCCCAAGCAACCATTTCGCAATTATGAGAGCCCTTGCCATCAAACTCCATTTCGCCCTGCTGTTCCTGTAAAGTCCTGTAAATTGCGATCCGTAACAGTGTTTCAGCAGGGCGTTTTTCGTCTCAGTTTCGTTGCTTTTCGTTCTTTCGTATTCTACTGCTGGATGGATTGAAACGTCTCGCTTTCTCTGCGAAAGTTTCTTTTTCTTTTCTTTTCTGGGGAATATAGATCCTTGAACACGTTTTGCTTGTGGGTGGTGAAAGGGTTGCGGCTGTGTTAGGGTAGTTGAAACGATGAGATAGATTGAATGGTGTTAGTCAGGATGGTCACAGAAAATTTGTTTCGACATCCTGTTATAATTCCATGTTTTCTCTGATAATCTGGTAAGATTTTCCCTGATGTTTTATAAAAACGGTAAATTATTATCTTCTAGAAAGCGGGAGAATGACGGAAAATACAAAATGCCCTGCCTAAAGCGGGAATATTTATTAAATGAATAGAAATTTGCAGAAAACATTTCAGTTCATAAAGTTTTATGTAATTCTCACGATATTCAGGATTTTGTTTTGCAGAAAGGAGCATATAAATACACTTTTCTAAGGCTTGAAAATCAGAAAATTGTGTAATTTATTTTTGAAACTTTACTAATTTTCAAAATTTTCCTGATTATTATCAGATGTTCGAAAATTCCCTGTTTTTTCCATGATAATTCCAGGTTTTTAAAGTTTTCTAGGTCTGTGGCCACCTTGTTAGTATGAATTAATATGATATTGTAGTAAGTGTAGGTAACTAAGTAACTATAAGTAAGTGAATTGTAAGTAGGTATTTAATGTTTCAATAAAAACCCGTGTTGGGTACTTAGATAAGTCGAATTAAATGTAGAACTTAGTAAATTAAACATTTACTCTTAAGAAAATAATATTTCAATTAAAAAAACTAACCGAACCATAAAAGTGTAAAAAATAATGTATGTCGTAAATTAAGATATTTTTATAATGTTTTAGATAAGTTGCTACTTAAATTCATAAGGTCATGTTTTTCTTTAAGATATTAAGATAAGATATTTATTAACTTTATAACTAGTTTTTTAATTTCACATTAAAATTTATCAAACATGGGTAGGTTATTTTAGTTCTATAGAAACTGGTTTAGATTTCATGCAGTCTAATGGTAAACATAAATTTTTTACTTACAAAATAACTCTTGTTACGTCATAAGAAATCATTAGGAAGTAACATCCACTTACCTAGAAAAAAAAAGAACAGATTTAATTACAGGGGAATAACCTAAATTCACATTTTTATAAACATAAATATTTTTTTCTACTAAGTATTAAACTTAAGGATATCTTTTGAAAGTATTTTGAGATACTTTCGCTTCCAGTAAACTTGGTTAAAATTGCTTTATAAGTTCGAATATAAAAATTGGTATCTGAAAGACACAAGCAACTATTCTCCGCTTCGAGTTTCATGTTTAAGATTTCACAAAATTTTACCCCCTCAATGCTATTTTATTACGCTTAAACTACAATATTAAAAGAACCAAATGTGCTTTGGGCACTGCAGTATCTGTTCAGACCACATGTCTAGACGTTGCTGGAAGAAAGAAATGGGAACAGATATCTTCCAAGTCTTGCTTTTCACTGTTTCGAACATGTGTCATATGACCGCATTATATGGAATCCTTGGATTTCAAATAACAAAATGGTTTTTGAAGTCAAGGCAGTCGATTTTTCGATAAACAAGATATTTTTCCCCCCGAAATTGAAAACAAAGTAACTATATTTTTGAAACTTTTGAACATGTTTTTGTCAATTTATATCTACTTTAAGTTCTTTTTATTATGTGCTGAGATGTTTGTTGGGCGTAAATAGCCCGATTTGAAGTAAAAAGGCAATTTTGTGTAGAATAATATGCATTTCTTTATGGGAAATTAAATTTTGAATTTTGTCAAACTGTTTTTCTCATGAAAACTGATGAAGACAACAATTTCTTTAAAATTTTGTAATTTTTTTTTAATCTTCATCATATGAAGACTATTTCAGTATATATTCAGTTATTTATCTTGCTAATAAGTAACAAGCAGTTTTAACGCTAAAAATTAGAAACACCACCAAAACTCCCAGCCAAACTGATTAAAATACAGAAATATATTGATGAAAACACTCAAATTTCAGTGATATATATGACTGTCAAATCGAAAATGCTTCAAAATTCAATCAGCTTTACCCTTGTTGATGGCAACGCCTCTATTACTTTTTAAATTGAAGATTCACAGACATAGTTCTGATCATGAATATATTTATTTTGATAAGAAACCACTCCCTCCACAAAAAACAAATCACCAATCCAAGAAGAAGAACTTAATTGTTATTCAGACCGAAGCCCGCTAACAAATGCACAACAATAATACGTAATGCAAAACAACAATTCGGAAAAAAATGTATGACGTTTTAACAAAGTAACATTAATACATAACAATGAAATACATTTAAAAATAAGTAAATAAAAGAATTATAAAAAATACAAAAAAACCCTAAATGGTTAACCAATTAATAATTACTCGTAATTACACACGAAATATGAAAAAATCACACTTCCGAAGACAAACCCTCAAGAACCGGTTCAAACTATTTGCGGATGTATTTAAAGGTCACATTTAAAAAATTTTCCAAAACATAAAATTTATCATAAAATAAATGAAATTTAGTAGCTTGTATACATAAATCAACCATCAATAATAAGAAAACCAAAGGTAGATCTAATTTAATCGAAATTTAAGATTCAAACTTAGCGCATTTGTAGTGTGAGTCACGGATGAAATTAGCCTGTGATAAAAACATTAAGGTGACATCCCGGTAATACACCCCTATAACAAACTACACCCAAAAAAATTCCACAAAAAAACCATGCGACACCCTTCCCTTCACAGCAAAAAGCAATGCATACCAAGCATCCTATTAAACCCTACCCTAATAGCCAGAGAATCGCCTTTCCTTGCCAGCCCTCCCATACAAAATATACCTATCAAAAATACAATCTAAACGGAAGGAGGGGGAGTAAAAACGAAAATTCCATTTTCTAAAGGTCCCAAAGTCACTCACGTCATTCTAGGGGAGGTGAGCTCCCTCCCTTCTCTCCTATTGATCGTTCTTCCGCCGCTAAACCGTCCGGAACTGTGGGGGCCTCCCTCCCTGATTTCGGGGAAGGATGAAACTCTATTCCGCGAGTCGACAAGTTGGGGAGGAGATTCAATGGATGGATACTCTGTTGTTGGGAGGTTGGTTACCTGGGTGGGTTGTTCGAGGAGGGTGGTAAAATGGGTGGGTTGGACTTTGTTAAGTATGGGGAAAGGTTGAAGGAATTGGAGAGATTGTACCGTCGGAATTATAGTTTGTAAGGGCCAGAGAATGAATGTCAGTAGTAAATATAGGTGATTCTAAGTTCATTTTAAAAACGTATAAGTAGGTATTATAGAAAAAGATTTAGCTTATTAAGTTTTAATTATGTCTTTTAACTCTTTCAAATTCAACCTCCAACTAAATTTCACCGATCAAGACAAATCTCATAAAAATATGTTTCATTAATTAATCTGAAGACATAATTAATTCAAAATTAAGTTTAATCTCAAAAGGCTCTGACCCCCCCTCCTCTATCTCTCTTGCCGTTATCTCTTACTTTTCTCTCATATCTTTTTCTCACTTCTTTTTTCATTTTCTCTTATTCTCTTTTCCTCTGCTCTTCCATTATCTATCTCTTCTCATTCTTTTTCGCTCTCTTTTCTCTCATATTCACTTTCTCCCTCATTATTTTCTCTTTTTTTTCTTCTTTTATCTATCACTCTCTCTTTTTTTTTTCACTTCTCTCTCTATTCCGTTTTCTCTCATTTTCTCTATACCTTTCTCTTTCTTCTCACTCTTACTTCTTTTTCTCTCTCTCTCTTTTTCCCCATATTAACTTTTCTCTCTCTCTCATTCTTTTCTTTTTTTAAATTCTTTCTTTTTCTCTCACTTATGTCTCTCATTTCCTTTATCTAATTCCGCTCTCATTTTCTTTCTGTCTTTTCTTTCATAAACCAATTTAATTTCATTCAATTAAATAAGGAAGTATAACATTGGAATAACTAAGCGGAAAATACATTTTCTCCATCCATATATATACTCTACGAGAAGCCAATAATCATTACATTCAACACAAAAAAACTAGTCCACATTTGTTTGAAAAATATCACATAATTTCTCCTTTCATAATCAACCTCTGTTTCCATTGTAATGTAGAAATTATGAGTGTATGATTCCGCATAATAAATGACGAATATATAATATACCCACACAAATCTCCAATACCATCCTACACAATAACCACGGAAATAACATCTCCACAGAGGGACATTTTCCACATAAATATCCCATCAACACACAGTCAAACCCCTTTATACGACACCCCTTCAAATTAAACAACCCCCTAACTCACATTATCAACAAAATAAAACACTTTCCCTTCTCCTCCCCCCCATTAGAATCAATCAATCCCTTATACAAACACATAATAACCCTGAAAATAACTAAAAAAATCCGCCATTTTGAATTCCTCCTCCTCTGATTTCACTCAATGCATTCATTCCTCCATTCAAATGAATAGGAGACGGTCATTAACTCGGCCGAATCCGAATTAAAGAAAAAAATCCGAGGTAATCTATAAATTTGTCGCCGAGCTCTGATTTAACTCCGGAGCTCTCCGATTTAAAAGGGAACTCGCTGCTGATTTAACGGCAGGGTGTCGGGTTTTGGAGTAGCAGCGTAACCGGAGTAGAGTTTTGGGAGCTCAATTATGTGTGTTTCATGGGGGAGGGGGGATGAAAGAAAAGGGGGATTAATTAAGGTTCGGTGTTAATTGCGCTGTGGGGATTCGAAGGGTCTGGGTGGGTCGATTTAGAGTCAACTGCTTTTGGAATGCTGTCAAACTTTTAATTTGTTTGATTTAGCTAGGAGAGTGATGGGAGTTGTATAGATGGGTAGAAAACGTAAAATGCGGAGTTTTGAACATAGTTTTCGTGGGATCTCTTTTATATGTATTATTCCTACAAATGAGCCGGTTAGAATAAAAGTGGTATTAGTCCACTGAACGTAGTTTTGGGTAATTGAAGGTTTTCTTCAACGGCGCTTGTGTTGGTCCTATGGAGAAGACATTTTTTAGGTGGATCTTATGGGCCACTCAATCAACTTTTGGCTTAGATAACTACTGCACTACGTAAAGGCTCTTAAAAGGAATCCAAACCAAATCCATGCTTTTCTCAAATTTTGTATATTTGGACTTAACCACTTTCATCCTGAGCGGCTCAAATGGAAAATACAATAAGTGATTTTTTTTTTATTTTAGTAGCACATACGTATGAATATTAATTTCGGAAGCATTAATTCTCCTCACTGTTAGTAAAATATAAGTATGGATAATCAACTTAAATAATAGAAAAAACTTGCTTAGATAAAACTTGCTTAATAGAAAATAATTGTATTGCTTTTTATTTTTGTTTTGTGACCATCTTTGGGATGTTTTCTCTTAGTTTTAATAACTTGTTTATAGTTAAAATAAATTTTTAAGGAGATCAATTTCATATTATTATTTAGAATATTTTTTTTGTAAATAATTTTGTTTGACATAACATAAATACTATTCATGTATTGAGTATCTAAAAACAATACTTAAGATAAGGCAGTGTTGTCTTTTTTGCTTCTTTATTAAATCACTGTATTGAAAAATACTTTTCTTTAAGTGAGAAAAGAAATATACATTTTTTTAAGTAAAAATAAAAGTAAAAGTTTTCAAGTTAACTTCCATAACTATTAATGAAAAATAATCTAACTTTAAACTAACACATGGAAGGGCAAATGAAACACATGGAAGAGCAAAGGAAACACATGGACGAGCAAATGAAACACATGGAAGAGCAAATGAAACACACGGAAAAGCAAATGAATCAAAAGATAAGTAAAGTCTTTGAAAAATGAACTTCTGTTAGTAGATAAAAGTAGTCAAACTCTGCGAACGGAAGGTTGATAGCAGCTGACGAAGGAAAGTTTTCTCCCCGACCCTGCTCGACGTCCGTTACCGGCAATGGTTAGCGGTCGTATGTGCCGTTGTAACATTCGTAAACATTGAAAGCTCTCAAAATTTGTAAAATAAATTTTTATTTACTTTTAAATAGAAGGGACGCTAGAAGCTTCATCCTGAATAGGGTACGAGTTGGAATAGATTTATATTACTCTTCCATTTATTAATATATTTTTTTCGTTAAAGACTAAAACAATCATCACTAGTTAACATACTACACAAACTACATACGTTTAATAACATTCAAAGTCCATTATGTGATACATGCAAAACTGAAGATACTCTTGACCATCTCTTTTTTTTTAATGTAGCAAACATATAGGAAAGAGAGCAAAGCTAAAAAACTCACTTAAAATAAAAAAAATCTTAATCATCAAAACTGAATTGAGATAACCAAAGAAAATAAAAGAGAAAAATACAAGCATTAACAAAATTTCTAATTGACATAGTAGAGTAGAAAAAAATAAGTCCATTATTACTAAAACATATATACAAACGAAGAAGTAATCCAGAATTAAAATACATTAGAAGAAGATCAACTATGAATTGTCATTCGGTCTTGTAATGTAACATCCTCTCTGGATTTGTAAATTATCATCGCTCTTTCGTTATTGTAAATATAGTCTAAATTTTTGCTCATTAAATAATAATTTTTTTCTTGACTTTCTTGTACGTGAGTTGTTTACTTTTGGAAATAAGAACCCAGCAAATTTTGGTACAACATTAAGGGGATTATTAACTTAGGAAACACTCGCTGCATGCAAAATATAATCAAGTTATTATCTTCAGAGTAAGAAGAAATTTCAAGAGCCATACCGAGTCGATAACATTGAGAGTGATGGGTTCTTGGGCCATTTTTAAGAATTCAAGCTAATATGCCTATAAGAGAAAAAATATATATAGTAGATACTACAATATGACCAATTGACCATCACAATTGAATCATACATTATTGCTGCACTCGCAAAGTATCTTTAAAAACTGTACAACAACAACAAAAAAAAAACTTTCATAACGTCCATAAATTACGTGAGGTGTTTTTTTTTTTAAATTTTTGATCCCTCCCTCCCCCTTAGTGAGATTTGGGGAGATTTTGCTGGACCCCTCTCCCCCCACGTGAGATTTTTCTCAACCACTAGTTTTGCTTTATCGGCATAAAAATTACCATCCAGATTGTAAAATTTTGATAGCACGTTGAAATCAAAAACATGATTCTTACTTGTAATTATCACGACTGCCTGGCTAATGATTTGCTCTTTTGACTAATCTGAGCATTTTTTCTAAACTTGTGCTAAAATATATTAATGAAAAAACGTATATTTTCTAAACTAAAAGTTGACGTGAGATTTTAATTGACTCCTCCCTCCCCCCTGGTGAGATTTAGTGAGATTTTCCTGGACCCCCTCCCCCCTTTTGACCTCACGTAATTTATGGATGTCCCCTAACTGAAAAACCTTCGCCCCCTTTCCCCTATACAGTTAAAAACAAAAACATCAACTTTACATCAACATATTCCCCATTTATCACCGATTCAAACACAAACTCTTCAAGCTGACTCAAAAACCACTTAAGGAACCCCCGCGTCAGCACTTTCTCAAAAACCGGAACCCCGTCACCCCATCACCCTTACGTCACTTCCTCTTTGTGAGCTTCTCAAGAGAGAAAGTTTACTGATACTTCTAATGAGGGACGCCGGCTGAAAGGTTACAGCAATATCTCTCCCCCTTCCTTTTTGCACGGCGCTATTGGCTGCTATTTATTAGAGCTCTTTTTTTTCTCTCTTCTCCTGTGATCGAACCCCGGTTGTTGGCGATCGATTGGACCCGTAAGCCGGGATTTATACAATCCCCGGCCCCTATGCGGGAGGTGGCAGTTTTATTTGAAAAGTGCGAGAGGTTTCGATTCGATGGATAATTTGTTTCGCGGCGCTGTGGACCGTTTGATTCCCCGACGCGGGATTGGATTTGTTGGATTTTCTCTTATTTGGTGTGTAGAGGTTATCAAATGCTTTGTTTATATACCGCCTTCCCTTATTCCGTGGTGTAGCAAACGATATTAATCGATGTTGCAGAACATTGTGGTTGTATTATAGGAGAAAGGAGGGTAAGGGAACGTACCCATACTACGTGACCTATTTATTACTATTTTTGACCCCCATCCCTTCCCTTGGTGACCTCTAGTAGTTTAAGCCAAGACCCCCCCCCTCTAGTTTTCACGTAATAATTCATACATACGTTTTCAATCATTTTTTTGCAAACAGAAAGTTACAAAAATTAATTTGGCTGAATTTGTCTTTATTAATACAGCGCTATTGCCACGTGTCGCCAAGAGTATGTGCTTGCTTAACAAGTGGAAAATATGTTATCAAGAAGAAAAACTTATGCAAAAGATATTGTAACAGAAACTTAATTTACAAAAACAAGTATTTTTTCTTTTAATGACGTGTATTTTTTGACTACGTGAGGAAACCTTAAGCCCCCTCCCTCCCCCCTGTGACCAAGCGTGGTATTTTGAAGACCTCCCCCCCCTGAACGGGTCACGTAGTATGGGTACGTTCCCTAAAGAACGCCCAAAAATGAATTTGGGCTATAAAATCGAGAATTTAAAAGCTAGAGCCTCAAAAATTTAATGAACGTAAGTTTATTGACTCACAAATCAACTTTCAAAAAATGAAAGACTTGGCTTTAGCGAAAATATGTTAAAAATCACAAAGAAAATAAAAAATTTAATGCGACGTGGCGGCTAAAAGTGCGCAGACGTTAGGCCAAAAGTACGCGCCCTGAAAAGTTGGTAGAAATCGCAACAAAAAAAATGTCCCTTCCTTCGCAAATAAATTAATGGTAAATTAAATGGTAACTCAAAGAAACCATATTTTACCTGATAAATAAAATAGAGAATGTGTGAAAATAATAATGACAGTCTGTGAGGATAGCTTATGATACATGTGTGTCCATGTGATCATATTGCTCTCCCTTAAAATGTTGCCAACAAGGACAAAAACCGCTGCGTACTTTTACCCGACTGCGCGCTCTTACCCTCCTTTCCCGTATAGTAAATACCCCCAAGAAAAACAATACTTGACAGCCAAGTCCCACCCCAGTACGTCACTTTACGGAAAGAGAAAATTGGTAAACACAAAGCCTAATGGGTTGCTAGGAGGAGTTTCGGTACGCAAATTGTGATAAAAAGGCACTATATATACATGGGTTTAACAGATTGAAAGAGACAACAAAACAGGTTGGGGTACACATAAATGAAAAGAAAACAAACTACTCAAAATTAACAGCAATAAAAAAAACATAATAATTTCATAAATGGAAGCGTTATTGAAGAAACTACGACTTTTACCTACCTTGGAGCAAATGTAACTACAGAAGGGGGAACCGATGAAGATTTAATAACAAGAATAACTGACTAGAGTGCCTTCAGAAAATTGCAAAGTTCAAACCAAATGCCTAAGAAAAATTCTAAAAATCCACTGGCCAGATAAAATTACCAATGCAAAACTTCACAAGAAGGCTAAGTTTGAACCAATAACATTAACAATTAAGAAACGCCGATGGACCTGGATTGGACACATTTATAGATTGACTTCGACAGACCCTACGAGCGTCGCATTGACCTGATCACCCGATGGAAAACGAAGGAGAGGAAGACCCAGGCGCAGGATGGCCATAGCTGGGAGAAACTCCCTGGGTTGGTCCAGCTGGGGAGATGCCAGGGCTGCGGCACTTAGTGGAGAACCAAGCTCGCGACCTCATGCGCCAAATCGGTGTAAAGAGTGCCAAGTCAAGTCAAGTCAACAAAGAAATCATATTTTTAAATTGACGTTCTTCATTTCACTCAAAAATCAAGCGCCGCGCTGGAAACTACTTTGTTAGTGGCGTCGTAGGGTCAACTAACGTTGCTGCCTAGTATAGAAAAATAGCGAAAAAAAAATGTCCGGTTAAAATTTTAGTTTTTACACCAAAATTAAGAAAGGTTCTTTAAAAAGGACGCTAGGCACGAATGCCCCCGTGTTTGTTCCCTATAGTAAACTCATTGTAGAAAACTGTGTGTTTTAATACCTCAAAATCATTATCTACCTTATTAAGTACAGCATAAGTGATCGGAAGGATACTGTAACGTAAAAATAAACAAAAAGCATTAATTATTTATCCAATTAACTGTAAAAGTAACCTTAATTAATGTAATTTGAGCATTGTATATGCACTAAAACACGTTTTTGCTTCTTAAATATGAATGAATTGCAATTTAATTAAGCTTTTTAATTGAAAAGGTATTACTTACATATATCTCACTTACTATTAAGTAATGGTTACTTTTATCCCCCTCAAATCCATCATAACATCTTAATTTTTGTAATTTAAGTCTGTCAAATGGCCTTACTTTTTTCATTTTATTTAATTTTATTGAGTTGAACACAAACTTCTCCGCGAAAATCAAGCATAAGTAGGGTGTGTTATAGCAAGCTGGATGGTAACGATTGTTCTGTAGACCATGGATAGCGACCATGAATTACAAAAAATGCCGGAAATGTATCGTAAAAATGACTTTTTTTGGCAATTTTAAGGACAAAAAGTCATTACTACTAATTATTAAACTTTTAACTAAAATGTATCCTGAATATATTTATATAAGTAGTAAATACAATTAAATATTTAATTTCTTCCTTTTAATTAATATAAATTAATTAATTTCTTGTAATTTAAGACTTTTTGTGTCATTAATTTACCAAAAATAACAGTATTTTCACAACAAAATAAAATAGATAAATAATGAATTTATAGCCTAAAATAAAAGCAATTTTATAAATATTAGCCATTTAGTTCATTTCATAAGAATATAATACGTTTTTATGAAAGAAATAAGGAAGCACTAGCATTTCACTATAGGGAACAAACACGGGGGCATTCGTGCCTATAGCGTCCCTTTTTAGGGTCCCCAAAAAGGTTAAAAAAAATATTTTTGAAAAATAAAAAAAAAAAAAACACCCTAACTGATTTAATGTATAAAAATAGTGCATATCCGGATTGTAAAATGTTTTAAATAATTACAAAGATTTTTACGGCTTTTTCTTTTTAAAAAAATATAACATCAAGCTTATCTTTATATTTTGGAGAAGTAGTAGATGAAAAGGGCAATCAGGTAGTGATTTGCCGAAAATGAAATTCCATGGAGAAAATTCAGGAACTATTGTTATCTAGTCTCAAGAGGATTATTATCTCTAGTCAACTCGATTTGTCTTATAAAGCGCTGATCTGTTCTTTTACGTTTAATGATCCATTGAAACTGCTGGAATTGCAATATCTCGTCTACCAGGCAAGTTCAAAAACAAAGAACTCGTCTAATAAAAGTCACCTAAAAAGAAAAAGAACGTTTCCGTGTTTTACGTTTGAAAGTAATAGACTGGATTCTTTCTTTTCTGTAACTACTTTCAAATGAAAGAAACATTCTGACTTGAAAGAATGTGTCAATATTCCAAATAAAGTACCAATAGATTAGGTATTTATTTTCTTATTACGTTTTTGAATTCTTATTTGTTAAGATATATTATGTTTTTTAAGAAACCGTAATTCTAGAAAATTGGGGTTATGGGATTTTGATTATCACTTACTTTTGCATGGTATTAAAATAATTTCTTTCATAAAAGTGTTTTTTTGTAAGGAATGGTAATGTGCCATATACGTCAATATCACAAAGTCCTCTTATTCCGAAAACCATATCCCGAAAAGTTTATTGAGAATACAAAGTTATTCCTCTAATGGTAATTTTAATTCTTGTATTTCTTGTGAATTCAATTTAAAATTCAATTAAAAATTAATTTTAGAACGAACCAGGTTGTTTGTAATTCTCAAGTAGTAATTAATTGTCAGTAATTCAGGTGTTTATAAAACAAATTTAGGCTCATGACAAAAACAACGTTATGAAAAAATTTCAGGATACTCGTATTTCAAAAAATACTGAAACCCATTATATAGGTAGCTGTTTTTCTAATCATGAACCAGAAAGCTTCTTTTCTTACTTATCGATATTTTTGTGGTTCCCTAGCTATCTTTTTCTATACTTTCTTCGTCTATTCGACTTCGGAATATCCTATATAGCATAACGCACAAAATCTCCGTTCTATGAAGTTTCAAACAAAAGGAAAAAGTTACAGTATCCAAACCAACACTCAAAAGCAACTCCCCATTTCTTCTAACCAACCATTCAAAACCTCAATCGCACTTTCAGAAACCCTACAAAAAGATATTAGTTTCAAAAAACACCAAACCTAACCAAAAAATATCAATCCAAACCCTTCAATACCCAAACATAACTCCCGGGTAGCAAGTTTCAATCGATCCCAATCTTTTGAGACACACGAGCCACCGAGACATCAAGTAAACATCAAACGGAGCAGAAACTCGTAAACGTCAGCAAACAATCTGGCTCCGGGCGACACCCCCCTTCGGAAGAACATCGGATGGAAGATCCTTTCGAAATTTGACAGTAAATTACCCCGATGCGAAAATGTTACCTTCTCTTCCGATCCCGTATCAGTTTTCGTTTGTTCCTCTTTGTCGTCTTTTTTGTCTTTTATAGTTAGTAAGTGAAAGAGTGAGGATGCTCTTGAAGAAAGGAGTGTTGGGATCGGTGATCGGTTGGGTGGGGTTTTTTTGTGATACCTTTATTTCGATTGAAAGAAGAGTGTTGGTCTTATGGAGTGCTTTTTGGGTTGTAAATATCCTGTAATTCTAATGCTAATCAAAACATTTTAGTATAAGTACAATTAAATATTTTAGTACAGTGTCCGCGGTCATGTAGTGGTCAGCGTATCTGGCGGCGAGCACAACCAACTCAGGTTCTATCCCTTGCGACTTCTGCTTGGGTCATTGTTCAACACAGCCCTTTATCCCTAAGGGGTCGATAAAATGAGCACGAGTTTGCTTGGGGAATCAATTCGCTAAATGCTTGGACCGAAGGCTAATGAAACGAAGATGGGCATCGCCTGATAGACCACTAGGTCTGGCCAGAATTAGATTTAAAAAAAGCCTCATTTTCTCCTGTTGAGGTATTCACCTTTCTATATTGTCAATTAAGGCACATAAAACATACTTATATTTATCTCGAAAATTGAAACTTAAAAAAAAAAATACTGAGGCATAACTTTTAGCGTTTCAAAATATTTTTGAGTGTACAAAATTCAATTCTTTCCATTTCTTTTTGAAGAGTTCAAAAAATCTTCAATTGTTTTCGTCGTTTCTATACTAAGGGAAAAATTGTCAGGTTGCACACAAATATTTTAAGAGAAAAATACATTGAGATTTCTTTTATGCCTAAAGGGCAGTAATTCTCATACCCACTCCAGCCTATCCGTTTCTTGTATAATTTTCTACTAATCCTCCACAGGGGGTTCCACAGTAATGAATATTTATAAAGTTAACAACAGAGTAGTTTATAAAGCAGAGATTTATAGAAAGTTCAAGCTTAAGTATAATTATTTTTTATAATTGTATTATAATTATTTTATTTCGGACATTCACTTAGTTTTGCAAAATTGATCTTAAAACAACTCTTATTGAAACCTATATTATTATTACCTATTCTTACCTATTGCAATGCTCACGTAGGAACCAGATTGTCTCCCAAATTATTGTCTGGCAGAGTTTTCTAAGTTTCTATTATATGTTTTAAACTACTATAAATTGATAAATTTTCCCCTAAGTTTCCTTATTTTTTAACAGTTTTATGTCAATGAAGTTATAATTAATTACTTTCAAAGCGTAATATTAAGTGTAACACTATAGTTTTGATAGATGTGCTATATAAATACGCTTGAGCTTTTTATTTACTGATATGAAAGCTCATAAAAAGTTTGAGGAGCTCTTCAGAAAAATAAGTGACATCTGGTAATGCTAAAAAAAATAAAAACTTCATTCTTAGTAGTATTTTTTTCTCCATTTCTATAAAAAAAACTTTACATTTTTCTATCGTGTCATTGAAATTCTGTTTTTATTACTCCTACAAAAACCTTTCTTAAAATCTGCATAAAACTATTTTTTCATCATATAATATTCCTGTTTTAAAAATTAATGTTTATTATTTTGATCTTATGTAAAAAAAATCCACTTTCTCTTTTACTTTAAACTTATTTTAGTACTTTCAGTTTCTAAAAATTATTGCAAATGTTTGTTATTTCAAATATTGGGATTTTTAAATTAAGGAAAAATAGTATACTTCAACTGACCTATGACATAAGCATCAAAAATAACGTTTTCATTCATCAAAGTATTTGAGGATAAATCACTGTGGTGTGTAATACTTTTTTTCCTAACTACCCTTTCAAACACTGAATTACATTCATAAATGATAAACATGCATATCCATAAAAATAAGGCAACCTTTTTCCAGAATTTGGATGATTTATATTTATGAAGACATTTAAGATAATTCTTTCAGGAACTTTTTGAAAAAAATATATTAACTCCTTTCTATTTTTAAATCATCCCCTCCCATAAACTTAATTAGCTATCTTGAATGTAATTGAAATCTCACTAAAAATGAATGGCAATCTCGATATTAAATTTTTACACACGAATAGAGTATTCAAATTAGCAACGCAGAAGTCTAAATTGGAAGTAATTAAAAAAAACTAACCGAGTGTGATCTGATTGGTCAAATATTTACATATGACTGGTATTAAAATACTAATTATAACTGGTTACATCTTATTTGAGAATCAAGGCAAGCTTGGTACTTGCATTCATAACATTCAACCTATCCAAAGAATTTTTCTACGGGGGCAGCCTGATATTTCAGCAACACTGCGGGCGTCTAAACTTTTCTTTCCCTAAGGAGTTAAAATAATGCTCCTCACGTATCTAATAACTGGCATCTAGAATCTTAATGTAAGGTTACTATTGCTATGCTAGGCAGTAACAAGGAACTTTCAATAAAATTTTGTTACTTTATCTTGAAAATTTAGGATATTGTGCAATTTTTTCAGATGCAATATATTTAACCCGTGAGGACGCGCGTGGAGTCTGCGAGACCCCAGAGCTCAAATAAACTTTCGCAGAAACTATTATTTTGAATCAAAAGAGCTGAAACCCCGTGTATCTGCCCTTTCCACAATAACCTCCTAAAGTTTAAGTAAAGTAGCTGCATTATTTTCCGTATTAGAACGTCGTTTTTTATCGAAGCGTTTATCAAACTGAGGGTTTGGGCGCTAGTTATGACCAAAGATAATTAAAAAATTTGCCAATCTTATTATTTTCTTACAAATAGGAAATTATAGACACAACTTAACTCTAAAAGTAACTCTCATCAAGCAAAAATAATTTGATGGAAAATTATGAATTGTGTATTTAACATTTGTTGATAAATGCTTGAGGAGTATTTCGTTATAAAAAATTAATCAATACTTATACATTATTTAAAGACTAAGTTGGAAATTATATGTTTTCTTTCCTCAATTTTCTTTTATACGAAATTTTCAATTTAACGAGGAAGTTCGGATTACTGAAATTCGTTATTATTTGTTTTTATTTTGCTACTCAACTATAAACTAATTTCGTGATGATGTATGAAAATTAATAACGTGAATTTCAACTTTGATTTTCTTTAGGTCTTCAGAAAATGTCATGGGGGAATGTTAGAAAAGACCCTACGCAAGCATCTTAAGGAACCAAATACCGGTGAGTAAGCTTTATATTTCTCAACCAAAATATCAACTCAAGACTTAATTTCATGACTTAAAAGATTTAATAACGCAGTCATAAGTCTAGGGCGGATGAAACGTTTTCATCCTAATTACTTTCTTGTTGACACTAGCATATTGCATCTGGATTTAGGAAAATGCTTTCGAAGGTCTTATCTTGTGGGGTGTTAATAAATGTTTAGGAGAACGATACTGATGAGAAAACTGGTTTTGGCGTGTATTTATGCTTTGGTGTTACCGAGGAAATAAGTCGTGGTCTAGCATTAAATTCTCCTCGGAAGGCTCCTTAGGTATTGTTTTCAAGGAGGGATCCTAGGGGAGCACAATAAACATTTATTCAAATATTCACACACGTGTTATTTATTTTTTTTTTTTTTTGTAAATATACCTATCTCTTTTAACGCCGGAAAATTTTGCTTTTTTTGTGGATTACTTTCATATTGTCAGTATGTGTTTTTTATTATAAGAATGTTACAATCGACTAAATTTCAAAATTTAATAATTTTTTATTAAATTATACTTGCGTATATTTGCGTATTTCTATCCGAAATTTTATGTTTATAATAAACGTGTATTGAATACAGTTAAACAGATATTACATTGTAAAAACTACATCTTATATGAATTGTTTCTACTCTATAGTATGTTTACAACGATACTTAAGATTCAAATTTTATGTTCCAAAGTATGAAGATTCGACAGGAAAAGGGTTTAAGACCGCATCAAACATGCATTACATACGTATACTTAGTGTGGAATAATTTATACTTAAAAGGGTGAATTTTACCAGCATTATTTGCATTTAAATTTTTATGCTTCATGAAGATGCTTTACAGTTACTAGGTTATAAAATATATGTATGAATTTACACGAAAAATGTTTCAGTCCCTAAAACGATGAATATATATATATATGTATAATAAGTATAACTAAAAACAACCCCATACCCTAAATTAATAAACGTTTATGTCCCTCTGATATCTTTTCTTTGAAATAATTTTCAAGGACATTTAATTGATATAAATTAAAGATAAATAAACATTCTATTTGATGCGTAGACATCTTAGGGTAAACCGCACATTTCTTCCACTAATTTCACTGAAACTGCACTACCATTATCTTAAAAAAATCGTTGATAGAATGCTTCAACCAGTAGAGACATTTTTAATAGTTTTTATTCCACCAACAGGAAGGTGGAGTTTTTGGAATTTTTTTAAAGGAAACACGACGCTCAGAATCTTTTCTCTTGCATTAGATATGCGCGAGTGCATTCCGTTTCTTTCTTTCATAACTGTTGTACCGTGATATTGTTTTTGTGTTCTGCTTTTATTGAGTTGTAAACGGAGTTACTTAATGCCTCTTGAGTCCTTTATTTGTTTTTCTGTCTGGTGTTAAATATCTTATGATATTTTTTTAATTTTTCAAAAAAAAAAAAATTTATTCAAGCACAATCGTTTATGTATTACTTTTCCACTTCCATTCGCATTAATGACAAATTGATTTCTTTTTTTTAATGTTGAGTTTATTTCTTTTCAAGGTTATACGCAAATATTTAAATATTTGTTAAAATATTTAATTTTATCTTTTCAAAAGTATGATTAAATTAATGGTTTTTTGCGTCCATTGAAAATATTAATAAGGAAATCACCTATTTGTCCTGTCTATAAAATCTACTAAAAAACCTATTGATTTAACTTAGAAATAATGTCAGTTATACTACCAGATAACCACTGTAATTTGTACAGGAAAATTCTATTATATTCTCTGACCTTTAATGTATGTAACATATTCTCTTCGTAGAAATCATGTTAACCGATACGGGATGTCTATGAAGTCAGACTGAAAAACAAAATTTGCGAACCACTGCTTAGATATTTACTATTGTGTAATTATTTCCAAATTCTCAATATCATATTCACCTAATGAAAAATCTAATAATTACTCTACGAAAGCATTATTATGGCTTAACAAAAACATATTCACTTAACGAAAACATGATATCCTCTAAAAGAAAACATGATGTCCTCTTAACGAAAACACATTTACTTAACTAAAACATTACATTTACTTAACGAAAACATAATACCAACTTAACGAAAACATGATACCAACTTAACGACAACATAATATTTACTTAACGAAAACATATACTTATTCTCTGACAAAACAATCCTCAGCAAAAGTAGCAGCCAACAGCCAAACTGGCCCATTCAGAAGAGGGAAAACTTCGTGACACACTAACCCCTCCATCACAGTGTCCTTTCTTTTAATCGAGCATGTATGAAAGTAAAGCGTATCCCCGTCCCACCCTAATGGCCAACGATCATGAACAATTCATTAGCCCTACAAGGCTCCCGGTAGGATAAGGGAAATCGTTGGCAGCACGTAAGAAAGGCACTGCTCATCCAATGGGATTCCTTTGAGATCTTGACGTTCGTTGGTCGTTTTCTCTCTTGGCTGCTAAGTTTCGATGACTTCTGGTGGATGGACACTGTTCTGTTGGTTGGTTGGTTGTAGTTTCTGGATAGAGCAATTTCAATCACATGACTCGGACCTAACAACGGCCTTAACAACAGAAATTTTACAGTTTTTTGCCCTACAGAGGTTAACAGTTACAGAAAACAGCTGGTCGTGCAATTCTTCTATTGGAGAATTTGCAATCACGTGATCCCATACTTAAAAACCGCCTTAGCAACAGATAAACAACGCCCTTAGCAACAGTTAAAAGCCCTACAGAAAGTACACAGTTAAAAGAAAATAATCGGTTGTGACGTCACCTGAAAACACTCTATTGGGAAAGTGGGCGCTTTGGGAAAGTTGGTTATAGGGCTATGTTTTGGTGGTTGGTGTGTGTGGGTTGTGTTTAAAATTGTGATTAAATTTAGTGTGTAAATTTGTACAGTTTGGTAAAAACCGAAGAGCTGAAGTATCTGGTAAACTATGTTGATTTCTACTATTTGGTTTTAAGTGAATGCTTTATCTGATTTTGGGGCTGTATGTATACGGTATCTTTAAAGAGTTAAGGGTATATAAATTCATGTATTCGGACAAAATCAGAATAGCTTGAATGGCTTATAAATGTTTTTGTGAGAGGGATTTTCGTATAGCTAAAAGTAAGATGAACCAATAATTATTAAAAACTACAATATAAGAGAAAGTTTCAATAATAACATTTACTTATTTTGTCACAATATCATAAATGATACTGTGTATTTGTAAATAACTGAACAAATTTTAGTTATATGAATATACCTTTTGTTTGTATTCATATAACTTCGAAAGGTTTTAGTCAGATATTGCTTGACAGGGCCATGGGAATGCTAGACGGCTGTAAAGTATGTATGAGTGTTAATAATATCACTTCTACCTTTGCGTCTATTATTTACTTTAATCAAGAACTTATGGTTCATATACGGTGAATTTTAAATTTCTATTATATTTCACTTAGAAAAATGATGATCGGGGAAGGAATTTTCAATAATCATACATTGATCATTGTAACTGTATGATCATTGAAAATTCCTTCCCCGATCATCATTTTTCTAAGTACCATTAAGGGAACTCCATTCTTTGGCTAAAAGATGAATATTGCACGTTTTAAACCTCACCCCACGGTTTAGCAAGTGGTCCAATTTCTATCACATTGAGGATTTAAGTAGTACGGATACTCCTGTACCTCACGCAATAATGTTTTTCATTTTATTATGTTTTGTTTCGTCACACAGGCCTTCTAAAAACGGCCTTTTGAAACGCACTCGCACTACATTAGGTCCTAGCTCTTTAACGGCGTATCTGCGACTCCCCTTTCTATACCAATTCTGGTTCGTCTTGATGAGTACTATCACCCCTCAAAGTTTGTCGCATCATTTCAGATACACCCTGTATACTAAGTGAGGTTAGGAATATTTTATTTCTGGTAAACTTGGTTTTCTCACAACACACTATAAACTACGTGGAAAGAAAAATTTAATTTCAAGAAAAACTTTAATTCCACTCTCTCTTTCAGCATATCATCAACACAACTCAAGATCTCGCAACCATTCTCCTCAACCTCAATTGACGCAAAACGAAATAAATTTAAAAACCTCCACCTGAATAAGAAAAGTAATAACGCAAAACATGAGGCATTAACTTTTTTCTTACACGGAAAACCATACAAAACACGCTCGCTAAGAAAATTGGACAGTTTTTTCTCTTTCAAAATCTCGGACGCAACATTCATGACAAAATGTCAGCTCAAACAGAAACAGAAAGGAACGAATTAAAAATATCGCAAATGATTGAATTATTCTTTTTTTTACTACGACTCATTCAGACATTTCGAACCTTATTAAGCACTCGTTCCTGGAATTCCAAGAACTGCTTTTTAATATGCTCGTTCTGTCAAACGATAATTTTATCTCGAGAGTGCTTCAACGTTTCGCTATTTTTTTTCCCCTAACCTTCATTATAAAAAGTCCATTTATCATTAAGCACAGACTTGTTTTTGTTATGCTTTGTTCTTAATGAATGGAGGGAGGGGTGCGTGGTATCTTAAATGTCTCGTTAATATTTTAGTTTCGTTTTTCTTTTGTGTTTACCAAATGTAAGTTGTTTGATACTTCTGCATTAATTTAGTAAAATTTAGCTTCTTTTTCGTATGACTGCATAATGCAAACGCTCAATTAAAAAGTAGAACATTATTAAAAACTGGATTCCTTTTACAGTTAGACATTTTTAAATGCATGCAGTCAAAATTAGAATGTGCGTTTTATTTAAACTGTACAATTGATCTAAGATTATTCATAGAATACATTAATAATTTATTAATTACATTATAATGTAATATATTTCTTTTAAGAATTAAAGTTTATCGAGAAGTTATTATAATAAAGATTAGAAAAATCGGCATTATAAATAATAAGCTGCTTATTTTTTCATCAAAGAAAGTCATTGGAGACATGCATATCTGGTAATTCAAATCCTTACATTTGAAGAATAATTTCTTATTTAACACAAACAAGCATTTTAAAATATTCAATGTGAGTTTTCGAAATGAGAAATTCATTGCACTTTCTTACACTCTGAAAACTTTAGGTATTAAATGTTATATGCATTGTTTTATGTTTCTTTTTTATGAGACAAATGTTTTAAAATCATTTTGTCATAATTTCATATTATTCATGTTGATTGTTAAACATCAGTTTCCCTTACAGGGTAAATATATTTTTACAGTTAAAACAGATTATATTAAACTAGAGCTTTTAATTTGAGTTTTCAGAAATTAACACTCAACTAAATAATAGATCCCTGCAGAGCAGAAACCTCAGTTTCCCTAGCACAAAACCTGAAGACCGCCGACTAAAAGTGTCTTTAAATATATTTCTTCTTCCATATCATGTTTAAGGAAATGGGAATATAATACCTTCCCCCCTAGAGAAACGTAAAAACTATTTCCCAATTCATGTGAAACTTCTGATTGGTATTCCATGATCGAACATTCAAAAAACTCAACCATCTTTTTTATCCCGAAATGGCGTCGTTTGAAATTCCATGTCAGATTTTTCAGACAACCGACGTGACGTGAGGGTTAAAGACTTATCTTATGACTCAATAATTTCCTTCATTTGAATGTACTATTAAATAACCAAGCATACTTACTTTCTTATACTTTTCCCATGCAATTCTTTTATTATTTGAAAGAACTGTTAGAGCTAAAGTTTTGAGTTACAGAAGCAGTTTCATTTTCTGCCTCGTTAGTTCCCTCAGATAGAACTTTGATTTTTTTTCTTATTTCCTTTTCTTAAGTGTTCCTTAGGAAACTTTGAATAAATTATGGACTCGCTATTTTTAGGTATTTTAAGATATCTATATTTAAAGGGATTGTAAGTTTCAGTTTTTTTTATCGGGATCACAAAATAAGTCTATGAAGTGTTTTTTTTCTCAGTTTTAACTCCTTAAACCTTTCTAATCAGAATACAGTATTTTAGACATGAAAATCACTTATCATTTACTAGTGTTTCAAGCTATATGTTTCTCAGAAGCGATTGTGTCAAAATTCAGAAATGAGGAAAAAATATGCATTTTTCTGAAACATTTTTTTAAAAACTCCTGCTTTTAAAGAGGTAATAAGGTTGCAAAATGTTCCATATTGATCCATCTTCTTTTTACTACTAAAATATTCTATTATTTTTCTCCTCCTATATATTAAATAAGTATCCTATATGGTGTCCCTTCTATTTTAAAAATAAATATTCCATTGCTTTCTACATGTCTAGACATTGAATAAATATTATAGTGTGCTCAACCTTCAAGAAGTAAAAATAAGTATATTCGATTATGTAACTAAAATAAAAAAATCTTAGTTGTAAGTTCCTAGTCATTGTCCCTAGGAAATTTAATGTTTATTTAGTGGATTATTGATAGTTTATTTTTAAACAAACTACTTTGACACAAACAACAAAGAAATGTATTCTATAGAGTCTCCATATGAAGTTTTTTTCCTTCTAATATAGTTGTTTAGGACGACTAACTAGACACAATATGGTTAAAAAAATTAGTTTATCTACAGCCGTATCGACCAACACGAGGAAACCCAGGGTTAACCCTCGGGTAAGGAAACTAGGGTTTGAAGGAAACCCTCGGGTTCACTTTCAAGTGTTATTGACCAGCTAAGGGTTTCCTTACCCGTGGGTTATCTCTCGGAGAGAGAGAACCTGGGAGCGAGGTTATTTAAGCCCGTCTCTGATTGGGCATATGAATCACATGATGTAAATAAATATGTTTACAATTTCAATCTTTGCTTCAAAAAAAACGCGCGAAATCCTTGCACTGGGTGTATTTTCTCTCTCTGAAGCCAGTAAAATTTCTGTTTCTTCTGGAGAATATATATGTGATCAATCCCAAATCCAAAACGCAAGCTCACCTTCCTTCACCTGTGAACATATAACCTTAAAATGTCTGATGAGAAGAAATATTCTCAGTTTGTGATATAGCGGATCCTTGAGATCAAGCACACAAGCCGGAGAACACATGTGACCAAATAATAAAATATACAATCAATATTTTTTTTCTTTTGATATAGGCTTCATTAAGTATAATTTACGATAAATAACTGTTCGTTCTTACAATAAATAGTAAGAGAATGTGAATTAACTTTGTCTTTTTTTCACCATATTTTTGAAAACTAATTACTATAAATTTTAATTTTGACATTTTTCTTGTTACTTTGGTTTATAAACCGTAAGTTTTAGTAACTATCATCTAGTTTATATTTTTTGAATATGTTAAAACGGCTTCAAAATGTTATTCTGAAGTTTTCAAATTGATGCCCAATTAGTCCAAGAACTCCCAATCTAAAAATATTTTTTGGTAGAAGTTTAGAACAAGAATTCTCAATAAAAAAAACTATCACCTGGGTTCTTAGTTCTGGGCTGTCATAAAGGTTCATGAGGCCCAAATGAAAGCTAAGAAGGAAAAAGCAAATGCTGCGAGTGAAAAAGCGAAGGTTCAAATAGCCAAACGAGCTTATTATGAACTTTTGGCTAAGAATGCTCTTAAGTAATTTTTTATTTGTTTATTTGGACATGATTTTTTTCTCAGCTTTTTCTTCTTGTCATTTTGAAATCTACAATCACTAATTTTTTCGACTGAATATCTTGCTAATGTTAAAATGGATGGTTTAACTATTTGAATGCTTTTGGAAGTAAAATGATTAAGGGTAATATTCTATTTGTGTGTTCCAATTTTTGTTTAATGATTTTTCATAATTTTTTTTATACTCATAGGAACACAAAGTACCATTTAGCAATTTAATTTCTTTTTTATGACTAAGATATTTAAAATTAAGTCCAGAATAGGTGACTGTCCCAAGATGCTCCACTCTCCCCTAATTCTTTATTGAATTATGATTTGGTAAATATATACCTAATTTACAGTGATTTCTATCCAAAAAATTAGTTATGAGCTAAAGTCAAATAAATTTATTAGTTCTAAATTTTAAATATATATTGTTTTAAATAAAGTTAAGTACATACAACTTGTTTCTTTTCTTTGTGGAACATCAAAATAAGGTTTCAATAATATTCTGAAAAGCTAATATTGTATTTGAAGTGTAAATTTTTGTTTTCTTTATATCAGCAGCCGTTTTTTATAGTTAGTTGTTAAAAGTAATGATCAGAGGTATTGAAGTACATGGTTCGTACTTTTGCCCGTCTATTTAATTGTGATAAATTATTATTCTAACTTAAACCACTTATGACCTTTTAATGAATTCTTAATTGTGTCCAGTGTAAACTGTTTTTTAAATATATTTTAAGCTTTCTATTTCAAGAAAAATAACCTAAAATAAGTATTTTTCCATGTTATGAAGACGGATTTTATTAGATTAAAAAATATAACTCACCATGCCCTCAAACAAGCGATAACAAAATACGGCTACCTACCAGAAATGTACTACTACTAGAAATTTGTGAACATTTTACTTCTGATAGAACTCATATAAACTGTTTTCTGAAGAAAAATTATTACTATTGCCTAAAGAGGATTTTAAAATTTCTCCTTGGCTAAAATAATTATTTTCCTATGCTTTGTACATGCTTGTACATGCATTTGTACATGCATTTTTCCTATGCTTGTTTTTAATATAAATACTTAAACTAAAATAAAAATAAACTAATATTTTATGCATAAAGCAGCTTGATGATAACTGAAAAATTTGACAATACAATTTTAAATGGAGAAAATTACACAATAAAAAGTATAGTTATATAAGAAGAATTCATTGGAACATTTTAATGGTAACCATATAATGAAGGGTAATAATGAGATAAAGACTGCATAAATTTCAATATACAGCCATACCCTATATGGGGGAAATTTTAGCATATCAATCTTGTTATCTTTGATAGAATGAGAAATTGGATGACTTAAAAATATTTTCTTAAAGTTATAAAGTTTTCATGTTTTTTTTTAATTTTTTTTTAGTTGTGTGATGAAGTTAATACATCTCTAATTAAGAACTCTGATAAGCCAGTACTAGGGGTGGTTAGAATGCTAAAAAGTTTATATTTACACAGTTCAAGGTGATGAAATAAATAAAAAACTAAGCAAAATAATTGAAAGCTAGAGAAATGAAAGGGGAATAATTATTTTCAACTTAATTAGTTCTGGGGGAAATTTTTACAATCATTTCACATTTCTTGACTGCTACAGTTTATAGTTTTTTATTTCTAGTAAACTACCCATAGTAGTTTATTTAATTATTTCAAATCAAAATTATAGGAATTTCTCTATAAATTCATACAAGCAAAATCATATGAAAATAACTTTATGAATAATAACTTTATTAAAAACACAATAAGAATATGGAAAGATAAAGAATTCTTTCAAAAAATTGAGAGGAGACTGGATATTCTATATAAATTAAAGAACTTTATTTTGATGATTTGGATTATTTATACTTTTAAAAACAATTCAGATATGATAAAAACACTATTGAAGCTGTGGTGGAAGAAATTAAACAGATCTACTATCTAGAACTGATACAAACAATGCAATATTTCTGCTAAAAATTTAGATTTTATTAATGTGCAATCAAGAGCACCCAGAACAGATGGAAACACGAATTTAGTTTAAAACTTTCTGCTTCTGAAATGAACAAAATATGTTTCAGAGCTCAAGTAATCAGAACACTCCCGAACACATTAATAATACAAATGAATTTTTAATGATTTGCATGTTATGAACCAAGACTTACTGAATGACAGAAGCTAATGATATCTAATTCCGGCTAATTTAACCAATACTAAGCTGTTGATTTATGAATGCAAAAAAATCGGATGGCCGTCAAATGGCAGTCTTCATGAGCGGAGATATTGCATTGTTTCGACTAGTTTTAGATTCAAGATCTGCTTCTATTTCTACCACCACAGCTTCAATAGTACTTTTATCAAATCACATCGTTTTAGAAAGTAAAAATAATTACTATTTTGTCTTATAGAAATAAATCCATATCCCACATCCATGTTAGCGAGAAAAGATGGCGCTCAAATGTAAATAAACTCGAGGAAACCCAGGGTTAACTGGGTTAACCCGCCAAAGTTGGGGGGTTAGATTTCAACCCTTTTTCGGGAGGTTACCTCTCGAGTTTTGGTTGGTCGATAACGTTTTAGCCTGAATCAGAGGGTCTCCTCTCGCTGAGAGTTAACTCGAAGAAAACCCGTGCTGGTCGATACGGCGGCTAGTGAACTAACAATATAGAGCATTTTCAATCACATGACTCTCACCTAACAACGGTCTTAGCAACAGAAGGTTACAGTTTTTTGCCCTACAGAAGGTTACCAGTTACAAAAAATGACGGAATTCTTCTATTCGAGCATTTGCAGTCACGTGACCCCATACCTAAAAACCGCCTTAGCAACAGATACCTCGTTACCTAGCAACCGCTTTAACAACAGTTAAAAGCCAGACAAAAGGTTAACAGATAAAGAAAATAGCTGGTCGTGACGTCACCTGAAAACACTCTATTGAATTTATGTATTAAATTAAACAAAAGAATAAATAACAGAAAAAATCTTACACCAAAATTGTAAATTTGCTTTATTATTTAATAAACAATTTAAAAGGAAATATAAATATAAAAATTCCAATTTTTAAAGCTCCGGAAAAGTCTTATATAAAATGATTATAATTTATTTATACTTTCAGAAGTAGCAATAGCACTAAATAAAGCTGATAGAATAAAACGGACATATTTGCAACAAGTAAAAGAAACAAATGTCAGGAAAATAATAACTTTGCTATCCAACATACTAAAAGATAAATCTACAAATCTCCCATAAAGACAGAATTTATTACATTCAGACATTCTAGACGTAACAGACAAATTTAGCAAACCTTGCTTATCTTGTTTTGTCGTAAAAGGCAGGGAAGCCAGTAACTCCCTTGTCAGAAAGATCAAATATTTAGTTTTCTTGTGGTTTTAAAAAGCAATACTTTCTAAACGTCAAAACAGGTAGTTTCATAAAACATTGGGACGAAAATTTATTTATGGAGCTTTCTGAAAACCTTTGCGTGTGGTTTTATTTGTTATTATAAATGAATTTTCCATTTTTTTTTTGAATTTTTCCCAAGTGATATATTAATACATATATGAAATATTTGCTTTGAAATCATAAATTTAGTGTTTTATGAAAAGCTAAATGATCGTTTGGAGGTCAAAATCGAATTCATTGAATTCGTTAGAATAGTTATTAAAATTATAGGCTGAAAATGATCGAAACCGGATATTTTAATATAAATTCTTCAATATTTTTAATCGACAAAATAATTTTTAAAGATATTTTTACATCCACTATATATTGAGGCAGTTTTTTTTTTTTGTTAAAAAAATATGAAAGAAAACTAATGTATTTTAGAAGTAAAATAAATTGCAGTACGAAATAAGATGGATAAGATTTTAAACAGTGGATTGCACTTAACTGTATATTAGTTGATCATCTTAAATTAACACGTATTAGAATTATCTTTACAAATTTTGCACCTGTTTTTATCATTTGTACTTTTTTAACTTGTGTAATTGATTACTAGGTATAACATTTTTGGTCAATATCGATTTCCACATTTGTTTTAGAAACATTCTTATTGTTTTAATATAATAGAATATCCACCAAATTATATTGGAACCAGAGGTAATTTCAAGTAGAAACTTAGAATCGAAATTTAGCTCAATGTTCTAATAAACTATGTTCAATACACACCATTACTCAACTTAATAAAATGTTCATGATTAAAACATTGCATAATAACAATTACATAAACATATTCGAAGTTAAATGCTTTTGTAAACTCTGTTAAATCCTTAAATTAAACATGTTTTGTTAGAAACCTTGGTCATTACCCGACGCTTCGAGAGATATTTCCTCACAAAATTTCCAAACACTATGTACCTTTTACAGCAATTTCACGTAAAAGGTCCTTTTCTCATCTTCGCCAAAACAAGATAAAAACTTCCTCCTCCTTTTCAAAGGGCACCGTCGACTTCCTCAAAGTTTGAGAGGCCTTCAAAGCAGTCATAATTATTACACATCTACCTCGTTCGCTGGCTTTTGTTATCAAATAACTCCGGTAAAATTCTTCGTTAATTGAACGGCAAAATGAGCCATACCGGATCGGAAGTCTCCGGGCTGTTGTAATAAGGTTGTAAAGATGACTGAAGGTGTTGGTTAATCTGCCTTGATTGGAAGTGTTAAGCGTGCTGATGAATTGTGTAAATGGATGTATGAAGGAATATTTTTGAATTAATTGTTTAATTAGAACATCCTGGAGTTAGAGTGCTTGGATGTGTTTGAAAGTTCAGGAGTCTTGTTGTTATTAATACAAATACAAATTATTCATAGATGGATAAAAGGATATAAAGCTAAAAGGCTTGAGAAATTTTAATCGTAAAATATCCTTAAATAAAGACAAACAAATCTAGAATGAAAACCCTTATATTTTAAGTAATTCATTTTATACTTATTAGTTCCAGAGTTAGTAGTGCCTGAATTTTGTCTGAAAATTTAGGAGTTTTGTTGTTATTGACGTACGAGTAATGCAAAATAAAATTATTCATAAAAAGATAAAAATATACCTATTACAGGGTTAGGAACTTCAGATCAATATTGAAAACTTAAAAAATACTAACATTAAGACAAAACAAAAATCTAAAGAGTATAAATCGCTTATAATTTACGTATATACACATTTTAATACACACATTAGGAGTTTTAAATTAGATCCCGATCAAAGACTAACATTTCATTAAATTTGGCTATTAATTTTAATGATACACCATTAATTGCGCGAATTACAAGTGTAGTTATTTTGGCAAATATTTTATACTTTTATATTTATTGCACACACACATCAATTTTTCATAATCAGTATACTGTTAAACCACACTAGTTACGTTTATTAAGCATACCTACAGTTTCATTAATCAGTTTCCCCCTACATATTTCTGGAAGCTTGCGTAAATATCGTTATGTGGAAGTTAAAAGGCCAAAATAACGTTACAGAGAATGACGTTTTAGCGAAAGAGAATTTTATCAGGTTAAGAAGAGCCAGGTGCATAGGTTAATTAACTATGATTGAGATAGCTCATAATGATGCTTAAACAGAATTGATTAGATCCATATAACACGTTTAAGAGGAGTTATGATAGGGATAGTGCATTTTATGGGTGAAATATGCTTAGGAAATTTATCTTTGATAGCTTGCTCTTAGGTTGGTGATATTATTTATAGATAGGTTAAACTCTCTCTGTTTCATATTGGTTCAATTCCTTAATGTCCCATTAAATATCACTAAGCTGTTTTGGTTACCAAATATCGTCAAATTTTTATGGTTGTCATTGATATTGTGTTTTATTCTGTTGATTTCCAATTTTTGCCTGTTGCATTATGAAATTGCTTATGAACTGTTATGAAAAGGCAAAAAATTGAGAACAATTATGAAAATTTTCGGGAGGATATTAAGTTTTATTTTGTCGTTTAAATCGTAGCATGACAAAACTCAATTTTTGACCATTTTGAGTTATGCACGGACATATATTATAAATTTGACACCTGATTTCCTGAAACAAAATCTTCTACAAAAACGTAGAATCACTGCTTTCCCCAGTTTTGCTGTAGTTTTATAAATAAAAATACACTTTAAAAGGGGACAGTTTTTATCGCTTTTAAAAAATCTGGGGATATTTTTTGAGTTATGCCATATACTGTGCCTAAAGCGATTATTTGCTTCTGAAAACGTACCTATGTCATTCAAATTAGTTTAATTTACATATATTAAAAGTTATAATTTTAAAAACGAAATTATACTTTTAAAACCCAGTAATTATTGTTTTAGTTTGGCACTAATTAAAGTCTCTGAGCGTTTACATGAACAAAAAATCTTCCCCATATATTATTTTATATCTATTAATATACAGAAAAAAATGCATTGTAACTAAAAACTAAATTATAATTAAATCTATTAACCCAGCATTTTTTTCTCGCCTAAACATTGACTACACCGTATCATAAACAACTTTGATACACCCACACCCCATGTGAGTGAATCTATAGAAATCATTGTTCTACGCCCATCTCCTTCCACATCTCAGCAATAATAATTCTTAAAAGTTGTTGGCACGGTCCACCAATGGAATCCCTTTCGTTGATGGATCGTCCACATAACTCCATTTAAAAGGCTTCCTCTGCCCACTTCCCTCAAGTGGCCACACAGGATATGACAATGACGAATGTCATCTGTGTTAACAGAGACTCTTTAGTTCCAGAGCAATGATTTATGCACCGGTGGTGTGGACAAAAGGTGTGGACATCCCTCATTTTAGGAAGTAGACCTAGACAGACGGAACTTTCGACTTCGGTGATTCAGTTGAATTCGGTCTGCTGATTCTTTGCTTAAGAAACTTTTTAGAGTTACGTACAGATGTGTAGAATGATTGTTGTGTCACGCGTAGTTTTAAATGTGAAGGATCAACTCATAGTCTGAAGTTTAATTTCGTAGGAAATCATATTTTAATCGATGGCTTTTGCATGAAAAGGTAAATAATAAAATATACCTACCGTGGCGGATTTAATTCTACTGTTTTTATGCATCGTAGAGCTTTATGATCATTTACTATTATTTCAATTTCGATAAAATTGCAATTTAGTCATGGAATGTGGGACTGTAAAGATTTGTTACTAAATTGAATCATAATTTTATTTGTATTAATTTTATACCCTTTTTAGTTCAAGTTCTAGAATCATGATTTTAACACAAATAAACAAACTATATAATTTGTTGTAAACTTATAGGAATAGGCATGTTAACAGTTATTTTAATATATACTATTGCAAGCAAATACCCCTTGAAAAATGTTCATTATTTAATTTTTATATTGATTGAAAATAGACAAAATATTGAGGTGGTAAACTTTTACAATAAGCTTGTGTTTGTAAGGTTTGTTTTCCCTTCATAAGTATACTCTAAAGGAAAAACAAGTTCTACAGGCGTAATGTTCTGAAGTAAAAACAACCATCAAAACGCAAAGTAAACGCCTTTTGTAAAGGGCATTAGGTTATATAGGAATTTTTTTGGGTGCTGCTATAATCAATGTATATATTCAATCAGATTAATGAGATCAAAATCATCATGTAGGTAGAAAAACTTACAAAGAGTATCTACTACCTAATAATTTAAAGCCCCGTTAGATCACTACTACCGGCTAGCTAGGTGATATAGTTCACTTTCAGTAAATTTTTCACAGTTTTCATACATAGGTATTTTTTTGGTTTCTAGAAATTTCTTAAATTCAAAAAAAAAAATGTTTATTCATTTTTCAATTTTACAATATTTTAAAATTAAAATTAAGTTAACATCATGTTATTACTGTTATTTTTCCAAAGCAATTTCTAAAAAGAACCTCATCATATGCCTTACGTTTATGTAAAAATATATCTTTTAACACCTCATATAAAATTCATTTATCAAAACATATTGGACATAACTTCTTTATCAGTTCAATTCAACTACAGCTTCCTTCATGCACTTTCAAAATCATAACGTCTTTTTCAAGAGGATAAACTTACCGCACCATAATAAGCTTAAAAACCTTCAACACAACTCAGCCATATTTCAACCCCAAAACGGAGGAAAAATTTCCGATGCGATTATAACTCCTCATTTTTCAAACCCCCAATATTCTAAAACGAAAAAAATAAAACACCCCTTCTCGAACCCTACCCTAATCTCCATCTTATTGGACGAAAAAGGAAAAGTAGCTCCAACCCCACAACAAGCAAATAATCATCCCAAATAACCATTCGATGAAGATTAAAATCAAGAATTATTGACATCGGCAAAATTCAATTTCCTTTCGGTCGAGATCCTGAGGCCATGAGGGAGAATGCAAAAAAAAAAAACAATTTCTGTGATCCATCCGCCATGTTAGGCTTGATTTGATTTTAATTGTGTTTCCCGCTCCCAATAAATCTAAGAAACATATTAAGGAGATTAGTAAACATGCTTTAATTGCTATTGCGGATGAATTAACTGTTCGGTTCCCTGAATAATCATAAATAACTATATGCCCTGGAGGTTCCGCGAATGATATATAATCGTAATCGATTAAATGGGGAATTACCTTAGGTCTGGATTCGCTTGATATATGATACTAGTTTCCTATATGCCAGAGTAAACTTGATGCTTACATAACATAATGAGTTTCAACCTTTACTGAAATTATTTGATAAAAAAAATTGCTTTTGGTAGCAATATTGTTTTTATTTCTTTTACAAAATTTTGGAGCTAATATCTGGATGGTGAGGTATTTACAACTTATTATGCAATTAAAATTATCGAAGAACATTATTCGAAATAAAAGTTATTTAGGTCATTACTTTGGTTTAAGTTAGATGTAGGCAAAATTTAAAAAAATTCAAGCATAGATGCCTAACATTTTTATTGAGTACTTTATTAAAATAAAATAATATCGTATTAATTTCTTTTGAACATTAACAGGACAGTGCAAGTACTGTTATAGCAGCGTATTTAAATCGTGGTATCGAAAAAAATTTAGATAAAATGTGCAATATAATCGGTAGTTAATGCATTAGGTTCAACTTAGTTAATATTTTGTAATTAATGAATAAGAAAGTAACGAATGTACTTGCTAACTAGTAAGTAACTGTCTATAAAAATGCCCTTTTTTGACCATTTATAGATTAATCTTAAACTTAAAATCTCACAATCAACAATATTAATGAACTATAAAAATTAATAACACGCACTATTTTTTTGATGATGTGCTCAAAAGTAATCAATATAAATAAAACAAAAAGAATTAAAGCAAGTGAACACAAATTTGAAAAATTATATCAAGTAACACTATAATCGACGGAGTTGAAGCTATGACTTTGGATAAAATGAACGAGGTCATTCAGATGTTAAAATAAATGCCCCAAAACCAGCATACCGAAAAATAACGCTTGGAATGCTTAAGCATACATATTTTTTTCCACTGGCAAAGCGAGTAGTTTATCAAATAAAGCAATCCCATATCAAAGTAAAATGCTCTGCTCGCCATGAACACACAAAAATTGAAATCGTTTTCAAGTAAATACTGAGCACTCAAATTGAATGCGAAATTAAAGCAAGACTCGGATATCTCGATTACTATAGAACACAAGAAAAAGAACTCTATTTTTCCATTAAGGGCGCGAAAACAGCTAACGATCGGAAACCCATCTTGGAGTGAAGTGAAGTGGTGAAATTCATTTAATGATGATAAGAGTTTCCGATAAAGGATACAACCCCAATGCGTTTAAATAACTCAAACAGCGTTTTCCTTCAACAAAAATCCCTACAGGGTGATGATGGCGGAAAACAAAAAAAGGCGCTAAATATTCCGTGAAGTTCGAACATAAAAAACTTCGACATTCCGAAAATGAAGTGCTTTGATCTCGATTAAAAAGGAATGGAGTTGAAATTCCAGAACAATTGCTCGTGTCGTAAAGGATCTGGTATGTTTCGATTATTTCGCTTGGAGAAAAATGATGCGAGGTGAATATGGCTAGCGCCATTTTGTTCTTTATCGTAATAACTTCAGAAAGCGATTGGATTGGTTTTTTATGATGCGTTCTTCTCTTTTTTTTTTTAGTTGGATAGGAATTTTAACTATGGACGGATGTATTAAACGTAGGTTGATGATATTCAGCCGGGAGAGAAGTTATAGCTTTTAGGAAATGGAGGAAGAATGGAATTTGGAATTTCGGATTTTTCCTGGAAAGGTCAGGCTGTGGTGATTGAGGTGTTGTAACTTTCTGGAGTGCTTTTTGGGAAGTGTGAAGATTTTGAAAGTTCTGACGATAAAAATGAGGGGAAATGAACAAGCTCTGGGAATAACTGTTTTTTGTTCTTTGTGTGATAGTTTAAATAGTTATAAGCTAAACAAAAGGACGAATTCATGAAAGTTACAGTTAACTAAAGCATTTACTATAGTGTTAGAAGAAATTGGTACTTGGTTATCAAGAACTTTAATAAAACGGATTCAAATTAATACTACTGTCCCAAGCAGCAAAATGTTCAATATCCGTCCAATTGTTGTCATGTATCACCAAATTTTGTATACTTCTATACTAGACAGCAACGTTTCCTGAAGCCAGTACGTCACTTCGCGGAAGGAGAAAATGAGTAAACACAAAGCATCTTGGGTTACTAGGAAGAGTTTCGGTACACAAATCGTGATAAAAAAGCACTATATAGACATGAGTTTAACAAAATAATCATATTTTTAAATTGACGTTCTTCATTTCACTCAAAAACCAAACACCGCGATGGAAACTAATTTATTTGTTAATGACGTCATAGGGTCAACTAACGTTGCTGTCTAATATAGTTGCAGTTACGTAAGCTTGATATATTTGGTATAAGCTGTGCTACTAAGGGTATTCCTTCCTGTCTTCGATTCATAAGTACATAGAACGCGAGTTTTCTATGGCTTAAGTACTTATACTAATTTAGAATGTGTGGGGAAAAAATATTGTGATTATCCAACGCTATTTAAATATGTTTTTTATTTATTTATTATGAAAGCGACTCCCCTGATGAAGATCTTTATGGAGACAACTGTCTCCAGATCGCCGAAACCGTTGGGGAAACCTTCGGTTCAATTTGAATCTCTCTATCCATAGACACGACATCAATCAATCAATTTATTATGAAAAACAAAACGCAACTAAAACCCGAAATCTACCAAAGAAAAAAAGGGAAAGGAAAGGCTATAATATCCAACTAAATTTGCTACTGACATCAATTAATTTTTAAAATTATTCAAATCATATAGTACTAAATCAATGAAAACTTATTGTAAAAACCGAAACAAAATAATGCAGACGTATAAAGCTTTAACAATCCAGTATCCTCATATAATAAAGTCACTATCCGATCCTGCACTCCCATTATTTACCTCTAACCCTTTCCCCGAAAATACGAAACTGAGCTTCGTGCACATAAAAGTGCAAGTAGAAACGGAGAGAGGGGATACATTGACATAAAGCCATTGAATATCCTTTGATAAATATGTTTAATGATCTACGCTCGAAGCCAAATACGGTTTTGATTTATTCTACGTTTTCTCCAGTAGCTTCATTAATAAACATAGCAGGAGGAGTTCTCTCAAAACTCTGTTCCGATTCTGAATGAAACGAATTCATGATTAAAGAATTCTAAATGGCTTTCCTAAACAAAGTAATAAAGTTGTCAGTGTTCCGGACGGGGTGGTGGTTGGAAAAGTGAGGCAAGTCTTCCCGTTCTTTTTGAATGTTCTGTTAGGGTCATAAGTCGGGATAGGAGAAATAGCTTAAAGTATTGATTTATGGGAATTCCCGAAAATATGTTTTTTAGAAAAAGTTTAGTAAGACTAAATATGAAAATGGCTTAGAAGGATTTTAGAAGATAGGTTTATTTTAGTCAAATCCATGTAAGTCTAAAATAAATTGTTTATCTCTATAATCTCTCTCTCTCTCTCTCTCTCTCTCTCTTCTCCTTTCTATTTTTGTCTCTTTTTCTTTATCGTTCTATCTCATCCCCTTTCTCTAATTTCATCATTTTCTTTTTATTTCATGGTTATGTTTTTCTTATTTGTGTTTATTTCTTTAAATTAAATTTGTACTTTACATTAACATTTAATTTGTTTTAATTGTGTTACTTGTGTTGTTATAGCAACAGTTATTAATCCGTGTACTGACTTATGTCATTCGAAACTAACCGATATACAGATATAAAATGTTCCTAAAAGCAATAAGTTAGTGCAATATTATGCAATATTTTAATGCAATATTTTTCAAGCAAAACTTACATATCAGATGATTTTTTTTTTTGAAAATTTTAATCGCGGAAGCTAAACAAAACAAAATACGAAGTAATCTTCTTGGGGTTAAAAGGGCCAAAACCATTGAATTTCCAAAATAAAAAAAAATGTTCCTAGGCAGTACCATAACATTAAAATACTCTAAACTTTGATTAATGACTTAAAAGCAGATGAAAACCAACGGTAACATATCATTACACACGCCACTAAAGAACCTAAAAGCGAAACACTTTACTAACTCTTTCCAAACCATCAAACCCCAAACCATAACCCCTCCAACACCCCTCAAATGGCTTTATCTCCCCTAAAACACATCCACAGAATGTTTTCAGAGGGATGCTTCACCCCTCTTTAACAAGTCGAGCGAGAAGTCAGTTACCCGATCTCTTGACAGCCGCTTATTGATTACAGCAACTCTTGTTCATTTAAACCGAATTTATGATCAAGACTGTGTAGTGAATTCCCCAGGAATCGGCTATTTAATACTCCCTGCTCTCAGAGGGATCGAAGTGGAGGTTTTTGGAGTAGCTATCGGAAGTGTATGTAAATTCCTCAGGATGTGGGAGATCGATGCTGGGAAATTAAAGTATCGAAGGGGAAAGATCGATTATTCGGAGATCGAGATTGTTGTGGTTTGGGATGGGTTGGTTTGTGGGTGGGTGGGGAGGTTCTTTGTGAAGTGAAAGTCGTGTGTGGTAAGTTAAGCTGATTTTGTAGGTAGTTCATTTTGTAATTTAGGTTTGTTTTTTCGGAAACAGCGATTTAGTTTTTAATGCAAATATTTAGATTTTATTGGTTGAATGAAAGTGTTTTGGAGTTTTTTAAAGTTATTATTTTCTGACACATACAGATTCTTAGAAATTAGCGAAAATTTTACAGGTGTTGGTGGTTGGCTCAAAACATTTTGGTGAAAAATAATTGTACTTATTTCAGACGAAAATCTCCATTAGATATTATTTTTTAATTTTGGTTGCTAAGTTACCAATTGATTTTATCTGTAGGAGTCAGTTATCCAGGCCCAGTTTTCTTCTTTTGATTTACTCCTTTCCTAATAAGCAGTTTGAGCAGTTTGTTTTTACATACATAGCCATTTACTAATAGATGTAACATTTTGGTTGATTTGTACAAGTTAAGTTTGAAAATGTTGCCATGTGAACTAACGTTTGTTTTATTTTAAACCCAGTGTTTTCAAAGAAAAAAGAAACAAAAATGCACAAGAGAAAACAGAGTAACCATCTTAATAGTAACTATAATTTTTTACAGAAGAGATAGGATCATAAAACTGTATTGTATTAGAAAATGAATGTGTAATTAAAATTTTCACAACAGTGATTTAATTACGGTTCTTGCGTACTATCCCGTCGACCGTGTCACTGAATTCGAAAATGTTATCGAACCCCATTGACTGTTCTATAACTGTGCCGCTGAATTAGACGGCCACGGAATGGGATAATACGTAAGTACCAAAATAAATATATTTGAATCCTTTCTATTTTGTAACTTTTTCATTAAATTTCATAAATTAAATATTTTGATCAAAAAACTAACTGGTGACGCGTTAATTAATACTCCACTTATATTAAATAATTTTCAACTAACTATACTAGATTATACAACATATAATAAATTATGTGTGTGCTAAAGTTCATATTGGTCAAGTTTCTGTCTTAATGTAGTACTATATTTCCTTGAATCTATTCCCGAAATACGCATCAAAGCAAAATAAGTCGTTCAGGGAATTAGCCTTCACAAATCTTTCCCCTCCCGATTTTCGATCTTTTAAAGTATCGATTTCGGCCGTAACGAAATGCGCAAGTATCATTTATGTGTATCCACAGGGGATTATGGGATTGTTCGGTGGCCATTGAAGTGGATGTGATGTACGATTTTCGGATTTTCTAACACAAATGAGGGAATTGAGAGAGGCATTGGGTTATGTTTCTCTCTTTTGTATGCTTTTGAAGTCGGTTGCTCCGGATTTTCATATGATTTAGGATGGAAAGATTTTGGATGCAAGGCTTGTGGAGATTTAGTTTAGGTGCCTTAAGTAACGCATTTAGGTTTTGCTAGTTTTTATAGATTTATGTATATTTTTAGTGTTAGTTATTTTTCTGTTTGCTGCTGCGCTTTTTATAAATAGTATTTAGAAGAAGTAATACAGAATGGAAAATGTAAATATTTTCAAAGAAAATTCTTTTAAAATTCAGGCAAAAATTTTTATTTATCTATTTGAATGCATTGATAGTTTGGGCTTATCTCTAAAAGGTGTTTTTTTTTTAACTTTTTTTATAAAAGAACTCTACTTTTAAATTATTTTGCACTTTTTGTCTTATACTCGTTTTAGCCCCTTTTTAATTTTCTTGTTTTAATTATACAATAATTATCTGTTTTATTTACTGGGTACACAAAATGGATTTATATATTTCTAAATATTCCTAAGCATCTTCTTATACAGATGTAAATAAATTGATATTTAGCTCGCCTAAACCTAGAAAAATAGGAGTAACCTAACCCTAAGAAAGTTTCCTTTTTTAATTATTTAGTTAACATTTTAGTTCTTTATTCATTTAAAAAGAGTTAACTCTCATCTAAGTAAAGAAATGTAATGCATTTCAATCATAGGAAGTTTGTATAATTGTTTATGCACACAATTAGTATTAATTGTTATAAAGCCACAAATCTGAAGCGTATTCAATTCTTCCTATTTCAAACTGACCCCTTAATTTAATAATCGAGCACACAATCATAAGTTAAAAAATTGTTTAATTCAAATTCAAACTAAAATGTATTAACACAAACAAACACATCACATTTGCACTCACAAAAATGGACATTTAAGGAAATTACAAGGTACAAAAATAATTTGCTATTTAGTTAAAATAAGATAGGAAAATAAATAAATGTAACAAAAAAAAGGTAGAAATAAACCAAAATAATTTCTTTATAATTTCTTGTCCCGAAAATCCCAAACTAACCAAAGTTATAACTAAGCAAATCGATTTTTTTACCCTGCAAAAGAAATATAACCCCGTTAAAAAATTCATTACTTTATTCTAAATCTCGCTAAAAGAGATCACAGCCAACACTTACTTACAGAGAAGAGTTGACACCCATGCCAAATTACCTCGCGAGAAATGCGTGTCAAACAACCCTCATTTATTATTTAGCTCGGAAAATGATTCGAGCCGAGATAATATGAAGACCATCGGGTCTCTTAATTATATCTGCATTTTATTCTTGGAGGTAAAGTTTTTCTACAGTTATTTTGCAGAGGCTCGTTCGTGATAGTTTCACTTTTTAATCCTTTTTTTGGTAAGCAAACTCTCTTGGCACGTTTCGGTGAGATGCTAAATAGTTATGAGTAGTACTTACTTTTCTGCTTAGCTGCTTTGTGCCGAATATTTTTTAAATAGAAGAGAATTCGATTATGATTTCTAGGAATTCCATTTTTTTCATGCACTATGTCTAAATACTCCAAATTAATGTATATCATATTTATTTCCTTGGTCACCCTTTCTAAAATTGACCGTGGTTAAATAGTATAATAACTGGTTGTATTATTCTAAACCCTTTATATTCCGTTGTATTTTTATTTTACTAAAGTTTAAATCTAAACAACATTAACAATAGTGTTTATTTTTGCATGAATTTAATGACTAAATTTCTTGCTAAGTAATTTTGTATTATCTATGTTTTTTTTTTAAATATTAATAAAAAGAGGTTTAAAGTTAATTAAACAAATATGTAGGAGAATTATTAGGAATGATAATTTTGATTATAAAAAAGTACAAAGTAAAAAAAAAATGATTCGTCGGGTAGTAACTTATATAGAGAAAACTGAATGTAATTTTTCCATTTTGGTGCAATGTGAAAAATCTGAAACTTTTACTATTATGTGGGCTTTGCATCAATATTTGACACCGGGCTTCTCTGATTGCTGATGTTGCCAGTTATGTTGTCACAACTATGTTATCACACTGTTATATGTCAAACTGCTATGTTACTAAAGTAAACATATAGTTTAAAAAAGATTTTTTTCATCTCTTTCAAAGTGAGAAAAATATTTAAATCAGAGGATGTGTCTTTAACGATTATTTCTTATAATATTTTTTCTAATAACATTTATAATATATTCTAAAGGAGTCGTAAAATATTCAAGTTCTTTAAAATCTGAATGTTCTTTTTGATAATCCATAAACTCTAATGGTCCTATAACCGTTAGTTAAAAGTCATTCATTTGTACTCAGAGACGTTATAGATTGTATAAAATTTGTTGCATTGCCTTAATTTTCTCTTTAAGATAACCTTAATGAATTTTCTCCTTTTTTAACTACAAAGAAAGCAGAAAGAATCATGTCTGACAATAGTCTACTTAAAGGGAGTACGTTTTTTAGTGCCATGAATAGTTGATTTTTCTGATGACATTTCTTTTAATGACTATAATCGGCTCATAAAATTTTAAAATGAAAGAATTATCTTTTTTTGATCAAGTGAAAGATAAATTAAATTTCATTGATGTCAGGACGTAATATTTCTAATATATCTCCATCATAATATTAAGTCAGGGTTTTATAACACATACAGTTTCCTCTGCAAAACTTATATAGATAGAATGATAACTTTATTATTAAATTTACTGGTCACATAAAAATCTCTTAATATTTAATGAAATAGTTTAAAAATATGGTGTCACGAAAAAATCCGTCAGTAAAATCCTGTAAAAAAAAATACAGCTTTACTTATGTAAGCAATTTGTTTTTTACTGACCGGAATTTTCTGACCGATTTTTACTTTGACCGGGTATGTTTGTATAACCTAAAAATATATCTACCCACTTATAACCTCATACCCAAAACCCCTTCCAAACCCTTCACATACCCTAACACCAATCCACTTTCTTCACCTCAAAAGCAGTACAACCAATCACATTAATTTTTCATCCCCCACAGCAAAGACATTGCCAATAATAACAATAAAAAGGAGTAATGATAATAATTACGTGTCGGGTAATTCAATAGAAACGCGCCATCACCGCACCCTGTGCAACAGCCACGGGGCTACAGCTGTTACTCCAGGGTCTTGTAAAACACCACCTCCTAATATTGTAAGCTCCACGTTCCAGCCATTAAGAAAGCGGATAATTGGGTTCGAAGCTGGTGATTGGACAGTTGCCCCCTCCCCCTTTCTCATTGAAATTGCCTCGTCTTGGACGGGAAAGGGCGAGATTTGATGAAGGGAACAGAGTGTTAATTTCTGAATGGGGTTTTTATCACGCTGGTTAACGTTGCTTTGATGAGGGAGGTAATTAGGTGTTTTATTTCGGTAGATTGAGGGTAAATTTGTGTTTTATGTGTGTCAATGTATTATGAATCCGGGAATTTATGAGGAATATTCTGGAAGTACTTTTACAAAGAGTGTGGTTTAATTATACTATTCAAGCTATCTGTTTATCTTTTTTATAATGCCTTAAATTACTCAACAGAAATGCGTTTCCGGCATATTTATGCCGAGGTCACTTCGCATTTTCAATAGAAATGTGAAACGAAAAGAAAAACACTGTTTTCTAGAAGATTTTAAAGGCGGGGTCAATATGATCCTCTTAGCCGTTCTAGATAGTTCATTGGATATTTAATTATGTAATTAAAATTAAAATATGGAAACTTTTAGACGTGTGGATCACATACATGAAATATGATTTAAAATACTATTTTAAGTGAAATTTTTTAACATTTGCGGAGGGACGAACCTCAGCCTCCATTTTCAGCTTAAAACCATGACCATTTTTAGACTCATAAGGCCATAGAAGCTCGAAATCGTGACCCGAAATAGCAGGCAAAACGTCCCCTTTCAACAGCGCAAGGTACAATATTTCAGACCGGAGTTGCGCTGTTGTCCAAAAAAGCTATACAGAGTGACGTTTTGCCTACTATTTCAGGTCACGATTTCGAGCTTCTCTGGCCTTATGAGTCTAGCTGGCCATGATAAAACTCGGTACTACCACAAAATTCAGAAAAAAAAAATGAAACTTTTTACCCAAATTGTGAAACCTATTACTCAAACTGAAACTTATTTCTCAAAAATAATATTTTTGAGCAAACAACCATACGGTTCCAAAAATTTCCGTCAATTTCCAAAGGTATCATTAATATTTTTCCAACAACTATTTGTTATCTACGGACTTCATTAATATTACAAGGTTTACCCCACAACTTTCCAGATGTTGCCCTCATACGGGACAAACATTTCAACCACAAGGTCCCTTCCCCTCAAGATTCACATTCCACAATAACCTGCACCTACCCAAACTCTTCACTCTTTCAATCAACGGCGGCCAACGCAATCGCATCACACGACAGGGAATTGATAGCATTACGCAATTTCTAATCCAAATGTGTCACATGATCCCGCACTAGTGAATGGAAGGATTACAATTGAAAGGACTCAAATGCAACGTTATTAACCGGATGGAACCGGTACTATCCGGTACACTCCATTCTCGAAGGGTCTTGAAAGGGGTTGTTATCGCAAGGACCCACTCTAACTGCATATAATTATCTCAACTTACCTCTAAGTTGCTTTTGAGGGCTTTGGGGAGCCGTCATAAGCATTCTGTTGCGTCATTTAGTAGTATTATTTCGTCATTAGCTTCCATTATTTCGCCATTTTGCAATTTATGGATTGAATTGCGGTGAATTAGATCCTTTTATTGCCTCGGTAATGGGTCTTGATTGGTGAGAATGGAGCTTGATTGATTTCGGTTGGGTGTAGAAATTGGTAGTTAAGATATTCTAATTTTATGAATTTCAGTAATATATCATGGTTTCTAAAGGTTGACAAGGTGAGATAAATTAAATTCGTTTGGTTCTTTCTAAAACGTGCTTAGACTTTTATAGTTGGCAACACCTCAAATATCTTTTTAATGATAGCACTCATCCAATTTTTATATATCTTAACTTTTCCATTCAAATTGAAATATTATAGTCAAAACAACATGATATTAAATTTTACTATACCATGAAGAAAAATATTTGAATACAAAAAGTTATCTGAGATGATGGAAATTTAATTATTTTATGTCATAAACACTTGACGGTAGTGGAAAAAAAACGTATGTTTGAAGCCTTAAAAGAGTGATTAGAAGTTGGATTACATTCATTTTTAGTTGTATGTGCACGTTTTTTTATTTTTATGTGTAATTCATTCTTTTTTTTATAAAAAAAAACTATTTAAAACTAAAATTCATACCTAGAAAGTTACCCATTTTGCTTAAAAACTTTACCAATTTCAAATATATATTTTGTAATAATCGTAAATACTCTTTTACTTTTTCTTACTTACTCTCACCTTCTCTTACTTACTCTTATTTATACTCTTTACTTTCTAATACTTACTTACTTCCACTTAATCTTTTCTAACTCTTACTAGCCTTTACTCTCACTTACTCTCTTACCACTTACTTATTTACTTATTATTTTACTCTAAATGAGTAGAACAGAGTAAGTTATAAACCAGCATTGGAGTTGGACACTCACTTAAGTAAAAACACTGAACCTTAAAACTAACAATACCGTGACTTATTTTAAACTCTGAATTTCACCACATTCACTCCAAACTGTCCACAAACAAGCCTATTACTCCTCAACCCTTCCTAACCCTAACTCCAACCTTCCCTCCTGACACCCCAGGAATCCTCGGAATCCCCCCTCTCCAACACAAGCGGATACCCTCTCCTCCCTAGCTTCATTCCCCAAACACTGACAGCGGACTCGGATACGCAATCGCTCAAGTCGTCTGACTACCAAGATCCCTGTCCTTATCCGGACCATTATTATTTGGAGCGCTCGAAATTCTGCGGAGGGAGGCCTGTGCTCTGGTGCTTTTGACGTCTCGTGAGCGTCGGGAATTATTATTCGCATGCTTGAAGAGAGTTAGTTGTAAGTGCTTGTTACCTGTTGTGAGTTTTCTTGAGTTAAAGTTAAGAGAAGGCTATAAAGTTAGTTGAGGTGTGAGATATCTTTGGAGGGAATTTGTATTTGTACTACTGTCTGTCTACCACAAGTTGAGCTAGTTGTCTGGTTGTGGCGGTTGCTATGGAAACAAGGCCGGTTCATTTTAAGTGGGGATAAACCGGATTATGATTGGGCGGGGATTAAAGCCGACGGAGGATTATTGTCAGAATTCTTGGCAATCAAATAAATTATAGTCACATTCTTTCATGAATCACAGCCAGTAGAATCTATTTCCGATGGTTAGGCTTAAGTTTCTCTTAAGACCCAAAAATACCCCATTTTACGGTATGAGTTATAAATGTTTTAATATACATCAACTGGTAATTCCTTTTAGTTTTATCGGCTATCACAATTCGTTGTAAATACAGTATAACTTGCTTAATTTTATAACGAAAGGGGGTAAAGGTTTTAATAATCCAAAACTTCGAATAAAAAGGAAGTATTTTATTGTTGAGAAGTATTTTATTGTTAGTTTGAAGTTATGAAAGCGTGAAGTTCGACAAAATTACTGCATGATTTTGCTATTTTTACATCCATTTTATTTATTTCCATCAAATTTAAAACACAGTTCTTCATTCTTTTTCAATAAGAATTTATATTACCCGGAAACTCGGTAATTAACTTTAATTATAATTAACTATAATTAACTATAACTCAAACTAACTAAATATAATTAACTAAAACATAAAATAACATAGAGAATTTTCAATCACATGACTCGGACCTAACAACGGCCTTAGCAACAGAAGATGTTACAGTTTTTTGCCCTACAGAGGTTAACAGTTACAGAAAATGACTAGCCGCGGAATTCTTCTATTGGAGCATTTGCAATCACGTGATTCCATACCTAAAAACCGCCTTAGCAACAGATAAACAACGGCCTTAGCAACAGTTAAAAGCCCTACAGAAGGTACACAGTTAAAAGAAAATAACCGGTTGTGACGTCACCTGAAAACACTCTATAACATTACACAGTTACAAGTATCTCATCCAATCCCTCAATACTATGGCTTGAAACAACTTATAACGGTACTTTTATACATTCATCAACATAAAAAAAATACACGAATGAAAACAACAAGTTTATTATATGCATATAATCACGGAGTAAACCCTTCTTTCTCTATATCAGCGACCCCTATCTCATCCAATACTCTTCACCTCAGGGTGTTTCTGATGGATCGTGATGGGGAGATTCTGCTGCAAAGAGGCCCAAGAGCGGACTAATGCCGCGATGAGTGATTAATAGAAGAGGAGGGTAAGTGGGGATTAGGCCAATAAAGATGGGAGCACAACGCTGCAGGGAAGTAATATCCTATGCAGAGAGGGAACGGAGTTATGAATGAACGGTTTTGATAGGTTTCGTATTATAAGAGAATGATTGTTATGTGACCTTTACGAGGGGTAGGATGGGCAGTGGAAACTACTTGTTTCGTGTTTCTGTTACAGTTTTGTTTGTTTTCGAATTTATATGGTTCCAAACAGATGCAGTTTACTTCTGAATATCTATGAGGGGATTTTCTGTAAATGTCTCCTCTGCATCCTCAATAAAAAAAACGTAAAACTTATTGTGCAACAATTAGAGTCAGGAATCAAGGAAAATGGTAGAAATGTAGTAAATAGAATGTAGTAAATAACTGTTTTTGTAATTATTCATGCACTTAAAGGAAAATAATCTGAATAGACCTTTTTGTAGCTAGAATTGCTACCTTTTTTTTAATTTCATTTACAATCACAGATATAAATTAGGTCACACGACACGTACTGTTATTCCCATATTCCCATTTGACTTTTTTTGTCTTTGGAATTAAAAAATCTCTTATCTCTCTTACTGTCCGAGGAAATTTAAAAGGAGTAAATAGGTCACATATATGCTAATGTCACCCAAACGTCCATTTAGAAGTAAAACATATTAAGAAACAAATAAAATACAAAAAAAAATGGTTTTAGTAAAAGTGCTGTAAAAAAATATGTTATAACATAGATTTTTAATTGTTATCGGTTCTCGTTGCTTATTATCTTAGTTTACAATACCCGATCACTTTTTTTTGTGAAACTTTGTTATTAGAAGAAATCAAAGATTTTAATTTCTTTCTCCTTAAGGATTTAAAGAAATGAGGATAATTAAGGATTTAAGGAACCCCCTAATTAGGGGGTTCTAAAAACACTTGTGCAGTATTTTATTGTTTGTTATGTGTACGACACTCAGAAGTTCTAATTATGAATGCCATCTACTTTTACTTTTTAGCACATTTTAATAAAACTAACTTATTCTAGTTTAGTTGCGTAATAAATAAAATCCCTATCATGGTTTTTAAAAGGACAAAAATAATTTATGCAGGGAAAATATTATCTCATAAACAGTAAAACATTTCGAATTTAATTGAATATGCTTTTATATGTTGGTCAGAAAATTTATAAATTACCATTAATTAATTAACTAAAACTTATCTTTACACATTGATATACATATAAAATTCATTTTTTGTAGCATTCTGTTATTCTTAACTATAATAATGTTTGTGTACAAAAATTTTCCAAAGGCACTTACTTATGTCAACGCAAATAATATTTGTAAACTACTGGTAAAGATTTATAGTTTTCTGAACATAAGTTCATCAACAAAAATAAACGAAACAAACATGCAATTACGCCATTCCAAACAAATTCTAGATATACAGTAGACTATGTTTAATGTGATCACAGTTAATGTTATCATTCGGATAATATTATCAAAATTGACTGGTCCAGATCACTAATATTTAAATTAACCCAAAATGTATCGTTTTATGTGATCAGTATATCGTTTAATGTTATCAACATTTGATGAAATCCCTAATAAACTTCCCTTTTTCCCTGTTGGAAGGCCAATTTTTAATGCAGTAGTGTTATATGATCTTTTCCTATTTTTTTCTTTTAGAGTATTTTCAGTAGAAAAATAATACTAAAATATAGTTTTAAATGCTTCATTTAAGACTATAAACTAGTATACAGTCGTGATTATAATGCAAACACTCCAGTTACACTGTAAGGGCGAGCGCGCACCGGCGACTTTTGTCACGGTGACAAAGACAAAAACAACGTTGCTAAGGCTGTTGTTAGGGGCGGGACATATAAGCATCCAATAGAAGCAAGACCCTCTATATAATGGCCTCACAACTAGGACGGGTGACGTCACACTTTCCGCCACCTTTGACGTCACATGCAAAACGACGCCATGTTTTATATTTTTTGACTTCTTAACACTGAACAAGGAATATTCGTGTTTTTGTTATTAACATTAATGTATCGATGTAAAAACATACGCCGTGATATTAATTTTTAATGGCTATCGCTATTCAAACCAGAGTTTAATAAGTAGAAATCTGAAATAAGCATAAAGTATCAAAAATGTCTTTTAATTTAACAAAACTGATGGAACAACAAACAAAAACGTGATGCCATCTGAGAAAAATGTAAAAATACAAATCAGAAGAATTAACTAGAACTTAGTGCTACTAGTGCATTTCCCGCAACAATAGAGCATTTTCAATCACATGACTTTACCTAACAACGGCCTTAGCAACGTTGTTTTTATCCTCCAGTGATGTCATGTGCGAATGCTTCTATTGGATGCTTCATATCCCGCCCCTAACAACGGCCTTAGCAACGTTGTTTTTGTCCTCCAAGTGACGTCATGTGCGAATGCTCTATAAATATAATGCTTGATTCTCATCAGTTTAATCTTATAATAAATTAAAGAATTTAGTGTAATTAAATAAATTGTTTACTGTTGGAAGAATTCGAAAATTCAATGATTTGTTTTAATTATTAATAGATTTTACTTTTCATTTTACTAGTGATTTTTTTTTAATTTCCTAGATAAACTTAATATTGTGAGAAAAACCTACATGACATGCATTCATTATTTGCAAACTGAACTAAAAGCCATGTTAGTCCTAAGGCTAAAAAACTGAATGAAAATACAAAAAAGCTGTACAAAAGGGACAAAATTTTGATTCTAAACGAAAGATTTTGAGTTTCCAGAACAGTATTATCAGCCTTGAAGGCATACATAACGCGAGGAGTTAAGAAAGTAAGTTTTTATGCTCCATAGACTTAACATGGGAAATTTAGCGGTTTTCCGCCACGTTTGACGTCACAGTGACGTAGTTGTCAGGCTTTGTATATAGAGGGTTTTGATAGAAGCATTCGCACATGACATCACTGGAGGATAAAAACAACGTTGCTAAGGCCGTTGTTAGGTAAAGTCATGTGATTGAAAATGCTCTATTGTTTTCTTGTGATATTTTTGATACTAGTAATCCTGGTCGCCGTGACTTTAGTCACTCGTGCGCGCCCAGCCTTAGTCACTTTTCATTATAGAACCGCTTAATTATTATCATTATCAATCGGATATTGTTATCATTCTGATCTTGGAAAAATGTGATCACAATAGAGTGTTTTCAGGTGACGTCACAACCGGTTATTTTCTTTTAACTGTGTACCTACTGTAGGGCTTTTAACTGTTTCTAAGGCCGTTGTTTATCTGTTGCTAAGGCGATTTTTAGGTATGGGGTCACGTGATTGCAAATGCTCCAATAGAAGAATTCTACGGCCAGTCATTTTCTGTAACTGTTAACCTCTGTAGGGCAAAAAACTGTAACATTTTCTGTTGCTAAGGCCGTTGTTAGGTCCGAGTCATGTGATTGAAAATGCTCTATAAGCGGAGTCAACTGCTTTATTTTTTTAAATTTATCCAAAATGTAACTATTAAAAGCTCAAAATAATTCCTAACAGAGTAAACCACACTTTCTATTTATAAACAACCAAAAAGAAAAGTTCACATCACCTTTATACCTACTTGCAACCGAATTTATGGTGCATAAGGTCATCTAATTAATAACCTCCCATCATACACTATACGTGAAGCATAAACTCACTATAATTAACAGAATTAATTTTTAATATGATTCATTCCAGAACCTAATTTACGTTAGTAAAGACACGATGAATAAGTTTCATAAGAGCAAGAGTGAGATTAACGATCTAGTTAAGTTATTATTCACTAATTTTCTCTAATGTTCGTGTAGTAAAGGGGGGTGATCAACTAAGGAGCAACGCAAAGTATCAATCTTAACTTAGAATGACAGTACCGAACTAAGCTATTAGGAAGAATCCAATGTTATATTTTCTCTACTTCATTATAGAAATTTTCTTAAGTTTCTTTATTTAATTATTACGGTAAATTATTTTCAATGAAATTACGTATGTTTTGGTACTTGTAGCATAATATAAATGTAAGAGAAGACACAGGCACAGAAAGAGGCAAATTAAACTGAAACATTTAATAAAAACTATTTACAGAACATTTTATGTTAAAATAAGGTAAAGAAATTACCTTGTTGCCATTATCGGTTTCATCTCTGGTGCATTCTTTGTCTATTCTTTTTCTATAGAAGGTTTCTTTTAAAAAATCTGGAAATGACCCTAGTTATAATTTGTAATGGACTCAACCCGTCTGACGTCACGCAGAACAAACACGTGACATACTGAGCTTGCAATTGGTTACCACAGATACTACACTAGTAGAGTTTGTAGTGATATATGGCGGTAGTGAGATATGATTTGATAGTGCGAGTTTGTTTACCACCGTCACCTGACTTTTATAGTCTCGAACGCGATATAGGCGGTTAGAGTCCATTGTACCTAGGGTCACTGCATAAAAGTTAAAATTTCTCTAAAAGTAATAGCAAAAAAGTGACACACCTCGATTTTCATATGTAATAATTTATTTAAAGTACTTTTAATGAAAAAAACCCACAAAATTTGGGTAAATTTCCAACATTGTTGTGAATAAGCTAATTCTGGATAAATGATCAGAAACTCGCACACATTAAGGGCGAGCGCGCACGGGCGACTTTTGTCACGGTGACAAAGACAAAAACAACGTTGCTAAGGCTGTTGTTAGGGGCGGGACATAGAAGCATCCAATAGAAGCATTCGCACATGACATCACTGGAGGATAAAAACAACGTTGCTAAGGACGTTGTTAGGTAAAGCCATGTGATTGAAAATGCTCTATTGTTTTCTAGTGATATTTTTGATACTAGTAATCCTAATCGCCGTGACTTTAGTCACTCGTGCGCGCCCAGGCTAAGGTTTTGGTGAATCTAAAATCATATTTTCTTTTTCTCCAACTTTAAAATTCCATGTTTATAATATATATAGAAACATGTTAGTACTGAAAAAAATATGTTTGTTTGTATATGGCCTAGGTCCAAAGTAGGCAATTTTATACAAAATTTCTTAATTCGATAAAATCACATGAAGTTGGAACTTCTTTAACGTCTCATTTAGTTCCTAACCTAAAAAACAAAAGGATGACTAAAATATAAAGAAAAGTATTCGATTGATTTTTGTAAAATAATAAAGAGCTAACTTCAAAATGTAACTGTAGGTAGGTATACCTAAAATAAACTTTTTTTTTACCAAAAACTAGCCACAACTTTCTTCTGCAAAATTTAAAGATTGCTTATAACATGACAATTGATATTGCCACTCACCCAGCTGAGAAATAATACTTAAAATTAAATATTATCGAAACAAAATGGGATGGCCCTGCCTAGGTACACGAATCTCCCCTACATGTCAGCAAATAGTCTTTTTACAACCAATCAAAAAAAAAAATCCCATCTGGATCCATCTCAATAAAAATCTGTGACCCTTTAAAATAACCGTTTCAGCTACAAAAATCACGTTGATGAAATAGCTCCGCCATCTGCGGTGAAAACACTTTCACACTTTAATAGCGAATCTCATTTCCTGGAAGACCCGTAACATTTCCAGTTCTTCCTTTTCTTCAATATCCGAAGTTTCGCTCTCTTAGCTCTTAAAGAAGTTGAGAAGTTTCCTTTCCGAAGAAACGTTTTGACGTGGTTTCATGTCTTATTTTCGAAATTGCTTTTTGGTATATCTTAAAAATGTACGTACACTTTTGCGGGGAGCTTGTTCGTGTGTTGTCGAAAGGATTTTAAATCCTTTTTCCGGGATTAATTTTGAGTTTTTGAAAGATTTTCTGGGTTGTGTAGAGAAGATATACTTTTAAAACTATTATTTTAAATTAAATCTTAGTTAGTTTTTCTGATAAATTAAAAACTGAGTAAAATAGAATGCTATTTTTATGGTACCTAAATGAACAATAAGAAAGTAATACTTAAATACCGTTGGAGTAACTTTGGCCCAAATGGAGAGGGTTTTTTTTTCATATTAAAAGCAAATAAAAGATGATAAACAAAAAATTGTCATGGTCTGTGGTTTATATTATTTTTAACATGCTCAAATGTGATATAAATAGTTATCAAAGTGTAGATATATGTTTGAAATATTTTTTTTAAACATTTTTGAAATTTTTGGCCAGTTACCTACCTTGAATTGAGGTAACTTTGGCTCAGATCTCGAAAACCAAAAATTTAAGTCATTGAGTTAGCTTTAGCCAATAATCTGTAACTTCACACTTTGGCAACCTCAAATTTCTCGAAATTGCTATTCTGAAGGCATTTTTGACTTATCTTCGGTAAACGTAATAAAATAACTTGCTAAATAACTTGCCTTGCCGTAAACCATTAAAAGATGTTGCATTTCCAGGTTTTTCTTTTAAAAACTCACTTTGTAAGAGTATCAATGAGTTGTTCCATGAATCTCTTCAAACGATTCTTTATTGAAAGCCATCTTATTTCAGTGTGAAGTATGAGTCTCACATTAAAAGCATTTTGTTTTCCACCAAACAGTTTAAAGAGGCATTCACATTTGACATTGACTTTATGGAATTGATGCATTTCATAGCTGTTTATCTGACTTCATTTAATACGGATGAAATATTTTTTGCAACTGAGGGTAACGTTCAGGATTTTTATTAGACTATAAAAGGTTATTTATCACTCAAAATTCAGCTGCCATTTTGGCACATCCGCGATTCTGAACTTGCGCCAACCCGTTTTTCAAAAATCCTTCTTGAAAAGTAAATTAAACTTGGTTGTCCATACCCCACCTGGGGGGCAGTTTGGTTGAAAATTTTCATATTGCCTCCCTAGAAAATCAAATTGAAACACGTATATAGCCTTTAAATTTCATTTGGTGGTCCATTCCACCAAAAAATAGATCTGCTTCTTCAATTTCAAATAGGACATAACTCAACTAAACTCAAGAGTGTCATGTTCCCACATTTACTAAAACTCACATTAAATGAAGCTATTACGACCCCTAAATTACACAATCCATCATCCACCAAACAAACCTTCCACGCTAATTAAAACGCACAACGAAACTTCATCTCAACATTATCCACACCCCAATCATTAATGCTCCTAATCAATCTCAAGCCGTTCCAAAACTCAACCGGAAGAACCGCTTCTCAATTAAACATCACCATCTATCTCTCATTCTAGGTCATCAGCAGTTAATACCGCCATTTATCCGTGCCCGCGCAATAATAAAGGCATTTAATTACCATTTAAGCAATCAAATCCTGAGTCGTCATTCATAATTCCGGTGTGGAGAATGATACCCGGATTCCGAACGCCCGGTGGTTGCAGTTAAGGAAGCGAAGTGCCCATTATGAAGAAGTCGTTTTAATATTCGTCGTCGTTGCATTTGCATATAGGAAGTGAAGGGAAGTGATCGTTATGTGCAGTTTGTTTGTTTTGGTTGTGTGTGGTGAACTTGAGGGTCTCTGAATGGTAGGGTTTGTCTTAATGGTGCCCTTTTTGGGGATTGCTGCTGTTGTGTTATTGATTGGGGTGTTTAAAAGAGTGGGGAAGATTTTAGCTGTTGGTGAGTTAGTAAAGGTATTAATCGAGGAAAAAAATGCCTTTTGTGAATGTTGTTTTTGTAATTAGTTTAATTTAGAAGTTCAGGATCGTCCGTAAGTTCGGGGAAACTTTAAGAATTGGTAAAATACTTTGCATGGAGAGTGAGTCACGTAAATTATTCAGATTATTAAAATTTTAAAACGAGTTATTTATATATTTGACCGCAAAAAATTAATCTTATGATACCGTTATTTAATATTTATCATAAATTTAAATAATAATTAAAAATTAGTTATTTTAAATAATTATTAAATAATTTAAATCTCAGTTTCTAATTGAGCTCAAGTAAGTGTTCATAATTAGTTTAATATGCAAACATCATTTAAAATTTATGTAATGCCAAGCTTTGTGTGTTTAAGTTTATTAAAAGTACCTATAACAAAATCAAACAAGTAACTAATAATGGAATAACATTGAATTAAATTATGTAGTACAACAAAATATTTAATAAGGTGACTAATTAACCGTAATTAGTTTAAAATACAAGAAAAAATAACTAAAATAATTTATCATGCAACACATTATAGAAATATTTGTCAGAAAATTAGGTTTACAAGGTTTTTATGAATTCATTATTCTATTTTCCTTCACATTAGGTTTGAAGTGTCATTATAATCGCTTATTAATTATTTGAAACTATTCCCTTTCATTTTAGGGGTAAATCCTATACAAAAGTATATTCTATTCTTTAAGTTTTATATTTTATAAATCTAAAAAGACAAGAACCTTATCGTAAATTTTTAACACCACAGAACAAGTTTTAAGGTATCCACCTCAAGAAAACCCTATTCATATTTTAATACCTACCCTGAAGAATTATTTACCCTCAACATGCCATTTTTCTGAAGCCGAGCATTAAACTGTGAAAGACCCAAACCTACATTTCATAGATAAATATTTTCGTAGCCACGAGGCACGTGAGAATTTTTCGGCAACACCACAAAGTGGCGAGTCATAAAGGAGAAAAAGAGGGAAACAAATGTTCCAAAGTCCCCAGAAAACCCCCTAGATACGCCTTGGCGTCCGTGCAACTAAATTGTCGTTAAATGTTGCAGTTTCTACCCCAGTGACTGGCTACTTTTTAGTCCTGGTACAAAAGCCCGGCAACACGTAAGTTTTTAAAAGAAAGAAAGAGAAACACATTACGGTGGGAATAGTCGTAGAGGAAGAAGGACTACAGTGTTCAAGAGCTGCTACCCGACATGGTTGAAGAGTGTGTGGGATGCTTGAAAAATCAATAAGGTGGGAATAAATGGGAATATATTGGTTTAGGAAAATAATATTTGTTTTAGGGCTGTGTTTTAGTGAAAAGCTCTTCCAGAGAACTTAATCCGTTCTACAACGTATACGTTCTACGTAAAAAACGTATTTCGCGTGGAAAAACTCAATGGAGAAATAAATCGTTGAAACGCAATAAACTAATTTAAAAAAAGGTACTTTTTTATTATCAGATTCAAAAGTATCTCTTAGAAAAAAAACTGATTGAATTCAATAAATTTTGTTTATAAATAATATTTTTGAATCTGATAATAAAAAAGTACCTTTTATGAATTAGTTTATCGCTTTTTAAACGAGTTTTTTTTCCATTAAGCTAATTCAGAAAAGGTGTTTTTTGATTATCAGATTCAAAAATATATCTTTGGAAAAAAAATTACTGAATTCAATACATTTTGTTTCTAAATAATATTTTTGGTGTACAAAAGAATTAAAATATTCGTTAGCTCAACAAACGTAATCCTTTCTTTGGTTTGGTAATCCTTTCTTTGTAATAATGCTGTGTGTTATAGGAAAAGGATAATTCAATTATTCACTATTGATTACGTATAACTTGTGTGATTCAAAAGATTATTGATTTTTGTTATCATATGGATTGTTGTTTAATTAATATGTGAAGCAAACATGTTAGCAGAAATTTTGATAAGAAAATTTTCTACTTTAAGAGTAGATTTCTTGCATTTGGTTTTTGTTCATAATAATAGCACGGTAAAATTTAAAGAGTAGTTCTCTATTAGAGATCACCTTTCAATCTGAAAGACAAAAGAAGGATGCAAAAGTCTTGTGAAACTGAAAGTTTTTGAGAGCCGCTGTTCTAAATTGATTACCAAATTCCATAAAATTACCTCGAACTTCACTTCAGTAAGCGGAAACTGTGGGTAACAAAAGGTTTCTCAACGTCGAGGCAAGGTAACAGACAACTCACGCACACTCTATTTTTTCCTAACTCTATCACTCTCCAGCATTTACCGAGAAAGTAAGTAGACCTGAAATGGCCTGAAAAAAAAATACTCCGCTTCCTTCAAACGGCAAAGACAATATATTTTAGCCCCAGGCTACAGAGATAAGTCTTTGAAAAAACAGACAAAAGTCTAAGGGAGTGAGGGCAAAAGTAATAAAAAAATAAAAATAGTAATAAGTTTTTATCTGCCCTTTTCTGACGACGGGGAAGAGTAGACTTTCTTGTGTTGTGTTGGAAGAAATTCCAGTCATGAAGCTCTCAAAGGACGATTAGTCTTCCGAAAGGTTTTTAACTATTTCGTGATACTCTTGTTCCTTTTGGTGGAAGGGTTTATTCAGTTTTTGGGGAAATTTACTGACTGAGATGGGAAGTTATGGCCTTAGTATATAGAAGTTGGGTTTATTTAGTTTCGCTGTTGAGATTATGTTTTTTGATAAGGATTGGGTTTTGAGTTGAACTCGTTTTTGCTTGTAAAGAATAAATTTTTATGTGAAATTTTGAGGGAAAAGTTGTTTTGTTACTGGGAAGTTGTAACGAAGTGAGAAAAAGTTGAAGTAAGGAAGAAAATATGTTATGGTTTAAAAATCCAAAGAAATGGTATTCAAATGTTTTAAGGACCCGTTGATTTCTTTTTTAATGTTCATTAAAATTCTTCTTCTTCTTTCTCCATTAAAATTCTTCTTCTAAAATTCTTCGAGATTATCATTGAATCCTATGGAAAATTTGGGACAGCTGGGACTAAAGGGTTAACCCACTTCCCACCTCTTCAATTTTATCTCTAAGGGGCGGTAGAGAGTTTTACACCCCTTAGAGAAAAATGGTAGATAAGAGAACAAAGAAAAGGTCACTCGTGGTCAATTAGCGAACAAAAGAAGGGCCCTCCTCGGTCGGGAATGTGAGGGGAAACCCCCCCTAACCACACAAAGAGACCGGGGTCATAAAACTAGGGGTTGTAAAATTCTCTACCGCTCCTAATAAATATCCCCGCCAATCCCATCCCTAGTCATAATCCACTTTAATCCCATCATCCGTCTTAAATCATTTCAAAGTCCTTAAATATTCATGATACACTTCAATTCCATAACCAACCAATCATAATTTACGTCGATTCCATCACTAGTCATAAACCACTTCTTCACCAAGAAACCAAAAAAAAAGACCACGTTTTTGACAAACACAAAAATATCCAAACTCCCAGCAAACTTTCCAACCAGATAAAGATAAAATGAGCCACTCCAAAGTAACTTCAACTTCTTCTCTTCCAAGGGCACTAAAAAGAGCCGTCTCTCGAAATTATCCCCTCCGAATCCATCTAACCAAGAAGGAAGAAAAAAAATCATCTCAGCACCACCCCATCTTCATCCCGGGAACTTAACGTAATCGTATATTCGCAAAGAAAAAAATATCATTTATGGGTGGGTATAAAATAAAATTAGGGTTTTGCTCAGATCAGATAATTTTTTCTCTTATTTTTTTAATAAAAACATTTATAATTAAATTTTTTTTAATATATATACTTTAATAGCAATCAAGTATGTATGATTACCAGGTAATTTTCTCACTAATAAATGGTGTTCATAATATATTTTGATTAGTAGTACTCCATATATGGATTTTTCTAACCTACAAAGTGTTATTTAAAACGATTATTTTTGTTGTAACTCCTAATCCCATGGATGTCCAATTCTATAATTTGCAGAATTTATACCACATAATATTTTAAAAAATTATTTGCGTATTAAAACTCCTCCTAGCAAACCAACAGGCTTTCTGTTTACTAATTAGTTTTTCCTTCCTCTTAGTGACGTCATAGGGTCAATAAACGTTTCAGTCTATACTCGAGAGCAACGTTTCTTGAACCCAGTACGTCACAAATGCGGAAGGAGAAATCGGTAAACACAAAGCCTGTTGGGTTGCAAAGGAGAGGTTTCGGTACGCAAATCGTGATTGAAAATCACTATAGTAAATGGGTTTAACAAAATAATCATATTTTTAAGTTGACGTTCTTCATTTCACTCAAAATTCAGACACCGCGATGGGAACTATTTTGCTTGTTAGTGACGTCATAGGGTTGCTGTTTACAACATACTAGACAGCTTACGACGTCACTCACAAACAAAGTAGTTCCCATCGCGGTGTCTGAATTTTGAGTGAAATGAAAGAACGTCAATTTAAAAATATTATTTTATTAAACCCATGTATATATAGTGATTTTTCATCACGATTTGCGTACCGGAACTCCTCCTAGCAACCCAACAGGCTTTGTGTTTACCCATTTTCTCCTTCCGCGTAGTGACGTACTGGGTTCAGAAAACGTTGCAGTCGAGTATAGAAACCAAAGATCACATTATTTGATAAACACAAGAAACCCCAAAAAAGTATAAACAAACTTTCCACAACCGAAAAAAAAACAACTTCAACCAACTTCCTCCCTTCCAAGATCCACCACCAAAAAAAGCCACCACCTCGAAAAATTATCCCCTTCCGAATCCATCAAAACAAGAAGCAAAAAAAAAAAAAATCCATCATCACCACCACATCTTTATCCTGAGCAACATCGCGAATTCATATATTCTCCAGAGAGAGGAAGGAAAGGAAAATATATTCACGCCGGCTGCACAAATTGGGCATCCGCGAAGAGAGTGATACCGTCCCGATGGATGAAAATTCCTTTTCCGAAACCGCCCCGGCAATCGATAAAACATCGCACACAAGTCGTGTGGTTTTGCGTGTTGTTAATAAACGATGGTGGGTGGATTACGCTCCAGAAAACAATTTAAGCAGGGCAGTGATGATAAGTATGGAGATGATTTTGTGGACGGAATTAAGGCTTTGCTTCGGATTTCATAGTTGAAAGGTTTTTCAAAGTTCATTTTAGATGGTAAGAAGCCTCTCTTGAAATTTTAAAAGTGAAAAGTAACTTAATACTTGTGCTCTTAGTCTTTAAAAGGTCTTTATTAATTTTTGAGTGCTCTTAAAAAAAACTTCTTCATTTTACGTCTTCATTAAAAGCAATTTGTTTTTGATTTTATATCTCATACTTTTAGGGGGAGAGAACCCCCTATCCTCTATGAAAACAAGCTTTGAAGATGTCAAACACTTTATTATACCTTAAACTCATCAACTCAACAGCCCTAGTGGGCCAAGGCCTACACGATGCCCATCTTCGTTTTCATGACCGTGGGCCATGGTGTGCAAGGCATATGTGCCGGTTAGGTGGTCAGCCTAATGCAAGACCCCCACCCCCAGTGCTTAGTTCCCAAGCACGCTTGGTCCTCAGTTTATCGACCCACTGAAGGGATGAAAGGTTAAGTCAACCTTGCCCAGTCCGGGACCCTGGAATCGAACCGCGGACCTGGGGCGTGGAAGCGCACTCCGGTACCACTACGCCACAGGGTTTCCTTTATTTAAAACTCAGGGTGACTCTACAGGGTGATTTAAAACTCACTCCTACCCTACTGAAAAAAATCTTCACTTTTTCTTTAAAAAAATCTGCAGAATATCTGCAGTTATTTGAACATCTTCATTCTGAAGAAAATCTTAAGATAATGTTCTTAAGAAAATCTTAAGATTATTTTTTCTTAAGATTTTCTTGAAAATGAAGATGTTCAAATAACTGCGGATATTCTGCAGATTTTTTTTTTCAAGATTTTCTCCAAAATATTTAAATCTTCAAATATTCTTCAACAAGAAGTGATCCGCAAACCTGGAATATATTTCAATAAATTCCAGGCTTGGTATATCCTTTCTAAAGAATATTTAAAGATTCAAATATTTTGCAGAAAATATCATGTTCATAAAATAAGATTCTGTGAAAGCAATATATTTTGAAGAAAATTTGAAGATTTTGATCATTCTGAAAAATGTCTTTATAATTGTCTTCAATATTTCTGCAGATTATATAAAGATACAACAGGTCTTTAAAATGACTGCAAATTTTCTTCAAAAATTCTGAAGACAATTTAAAGATACAACATGTCTTTAAAATGTCTGCAAATTTTCTTCAAAAATTCTGAAGACAATTTAAAGATACAACATGTCTTTAAAATGTCTGCAAATTTTCTTCAAAAATTCTGAAGACAGTTTAAAGGTAGTGGTAAATCTGCTAAAAAACTTAAGAATTTCTGTAGAAAGTGGCTTTTTCTCAAGAAAATCTTCGGATTATTTTTAGTGGGGTACACTCAGAGAGAGAAAATTAAGAACCGCCGTGATTAGGAGGGTCAAAGAAATAAATCCTAAGGCGCTAGAATGGTGACAAAAGTTGCCAAAGGCAATGAAAATTGGGTATTGTGGGAGAACAATTGGGGGTAGAAATAAAATACCAGTGTCAATTATCATGTTTTGACTTAATAACTTAATAAAAGGTTTTGTTCTAAAGAGATCATCTTTAAAATCCAACTATAAAAAATAAGGCAGTAAAAATCTTATTATTGCCGCATGTTAAATACGACCTCTTAGAGAAAAAAATTTACACAATTTTTATTCCATGTTCATTAGCATTGGCACTGTTAATTCTACCTTGCTTCTGACATCTCTTGTCCACGTTCTAGCACTTCAGAAATGCTCCACGGAACCTCCTAACCAGAGTGATTCTGAATTGTGAATGGATAGTCTTACATCCCCTATCGTTTTTGCCCATGAGTTTTGAATCACTCTACACCTAACTTTTCAAAGGGGATCCTTATTTGGAACAAATTATAACTCCCTTGATTATTTTTTCATCCTTCAATTAAATCCATATCCTTCTTTATAGGTGGATAAAAAATGTTATAAAAGTTGCATTAACTAATATACAGCACTATTTGTAATTGTTACGTTCACTTTCTCAAACAAAGATCATCTACTCCATATTAATAACTAACACAAAAACACAATCAACAAAGTAATAACAAATCTAAAGCTTAGATCCGGAATACTAATCAACCTATGACATTCACATTGAAGGAATCCATCTCTCGCAAATCTTCCATTTCCTTTCTCTCATTAGCTTTCTAAGCAGAAAACTTTCCTGGGTTTATCCTCAATATAGAAACAAATAGCTGAAGACAGTAATTGTTCGACTATTAGAAGAAAGCGCTGATAGTTACTATATCCACATTAGTCCACTGTACTAAATAACCTTCTCAGAGAGACACAATGAAAGAATTACATTAAGTGCCGTTTCTAATACTGATCATTTTTCACGCCTCTGGATCGAAAGTCTAATGCATCTTCCAACGATCAATTTTATCAGTTGACTTCTTTTCTTTAAACTTTTCTGTGATGTTTGGTTACTCTGTGTAAAGATATTTTACCGTCAGTTTGTTTTGCTTTTAAGTGTTTGGAGGGTCTTATTTTGGCTGTAAAAGGGATGTCTTATTGCACTAGTCATAAGTTATAGTGAGTTATTTTTGTTTTATTGTGTGTTTTTGCTTATTGAGCAATCTGATGTTTTATTGTGAGCTCGTGTGTTTTATTGATATTTGTATTTCTTTATCTGTATTCTGTATTGTTTTTTTTTTGTTTGTATATGTAATTTGTGCACTAAGTCATACACGACAACAACAACAACAACAAGGGATGTCTTAAAAGGAAACATGGTTTTTTTATTAGTTCTATGCGTTTTAGGCAATTTATGAAAGATTATTATACTTGGTCAAATATGTGTGTTCGTTCTTAACGTGGTTTGTTGGTTTACTTTTCAATTGCTCGTTTTATTATGCCTGCTTTCAATAGTAAAAATGTTTGGATGGAATAAAAAAATAATGTTTTAGGCATGTTATTTTTGTTTACTTACTACTTAACCTTATTAGGGAGACAATAAATTTTAAAATTGAGGCGTTGACAATGAAAATGAGGTATGTGCCAAAAATTAAATTTTATACAGGAGAAGCAAAATAAGTTTTGATGATCCAATATCGAAATCAGGCAACGACTGGAACTAAACGAAGCTCGTTAGGCACTTGCCTCTTTTCCGATCCTATTGGCGTTGGAACATGGATTATTTTCCGTGAAAAAACGCAGTTTCGCAAATTTTGGCACTTACCTCATTTTCATTGTCAACGCCTCAATTAAGTTAAACGAACTGTGTCTGGACACTTAACTGTCATTTTTTATTATCCGAGCTTAAATGCCTCAGTTCTGTGTATGCTTCATTCTTGAACTTTTCCTTACATATAATCTACAAGTGACTTATACTGAATAAGTATTAAAGGCTGTTGTTAATTTGTATACTCCCTTCCTAAACTTCTCCCCTTTTATATAAACGTACAAGTGAATCTTGCTGAAAGATGTATAGCGGTTTTTGTAAACATTCATTTAAAAAGGGAATTTTTGTATCGTGAAGTCAATTAATATTCTTAATCGCAAAATGTCATCAGTAGCATGCTATCTTGGCGCAATATGCTCATACTTGATTCTTGCGCCATAAAACAATAACCAAACCATCAGTGGTATGTTATAAAATTATTATAAAATAACAAGATGGTTGTTTGCTAAGGACATTTCACGAAGTTTTTGAAACGTAATTTTTTCCGTAAAATTATTAAATATAAATAACTGAAATACTGTGTGTATTTAAATAAAGAATTTAATTAATTAAATGCATTTTAAGTGCTTTTTACTAACAAAACATTTGCATTTTTATCTAGAAGTTTAGAATACAATTGTGAACAAACTTTACCATGAAACGATAGTTAGGGGATAATTATTGGCTCGACAAGTTATGGATTAATAATCACCAAATATTTCATAATTAGGAAAGCAATTTTCATGAAGTCAAAGTAAATATCTTTAACTTTTGTGTAAGTTAAGTGTTATTTAAAAGAGTAACACAAAAGCACTCCCTTAACTTAAACATAGGGAAAAAGAAACGAAATAAAGAATTTAGCCCGAGGACTTTGATATCAACTATTATTTTCCGAAACTACATATTCCAGCATAGATTAAAATATTCTTCACTTTATTCCGGCTTTAAAATATGGTCATCCCAGATAAAGTGTCAAATTTGCCTATTAATTAGCTTCGTTGAACGGAACTCAGTTTCGCTGTGCTAAATGTTTTAAAAATGCATGATATCATCATCACCATCATGGAAATAGAAGATTGGATCCAATGCATTATTCATTGATTTAAATATCTTCTCACATGGTTTCTCGTTTAAAATGAAGCTAAATTATTTGCTTTTGTTTTAAGAGGATTGAGGGCACCGTGAATGTGTAGATTTTACTGAAAATTGTTTCTTAAGGGCATGCGTTTTAATGACAAAGAGGACATTTGATCTAATATGATAATTTATGTATTGCTGGAGTTGTTTTGTCTTAAAACTTTGAAACTGGATTGAGTATATTTTGAATATTATTTTCTGCCAAAATCCCTTTATTATATACCATCTTTTAGAGTTGTTGTATTTCTTTTTTACATTATATTAAATTATCCTAGGATATTTTGTGTATTTGCTTATTCTTCAATTTAACAAAATAATCAGATTTATTTTCTTGCTAATTTTAAATAGTTATTAACTTTGAAAACGTTTATTGCAATTTTTTGGAAAAAGCATAACACATAAATAAATATTATAAGTAAAATTAATATTACGGCTCAAATTTTAGACAACTTAAGTTACCTTAGTCTTCTACTATCTATGTACTACCGTACAAGAGTAATTTATCTCAAAAATTTACTTTTGTTTTAAAAGAACAATGCTTTTTTGTTTACGAAGCTATTATTTGGGATTCTTTTTATCGATTTATAATTTTCCGTACATAAATAATAAAAAATTTCTACTATAGCTTGAGATTATTTTCTATAGTTTATTTATTGTCAATCAAAATTATTACCCCCCCCCCATTTTAAAATTTTTAAATTTTTCTTCATAAGTAAAATATAATTTCAAAAATAAAACTATTTAAACTTTATTTATTTATACCTTTTAAAATATTATCAAACACACTTTGATTGACTAATTCAAATAAAATATTGGAACAAACTTTGAATGTAGTCATACAAAATATCTAGAAGATTGCATATTTTATAAGTAATCTAAATAGTTCAATCTATCTTTAAAAAAACTACAATCGCCTTATTAATGATGATAACTCTATTTATGCATGAAGGAATATACATGATAGACCATTTGATGTTGGAGTTTTCCCATTTACAAAATCTTAAACTGCTGATTTGACTTTCTTTTACTTAGTTTTCAAAATATTCTCATTTTTTACATTTTCACTTTCTTTCCCTTTTTAAAGCTTTCAAAAGGGAACAAATTTATCTTAGGAAAAATCTTTTTAACTAAACGATTTTGAGACAATTTAAAAAATGTAGTTGAAAAATTCCTATTTTTGAAGATATAATAATATTCAAATGGAAATTAATTTTTTTTCCTTTATATGAAATTACTTGTCATAAAAAAATGTAAGAAAAACGCCTGTGGGGATCTGTTTCTTACACTTGGAGATTCAAATATTATTTTTTCTTTTTTTTCTCTTGTATATATTTTATTTAAAATAATAAAATAATTGTAAAAATCTTATGATTACCATTCCATTAAATACAAGCGTATTTAAAATATCTATATAAGTTTCAATTAAACTGATTAAACTTTAATTTTAACTGGTTATTACATCTTTTTGAACTGCCTAGGTTAAGCTGTCAATAAAACGCCAAACTCAAATGTGTATAAGTTGATCGAAATTCTGAGAGGTATCAAGCTATATTTTGCGACATTTGGTTTACAATATAAATGAGCAAATAGTATTTTAAGATGTGAATTTAGGTAACACTTTTAATACAACTTAGTCATAAAAAACTAAATATATCTTGAAATATGTGTGTGAAATATTAACATTATTGTAGAACCCCTCTTAACCGGATTTTTCTTTTAACTGGCATAAATTAATTAAAGAAAAATCTAAGAAATGACCAAAATATCCAGAAAGTCGTGGAGTTTTTTAACCTTTTTTTAAAATGGAGAAGAGTTATTTTTAAAAGATCTCCATATGTTGTACACAAACTTTTGTAATAAATATACGCAATATTTTAATGAATGTTTTTTATCTATGCGGTAAGAGAATCGTCTGTTTGAAAAAGGGAATAAGTCCAAAAACCAAGTTTTAGGAAAAAGGGGGAACTGCATTAGTAATGGAATTTTAATTTATATTATCCACCAAATTTTTACTGGAAATTTAAGACCCTATTTAGAAAACATAAAGATTACAGAAAAATAAACGTACTTATATCCTAAAATATTGTGAAGTTTAGTAAAGATGTTGAACTTATTCCCTTTTACAAACTTAAGAAATTTCAACTGACAAAAATATAACTTAAACTGACAGTTAAACTATTTTTGCTTAGTTCACAGTACAAAAGGGTGAAATAGAAAGACTTTTAGGCAAATAAATTTCATAACTATGTATATTATGAAACTGATCCATATTCATGATGAAATTATTTTCAAAGGGAGTATCAATGTAGTCACAGATTCACTGAATAAAAAAAGGTAAAAACACTTTCAAATTAAAACAAAATTTTGTTTGGGCTTAGTTTACAGCATAAAGAATAAGAAAAGTAAGACTAATTAATGTAAATTTTAAATTAAATTAAAATGCAATAAATGGACATTAATTTCACCAAATTCAGGGGGCTATATCTGCCTACAGGAGGTAGTAATTTTCCCCTCTTACCACTCATGTGTAGAGCAAAGCTTGGAGATTTTTTTTCAGCACAAAAAGTAAATTTGCCATTTATTGGACTTATTCTCTTTTTCAATCCGACGATTCAAGTGTATTTTCATTCATGAATATTTTATTCTCCGATTTGAACCGATTCAGAGGGTGCCTACGGTATAAAAAAAAAATTTTCTGCACTTACCGAGTTATCTGAAAGACCATGCTGCCCACTATCGTTGGCAGCAGCCTGTTTGCTTCTGTGCGGTAAATCTTTCTGTGGGATGTTAGTCACTGTGCCACTCGAGTAATTCATTGTTCTTCTATTAGCGTATCACCTTTTTGCTATACTTTGAAAAAGAGGGAATCCTTTATCACAGGCGGAATGCTATTATTATTATTATTGCCGGTCACTTTCGATGATGCACTATCACATATGGAACTTTTTTGCGACGAGGTGGAGAAATCAACACATTATTGCCTGAAATACACTTGGAGTTCGATCCTTGTTCTTTGGTAATCCAAAAGCTTGGTCGGTTATAATAATATTAATGGAGTAGTTAAGCTTAAAAATCTATTATTGGGTAATATCGCAGTTATAATAGTTGAAACACGAAAGCCGACAGAAAATCACATGAATTAATTTAATTGTAATTCTTACGAACATCTAAATACGTAGCATAAAGCACTTTGAGTAGTATTTGTGGAAATTCCTATACGGTTGATAACTATTATCCTATCTAATAAGGCTAACGAAGCGACATAGAAAAGCTTTGATTCACGAAGAAAAAAATAAACTCTAAGCTTCACGACGAATAAAAAATATATATTTGCTCCTACGAATCATGTCATCACTGATGGGACTTGGGAATGACACTGCTGCATCCCGATCCGAGCATGCTAAACACGAGGGGAACTTGCACAGACTATTACTACTAACGGTACAAAGAGAGGGGGGATAGGTTCTTCTATCCCCTCGCGATCATCAGGTTGTCGCCGGTATCCTCTGACATTCCCCCTTATGATGGAATTAGTGAGGGGATACGGCCGATAACAACCAGCGGGTGTATCTACTGGGGACTATAATAATAATCACAACGACGACACGAACGGCATAAGTGATGAGAAAGTTCAGGTATATACTGTAGCGAGGCGGCTCCTCGGGAGAACTTAGAAAGTGCTACTGGATGCCTGGGAGTATTAGGGGAGCGAACGGGAGGGGTTGGCGATGGTGAGAACGCGCCAACCCCCTCGCCAACGCCGCCAAGAAAAGTTTTGTGCTGTCCCGAGATGAGGAGAGCGCTTAATTTAGAATAATGGTCCCGGGTATGATGATTTTAAAGTAAAAAAAGTTTTTTTTTTTTTTTGTTGAATGTTGTGATTTATTTCCCTTGTTGGCGTGTTTTTTAAAACAATTTGACTGGATTTTTTGGTTTGGATAAGATTAATCTTGGGTTTTGAGGTGTTTTTTTTTAAAGTGATGTGGAGTGTTGGAATATGTTGCATCTTTGCAGTGTTTTCGTGGGGTTTTTGTTTTCTTTGGTTTGCTGATAAACTTACTCATTCTCTTTGGAATAATTTAGCGGGAGTTAAATTGTTTCTATTAAAACTCACCTATGCACTTTAGTGAGAGTTAATTTTTATCTCTAATTTCCCGCAGTGTCTTATACCTTTAACGGCAGATACTCTTGTTACTAATTGCTTTCTACAGTTTTTTAGCTTTACTGAATCAACATATTTGTTTAAATTCTGTGCTATAGTGCTGAATTTTTAACTGCATTGTACAGAATATTTTAACAAAAGCATTTTACTTAGTTATTTTTTAAAAGTAAATAAAAATAATATATAAATTAATAATTAACTTATCCATATAGAATTACTTAAATTACAAATTACAATAATATTTTTCTTGTTATTGTTGGAAAACACCTGCATAATATAAAAAAAATTCTTCATAAATTTCCCAAATAGACTTTTCAAGCAATACTTTTTCTAAGAAATTCATTCATTAAAATAATTTAGGAAATAAAAATATTTATTGTTAAAACATTTGTAAAATCTCTGTTAGTTAAATGAAATCTAAATTATCTGTTTTGTCTTAGGTTTTGCTCCCTAGTAAATTTATAAACAAATTTTTACGTTACGGAAGTTACCTATGCAATGTATACGTATGCATAGCATACATATTCATTACATAATGGATATATTTAATTTAAAATCAAAAGCATGTTCTTATACATAACATTAATTTTAAGTGGAAATATTAAAACATAAATTGGAAATTTCACTAGAATGAGCTTTAGATATCAGTTTTACTTTGAATTAAATTTATGTAGTTATGAACAAATTAGAGAATGGATAAAATATCACTAATTATCATTTCTAAATTATCACTATTAAGATAAAATCTCACGCAAATTCGGTTATCTTATAGGATTAGTTTAAACATCCGAAAACAATATCAACAATTCTTTTTAAAAATTTAAATAAAGGGTCTTAATAGATAAAGGAAAAATAGTTGGGTTCTCTTAATATTAATCTTACTAGTATTTTTCCGGATTTTCACCAAATAAACCTATTTTCTTATTAAGTTTAATGTAGTAGAATCCTAATAACACGCACGGATTGTCTTGAATAGGCAAAGAATAAGGAATGGGGATTCATGCGCCATTACAGTGATTAAAAGAATGTGAGAGAATCAGTGGAAAAGGGCGGATTCAATCAGACGGATTAGGTGCTCTTTTAGTAAGTTGGATTGGACTTTTCAAAACTTTTATAAATAAAGTATTGGCAATATTAGCTGAGTAGTAGTGATTCCACTTATCTTGAGAGGATTCTACTTTATTTTAAGTTGTTTAAGGGTGATTGGTTTAATTCTTTTGAGTTGGTAGGGAGAAAATGTGAAACGTGTTTTAAAGCTTTCGGTTTTTATTGAAGAGTTTAAACAAAAAGTCTGGATTTTTTTTTAAAGAAAGATTTTAATTTCTTTATGTTAAAAAAAAATATTAAATAATAGGCGATGTTTCAAAAAACAACTCTTAGTTTAGTAAATGCAAAAAAAGCTAAGACAAAAAAAAAACATCATTGCATTTTCATCCAGCTAATGAAAACATTATCATAACTTATTTAATGCTTCCAAAATATTTTTAAAATGTTCTTTGTTTAGTTAATTTTGAACGAAAATCAGGTTCATCAATTTATAAAACTACTTGCTCTTGAGATATCAGCTGAAAAAATTTATTGATGCCTCTAAGTTTCTAACTTACAAGTTTAAGTTACTTAATAATACAATATCACTTTAATATTTTCCCCCTAATTTTTAATGTGTATTTTTTTATTGTGTATAATAGTGTATGTCATTTAAAATAGGAAGTAAAAAATATTTGTATTTAAAAAAAATAAATAAATAAATGAGTAAATGAACGCATACGATACATTTCTAAAGTAAATGTACGGTATCTCTTGAAGTACTGTAACCACTAATATCTAAATTCAAAACTTTCTAAATTGATTTCTTATTTTTATTAATTTCTTAAGACTTTATCTCACCGTGTGTCCATCTTCCTGATAACTTCAAAATATGGGCTTTAAAGACTACCAAACATGAAGTAACTATTCGACAGTAAAAATCCTAAAGTATGCAAAAATAAATTCCTTTAAAACAAAAATAGAAACAAACAATGTTAGTTTTTCTGACACCTGCTAGAAAATACCAGCTCCATCGGAATTCCAACTTTCAAAACTAGTGAATAATTCTTCCGTCCTCACGTTCCTAGACCAGATATGGATTTTCCCCAGAGATCTCTTCTGCACCCCAAACGCTCGGCTGGATACATACATCCACAGAAGTTTTATAGCCTTATTATTCCTACTGCAAAAGAAGATGGCAACGCTCGGAATATTGTAACGAATTCCAAACTGACCTTTGAAGGGAAAAAGACTACTTTTATGTACGTACTTATAGGAGAAAATAGAAAGATTCTGGAAGCCGAAAAGAGAAATATTTTCCCCCTTTTTGAATTTTTCAACGATAATTCTTTTAGAGCGAATCTGTTGACTCTAAAATATGATGACATGGTATTTTAAATGGAAGATGGAAAAATGGCGAGTTTCGTTGTGTCAATAGATTTTTCCCGAACAAGACGATGTTATCACGGCCCGTCAACTTGGATAACGGGACTCTTTCTTGGTGACAGGTCCGGTAGATTCCCTGTGAATGCTGGTGTCTTGTCGAGTTAATGTACTGAATTAAGTACTGGAATAAAAGCTTGATTGAAAAAGGTTTTGAGTTAAAAGATGTTTTCGTTCAGATTCCTTTCCGGTGCTTTGAGTTTTAAGTTTAAATTTGTAGATATAGTAGTAAGTAATTATTATTAAACACTAGTATGGATATTTTTTGACACAATGTTTTAACATATATGTTTTACACGTGGGGTGTTAAATTTAAGGTTAGGGAAAAAAGAGGATATTCATTTAGTGTTATTTTTATTACAATTATTTTATAATTAAATATGAATACATGACTTCTGAGAGATCTTTGTCAAAGAAAATATTTCTTTTTTCTTTTTTGTCATCTAACTGTTCAGGAATGGGTAAATGGGTTTGTAGACCTTGGCGTATTCGAAATATAATAGATATGAGTTTTTGTTAAACATGAGAAATACTGAGATATATTGGATCCCCTTCACTGTCATTCCCCCTTCTATAAAACTGTTATTTATTTTACGAAGGGTCCCTAAATTAAAATAACAAGAAGTATCCAAGTATTCAATACCATTTTTTTAATTTCATTATCTCTGAGGTTCTTACACTGTGCTTCGAGTGGATTTCGGTGCTCTCCTAACAATTTCAAGAGCTCCACAAAAATTCTCTTAATTTCTTTCTTAAAAAGTGCTTTTTGCAAAAAAAAAAAGTTTGAAAATCGCTGTTCTATTCAATTTTTTTCAAAATGGTTTTATAACACGAATCCTCAAACAAGCACCAGACTGCATCTGTAAATTCAATACAATACCTTTCATTAGTTAGTATAAGTTGTTTTGACGTCATAACTTTGCATGATTTTTACAGATTCCCTTTAATAAGTACTCTGATTAAAGTACACTTAAGAAGATATTTCGATAACCTTACATCTAAATTGAAATGGTTGAAATCCTATCACCAGTAAGCCGATTTCAGACACGTTCATATTTCTAAAAATATGAAAGTGTACGTGACAGAACCAAATACCCATCGCAAGTACTACTTCAATCCGACTTCCTCTATACAACGATTCCCGTTCTAATTTTACATTCCATTAAAAATCACTCAACCATACTCGTCCATTCCTTATTTAGTTTCACTCCCCTGAAAAAAAAATAATATTAATCACTCTCTTTCTGAAAGCAACTCCGTTGAAATTAGAACCTGCAAGGGAGGAATGAAGTGGATATTCGAATAATCCTGGGACAGCGAGGAGCATATTTTATGGCAGTCGTAAAAATCGCCCGATTTTGACATAAAACGAGCTTTTTCTAGATCATATAGTACTGAGAAAGGAGAAACAAATGATCGATGGAGGCATAAAGCATGTGGATGTGTGTATTATATTTTCTTGTTAGGGGCTGCGTAATTTTAGGGTTGTGTTAATTAATTAATGACTTAGTCATATTGTAAAAGTAATCAGAGTAATTATGGTTTTCACTTTGTTGTTGCTTCCTGTTGTTTTATCATTTTCCGTTGCGTGATATTAATGTTCTTGGGCTAAGTAGAAGAAATTCAAGCAATTAGGTTCATGTCAGAGGGTTTTTCTTGAGGAAGATTTACAATGCGATGGAAATCCTTAAAATTGTGGGGTTCATTTGAGGTTTAGTTTCACCTCTATTGTAAGGAATAATTCGTATTCTTGTAGTGGATTTTCTATCTTTCTTTGTCGCTGTATCGGTGGTCGTTGTAAGAAGGTTATACTTTAATTAAGTAATTATGATTAAAAATGGACGACATTAGTGTGACGTCACTTGCTTGTTTGGAAACGTTGATTCTATCCGTTATTGGTTCCGTGATTGGAAGTAAATCCGTACGGATCCGTACGGAACCAATCACGGATGGAATCAACGTTTCCAAACAAGCAAGTGACGTAATGACTAATGTCGTCTATTCCCTTTATTGTATGATATCAAATATGATCAAATGGTGAATGATGAAATCCATATGATATCACATTATATCAAATATGGATTTTCAATCCATATATCACTACATATTCAAAAGTTATTAATTTTCTTTAATGAAAGTGCCATTAATAATTTGACGAGTTTGAATTATGAAAAATATGCGTAGACCACTATTTATCATTTAGCTTAAAAAATAAAGCGGTTGGTACAAAGTTTTTATAGTTTGAAAAAGAAATTTTCATTCCAGATATTTTTCTACCATGCATTAAATATTCGTACGCATTGATATGCAAATGCAGAATGAATTTTAATTCAGGAAAACCACTGGTTAAGTTCACTGGATCCTCCTTTTAAAAAGTTTTTAAAAAATTAAACCTCCTCCATAAACACCTGCTTTAATCTTGAAGGTAAATAAATTCAATAAAATTTCAATTACCGCGAAATATTCCCAAGAATTCTTTATTAGTTATTTTAACGAAAGTTCTTGAAGAGTAAAATAAAAAGTGTTATGTAAATTGAAACAGGACATTTATGAGGGATTTTTAACCCTTCCAATCCTCCACCGCCCGAGATTGCCATTAAATCCTATGGTACATTTGAGGCGCATAGGACTAAAAAGATTAAAAATGTTTAATGCATAAGACAAAAGATTCTGAAGTGATGTTTCAGTAAAAATAAGGTTTCTTACTTTTAAAAATGTGTTTCATTAAAGAATTTTACATGTGAAAAATGGGTATGCAGCAAATTTTTAGACTATAAACTGTTGCATTCAATCAAAACAGTTAACACTTTTCTGCATTTTATTAACTGACATGAATTTTAAACAAAGTTGTAATTTTAAGAAATACTAAAATTGTTCCATATATACATCATAAAAGTGAGTAGTGCAATGTTTTACGCTATTCAAATTAAATCTTGCCCAGCATTAAAGGTTTGAACTGGTTAATAAATACTGTCATAAATTTTTATGCTTACATACAAGCTCAATTAATAACTGAAAGCTACTTAAATAATTTTGAATTTTTGTGATGAATCCATAAAAGTTTTCATTTGGACTCAAAGAGTCTATGATTTGCATGTATTAGCAAATTTTTAGAGTATAGTTTACTTTGAATATATACCCGACTTAATATTGACCTAATTGTTAAAGTTTTATCAATTTCTCTTCCAATCCAATGGCTCAATTTCCTTTTCGTCATCCACTGCTACAAATTATATTGTATTTAATCAGCTATTCAAAATCAAAATGAACCACTTATTATTCATCCAATCTCAAACATCTCAAAACCCAATCTCAGAAACCCCAATAAATGCTCCGGAAAAATTTCCCCTCCCCCTTAACTTTCAAACCCCACATTCCACACTGAACTAACTGCACCCGCGGAATACCAACCCCTTATCTCAAAAGTCAGCATTTAAAATAAGGTAAACAACGAAATGCATACAGACACGGTCCCAGTTTTACGATTCGGAGTGGCTTTAAGTGTCAGTTTAAGTGTATTCTCTTCTCGGGCAGGTCCAGATAAAGCAGTTGAAAGGGGAGCGATGGAGGTGACGTTACCGACCCTTTGTCTTGCCTTTGTGAAAAGTTCTTTGATGGGGGATGGATAGTGTGGATGCAAATGCTAATGGGATGGGTTAGGAAAGGTTTGTGATTGTTGTATTGAAATTCTTGTTGATTTGAGGGTTTTTTGAGTGTTGAATGTTTTGTTGTGGCTAATTTAAAATCAAAGGTTAAATAGTAGTTGAATTTTTTTTAAAAAAATATGAACACAGAAACGAGGAATGTACGCTAATTTGAACATTTTCAACGTTATATTTAATAATAATAATAATAATAATAATAATAATAATAATAATAATAATAATAATAGTAATAATAATAATAATCTTTATTTAACACTATGGAAATTACAAATAAATATATAAAATAATATGAGTTACCAAGGGGAAACAGTCCCGTTCAGGTAACCAAAAAAAGTGCGAACATTGAACGATATTTAAAATAAAATAAATAGATAGGTGGGTTGAATTAGATAGCAATAATAATATTCAAAAATGCAAAAAACAAAACATAGTACAAATAACAATAATAAATGATTAATTTAATTTACGAAAGACGGAATTATTTAATTTAAAGTTTTACAAGTTGGCAAACAGCTAAGGCAAAAAAAAATACATTATGCTTCCATTAAAATAGGTCTTCAATATTATTTTAAAAAAATTACAAAATTATGTAAACAACGTTTGAATGAGGGATAGGAAGAAATATTTTGTAGCTCAGCAGGTAGACTATTAAATAACTTAGGTGCAAGATAAAAGAAATGTTTACGATATATCTCCTTGTAAAAGCGAGGAATCTGATAAATTTCATTTATTCTCCTTTGGTTTACCGTATTTTTTAGATTACATATATTTCTATTGCCAAATAAGTAAAGTGTAATTCTATAAAAAACGAGATGTCGCACGGGGAGTAAACCTAAACTTTTAAAGTCAATTGAGTCGGAATTATTTAAACATAAGATTTTAAAACACTTATTCTGAATAGAAATTAAAGGCAATAAATTGGTTTTATAGTCTCCACCCCAAATTATTATTCCATAATTGATTAAAGAGAAAAACCAAGAAAAATACAAGGACATAACAAATAAATTTCAATTATAATTTCCGTTTTTGAAATTTTTATGTGATGAAGAAAGTCAGGTTTTGGTTTGTTTGTATTTTGATTAAGCCATTGATTTCTTACGTAAATCAGAAAAAATATCGATCTGTGAAAAGCTTTTCAATTGATTTTTAGTTTTTAAAGCAACATGCATTATTGTTTAGAAACCCAGTTTCATTTTAGTAGGTCTATTACCTAAAAGTGTGTTTCAAAATATTATTTTAATTAAAAGGAAATTTTATTGTGCATAAATATTTACGCGTATTACATAAAAACATTTTAAAGAATGTCGAGTTGTATCGAGTTTTTTGGAGTGTAATGCACCTCGTTCTAAAAAAAAATCACTCATTTTGAGATGGTTAGAGATGTCTAAAGCACTGTGGGTGATCCAAACAAATGGCTTGCATATTTAAAATAACCATATTTCACTTGTCATAGAACACCTACTGGATACCAGTATTTGTTTATCAGTGTAGTTTACATTGTTGAGTTGAATCTGTATACTTATTTATTCCACATATCAATTTAAGAAAGCAACAGTACCACTCAACTCTCTACTCTTGTTCTATTATGATTGATTAGTTATTCCAGTTCGAAACTGAATGTTGAATGTGTCTGCTGTCCTATTCTGATTCATTAAAAGTTCTGTTATTACACTGCGTAGTTTTTTATTAATTTCATCAGGTTATGGGCCCAGAGCTCATGTAAAAAGGCCTGCAGCAGGGAAAGTAGTAACTTATAATTATTTTGAAAGTAAAACTGAACTTAGAACGTTTGAACAGCAGTAATGGAAGGTAGTGGCACATCGATTGTTCTGAAAGGACAGCAGAACTGGAATGTTTGGAAGTTTCAAACGAAGATAGTCTTGGAAAGTAAAGGATTGTTTGAGTCAATTGAAGGATTGTTGCCGAGAAAGAACGGAGAGACTGAGGAGGCATTTATTGCCAGACAGACGGCTTTTATGAAAAAGAACTTAAAGGCTCAGGAGGTGATAGTTAGCAGAATTGACGATGGTCCGATGGCGCATCTCCTCACCTGTGAGTCAGCACAGGCAATGTGGGAGAAATTGTGCAGCGTATATGAGCACAAGTCCGAGGTGAGCATCCATATGCTTCAGAAGAAGTTCTTTAACTTCAAGTGTGATGGGCAGAATATTTCTGATTATGTTTCTGGATTGGAGGACATACGCACTCAGCTAAAACAGAGAAAGGAAGAAATAACTGATCAGATGTTTATGACAAAAATTCTGATGGGATTACCACAGCGATTTCATTATTTCATAACAGCTTGGGATTCTGTCCCCCATGAAAAACAGTGCATCAACGAATTGATCAGCAGATTGTCAATAGAGGAAGAAAGGATCAAAAGTGCGTCAAGTGATTCAGAACAGTGTTCTGAGATGGAGGCTTTCGCCAGCGTGAGGTGGCAAAGAAGAGGTGCAGTTGGGAGAGAGAGACAGATCCAGTGCAACATATGCAGAAAAAAGGGTCATATAGCAAATAATTGCCCTCTTAAAGAAAATTTCGAGCAGAACCTTTGTTTTAATTGCAACAAGCCCAATCATAAAGCTAGAGATTGTTACTTAAGAAAAAATGAAAACAAAAAGCAACACAGGAAGCCGGGTCTTTCTCATAGGTCAGCGTACATATCTATTGCTCTGATTTTGGATGATGATTGCTTGAATGACACTTGGTATTTCGATTCTGGTGCCAGCGAGCATATGACGTTTCGTGAGGATTGGATCCAGGAGTTTGAAAAGTTTGATGATCCGATAAAGGTTAAAGTTGCTAGTGGTGAGGTGATAGAGGCATCAGGACAGGGCGATGTGGAAATTTCGACATTTGATGGACAAAAATGGACTCAAGGAGTTTTAAAGAATGTTTTATTGGTTCCAGATCTCAAATGTAACTTGTTCTCTGTGGGATCCGCTACGGATAAAGGTTATGTGTTCGAAACTGAAAGTGACCAGTGTAGACTAATTAAGAATGGCCAAGTAATGATTCAGGGGCAGAGAAAGGGGAAGTTGTACCAAATGAAAACAAACCCGAATGAACAAGCCTTCTTTTCGTCTGACATGAAGACTAATTTGGTGCAGTGGCATGAAAGACTTGCACATCAGAATGTAAAGCACGTAAGGAAATTCTTGATCAAGCATGACATCAAGTTTGTAGATACCAAGGAGTTTTTCTGTGATGCCTGTGTAAAGGGAAAACAACATGTCTTGCCATTCTCACAGTCCCAAACCGTTGTTAAGTCCTGTGGAGAGATAATCCATGCTGATGTTTGCGGACCGATGGAAGTGCAGTCAATCGGAAACTCAAAGTACTTCTTGTTACTGAAGGATCACTACAGTCACTTCAAAGCTGTCTATTTCCTGAAAAACAAGTCGGAGGCAAAGGTTCACATCATCAAGTTTCTGAACCTGACCATGAACGTTACTGGACACAGAGTGAAGGTACTCAGAACTGATCAAGGACTCGAAGAAGTAAATCACCCAGTTGGAGAATTTCTAGAGAAGAAGGGGATTCAGCATCAAAAGTCGTGCGTCTACACCCCTCAACAAAATGGAAAGATCGAAAGAGAAAATAGAACTGTTGTGGAATTAGCTCGAACTATGTTGCAGGCAAAGAACTTGGAAAAAGAGCTTTGGGCAGAAGCAGTCGCTACAACCGTGAATGTACTAAACCTAAGTGGATCTAGCTCTGTTCCAGGAGTGACACCTTTTGAATTATGGCACGGAAAGAAACCAGATGTAACCAACTTGAAGGTCTTTGGATCTGAAGCTTATGTCTTGATTCCCAAACAGAGAAGAAGAAAATGGGATCCAAAAAGCAAGAAAGGAATTTTCGTCGGATATGGAAAGAACATAAAGGGGTATCGAGTTTACCTTCCAGAAGAAAGAAAGGTGGAAGTGTCGAGGAATGTTATATTTAAGCCCGATAAATCAGATCCCATCGAGGAGGAAGAGAGGGAAAAGTCAATGAAGTCAGATGGAGGACAAAGAGCAGAATCCAGTAGTCCTAGAAAGTACGATACTGACAGTGAAGATGACAGTGAGACAGAGGATGTGAGAGACGAACATGAGCCAGAGGAGGATTCCTCGGATCTTGAAGATGACAAAGACTCGCTAATCAGTCAAGTAAATGAAAGTCGACCAATTCGAGAGAGAAGACTTCCGGAAAGATTTAAAGATTATGAACTCTACTCAGCTTACAGTTTTATAGCAGAGATCAAAGATCCGACCACATATGGAGAGGCCATCCAGAATCCTGAGTGGAATGAGGCTCTGAAAAGAGAGCTGGAATCTCTTAAAGAAATGGATACCTGGAGAGAAAGCGATTGTCCACCCGACACAAAGGTTATCGACACAAAATGGGTCTTCAGAAGCAAATCCGATGGGACTAAAAAAGCCAGATTGGTGGCCAGAGGATTTCAAGAAGATGTAAATACAGAGCTGTATGCACCGGTGGCTAGATTGTCAACAATTAGAATGTTAATATCCTATGCCCTCCAGAAGGATTGGACTGTTCGTCAGTTGGATGTTCCAGTAGCATTTCTGAACGGAACACTTAAGCAAGACACCTTTATTAGGCCACCAGAGGGTGTCAAAGTTAAGAGAGGGAAAGTACTGAAGCTCAACAGAGGCCGAGTATGTAGCAGCAGCATTGGCTTCTGCAGAAATAGTATCCATTGCTCGTCTTGCTCAGGACTTTGATCCAAGTTTTGACTGTAAACCTGTACTTCTTCTGGATAATCAGGGAGCAATTCATCTCGCTAGTGGATACGAAAACAGCAAGCGCTCTAAGCATATTGACATTAAGTATCATTTTATTAAAGATTTAATTGTAAAAGAAAAAATTCAGATTGATTATGTACCCACAGTGGATAATGTGTCAGATATTTTTACTAAATCTTTGTCAACAGTGACTTTTAACCATTTTAAAGGGTTAATGAACTTGAAATAAGAATGAGGAATTTCAATTTCTTGTAAAAAATTTTTAGAATAGATAGATATTTGAGTGTATATATATAGTGCCTACATGTATGAATTTTGATTTCGAGTTTATGAATGTATGTATTCTTTTGGCTTTAAGTTGATTGCATTAGAACAATTTTAGCATTTAAATTTCTTTTTGTAAATAGCAATTTTATCTTCCGAAGGAAAAAATTGAGAGAGGGTGTTGAGTTGAATCTGTATACTTATTTATTCCACATATCAATTTAAGAAAGCAACAGTACCACTCAACTCTCTACTCTTGTTCTATTATGATTGATTAGTTATTCCAGTTCGAAACTGAATGTTGAATGTGTCTGCTGTCCTATTCTGATTCATTAAAAGTTCTGTTATTACACTGCGTAGTTTTTTATTAATTTCATCAGTTACCTTATTTAGTTCAATAACCCTATATTTTTAAAACTTAAAATGTCATGTAACGAAACGTTTCCCACACTAAAATAAATCATTGTGCATGATTTCTCTCCTCATTAATATTAATTAAATTACGTTGTAGCCCATTTTCATAAAAAGTTGGTAATTTAATCTTTTTTTTCCAGAATATCATGGATTTGATTAGACAGTAAAAGCTGGAGGCAACGTTTGAACCTCCAGATATTTTCCTCATTCTAGAAGCCTGAAGGGAAAATTGAAATTCTGAGACTGAAAAATGTTTCTGTAGGTAAGTTTCTTTTTCATACTAGTAAATATGCATTTTCGAAACAAAATTCGACTAACCATAACTATTCAACTTTATCCCATTCCTATTATGATTGATATTCACAAACGCTGCATTATAACCTTTTCTAGGGCATCATAAAAATGGAATATGATGAATTATTTCATGAAAAATGTTTCAGACTCTCTGGCAGACTCAAATTCTCGTATAATTTCTCTGCATTTCATATTAAATGGAATAGTTAAATTTACCTTAATTTTATCCTTATATCTCTTTAGCTGAAAAGGTCTCAGATGTCTTATACAGTTATCTATAATAATAAAAGAGCTTTACCACTCACTCACTCACTCACTCACTTACCAACGCACAGCAAAATCTACCGGGGCTAAAGACTCGAAACTTGGTAGGGTCGAAGACCTTACGGTGTATACGCGCACTAAGAAGGGATTTTTCGAAATATCTTTTTTTCTGACCCACAGGGGGGTTTGGAGCGTTTTCGACGTTTTTGAGCCCAGCGGCGTCCCAAATGACCCCATATCTTTGTTATTTCGCAGGAAGGTACCTAGCAGCAATTTCTAGAAATGCATTTTTCAGATTTTGGATATTCGAATTTTAAGAGGTCTGAATATTCCAAAAACCCGTTTTTGCTGAGCATAAACCAAGTTTTATATTTTCGAAGAAAACAATACCGAGAAATCGATATTACGAATTGAACTGTTGGTAATACCTTCTTGAGAGAATTTCAAAGAAAGTAATTTCTGGATTTTTCGATATTCCATTCTGGAGGGGGTGCACGGGGGTTTGATTATTCACTCCCGTTTTTAGTTTTTGGATCCTAGCACCCACATTATTAATGTGATTGTTATGAAATTTTAGCATGTTGTTCCTCACACAACCAGGAAGGTTTGCAAAAAAGAATTTTCTGAATCAAAGCATTCCAAAAGCATTTTTTGTCCCTTTTCTAAATTCTTATGCTAGCCATCAATATTAAATTTATTACGGTTATTGCTCTTTCAATGACACGCAAAACCTCTATTGTTGGAAATATTTATTTTGAAATGTTTTATAACAGGTGAATTTTTAAAAAATATGATAAAGAAACAATTTTTAAAGATTAAATAATTTTTTTATGATAACCAAAAACCGTTCCACTGAAAAATTTTATTCTTTTTTCGATTTAATCAAATTTAAGTATTTCCAGCAAAGTTCAAATTAAACAATATTTTATCACAGGCATTTTCAGTGTCGATTCAAATGATGTTTACTTTTATTTCATGTTTGAAATTTCTTTCAATGAATGATTTGGTGATAAATCAGCAAAGGGGGGTTCAGGGGGTCTCCCCCTGATTTAAAAAAAATTATCATTATTAAAAAATGGTTATAAACACTAATTCTAAACCGGTTTTTTAAGATTTTGTTTAACATCTTAAAAAAGTATAAAGTATGTAGTATATTTAATTGTTTTGTATTTTATAAAACTTTAGCGGGATGAGGGGGAAATAAGTTCTATCTATAGACATTGCTGTTCAATAATATATCTTTATTGTGAAGCGAAGGCGGAGAAATTTGCCTCAAATATACATTTATACCAATTGCAGAAATGGATGGAGGGAGAAAAGGACAAAAGAGAAAAAATAATGGGGTTCAGAAGGTCCCCTGACTTTTTTTCTATTTTGAAAAATTACTCTTTAAAAACGGGGATGGGGATTTCACACATTAAATCTAAACAGGTGGTATTTTTAAAGGCTTTTTTTACATCTTAACGAAGTGGTATGGCATCAAAAAAGAATCCTAGCGGTAAGACTGTTGACTCTACTATTGCATCTATAAGATTTTGTTTAACATCTTAAAAAAGTATAAAGTATGTAGTATATTTAATTGTTTTGTATTTTATAAAACTTTAGCGGGATGAGGGGGAAATAAGTTCTATCTATAGACATTGCTGTTCAATAATATATCTTTATTGTGAAGCGAAGGCGGAGAAATTTGCCTCAAATATACATTTATACCAATTGCAGAAATGGATGGAGGGAGAAAAGGACAAAAGAGAAAAAAATAATGGGGTTCAGAAGGTCCCCTGACTTTTTTCCTATTTTGAAAAATACTCTTTAAAAACGGGGATGGGGATTTCACACATTAAATCTAAACAGGTGGCATTTTTAAAGGGTTTTTTTACATCTTAACGAAGTGGTATGGCATTAAAAAAGAATCCTAGCGGGAAGACTGTTGACTCTATTGCATGTAAACGATAATGCTTATTTATTTTAACACACAGTTTGATAAGCCTTTTATCCCCCGAGCAACGGCGGGCATATCAGCTAGTACGTAAATAAATTGACGGAAATATTGTTTTTTTTTTTTTTTTGCTCGTATGTATCAATGTATCATATTTTGATTGTTATTGATTTTAACATTGTGTTTGCCAGTTTTTTTTTTATTAATTCCCTTTTTGTGATGATTTAACTCGAAAACAATTTGGTATAGATTTTTTTGTAGTAGGTATACGGTGTAGTAATAGAAGTAGAAATGGACTCAAACCGTCGGACGTCACACAGAACAAACACTTGAACTACTGAGCTTGCAATTGGTTACCACAGATACTACGCTAGTAGAGTTTGTAGTGAGATATGGTGGTAGTGAGGTATGATTTGATAGTGAGAGTTTGTTTACCACCATCACCTGTCTTTTATAGTCTCGAACCGATAGGCGGTTAGAGTCTATTGCAATACTAGTCTATTAGGTGTAGTGATGGTTTAATTGTAAATTCACACACTTTGTAAACATTGTATAGTTCACATATTACATATACCTATCACCATGTCAAAAATGGCTATCCAAGTTTTAGTCATTTATGCCTAAATGCATTTTGGAGTTACCAAATGATGCTGCATACCATGCCTGAGCTAACAAAATTGTGTAGCTTTCTAAAAATACTGCAATCAATTTTAAATAAATGCGTAGAAATTTTAATTCTTGACAACTTATAATGACTTTTGTTTTGAATCTATGAAAAGGTTATTTGATGTTTTTGGTGAGATAAAGGTATTTAGAAAACCTTGTGTAATATTTTTCTAAATGCATTGAAGACATAAACCTTTAAATGTATTTCTATTCTAATAACTTAAACATTTAACTCTTACTTGAAAGTAATACTTTAAAAGTAAGGAAATACCACACTCAAGAATTCTACACACAATAAAACCCCATTTACCTACAATACTCCATCTATTTTAAATAGTCTCCAAACTACTTGCGTTGATACACAATATTTTTCCAAGCATCAGATATAAATCTTTCCCTTCAAGGTTGAACGAACCCATCTTGAAACATTCATCCGTGCAAATAAAAAGTGAATTCGACATTAAACCAACCCCATCTAAATCCTTTAACCGCAAATCAAAACCGCTAACAAAAGCATCACAAACTCCGAAAATTCATAAATATTCAACCGGAAAAGGCAGTGGAGCTCTATCCATAAAAGATCGAATCACAGCCTCTATGCATCCACTCATTCTTTTAAGCCAAAATTCAAAGATTCTCCGTCTGTCTCTAAAGAAAACCTCTGTACGTTCCGCGACTGCAAAGTACTAGTGAAACGTCTCTCAAGACAAGCGAGAAAAGTCTGATCTTAAGTGCCTTTTTGTGAGATTTCAGTTATAAGGAGACAGACTGACAAATTTGAATTTGAATACGTATGTTCTCACTCACTTTCACGGCGAACGTGCTATGGAAGCTTAAAAGTTCGCTCCGTTTCGCTAGAGTGGATAAATGTCTTTTGAGTTAAGTGATAGCGTGAAAAATGGTCTGTTAGTGTGGTAATTTATATTTATGTTCCATATAAAGCTACTTGTATTGGAGAATCCCAATATGCTTTGTGTTGTATTCCCAGATAGCATGTAACCTTACAGTTAACCTTCTCTTTTCATTGTCTTTGGGATTCCCAAAACAAAGTTTGCCCGAATAACCTTTGCATAATTTTATATTAGAGTTTACGTGACAAGGTTGCCGAAAAAAAATGATAGCAAAACTTTCTCAAAACCAATTTTTTTTTCAGTTTCTAACGTTAATATTTAAATTTAGTGCTTTCTAAGTAGTTAGAAAACTTGTATTATATCCCTTATTACTATTTGCACATTTCCAGACCATCACCTTTACCTTTTGAGAAAAATGTCAAAATGTTGGGAATTTTCTAAAAAAGTATCACTGAAGATCCCCTTTTGGTAGTGCTGGGGGGTATGGGGGTCCTCCCCCAGAAAAAAATGTTGAAATTTGACCTGTAAAAGTAGAATTTTAACTCATTTTGAGTACTTTTTGGGACTTTATTTCGTACTAAGGTACTAATGAGAGATTTTGTGTGTCCAAGGGAGGAGGGCACTGTCCAGAGTGCCACCCCCGGGATACGCCACTGCTATGGATTAACTTTCATGGCTCGTCGAAATCAAAAACGACTATTATTGTTTCTAATAGTCGTTTTTGTTGTTGTCTTATATTCCAAATTTAATTACCCATTTAATGCAACATTTTTACTACAATAATTTATCTAGTACAATCTTTTACTTGGTGTTTCGCTTCTATCTTATACAATAGACTTTCGAAACAAATTTTATACCCAGTAAACTCCCCTATACAAAACGTCTCCCTTATTACTATGGATTAGCTTTCATAGCTAGCTTATCAAAAACAAAAACAACCATATATTATTGTTCTCGCTTCATCTCAACACCAAATTTTTTGTCCTATATTCCAAATTTAATTACCCATTTAATGCTATATTTTAACTACAATTCTAGTCCAATTTATCCACAACAATCTATTTTATACAGTATACTTTCGAAACAAATTTTTACCCAGAAAAGTGTCCTATACAAAACAGAAAAAAATCCTTAATCTCATTCCCACATCTCACTACCCTCGAACCCTCTACATTCCGCTTTCGCCAGCGTTTTTTAATAGGAATCCTCGGGAGAGCGTTGTCACCTCCAAGACAGATGCGTCTGGAATTGATGAAGCGACTCGGTTCGAGGCTATCCGTCAACGGTCCTTCACCGTTGGCAGTAAATAGTGGGCCGCACTGCTGGCAAAACAAATCAATGAGAGCAGAGACAACCGTGAAAATTCAAAAATGAACTGTTCCATAAATCATTTTCTGGCAGATTGGTGGGACGGGCTGGCGTCGGTTGTTGTCTTCAAGAGTCAGGTCGGAGTGGACGGTTGGACATTGGACTTTGTTTTGTGTGGACTGTGTTAGTTTTTGGCAAGCTTCGACGCTAGGTTTTCGGGACCAAACTTTCCTCAGTATGAGAAATGCACAAAAGAGACTAGTGTCTAGAAGGGAGCTTTTAACAATCCGCATACTGCGCCTGCGTCAAAAGTTAACCCAATAAGGGTCAAGTTATAATTAAGTTTTAAGGTTACTGAATCTCCCTTGCAGCAGTGGTAGGATGCTTGCTTAGCATGCGGCAGTTCCTGTGGGATCTATCCCCGGTTATTATTTTATCAAAAAAAACCCTTATGTTTTCCTAGAAAAATTTCTACCAACCAATCAGAGCAGTTACTAACTCCTAAATCCTAGTTACTAACCTCTCCTAGTAGTAGTTAGTGACTCCTAGTTACTAACCTCTTGTGAAATTCACAAGTTACATCACACAGTTTTCATGAATTTTAAAATCCCTCCCTCCCAAAAAAAAAACAGTCCCAAGGTCTATTTAATATTGTAGCAATGTAAGCCAATGTATATTGCAGATTTCATATTTTAAAGCGGAAACAGTTACACAAAAAGTCAAATGAAGTAGATTTTTCTTTTAAATCAAAATTAAGTCGTTGAAATATTTCAATTTTCTAAACACCTATTAAAAAGAAGTTAAGGTATTTGAAAGGGCCTTTAAAAACAGTCTATATGTCATTATGTAATGAAAATTTTATGAAAATATTTTATTTTAGATATTTTTTTTAGTTTTAAAAGTATTATCCCAAAACTTATTAAAGTTATTTATTTTATTTATAATGTGTAAACAAAATTATAAATTTTTAAAACATACGTTTATTTCTCATATTATGGAATATAATATCTATCCCAAATTCAAATTTTCATTTTCAAATAACTTAAAAACTAAGAATTATAAAATAATTTTGAAACTTGACTTTCGAAAACTCTTTATTAATTGCAAAAATCTAACTCAAATAATTTCTCACCAGAATCTACAATCCAAAAAACACTACCTACCCCTCAACCCCCCTCCGATACTTCTACCTATAACTATATGCAACCTTGACATTTTTACTTTCAGCAGCCCGACTCTCTCTTCTCAAGTTCTCCTTTCTTATTTACTCCCAATACAGTGTCTATTGAGCCCCGTTAGGAAAAGAATGTTTTAAGTTCTATTGTCCGCTGTCTCTTCCATTCTTTTTCTCCCTCCCGCTCCCCCTTACACGAAGGGTGGTTGAGATTCTGTCTGGGGAAGTTTCGATTCTTTTGAAGAACTTTAAAGAGTGTCTTGCTGGCCTTGTTGGAACAAATTGGAGAGATTGAAAACTGGTGTATGAATTTACGGTCCGTAAGGAAGGTTGTGCGTATGTGTAGAGTTATGTAACTTAACCTGCTCATCGATTTGTAAATATATTATGAACGGGAAAGAACTTATTTTGCAAGGTAACGATTACGTATCAGAAGTACTTAAACTTTTTGTGTTGAAATAGGAGATTTGAGTTGGTTTGAATAAAAGTTAAAAAATTAAAAATTTAGTTTGGATTTATTTAAAATTTAATAATATTTTTAGTTAATGCTTTAATTTTAAATTTATATAAAATTAAAAGTTGGTGTCTTCCGCTATGTATGGTAGTTTACGAAGTCAAAGAAACCGTAATTGGCCTGCTACTTACATTTAAGTTGTAATCTATGCAATTTTAATTCTGAACAGCTTGTGCATACAATTTTAACCATTGTTTTGTGATATCTTCCGATATCATAAGGTCGATATAGTCTCGTTGTGATGGCAGGTATGTAGTATTTGTTTAACAGGTGTGCTACTTGGGTATTTGAATCTAAGTTTTACACCACTATAATTCTAACCATTCATGTTCATCATGAAAACTTAAATTTTCCATAGCCATGCATAACATTTGGAAAACAAGTTATGTATAAGTCATGGGAACAACAGATATTTCTCCTAGTTTTGCATAACATCTCGTATGTAGGTTTTTTTATCGATATAAACCTTTAATTATATCTAGTAGCATGCAATTTTAACTAATGTTTTTTCTGTGATATCTTCCGATATTATAAGGTCGATTTAGCCTTCATTCTAACCATTCATGTTCATCATGAAATCATACATTTTCCATAACTAAGCATAACATTTGGTTCATACGCTTTTAGTACCATCTAAGCAAATATAATCACTCCCTAAACTAGAGCTGTCAAACGAAGGACCTCAACTATCTTAAAATGATGGCTGTCCGAAAATCATACAGAACCACAGCAACTGAATAATTGTAGTCCAGAACTTCTGCTTAACATCCCATTGATTCTATCAATCCGAATAAACTAACTCCCATCCCTCAAATGAAGGAGAAAGCCCCCCCCCATCCACAAACAAACAAGCTAATTACACAGCCCCAAACTTCTCAACAACCCATTCCCCTAAGTGGTGCAGAGGAATTTTCCCCTTTCGGTAAATTTGTAAACTAACACAGTCGCCACTTTTTTTTAATAACGCTAAAAGCTGATAATAGCCCCCAGGGCTCTGAATCCAGTTCGTCACATGTGCCTATTACCATTCCGGATTAGCCCCTAGGGGCAAAATTTACATACACTCTCGACTGCATTGGGAACCGTGATATATTGAATTAAGCCTTATTTTTTGGAAGCGAGGGGCATTATTGAGCTAATAACTCTTTAAGCTATTAAAGGTCTCGAATCTTCTAATGGACGGGATGGAGGTTTTTAGTTCGGCCTCGCACAATTGGAGGGTTTTTTTTGCTTCATTTGTTTGGGGACGGTGGCAACGCGTAATTATGGAGGGAAATTGGATAGGAAGAGTTGTTTTGGAGTTGTGTTGTTCTTGTGCTGTGGGGCTTGTTGTGATGGCGAGGAGAAGTTTGTGGGGTTCTAACTTTTGAGGATGATGAACTTATTTTGATGGTAGTGATGGTTAAAAGTGTTGGGACTAGTGATGGCAAAAATCGATACTTTAAGGCATGGATCGATTTTTAGAAATAATCGTGCTTGAATTGAAATTTTCTGTGAGGTTGGTAAGGGATAAGCTAATGTAGGATATTTCTGGGAGTTCCAGTTTCTAAGGAGGTGCACCGAAACGCTGTTCCGGTGCGTCCCGCCTCAAATCAAACGTATCAAACAATCAAACGTATGTTTACGTATCAAGTACTTTTGAGGCTAAAACACTCACCTTACAAGTAATACGAAGGCAATCGATTTGATAGGTAAAAGTAAATAAAAAGTTCAGGGAATGATAGCCAACGGATTATCTCTGTAACATTTACCCCACGTTTTTTGTTTTACTAGGAGTTGGGAAAGATTATTTGATTATGTTACACTTTTTAGTCTATTTTAAATCATGGTTTTGGGAAAGTTTTTATTCATCACGACATTATTTTGGTGATTGCCTCTTATCCGTTCCACTGTTATATTTTTCCTTTATAAAAGCATATTTTTCTAGGAGCATAATTATAGTTATATATATCAGTTGGATTTTTTTGTTGAAGATTTGCCCAAAATGTAAAATTAAATGTTTAAAGCAAACAAAAATCAAATTTTTCTAATATTATCAATGAATTGGAAGTTAACGCTCTGACACTCCCTCTAACTTACAATAATTCAATTCACTACAGCTCACAGAAAAAAATAAATTAAAAATTTCTTTTATTACACTAGGGGGCCTGCCCCCTGCTCGCTATCGCTCACCAACCCCCGTAACTGCTTCGCAGTTCTTTTCAGATCGCTTTGCGATCTTAGCGAGCAGAGCTCGCTTGTTCATCTCAACAATCCAGCACCACCCTCTTGGCTTAAATAATCCTAATTAATTAATTAAGCTTAATTAATACCGAAAATACCTCTCTCTTGCATAAATAATTTAATTAGGATCATTCCTCCAAATTAACAGAAAAAAATGTTGTTGAAATATATTCTTTTCTAGCTTATGAATAATTTAATAGAAATGTTAAAAAAATATCCAACAAGTCTACTAATAATCATCAACCAGGTTGAAGAAAAAAGCATTGTTGAAAATAAAATAAATCAGACTCTTTATAAAACACGCATAAAACTCGTCTGTTTCTCTAGTGAACGGCGAGAAAGAGAAGAAAAAATTGAAACTTTGAATCTTAATAATTCTAAAACTAATTAGAATTTTTGAAAAAACAAAAAGCCAATATTTTTATAAAAATTATTTCTATGTGTCCTTAAAATATCATAGTTCTACTGTGATTAGTTTTGCTTTTATAACGAAAAAACAGAAAAATCGTCAAAATTTTCGAAACTTTAAAACTTAATTACTCCAAAAATAATTCGAAATTCGAAAAAAGGGCGACGTGGTGCAAAACTGCACATCTTAGAGTATGTGTCTGCAAAAAATCATATTTCTGCTGCTAATAGATTTTGCTGGGGGCGAACTCGCAGCAGAAAAAAATAATTTTCGACTTTGACATTAAATAACTCTAGAACTAATTATCTCATCTATAAGCTTTTAGAACGAAAACGATCCTCATACATTTGTCTAGAAATGTTTAAAATTTCACAAATTTCCGTGGAATAGTTTTTGCGTAGTGAGAGTTCAAAGTGTTCAAAAATAAAATTTTCAAAAGCAGCGGCGGCGGCGGTCACTGTTACTTACAATAATTCAATTTACTACAACTCACAGAAAAAATTAAAGTAAAAATTTCTTTTATTACATAATGTAATTAGATAAATAATTTTTAATATTAAAAAATTCTCAGCAGTAGTAATTATATGGAGTATTTTATTTTCCATATTTAAAGCAAGCTTGATCGATATTCTCTACATATTTACTTTTATTAATGATGATAAATTTAAATACATTTAATAAATATTTTAACGCAGATAGTTTTTACTTTTTTACTGTACAATTTGCTATAAAAATATTTTGATAAATTATGCAATCAAAAATGTTTACTAATCTCATAGATTTGCTTGTTGGCCCTGGAATACCTAATTTTAGTTTTTAAATAAAGTAAATCTTCCGGCTAAAATGACAGTTTAACTTTCCCATGAACCCTTTGTATTCGAAATGCTATAAAAAAAGAACCTTACTTTAAAATTTAGACACTACAGTATAATCTCAAAATATTTGGCACTAAACTCTTCCAGGAATACTAAATATTTTCAGTAAACATTTTTACAAACAACTTTTTCCGTCCTACAAATAATTTCCATGCATAAAGTTGGTCAGGGAGAATTGGAAGAATCTTAATTTTAAAAACTCATTTCAAGAAATGCGAAGTTCTTTGCCAACAGAGTAAAAATCTTTGCATTGAAAAGGACAGTTTTTAATTCTTTATATTTGAGTTTATTCTAGAAGATTTTTCTTGTCTAAAACATCTCACACGAATGTTCTACGCAATCTGTCATCCTTCACATGTGATGACAAATTGCTTGTGCAAATTCATGTTTAATCATTCAAAAAATTTTTTAAATATGTTTTGTTTGAATTTTCAAACTTTGAAGAAAAGGGATAATTTTAATTTTCCCCTCAAGTTTAGTTTAGCTATAATTAAAAGATTTAAAAATGATAGTTAACGATTTTTACGAAAATTTTAGACGTACACAACTTTTTAAAATGCTAACTTACTCTACCATACCATATTTATTTTTTTTACCAAGTATATAAGGTAATACTATAACACAGATAAAAAAAAATAATTTTATTTTACAGACTATTTTGATAACCCTTTGCAAATCAGTAGCCTAAAATAGAGATAACTGCTTTGTTAATACATGATACCTCTATATATATATTATTTTAGAATTTTAAAACTATAATATAAAGTAGTTATTTTGATAATGAAAAATAAAAACTCTTCAAAAAAGCAATAAAAGGAAAGTTTTAAGATTTTCTTTTAATTAATACTGGATTCAGAAACTTTTCAATTAAACATTGTTATTGACTAATTACTTTCCTCTAACAAAACATAATACTGAAATATATCTTTCCTGTCTTCGAAATTACAGCCTTTTGCATATATTTTAATTGCTAGTTTCACAAAAAAAAACAACTTTCCTTTAAAAATTAGTCTTTAATTATTATTTAAACGACTAGCTGAACTGCATTTTCCAAGGGCTATGAGTTTCTTCAAAGTTTTCTTACATTTTGAAACAAATTAGGGAACAGAACAAAATACGAAGCTCTTAGCTCCCAAATTGAGATTTATTGACTTCTTTTGTTTCATCCAAAAACACTTTTTCGTTCCAAATTTAATTATGAAGCAAATTTGAAAGGAGTTTCCATAAATCTTACTGGCCTGTGAGTATTAAAACTAAAAATCTTACAAACAACTCAAAATAGTTTTTAAAGACATCCATTTAAATTATAGTTTTAATGTTTAAAGCATAAAGAACGCTTTTCTTAGAATTGTGTGGAAGGGTATGTGGCATACCACAATTTTAATTAAATTTAATGATTCTCTGAACTGCTATCTCTCATAATAAGCAATTTGAAATTTTATATTTATGTTGACATGTTTTTTTATTACTATTATTTCTAACTTTGTGAATTTTTATTCTCAATTCCCCCCTAAAGAATAAAGTTGTATTAAAATAACTAAAACTACAATTTTTAAGTATGTCTTACTAAAGAAATTTTATTAATGTGTTTTGAGGACGTTTCACAAACATAACTGTTAAATTATGTAGCAAGAAAAGCTAAATTTTGTTAGAAAATGTTATATAGTACATTTTCGTGTCATTTAAAGGATTGCATTTCTTCAAGCAATCCTAAAAATTTCTATTAAATTATTTAAAAGTAATTTTCATAAAAAAAATTAGGCATACGAGGAGTAATAAAGTTAATTAAAAACACAATGCATTTAAACAATTTTGTGTACCAGGAAGCATGCTTCTAAAATTAGTATTTAAAATAACATTGTTAAACTATACAATTTTACATTTTACTTGTTTCTTTTTTATTAATTGTTTGTAATAAGTAGGATCATTTTTAAAAAAAAAAACTTGCATTAATACAAGTTTTAAAACTTTGATAAACACAGTAAAACCTGACCGGTTTCTCAATTCATTTTCTTCGGATATTGTGCTTTGTTCTACCGTGTTCTTTTCTAAGAAAATCATTATTAAATACTTAATTACGTTGCAAATTCCTGGGGATCTTTTAAATGTTGTGTGATGAACCTTTAATGTGCATTCTTAGAATTCTTGGTCTTTCGAGTAAGTTTCATTAAAAAAGTAGGAAATCACGACCTTAGGCCTAAATTAAACCAAGTAAGTTCACCGGGTATATAATTTTCATTGATTATTTGAACAAGGAAATGCGCGATTTTCAAGGAAATTTGAGCACACAAAAAAACGTAATATAGATATTCAGGCTGTTATTCAAGTTTTGTCGGGTAGCCTAGATCATATAGGGTCGATAACTCGAGTGAAGACATTCTTCGTGTGATTAGGGTAGAAATGAGGGGCGAAAAACCAATTTTCGGCTTTTTTGGCTTGAGCGCTCCATAGGGTTAACATGGGAACCTTCGGGGGCTTGGCGCCACCTAAAGACACCCCTAAAAATTCTGAAAAAATTCGCAGGTATTACGTGTCACCTTAGACATTTTTTTTTTTTTGCTAAGGCGTAATGAAAATCGAAAAAAGTTTTTTTCGATACACCCTAATGGGTAAACTAAAGCCTGTTGGGTTGCTAGGAGGAGTTTCGGTACTCAAGTCGTGATAAAAAGACACTATATATAAATGGGATTAACAAAATAATCATATTTTTAATTTGACGTTCTTCATTTCACTAAAACTTAAGACACCGCTATGGGAACTACTTTGTTTGTTAGTGACGTCATAGGATCAACTAACGTTACTGTCTGGTACAGACACCACTTGATAAATTACACAACAGAGAACCCTAAAAAAATATTTTATGCAAAAATACAGGCAATTGATCATTAGGTCGCTCTTAACAATTAACACTATTTTAGTTTTCAATATTATAATCAGAAAAATTGATCTCTACTACAAACATCTATACCTATTTATATTCTATTCTATACTTAAATTTACCCATATTAATCAATGATATTAATTGATGGTTAATACTATCATTAAAGTCTGGAAAAAATTCATAGAGTAAACTCAAACTAAACTTCTCAATGAATAATTAATCACTGATTTATAAGATCATCTTTCCAGCTTCATTTAACGAAACTACGCCATTTAAAGTCACTGTAAAGTTCCCTATTAAAAGCGTAGTAATTACACAAAAAAATTAAAACTTGCCTAAACCTACCTCTACTTACTCATACAAAGAACCTTCCTTCAATGCAGCATTTCCATGAACAGAAAGAAGCTCATTTGAACGGCATTTCCAAGTGATAAAACCCAGTTTTTCCTAAAGAAGCATTTGAAAGAGTTGGTGATGAACTCCTAATGCACATTCTTAGAATACTCTAACTAAGCCCTTTTAAGAAAAGTCCTCTCTTTGTAAAACGAGGAAAAACCTACCAGAAAACTAGTTCGACTAATTTTAATTTGGTCCTTAATGATAGTCCAAGCACTGAAGAGGAAGATTCAAGGAATAGTAAAGTGTCTGTTAGGGCAGAAAATAGGAAGTGTTTGACTAAATATGGGGTACAAAGGAATAAGGGTTTTTTTTTTTCGTGTTGAAACATGCTCTTAGGAAGGAGGACTTGAAGTAAAGAAAGCGTGCAGTGTTTTTAGACACTAATTAGGAGATTTAAAGTGTTGAATAAACTGAACGTGCTACTAGGCGTGTAGTGAATATCTACTGAAAAAAGTTTTTGGGTACTTTAAGAGGAATGTTTCTTCAACCTTTTGTTGGTCTTGTTCTTTTATTGTTCATTTATTCTAATATATTTTCATACTTTTTTAATTTTTTGAGGCATGATTTTTTTTAAAAATATTACTTCATTATTTTAAACATAATTTATATTTTATTAAAGATGCACACTTGATACAAATATCTTTTGCCGAGTATGAAAATGAGGCTTGATGTCAACTTGCATAGCGTCTCTTTAACCCTCATGTGCGTTTTTGAAAGAATAAGCTTCTTGTCTTTTAAAGGTTGTAAACTAGCAGTTATTAATAAAAGTATAGAGTATGAAACCCTAGAAAATTAAGAAAAAATCCTACATCCTCATTTTCGTTTGTAACTCTTGGCTTCTCATCTACTTACTTAAATTACTTGATTGTTTGCAACTAAAAGAATTTTTTTAAAGTTATTTAGTTTCATTTATCAAACCCTTCTTAGAAACTTAAGAAAAAAATTAGATTTGATCATTATAATAGGCTGGAATCAATCATTACTTAGGTTGGAATTAAATTTAAAAGAAGAACAAATAAATATTTCAAATTAAATTAAGCCGAAAAGTTGTTATTAAAATCTATAGCATGATCTATAGTAAAAGTACTACTATTTTCTATAAAGATTTTAAATGATGAATTTTTCGTACAAGCAGCTAAAAAAGGGCAAGACGTTTCAATTACTTAAAGTTTGAAACTAAAAACTATTAAAAAAACCATAACTATATTTCACAAAAATAAGATATATTCACAATAAATTACAGCTTCAAGTCTGAGCAATCAATCACACAAACAAAGCAGACTAAACATAAATTACTTAGCAATTCAGAGAGATATATCCGAACATTCCAGCAACAATTACTTATCGCTGAATGCTTTGAAAGTATTTTTCAACGGCGAAAACGGCTTCACTTAGCCACGCCCGTCTACTGGCATTTATTATATGGAAGTTGGTGTTTACGAGTCAAATTCACATACACATACACAGATACGCTGAATGGATTTTAGGGAGGTGGGAAGGGACTTGTTTTAGGGGCTGTCTACATTCATTCTACAAAGACATTTCTTGTGAGGAATTTATTGCTTTCCCGATAGAGACTAAAGTGATGGAAGACTTTCTTGGATGACCTTTTTTGTATGGAGATGTTTTGTATGGAAGGGATTTATCAAATTATTCAAGAGGCAAAAACTGAGAGGAGTTTGGGGAATTTTTTAATGCTTGGTGTTGTTAAAAGTTGCGTTGGGGTGTCCAAACAATTTCACTAAAATCTTTGTCTGGAAAAATTCTGATGTCTCGGGGTTTTGCATTCATGTTTACGTTTCCTATTGGGATAACTTTGATTTTTGGAGAGGAATGCAAAAAAAAAAAACACAAATAAAAGTAGTTGAACTCTTCTATAGTTACCCTGGATGTATATAGAGCATTTTTAGTCACATGACTCGGACTTAACAACGGCCTTAGCAACAGAAATGTTACAGTTTTTTGCCCTACAGAGGTTAACAGTTACAGAAAATGACTGGCCGTGGAATTCTTCTATTGGAGCATTTGCAATCACGTGATCCCATACTTAAAAACCGCCTTAGCAACAGATAAACAACGGCCTTAGCAACAGTTTAAAGCCCTACAGAAGGTACACAGTTAAAAGAAAATAACCGGTTGTGACGTCACCTGAAAACACTCTATAATAGGTTATTATGCTATTGGTTACATTATGTACCATTTCACCGATATTTTCTCTGATCAACCCACTGTTTAAAAATATCAGTTTTAGTAATTTTTTATTATAGTGACTTATCATTTTGGTTTCACTGAAAGTAAACTAAAGGTTAGGGTTTTTTTTCAATCGTAGTGTAAGATTTTAGTATTCCAAGCATCATGAAAAATTATGTACCTAAAATTACATATTTGTACTACATCATGAAAGAATTAATATCCACGATATAGTATACTTAATTAAATAAACATTATAAAAACAGGGAAAATTAGTCAGTGTGACGGTGATTTTTCATTAGGTATATGTTAATTTACGAACGATTATCTGAAGTTCGGGATTGGTGATCCGGTAAATTACATTTTCACTTCTTAATTCTCTTCTCCAATAATGAGATAAACTTTCATTTGCATTGATAACGAAAGAATTATTTAATTATTATTACTTAATTTTACCAGTTTCATTACATAACCCTCAAACACTACAAATTTCTCCCCACACTTTTACATCTAATCTCGCTATAAAATCAATCATACCCTCAGAAAACCAGTGCTTAAAACCTGACGAAGTTTTATCCCGAAAATATGATTGATGCGTTTGCGATACCACCGTCAGAGTTTCGAAGTCACAAGGACTCATCCCGGTGATGTATCGGCCATCTCTGAATGGAAGTTAATTGCAAAAGTGATGTGTAATCACTTTATCGATATTTTTAATTTAAAATCAGTGGTCTACGAAAATTCTCTTCACTTAAAGTGTCTTTATTAAGCCAATGGTTTGGTACTTTAATATGTGTGAATAATTTTTGATATCGTTGAGGTATTTGAATTTTAGGGTACACACCGTTGTGTAACAAGTAAAGAAAATCAGTAATTTACATCCTTCATCATTTTTATTTGCGTATAGTTTTGATTGAATTGATTGTTTTAATATGATTGTAATAAAATTGATTCACTGATTGAAACTTCAAGAAACCCCTCATCACTGACTTCGATTGCCCCAGAATCCTAACATCAACAATAACAAGATTGAGAACAAACCACTATAAAGGGATTAAAATCCTCCCCGACAAGACGAGAACATATGTTCCGTGCAAGAACTGCACCGATGCCCACCTTACCCCGGATCACATTCTAGAGTGCCCGGCCCTTGTCCCACATATCTTGAATCTGGGTTTGGTGCCGCTGGCTTCAGAACTCCGAGAGGTCCTCTACAGCATGGATGCATTGGAACTAGCGGATGCAGTTCTTAAGACGCACGAGGCCATTTAATTTATATTTGTCCATGGACACGATAAAAAAAAATTGATTGTTTTGATTTTAAGATAGATTGTTTTTTTAATAGCTTATATTCCAAGAAACTGATGCATTCTAATATAACCAGATAGTAATTTACTTAAAAAAAATTTTTAATGGTATCTTCATTCCTTTTAAGATTACAATTACACCACTCAGTTAGTATGTATTTCCCTAATTCACCTTTAATTACCTACGCTGGTGAAATTTGTTCAGCTTAGATCGCCAAGAGTGGTTTTTTTTTTGCTCGTCATTAGTATTTTTTTTTTATTTATTTCAATTAATGGATTGAATAACAAATATTGTGTCTCAAAATATGTAATGTGTTTTAGGAAGCAAGAAAATATGTGTGGGGATTTGAAAAATTATCCTGGTAAGTAACTTTTGTTTCCTAAACATTCCAGTTAAATTTTTAGATTAGGGATTCTAATTGAATTAGTTCGCTCCCTCGCTATCTGAATTCCGAATACAAACTTTTAGGTGGTAACTAAGTTAGAGGAAAAACAAAATTCGGGTATCAGTTAATATGATTAAATGCATTCTTAAGAACTAATTAAAGCATTTACTTTGAAACTCTGATAATTCAATGCTGAAAAGACCTCAAAAACTCTAATCCAAAACTTCCAATTTAATAATAGATAATTTTGATTAAATTGTAAATTCACGGGACTAATAATTATCCATGATTACGGATTGGAGACATTCGAATATTTGCACTGAAAAAAAAATAACCACATGGTTGTGGTTTAAATTGCAATTACTATTATATTAAACTATTTAATTGTTCAGTGGAATTAAACTGACGTCAATAATGCAATGGCTGTTTACGCAAAATATTGTATGTACTTTGCATTAACTTTAAATAAAGTACAAAAAATTATCATAGCAAATTATATAAAAAATTTGATATAATATATATTTGATTATAATGGCTTAATAAATATGAAACAGTTTGATTAAAACAAAAGGGAAATTCGTTAGAGTTTTGGTTAAAATCTTTTGGTCTAAACTAAACTTTAACTACCCTCTCTCCAATCACTCAAAAACAACAGAAATCGAAGATCGAATCGAAAACCCCCACCTCCATCCGGAATCGATCTCCACCCACAAAAGCAATCGATTCAACCTGCATCAACTTCTCTGAAAAAATAAAACAAACATCAGCAGCAGCACGAGGAGGAATTCAATCTTCCCGGGTAGCGTCGTCCCGTCTGCTGCCCGGGCGCAGGGAATTCCACTAAAAGAGGGCATTCATCACCACAGGCCACGCGGAAATATTTGATTCCCCGGGAATATGCCCGGGCAGGTTTTTATTGGATACCGATGAGCCAATTCGCAGGTTTCTTTTGTAAAGGGTTGAAGCCTGATGAAATGTCTTTATGAATATGGAGTTTTTGTAGAGTGCGGTTGTGGGAGAAGTTGTTGTGATGGACAGTTATGCCCTTCGCTGCAGTTATTTGTTAGAAAACATTTGGTAGTGTGACGTGTATCTATCCCGGTAAAAATATCCTTATCCTGTTAGGTATATATCCCGTTTAAAATCACTAAATTATTTTGGACACAAAATATTTAAATGTAGCCAAATTTGCGTTGGTGCAATCAATGTAACGGCTACATTGGTTACTAAAACAGTTGGTTTGTTAATTTTGTCAAAATATTTTGACATTTTTAAGATTTTTATCAATAACGAAAAATACCAAAAATAATTTAAATGCAGTAGGCTCTAGTGCAAGGTAATTGAATTCCAGGTAGTACGAAATCATGTTGGTTGTATGAATTCAGTTTTAAAAAGGAAATGTTTTGTTTTATGCATATCTTCTATACTTTTCCTGAAGTTTAAATTTTCAACATAGTTCCAGGCAATCATTAAGCTTGAGTTTTTTTACTATCGAACATATTTTTTAACTTTAAAACAGTATTTTGTAACGCCAATTGGACGATATATTTGTTTTCTTAAAACGGACAATATGGCAATAGACACCCAGAGTAGCGCTAAAAATCACTGAAGATTCTAAACTAAAACCGAGAAATACTGAGTTGTTAAATCATATTTTTTTAGTTTGAGATAATGTTTTTTTATGAAAATATCTTCTAAAATATACTTTCAAATTATCGACTAGTATTTAGATACATACCATCAAGAGATAATGTGGATATTTTACACACATTATAATAAATCCGAGAAGATATAAAAACACAAGGATATTGCAAAACTATTTTATTGGCTATTGAGGATCGGGCTATTGAATGGCACGCACTATTTCTATTGCTATTGTATGCAATCACAATAAAACACACTAATACAACAAAAAAAACTATATACATTATATACACAACCACCATTTAGCGGCAGCAAATCAACCACCGTCTCAGGAGTTTCCCAACTCCTCCTCGCTTGCACCCGACTTTTACTGGAAGATCAGGGTCCTCAGGCCTTGCAGAAATGAGCTTTGCTCTATCACTATACTGTCTTCCTCTAAACTCATCTTCAATGTATGTTTCCTTACGTTTCCTCTTACGTTGCATTCTTTTAATCATTACTTTGATTTTTTTAAATTTATAGTGACAAAAATATGTCTGTTACCCAAACGTGAGCGACAATACGATGTCCCGAGACCTTTTATAAAAATACATTATTGGTTGGCTTATTAGTTGACTTTTTATGGTACTAAGGTAACTCAAAATACTCGAAATTGACTGCCTTATATTTTTTCCATAGTGTTGCATCTGCTAAAGACATAGAATTTACTTACTTTATAGATTTTTATGAAAGTATGGGATTAATTTCATGAAATTTCTCTTATGCTTTTTACCACACAAAAATTAGTTCGAATGATTTATAAGTCGCTTTCATATTTGCTAAGAACACACACAAAAAATACTTGACCTACATGACGTCTTCAAGTATAGTAACTAAGCAATTCTATAATAGTACTTTAGTACTATTATAGAATAGTAGTATAATAGTAGTAATATAATAGTAGTTTAATAGTAATTTTTTTAATTTGTAAGTCCTTTTATGAAAAGTTGTTTTTAACCAATGGGCGGGAACTGGATTTATCATCCTTGACCTCTGAATTGCCTTAAAAAGTATCTACTCAGCGTTACCCAGCGGACCGGAACCACGGAGGTGGGGTACTGCTATCCGCGCCACACATACAATTCCGCACAACCCTTTTTACATGGGGGACCCATTCATTCATCACACACAAGGCCAGAAATTTAACATCCATACCAAACAGGGATTCAAACCCTAAACGTACGGATTCACAGTCAGATGCTCCATCATAACCACCCAGTACGTCGGCATTTTGTGGAAAAGTACAACTCTAGTTTAAAATTAGAACTAATAAAATGAAATTTCTCTAATTGAACCCTAAGTGAAAAGTATTTAGCACTCCAAAATACTGCATCGGATACTCCACAAAAAAATATGTGGGTTCTGTGTGGATCAATAATCCAATCCAGGAAGATTACACTACAGCAGATACCTAAGGCGGAGTTCTTCGGATAGTTTCTTAGTGGCAGACACAACACGGTTATTTAATCGAATCTCGCTTCTACGAAAGGAAACACCTAAAAAGAAATGTATCGAAGTAATATGAAGAAAGGAATGTGTACGTGTCTCTCATTTTGTGTTTAGGTTGTTACTATTGATGCTCACGTCTGTCTTTTTTATGTTGTTTTATAGTATACTTACTTGCTGATACGTTTCACCTAAGGTTTTTTTTTCTAGACTTATCTCTTAAATTGTTTTCTGATTCAAATTCAAGTTATATTTTTTATTTTGTTATGCAACCCAGATCATGTAACCTTACTTTCAACCTTCTGTTTTCATTGTCATTGGGTTTCCAAAAACAAGGTTTTCCGAAACGGAGTGTCCATTTAGACGGCCAAAAAGGCTGTTGGCTCATGCGCCGTAGGTGTCGCGGTTACGTAGCAGTCCCGGCGTTCAGTGATGGGTTCGCCGTGGTCGTGGAAATACGAGTAGAGTTTAGCTGTATTTGTCCCAGTGCCTCTTGCCGAAAAACCTTTGAGCAATACTATATTTGGGTGTGCATGATAATGTAAGGATGCAGAAAAATATAAGAAATAATAAGAAAATCCTGGAAAACTTTCTCGAAACCCGTTACCTCAATTTCAAACCTTGTTTTAAGGTTTTTTCGTAAGTTTACAGCTAACTTTTTATAGGCGTCAACCAGTTCAGGTTGTTTTTACCTTGTCACAAGGTTAAAGGTAGTTAATGACAACCTTAAAAACCTTAAATGGGTTACGCCATGAGGTTACAACATGGTTTACAGTACCTTACATTGTGTGCGTTTCAACAAGTCCTCTGCACAGGTATATTTTGCGTGGAGTTCATAAAAATACCCAAAGATCAATACTTCAATCTGCGACCCATAATTTTTGAGAAATTTGTGAAAGAAACAGTTATTATATCATATCCAGTTTACTCAAAAGAAGGTTTATATGAAATATGAACCTATTGTTTGGATATGTTTCCTGAATAAGATGTGAAAATATTTATTGGATGCAATAAATTACATCGGATATGATGTCATATTTTTCGAGTAAAAGTGCATCGTAGAGGAACAGGTTCTTTTGGCATATCTTGTATACTCCACGCAAGGAGGGAGTATACAAACCCTCCAGAGCGCACAGTTTGGGAGGACTTGTTGAAACGCATTGTTTATGTGAGTAGATGGCAAAACAATGCGTCCCTTTTTAAAGTCGAAAATTGTGTCATACAACTCCCACTTAAAAAGTCGCTACCCACATTGGACTGTCACAAATTAAATCCAAATTTAACATATTTTAAATTCTATTTTAATTTTGTTATTTAAGAAAGGAAAATTCTTTCATAAATGCTAACAGTTACATCAGTTTAGATTTTTAAATGCAATGTAACCAATTTTTGAACTTCCCCTCTTGACACATATTAAACATTTCTATTCCCCAAATGTGTGGCATCACTTATATAACACTAAAACGTTTTATTAGTGCAACACAATGGATTTCAATTATAGTTGTATTAATATTTCTTCATAATTGTGGTTTCAAACATTATATTTAAAAATTGGGTGACAATTTTTTCATGAAAACTACATACCCAAACATTTTTTAACATCTTAAGCATACTATTTTGATTATAGTTAACATTAAAATAATTGCGTAAAGCTATTGCTTATAATTTTAGCAATTTACTAAATAAATGTCCTTATTTTACAAAATCAATAACTTCCTCTTACATTCAAAAAAAATATTACGGAAATAGCTCAATCCCAAAATTTCTCATTCCAGTGTTAAATCACACAGAAAGTTATAAGTCTATCAACTAGAAATTTCTAGGAAAAGACCTGCAAAAAAACTAGAGCTTCCTATAATTTTATTACCTAAATTGCTTCACGGCAAAGCCTTCAAACTTTTTCACCCTTCCCGTCGTTCTTTCATTGAGTTTACATGATTAATTAAAGTTCAAATTTCTAATTAAGCCACTAAAAAACTCAAAAGATTCACGGTCCAGCCAATTTAGGATTCATTTTTAAAGCTTCATCTATCTGCCTTGATGGTATTCATGTAATTACTTAATTATATTAAATCGGAAGTATGTGTAAGAGTTTCCCTTCTTTTTAATTCACCTTTAATGAATCGGTGAAAAGATCTTTCCCAATCTCAAAGCTCTCCGTACGACAAGAAAGAGACTATTCATTTTAATCTTTTACTTTTGTGAATGTGAATTTGTTCTCCCCATGAATATGGAAATTTATTTGTGCGTATGAATAATTTAATGTAATTTGATTTCCTTCGAGAAAAATTTTATTAATGAAATATCAGTGGATGACATACTTTTCACAATTTAATATTTGAACTGATATAAATAAATATTGGATGATTGATTAATAATTCTAAACTTCAGATAATAAATTATACCTTATGTCAGTTTTTCCTAATCAAATTAGGAGTGAAGGTTTTATGATTTTCATTTTATTTAAAGATATGCAGATCTGTTTTGCCTTTTATGGTAATTTAAATAACCGAAACAATTTCTCAGTAATAATAACCTAAAGGTTGTAGTTGAGGTCCCCTTTTTAAGTAAATTAAAAGAAATGACGGTTTTTAAGTTTTTTTTTTTTTTTTAAATTTCGAGCATGATATTTTTCTTACAGGAAAACACCTAATGCAACTGAATGTTTTAGTATCAATTATGTATTTAGCAAAAGCAATATAAAGTGCTATAATCATGAAGTGTTATATTTCAATTGTATTTTTATATAATCATATCTTAATCTGTTTTGTGTATAAAGCCAAAATTAATATAATTGAGAAGGTAAATATTGAAGGTATTTAAAAATTTTAATCAGTGACATAAAATTCTCGCTTTTATTTTTTATGTATGTTTCCATATTTCACCTTGTAGCTAGCGCAAGTAAAGATTTAAAAAATGAAACTACATAGCACGCAATAACATTGATAATGTAATATATAAAATATGTATGCTCTTTTACTCTTTCTATGTAATAAAAAAAACTTATCAATGATGACTGGCGATTCAAAAACGTAGTTTTCACAGTAGAGCATTTATACCTGTAAAACTAGTTTTTCCTTTATAGTAGAAAGTATGCAGGAAAACTTCCTATTTGCATGTTCTTCGGATACATTGTGATTGGAATATTGGAATGTTGTTTCAGATAAAAAAGGACGTGTATATTGATTCACGTAAAGATATTTTAAAGAATTGAGTTAAAGTGTACTTATGTTTTTCATGTACAATCATGTTTTTGGCGTGAGTAAAAAGCTTGTCAGGCTTTTTACACACACTTTACACAAAATTTTTCTCGGTTAAAATTTTCAAGATTTAGTTTTTTAAGTGACAATCTGTACCATATTTAAGTAATTTTTACAGTGAGTTAATAAAACTTTTTCAACCTTTTTTGCCATGCCTTAAGGAAACTGAAAAATACCTAAATACTAACACGCAATGTTTTCAATATAATAACTTTTATGTTGAATTTTTGCTGTTATTCATTTTCTAAGAATTAATTATTGCAAAGAATGAATACTTTAGCAAGTTATAAAAATAGAAAAAAAAATTAAAGCTTTATTAATCTGATGCACTTACCTCATCATATCTATTCGTATGCATCCTATAGAAGTGGTGTTCTCATTCTAATGTGCATTAACTTAACCCTTTCACAGCAAAGGCGCTTCTAAAAGGCGATTTCTATTAGACTCTATGGAAACTTTGGAGCGGATAAGACTGAAAAGGTTAAAAAGCTTTCTGAAATTCCTTTATTTGCTTAATTAAATTAAATAATCTAAATTAACTCAAAGTTATTTCAAGATGCATTTTTTTGTTAAAGAAAGGATTTATTTCACAAACATAGCTCACGTTTTTCTTATTACTTTACAAATTTCTTATTCATTGGATTTGAATTGGGGATTAAACAGACATTATATCCAAAAAAGTGTTCCTATAATCTTAACTTCATTTCATTATTCTTTTAATCCGATCTTTTCTCTATCGGTACAAATTTTAAAAATATTTTAACTAAAATATTAAAGTTTTTAATGTATTGGTGAATGGTTTAAGTTTGAATGATTAATTGAATGAAGGATTAGGTGAATGATTAAAGTTTTTAATGAATTGGTGATTACCAAAATTTTAATATTCTCGATACGATTATTAAAGTCATCTTACAGAAAATCTCACTTTGATACCCTCGTATGTATACTTCATTTTCACTCCATAAAATTATGTTCTCTAAAACCTATCCCTTTTGCAAACAATTTTCGCCATTAATCTTCCATGAAAAGGAAGAAGAAATTTGCTGTTCCTTCTTTGTTTACAATATTTTTTAATAAACCAATCAGATTAGAAATTCGGCTCTTAATTGGCTGGTCAGAATTAAGTTGCCTATCCTTGACAAATATTTGACTTGCTTTAAGTAGTTTACTTACGCACTCATGGGGGGCTTATTCCTGTTGAAAATTCAGATTTTAAGCATAAAATGTTAGAGGATACATATTTTGAGTTCACTTTATGTACTTTTTTTATTATATTGGTGGAAAAATTTATAAAACTGATGCAAACCAGTTAACAATGCCTTGCTTTTCTCTCTTTTCTAAAAAAATATTTTTGATGAAGTTTTTACAAAGAAAACTATTTTAATGCTGATCCGTATAACACATTTCAGGTATAAAAGTGTTCGAGTTCTTTTGAGGATTCCGAGAAAGCTTAAATTTAAAAAAAATCCATTTTATTAGATTACGGATAAGGTTGCAGTTACATAGCAAGCAACCGTCAAACAACTTATTATCCATTCAATCACAACGACCAGTGGACGGCATTTTTTATTATACATAAATTCCTTACACGATTTTAAAAGATGCACTTTAAAACATTTTCCAGATTTAACATCTTCTAAAGACTGATAAAAGTGTTCCAGAAATTCACAAACTAAAATATCATTAATTTGTAAATAATTTATTTTGCTGAAGTAAGAAAATTACCAATAGCAGACGAATGGTTCATTCCTGTAAATATTGTGGTATTTTTTATTGATTACGCAAGGGAAAATTTCTAAAAGAGTTAGTGATTCTTAGTGGTTAAGTACTTTTAAGAAAGTACAATAATTTTCTGCATTTTTTATAATTTTAGTTTTATTACTTCTTAGACTTCTTATAGCAGTAGTTCCTTAACTGTTAAGGATTGTGACCTACTCAACTCACTCATTAGAAAAAAAATAACTTAATTTTTAATTATAGCTTTCGTGTATTTATAAAGTTGCAATTTTTCTTCTTTCATAAAACATACACATGACTAACGTCTCATTAAGTGAGAACGTGTTAAAAAAAATGCGGGGGAAAAATCTCACAAAAAACGCTTAAAATCCTTTACTATTTCTCAAAGCATCGGTTTACACAAAATTCAATCATTCTGACACCATTAACAATGCTGAAAGCGAGAAAGAATAATGATTCTTTTTTCTCCTATGTGCACTTTTCATTAATTGCAGGGTTGAAGAAAAAGAAGAAAAAAAAATATTTCTTCCTCGTTATAGAGGAAGAAAGGAAGCAACAATAGATAGCCTGAAAACAAACTGCAAAAGTAAAGAGCACAATGAAAAGTTTCCCAAAGATAAATGTCTTTCAAAAAAAAAACTTTGGTAGTGATTGGTTGGGCAGATTGTTCTTTAATTAGAATAACACCGTAGAAATAGGAGGCACTTGTTTTTTGGAGAGTAATTTATTTTGCTGAAGTTTCCGAATAGTTTAAGCCCATACTTAAAGGAAGGATCCATTCCAGTAAATACTGTGGTAAATTGTATTGGTCACGAAAGAAAATTTTCTTAACGAAAGTAATACTTAGTAATTTTAAGTTTCACATGTTTTTGGATTGATCTATAACCTTAAGTATTAGCTATTCAATGCTCTTAAGGTATCGATAAATATGTATTTTATTCTTCTGTATGTAGGGAACATTTGATATGAAAATATTTAATGCAAAACATCCTATACTTGAATCGATATGCTAACAATCGATTGACTTCGATAACTTGCAATCGATAATCAATCAATAACTTGATCAATAACAATAATCTTAACAATCGATAACTTGAGAAAAAGTTTACTCTATGAATTATCGAAGTTCAAAGAGATAAAATAAAGGAAATAGTAGTTCCCTATAAACATCTAATTGGATGAATAGTAATTAAAATGATTAATTATCACACTAAAAAGCAGAGTTAAAAGTTAGTTAGAGTTAAAGATAGATAAAATGAGTTGAAGTAAAAAAAAACTATAAAACTTAGAGGTTACTTTTATTGGCTAAAACCTATTATTCCCATGAAATGAGTATAAAAGTTCAAGAAAACTTTAAAAAACATTTTTAAGTATTTCTAGAATATTTATTTTTAAAAATATTAAAAGTTGTAAGTTTTCTGATTGAAAACGCAGAAAGTCTTTCTAAAGTTTAATAAGTCAATAAATTCATTTCTAAAAAACATTTTCACCCAAGCATGCATTACCTCTAGACTAAAAGTTAACCAGAAAAATTGAATTATAATTAATTTATTTGGATTAAGAATCTCTAATTAGCTGACTCTTTTTCCTAAACAGCTTTATGCGATTACTAGGGTTGGCCATTTCTCACTGTTCTTGGCGACTCTGGTTTTTTAATGGGGATCACTCAGTTTTAAGTTAACAAGAAAGCACACGCGGCTTCTAAAATGGCGAAATACTACTCAAGTTTTTAATGAAATGTACCCTTTTAACGGAAAAACCAATTCTTACCAATCAAAACCGATTACTATATGAATTGAAAAAAAGTAATAGGCTTGTAAAATTTAAGTAATGAAAAGCGGGTATACCTTACCATGACGAAATTATTCAACAAATTGAAGTTTTGTCATTTTGAAGAGAATTCGCTTTGAGTTATATTGTTTAACATTTTCCCAAAAATATAACCAAAGTAAAAATGCTATGACAAACCCCATTCACCCATTGCAACACCAAATATTCATAGTCTACATAACAAAACAGTCCATTACCCACAATCCCAATCACTTAAGCACCATCCCCATTTATAGCCAGCATTCCAACGCAACCCCCCCCCGAAAAAAATAAGAACCCCACACAATCAACCCCAAAAACCAATCGCCTAATTTAAGAAAACACCCTAAAAACCCAAACAAACAAAACATCTAAACCCCACATCGAAACACACACGCACCAATCATTGGCCACCAAACGAACCAATGAAGAAGGGGGGTTGAGAAGGAAAAACGACCCATCTCGAGATTGTGTCCCAGAATAGAACGTGGGTGTGTCAGTCAAAGTGTCCCGCAGCAGTTACCGTATTATACGGATCGTCTTTGAGGGAGAGATGCATGGACTTATTTCCTTTGCGTTATTCATTTGTGTGTCAGTATGGGAGAGTTAGATTGGCAGGGTTGTCCTTAGGTTGTTTTATTATGAATGGTAGGGGAGGCATGGGAGGATTTCAATGAAATGGAGATGGGGAGTTTTAGTGAAGAGATGATATGTGTGCGTTATTAATTGAGAAGGAAAGGAGAGTAAGTCGGTCGATATTAAAAGTTTGAATTAAACCTGGATATGAACTGTTTAGAATAGCTGTAGTAATACTTATAAGTAAAAAGTATAAAAGTTTGAGATAAGCATTGATTTAAGCACGGCTTACTAGATACTTATACAGGCTAGTCGAGTTTTAAACAATGAAAACCATTTGACAAATTTTCCCGCTTGGAGCGCTACAAGACCTACCTATATCACCCACCGCCTTCAACTCTGTGGATATGCTTTGCCAGTTTGTCCAGTATTGCCATCTGGATTTGCAATGATTTCCGTACTCGGCTAGCCTGTATAAGTATCTAGTAAGCCATGATTTAAGTATCTTTTCTAGATCCTTTATTTAGGAGAAGTATTTGGAGAGATAAGATGCGTTTTTTAATTGAGAATTAAAGTAGAATAAGTCAGTCGATATTAAAAACTTGAATTAAACCTAGATAAGAACTGCTTAGAATAGCTATGGTGGTATAAGGTCAAATTAAAAAATTTGAGATAAAGAAAGGACATTGATTTGGGGTTCTTTTTAGATCATAGTTTTTGGTAGTTTACAAAGTCATAAGTTTAAAATTTGGCCAATAAGGGATAAATAGTACAATCAAGACTTATAGGTATCGATGATGTCTAACGGTAGTCACATTTGTAAACTTCTTAATTTTGTGACTGTATGAGTAAATTTCGAATTAGAAACATTTATGCTTAAATCACCTAAATGATAAAAAATTGCTTTACACTTTAAAATATATAAATGATCAAAGTTTATATAATAAAGTACAATTGTAGTAGTATTGGTCCTAATTATTTTTACTTTCTTCTCTGTAGGGTTCTTTGGATCGTTTTTTGAAAATTTTTTGGATCTGGATACATAGAATAAGGTAAGAATATTTAGCATTCTGCGTATTATTATGATATCTGAAGGTATTTTTTCCTCAAAGCACTCCAAATATGGGCAAAATCATATTTAAAAAACCATAGCACCAAAAAATCTCTTTTTCCGTTTGACTGGATGCTATTTTATATACTTGATTCCCAGTATAAAAATTTTTCATCGACTCTAATAACTCTCTAAAAAAAAGCCCTCCATAACCAACACAAAACCCCTCCATATCCAGTCCAATTTATCCGAAAGTTCAAATTGATACTCTCGTCCACACTTAACAAGCCCTTTCACCTTCAAATTCTCATTTCCATAACATATGACCGGCGTTCGAGGATAACTAATCCGCCGGTTTTCGCTGCGGTTCGAATTTCAGCAGCAAAACCCGAGCTTCTTCCGACTTAAAATTGGGAGAAAGGCAACCTATCACTGGCGCAAAAATCCATTCCTATCTCTCGCTTTGAGACAAGCCTCATCATCATCATCATTTAGCAAAATACCGAGGGACTTAAAATGGGATCTGGCATCGGTATTTTGGATTGATAAGAATGGGTTGAAATGGCGAATGGAACGACTCAAGTTATTTGGGTTTGGTAAATGAATGTTTTTATTTGCGTGTTTCTTTGAGTTAGGGGTGCAGGAAAAAATTTGTAATTGCGATTTATTTGTGCTAGTAAAAGGTAATTTTGTTTCTGTGTGTAGAGATTTAAGAAAAGTCTTTTTTATACCCAAATGAGATTTAATGATTGTTTTTAGTCTTGGAAAGCCATAAAAAGTATTAAAAATTAGATTAAGCACTGAAAGATGTGTATGGTAACTTTAATTTATCATTATAATGGCATTCAATTGATCGAAATAACCCTGTTCCTGTTGTTTATTTTCCATGGAAAAAAAACTTAGAATATATTGTTATTGGCTCAGTCTTGCGATTAAAAGAAAGAATGTTTGAGAATATTTTATGCATCCAATTCATATACATATAATTGGGAATTCATATACACTTCAATACACCTAAATTACATTAATGGTAATTTTGTAACGAAGTACTAATTTTTATACGTATTTTTTTATATTACAAGTTGATTTTTATAAAAGGTTAAGGTTTATAACCTACTAGCTGATATGCCCGGCCTTGCACGGGTGGAGTGTATCAATTTATTAAAATTTTCTCAAGTTACATGCCTAATTTTCTGTAACCATAATTACCAATCATCTTGGTAGTTTTTCATATCCTGGTGTTCCCAGTATTTTTTCATATCCCTGTGCCTTTTTCATCTTGGTGTCCTCGGTGCCTTTTCATCTCGGTGTTCCCGGTGCATTTTCATCACCGTGCTCCCTGTGCCTTTTCCCTCCCGGTTCCAACTGTGTAAATCTAACCTAACCATCCAGTTCCGGTGTTGCACATTTAATTACGACAGTTACCCAATTATCCATTCTAAGTGAAAAAAATCCATTAAAATTATTACAGACTTTTGAAATCCCAAAATTTGTAAATACCCCCTGTTTAAATTGAAAAAAAAAAATCCCGTTAAACTACACCAAAGAAACAAATTATAAGGTTAAATAACAAATTGATCTAGTGTTTCTATCATCAACTTTCTAAAAAAACTGCATGATGTAATCTTTACTTTAACCAGTCTAATTCTTAAAACTTTCTATTTCAACTTAAAGTTTCATGGAAAATGAAGTTTTTAATAAGAAAATACTGTTATAAAGTTTTTTATAAGGGCCGTTTTTAATTTTTTAAATTATTAATAACCTTTTTAAAACATTTAAAACAATTTTAGCCAAGTTTTATCTTTAAATACTTTGTTTTATGTTTAAAATTGTTTTTGTTGTATTATTTGCAACAATGCGAGTTAAACAGATCTTCTTTAGTGGAGAAGTAAGGCGATTTTTACAAAAAGGCCTTATAGGGGATGAAGGGGTGGTTTTAGAAATTTGGAAATGATGTTATTGTCTTTCCCCCGTCCCCTTACGTATGTGTACCAAGTTTGGTTCGATTCGGACGGGTAGTTTTGGAGAAATTGAGCCAAATCTGTTCCGGACAAACCCAGGCAGGCAGGCAGGCAGGCAGGCAGGCAGGCAGGCAGGCAGGCAGGCAGGCAGGCAGGGACACCTTCATTATATACTAGCTGATTTGCCCGGCCTTGCACGGGTGAAGTATATAAAATTATTTTTTATGCTCTCTCAAGTTGCGAATCTAATTTTCTGTATCAGCAATTACCAATCATCCCGGTGTCCCTGGTGCCTTTTTCCTCCCAGTTTCCCAGTACTTTTCCTCCCGGTGTTCCCGGTACGTTTTCCATCCCGATGTTCCTGGTACAATTTTTATCCCAGTGTTCCCGGTATCTTTTTCATCTCCGTACTCCTGGTACCTTTTTCAACCCGGTGTTCCTGGCACCATTTCATCTAGGTGTTCCCGGTGCAGTGCATCACGAAAAAATTCTTGGAAAGGAATTCATTCAACAACTTCCGAAAATATAGATACTACTCCCATTTGTCTATTTTGACGAATTTCCCAGTAATTAATAAAAAACAACTGCATAGATAAAAATATTTAACATTCCCCTGTTTAATTGAAAATATCGTTAAGCTATCATGGAAAAAATAATGATGGAGAATAAAACTTGATCTAGTTTTTATTACCAACTTTTTTAAAAGCTACACTAAAATAATTCAAGTTTAAAGATTAATTTCAACATTTCAACAATCTAAACTTTCAGTTTCAACATAAAATTTCAAGGAAAATGAAGTTTTTAATATGAAAATACTGTCATAAAGTTTTTTATAAGGACAGTTTTCAATTTCTTTAATTATTAATAACGTTCTTAAAACAATTTCAGTCCAGTTGTATCTTTAAATACTTTGTTTATGTTTAAAATTGTTTTTGTTGTATTATTTGCAACAATGCGAGTTAAACAGATCTTCTTAAGTGGAGAAATAAGGCGAATTTTACAAAAAGGCCTAAAAGGGGGTGAAGGGGTGGTTTTAGGAATTAGAAATTGATGTCATTGTCTTTCCCCCGTCCCCATACCTATGTGTACCAAGTTTGGTTCGATTCGGACGGGTAGTTTTGGAGAAATTGAGCCAAATCTGTTCCGGACAAACCCAGGCAGGCAGGAACCCAGGAACCCAGGAACCCAGGGACACCTTCATTATATATAGAGAGATAGAGAGATGACATATAGTTATCTCTGTTTTCCAAATATAAGAAATGAAGATCTCGCATGTTTCTTTTATAAGGGTTAGATAGAGGAAACAAATATATACTTAGGAAAATCAATTTATACTCATAGGAATAATACGTTTCTTCAATGTAAGGGGTCATCAAATCTTAACCGAATATTGATCTCTTTAGAAACAATTACAAGGAACATAAGCTTCTGACATCAAACACGCAAAGTTAATTTCTTCCTTTTCATGAGAAAAGGAGATTACCCTTTCACGATTCGAACTTTGATGAACTCTTCAAAAACCTTGATTGAATACTGATTGTAAGATATGTAGATAAACTTATTTTAAAAAATGATTTAGGAGATTTTGGGTGTATAACTATCACTGCTTGCAAAGTGGTTTGCAGTGAAATTTGGATATTATCATATCCAATTTAGAATTTACTTAAGTTCAGTGAACCTTACCTTTTTTTATCAATCTGCGGTACGTAATTACCAAAAGTTAAAAAATGATTGTGCCATGTAGAAAGCATTAAATTATTATTAAATTTAAATTTATTATTTAAATTAGTATTTCCATGCTGCAACTGACTTTGTGAAGGTTTAATTTGTTTTGATAGACTCAAGGCTGCAAAATGAAAGCCTTTGGTTTCTCTCATTCATTTAGATGGAATGGGATAGGTAATTTTCCATAACAATCTACCTACACTAGACTCCAAAGTTTCTTGACAATGGAGAAATAAACTGAGAGCAAACGAAGAAAGTAGTTCCCAGCGCAATCTTCGAGTGGCGGGTGAAATTAGGCACTTTACTTTAGTAATAGGATTAGTTTGTTAAATCCATGCATATATTGCGTTTTTGGTTATAATTTTCTTAAAACTCAGATTTTCTTCTGCTCGTCTTGATATCATTGTCAAGAAAGATTGTAATCTAGTACAGTTTATAAGTACATTTTCATTAAATAGTTATTTTAAAAATCTTAAATTTCAGGTGCTTATAAATGATCCTTCTCTATGTTTTTAACTGCAGTTTAAGTTATCACACTTTCGTTATCTTAACCCTATATTTTACCCCCTGTTTATTTTGACATACACTTTACCCGTGATAACTTTAACCAAAGCAGGGCCGTAGCCAGACTTTTGTTTCGGGGATGGTTTTGACTCTGCATTTTTTCTACCTTTATACGTTAAGATTTAGATTACCTACTTAGACATAGGATTTTAATTTTGGCGCATTAGATTTCGAAATTAACAATATGAATCCCAAGTAAAATTGGTGTTCTCCTACTGCAAAAAAATTTTTGGAATTTCGCCCCTAAATGTGGTGTTTTAACTCATTTCAAGACCCTTTAGCCTTCATCAAAGAGGACCACTCCTTGTAAGTCAAACAACTTTCAAGGAAAAACCGTACAAAACCGATTTCAAATTTTTGTGCGGGGTTTGGGGGTCCACCCCCAGAAAATGATTGGAGTAATTACCCTTAGAAGTAGGGTTCTGACAAATTTCGAGACCCTCTGGTTACACCTGAAGAGGGCCGCTCATTCTATTAAGTCATATAATTTTCAAGGAAAAAAAAACAGTATAAAAATTCATATCAAAATATCGGGTGGGGTTTGAACTCCTAAACCCCCCTTGGATACGTCCCTGAACAAAGGTTTTTATGTTATAGAAACTGTCCCTTCAACATTCAAACAGACGATAGTCGCACCGCTTTCCTCTCAGAGAAGAAACTACCCTCCACTCCCTTCCCGAATCTTCTCCAGAAACTACTTGTTGCTCTCTGAATGACGAATCGAATCCCTTCTGGGCACATCCTCCCCCTCGTCTGTCATTCCAAAACTTAAGCGCAGGGAGGGATGAAGGAGCTAATGGGACAAAAATAGAACAAAGAGGAGGGCGAGAGAGAACGAAAGGGGACGGTCGAGTCGGCGCCCGACGGTCACGTGGTCAGGCGAGAGCAACAAACTGCCGGCGGGACAGAGAAGAAGAATTTTGCGGGGGTGGAGGATTCTTGTTATCGTTTGCTTGGGAATGCTGGGTTGGTTATGTAAGAGGATCTGGGAATGAACGGGATACTGTTGAGCACTCGATGAAAATCGATGCATACTAATATAAAAAACACTATAAATGAAGCAGTTAATTATTGCTGCAGTTAAAAATATATTTAGTTTAATTTTTGGGATAAATTGTATAAATTGCTGTACTTATACTATATAATTACTGTTAATTACAGTTTTGAAGTGTAGGGGAAAACGGGGTGATTTGATACAAGGGGCACATTGATGCACTTTCAATACCTTAAAAACTATCAAAGTTATTTAATTCGATTTTTTTTCTAAAAGTTGCTTTACATGCATTAACATTATATCTGAAACCGTTAAACTTTGCAGTAAATCAATAAATTTTACTGAAAGAATTACATTTTTTTGCGTCATTTTAGCGGAGTTGCAAAGTATTTCAAATAAAAAAAGGCATATGGCTTAAAAAAGCTTAAGAGAAATATGCAAAGCAGTTACACAACAATTAAAAACGAAAATGGGGTCAGTGACGAGTGTGGCTATATATAAGGCGATGAGATAAGTCATAGGATGTAACAGTCTAAATAGTCTTATAATATCCAGTGTGAAAGTCTGTTGTTAGAAGTAGACTATTAAAAAAGTGTTTTTACATTCAAAAGTTATGCTGGTAGTTAATTAACCTTTTGAATTATCAACTCATAATATAAATCTAGGGTTATTCGATAGTTAAATCTTTATTTGAATTAATAATACCTCGGAAATACATATTTATATACAAAAATACTATTACATTGCTTGACTTAGTATCGCAAAGACCACTGAAAAACATTTAACTTCTAGAAATCCAAAATTTTATTAAATCTACATAATTTATACCTCCACATAATTGCTTTAAAAAGAAATAAGAATTAATCTACAGTATTAAGCACTTAATGGCCACATTTTGCAAAGAAAAAATCTCTCCCACTTTTAATCATAGAAGGGTTTCAGAGCAAGAAATATTAATTACTCACAATATAAAAATTTGAATGTCTCTATACTTTCCCTTGAAAAGCTTATCAACTCCATATAAACTCACAACATTTTTACCATAAAACATATAGAGATTGACAAAACTGAATATTCTACTTTCAAAACGGGGGAAGAGAAGTATCATTCCATACACAAAGAAAATCCCATCAAAGAAAAGAAAATGGCTGAATATCTTCTTACGCAGCCTCCATATTTTGAATTAAACAAAATTCAAAGTCAGCTTTTGGAGAAATACGACTCGACGTTAAAGAGAAAAATGGGCTCCGTATATGAGCGAGGGAAACATGAGTAGTCTGACCATATTTTCTCGGGGCATTACGGACCCAAAAAGCAAGACGGAATCTTATAAATCATTTTCTCTCGGAGAAGTTTGATACAGATACTGTGCTGATTACTATATTTAAATGTTTGCAAAAAGCTTGGTAAGTTTTATAATACCTTTCTTCCAACAAAATAAGGTATGAAATGTATTAAAAACTTTAAAGAAAAAATGTCTAATTTCACCCCGGGAAAGACAGGGCATATGCGCTAGTTTAAATTAAAATTGGGCATTATAAGCATTTTAAACCCAAGATTTATAGTATTTCTTGATTTTCTGTGCTTTTGGTGGCCATCTTGAAAAAAAAATACACTTTTGGTCATCCGATTTTGGTAAACTTTCTTTTTTCCATTAAGTAAAAAACTATGATAAAACTTTTGTTTGAAGTTTCATTTCAAGTTCTCTACTTAAGTTATATTCTTTCTTTTTCACCAGATTAATATTCAGTATTTCAACTTAAGAGTTTTAATGAAGAAAAATAACTTATATTTTTGTTACTCATCAGCTAATAAAACAAAAAAATATTAGAAATAACATTCTATGAATTAAAACTTCACACATAACTTCAACATTGTGTCAAGAGAGAATTTTATGAAAATATTTCAGAGAGGCAAACATTCATAGACTGTACCTGAAAAAAAGTCTAATAGAGACGAAATTCGTTGAAAAACTTTTTTGTTGTGGAAAAGACAGTTGCAAAGTTGGTGATTTACCAGGTTACATGGCCACGCAGTTTTTCTTGGGACACGGTGGCTTTGGGGCCTATCTGCATCTCAGTGTCACCTACTGTGTCGAAACATTAAACGAATTGAGGAGGAACCGCTGCCTATCATTTTGTGACTGCCCTGCCACAGCAATATCTCGACTTCAGTTGGAGATTTTGACGAGAGCAATATCAACTAAAGACAATCTGCCTTTGTTTTGCAAAGAACTTTAAAAACCTTTTGAAATACCTCGAACACTTGCCCACAATGACGAGATGTAATAGCTAATTAATAGAAAATACCCTAAATAGCACGGACGTAGCTATAGATTTTATAAGGGGGGTGTTCAAGAAACTTAGGGTCACAGTGTACACTGAAAGTTTAACTAAAACAGGGTTTTCCAACTGGCGGGCCGCGAAGCTCCCTGAAAACCCCCTAAAAAGTAGCTTTAGAAGACATTTTAGCATACTAAAAATGTGATTTTTTGTGGTTAATACATGCCCTCAAGCAAAAAAGGGGGTCTGGGGGTCCTCCCCCAGAAAATTTTGTGAAATTGAACCCGAAAAAGTTGTATTTTCACTCATTTTTTGGATATTTGGGACAGGAACCTTTCTGTTTGGCTGACATTAGGTCTAGGCTACGGGGGGTGTCTGGACCCCCTAAACTCCCCCTTATATACGTCCATGCTAAATAGCATTGAACAAAAATAGACCAAATAGTAATAAACAGTAAGCTAAGTAATAATCAAATAATAGTAACAGTAAACTTAAAATTGGGGTCTACAATGACAATATTACTGGGATTGCAAGGGCATTTCCGCCCATGGAAATATTTGATTTGGACTCGTCGTGGACACGTCATCATCAGTAAACTGCATGAATAGAAAATAAATTGCAAATTAATAGATTCTGAAAGAAAGGTTGTTGTAAGTAAAGCCCTGTATGAAGACGTTACTTAAGTAGCGACACGAGTTCAATCGTCCGCCATTGTGGTGAAGTGCGCTATTCTCTCATAAAGTCCGCTTTGAGGGAAAGGAGTTGCAATAGTTGAAAAAAAAATAGAGCATTTTCAATCACGTGTCTCCGATCACGTGATCAAGCTGGCTTGGAGGATAGACAACTTTTCTTTAACATTAGGCTCCCATAGAGAATACGCGCTGCATTTAGTTTTTACAAAATAAGTTCATTAAAAAAGATTCTTTAGGCTCGGTTAAAGACCGGAACGAAAGAATAATAGTTATTGAAGGTAAGTGCATAAGTTTTTGTGTTTTAGTGGTAAGCTAAATTTAGAAAAAGACTTATTACGAGGTGACATGTTTTTGTTTACATTTGTTAGAACAATATGCGAGTCCGATACATCTGTAAAATATTTATAATATGCTACTGAAACTAAATATTGAATAATTAATAAATAATTAAGAATTTTAAAATATGTTAGTAGCATTGCGAATGGTACTTTCAATAAGAACATTGGCAGAAATGGTTTCAGCAATTAGAACACTGCTAAATATAAAATGTAGTATTATTGAATGACTTATAATATGCAGGGATGCCATTTTATAGTAAATAAAGGTTACTTTAAAGTAAACTTTGGAGAAAAACATAAAACATCCTTATTTTTCAAAATTCACATCAAAAGAAAACAAATAAACGATGTGCATCCTATAGTTTTCCATCATACTGTCTGTCATCCAAGCCTCTGACGTCACAAGCCTGTGACGTCATGTGCGAATGCTCTATTGTTTCTTTTCCAACCTCTGCGAGAAGTTGGTTATTTTGAAAGAAATAATAGTTATTACTCAGGCTGTTTTATAACTTTAACTTTATTAGGGAAAACGATTTTAAGCATTGTTTATAGCTTTGATTATAAGATACTGGATGGATATTATTGTTAAATTTGTATTTTTAAAGATATTTTGAATTAGTTTTTTGAGGCCACGACATGCATTTCAAATCTGCTACATATGTATGTTAAAAAATTAATCAAAAACGATTAATGAAAACTGTGTTGTTTTTTTATAATGACCTGATCACTTTACAAAATCAATACGGGTTGATTAATTTAACAAGTGAGCATGATAAATGCAATACATAACTTGCGCATCATTACTAATATAATTCCGTGAAACTTGATTAGGATAAATATAATTAAATTATTTTGAACTTACCTCACAAGGTGTATTAGTATGAAAATCTATCGCACTGGCTCTGGGCTTAAATCCCATTTCACCACAATGGCGGCTGTTTACATGCGTGACTGTTAAACGTCCAATCAAAATCAAAAGCGGCAAGATCAGCAAGATCAAAGTATGTCGCTACTTAAGTAACGTCTTCATCCAGGGCTTTTGTTGTAAGGATCTAGGAAAAAAGCCTGTGTAAAAAAAGTATTCCCCCTACTAACTAACAAATTATGTGCAATCTCCTTCTACCTTTTATAACGCATCTTACACAAGTGCAGTGTGTAAAAAGACATTAAAACTTGAAACCATTTAAAAAACAGAAACAATTAAGAAATTTCTGGTCCATCTAAAAGTTTGCGGTTAAATTTTATTTTTTTTTATTGGTATCCATAGCCAAAACGGGAACGTAACGGTTTAACAAACATGACACTCAGAAAACTTTCCACAAATCTTCCACCATGGTGTTGCACTCAAGGCACGATGTGACGTTTTCAAGACAGTCAGTGCAGAACAGATGGCAACACTTGGAACTGAAGAGATAACCTCCGGATTCTTTGACGGTCGTATGGCTTTTGGCACAGCTCGCACATTGGAACTCTCCAGAAGGTTGCAGTCTGCGTCGCTTTCTCTGTGGTGAACTGGGGGCTATATCGGAAAAGGGTATTTTAAAACGCTAAAAATTGTGTAAAGTATCTTTACGCAAATATTTTACTTCTATATGAAGATTCTCTCTCCCCCACTCCCATTTTGTTAGATGCAAAGCCATATATTCAGAGAGTGAAGTTTTTTCCCTCATTTGGTTGTTGAGGTTTTGATCTTGTAGCCAGTACAACAAATTATTCAAGTGTCAAAAGCACGTTGTGTAAGCATAGAATAGAAGCATTGGGAACAACACAAAACCCAAAGGATGCCAAGAACATTGAATTTTCTAGTTATTTTCTAGAGTTACGTAACAACGATAGTTTTCTTCTAATAGACAAAAATGACAAAAAAAAAAAGAATATTGGTGTTTGGTGGGGAAAACGCAAAATATCATCTGGAAAATGGTGAAACCTTCTTTGATAGAATCTAAAACGATAGAAAAGTACCTAAAAACTAATATTTATCCAGCTATTTTTGCTCTGTTAACGGTTAAAGGAACAAAAACATATTCTGCCCTATTTAGAGAATTAAAAAATGGGTTTCCTGTTTGGAAGATCTGGAACATTCACGGACAGCGCGATTTTTTTATCAATGTACGCTCAGAGCACAAATTTCAGATGTACGCTCTGAGCACGTACGCTCATAGCACGGCAATCTTTTATTTAAAGTTTTTCTAATGAAACTTTTAAATCTTTACGATTTTTCCGTTCATCGTTTTGAAATGACCCCAAAGGTAATGTAGCGACTTTTCCGAGAGACATTTTCCTGACTTTTTCTACATTCAGTATTCCTTTTTGTAAACTATGCTTTCGGAACAAACATTTTATAACTTCTTAATAGAAAAGGTTGATGTTAAGGCGAGACATAGATAGTAATATTTTCTATCATTCACTGTGAATATGAAATAACAGATAAAAGATAAAACTTAGATCCATATTCAGGAAGACAAACACGTAGAAGAAACGAGAATGTTACGGAAACGGTGAAAAAGCTCACGAAGCGAGAGATTTCAAACTCCGGAACTCTCGTCCGCCATATTGTTCCGAGATTCAAATCTATGTGGAGTGCTTTTACACTTTTTGTGGTCCCTTAAATAGTTCAAAAAAATCTAGAACAGAACAGCTGCTAATTATCAAAAAAAAGTCCTCATAAATTAATATTACGAAAGTAATGGACGTCTAGTGTTAGCAGAATTTTGTTTTATCAGTGTATAATTACTTGTAAGACTTTGCGAGTGAAAACAACTTCAAGCAACGCACGTAAGAGAGAAATGTTAAGTTGAAAGCTCTCGTGTGAAATCTCCCGTTTCCGTATCGTTTCCATCTCGTTACTTCTACGTGTTTGAGTTACTGAATACGACCCTTAGATTTCCGGTTGTCTTTCAGCCTCTAATTTATCCAAGCTGCACTGTATATTTCACATTCTTTTTTTTTCCTGTGTTTAGTAATTTGGATTTCAATCTTTTACAAAGATTGGCACTGACATCTGGTAAATCTGAATTCTACATATTCAATTAGATTTGTGTATTAAAGAGCTAAGTTAGGTATAAATATAAATAAATTTAATCACCCCCTTTGCCTTAAATCCTTTACGCTTTGCGGATGGAGCTTGGATATTCCAAGTGGCATTAGAAACAAAAACCGAATTAAATTATACTTCCTGCATAGGTTTATCTCTGCCATAATTGAATTTTTAAATTGACATTTAAAATCAATGAACTAAAAGATGGTACCCAAAATTATTTTAAATTTCCAGTGCTATTCCATCAGAGATGAACTATATTGTATTTCTTGACGATATGGCTGAGCGCGCACGAGTGACTAAAGTCACGGCGACCAGTATCACTAGTATCAAAAATATCACTAGAAAACAATGGATCTCTATGAAGAAATTCTTGGCAATCGGCCAAGAGTCACGTAGAGTCACGTCCGCCTAGTGCGCGCACTCTTCAATCACTCTTCAAGTGTTTCAATAGCCAAAGCAACAATTTTGTCTTTGTCACCGTGACAAAAGTCGTCCGTGCGCGCTCGCCCTAACCAAACTCTAACTTGTTTCAATAGCCATGGCGACAATTTTGTCTTAGTCACCGTGACAAAAGTCGCCCGTGCGCTCTCGCCCTATTTTTGGCTGTCGGATACATCTTGGTGACTTTAGACTGGATAGATAACGGAAAAGTACAAAATTTCCTATTTACCTTCGTGATTTTTCTCTCCCCAAAAGCAGCTGCATGGGCAATAATGGTTCAGAACATCATCCAAGTGTTGCTCTTCCCATTTCTCTCTCGCTTGCTGTCTAACTCGCGCTCTTTGCGCTCTTCTTCCTAGCTGCCTAGTGTGGTTGATAATTCCACCTCCATTTACATTAATTACACCTCGATTTACATTAAATACAACTGGATTTACATTAATTCCACCTGTATTTACATTAATTACACCTGTATTTATATCAAATACACCTGGATTCACATTAATCACACCTCCATTTACAATCACACCTCCGTTTACAATCACTTCTCCATTTACAATAATAGTACCCAGATTTACACTACTTACAAATTCAACTAGATTACGTTGTCTCGGCATATTTTGAGGTCCTTGTCCAACTGCTACAGAGGCGTATCTCAATTGGTTCACAAAAGAAGGATCATATAATCCATTAAATAGTGACGATACGTCTAAGTTTCCCCTTGGCAGGGAGAAGATCTAAAAAATAAATTTGCGTTTGAAAACTTTCAAATGCATGGTTCATATAACAGCTTTAGAAGTACCTAATAGTCTAAAATTAATAATTTTTAGGGATATTTTTTATCACATGTATGTGCAAAATTATAAATATGTTCACATGTCCCCCTTTTCGGAAAAAAAAATTTTTCAAATCCGTTGGCATTCCCGCTTGATATCGCCAAACTGTTTTGTTTCAAATTTCTGTTGTTAGTTGTTGTTTGATATAACTGAATAGCTATCAACATATCAAAACATTTTAATCTATAAGTTTGAAATTATTTAGCAATATTCTAGTTTTTGGCTTTTAAAAGTTTGGCGGTATTAAGTGGAACCGTTAACGGAACCCAAAAAATTATACAGTGGAAGAAATAGGGGTGGCTTAAGTATCCCCACTCTCTCCTCTCACGACGTTTTTGTCACAACTTCGAATGTGTTATGAAACTGCCTTATCAATGGAGGGCCCTTTCTTATTCTTAATCTCGTGCCCTTTATTCTCACTGATTGAAGAATCTTGCGATTTGATCTTTGAGGGTGAAGAAGGATTCTACATGGTAGTATTAAGTGGAACGAAATTAAAATACTATGTGTAAGTCATCTAAAACTAAAGGTATAAAAGTACTAAAAAAAAGTACTAAGTAAAAAAGTACTTAGTGGAGTGAGTGGTGTTTGAAAGAGCTCAGCGGTATTTAGCGGAATCGTTAACAGAATTGAACCTGAGCAACACTAAAAGAAAATGTTAAGTTATTAAATTTATTTTTTATTACTGTTGAGTTTTTAGGTTAATGTTCCGTAATCGTATATAACTATATTTATAGTTATATATATAGTTATATATATATATATATATATAGTTATATAGTTATATATACAAAATAACTATATTTATAGTTATTTTGCAGTTTGTCTTTGTTTATATGGTTATTCCCCTGGGCAAATAAATAAATGATACAAGCTATATGTATAAACATAGTTAAATTTAGCTTCTAAAGTTTTTAAAAGGAAATTCAACATTAAAATATTTTTACTCACTGAGAAATATTGCTTGAAAGGGTGATGAAATATTTTTTGAGATTCTTAAATTAAATAATTTATGCTCTACATAAGGATCCAAAGTTGTTTTCAAACATAATTTTGTTGCAAATTAGACTACTAACTGCACATGACTTGATATTATATTTAAATTTGCGTTTTGATTGATGTCTTCTAAATTATTCGCTTTATTTACCAGTGTTTTTAACTTTAAAAATCAATTATGTTTTCAAATAAATAATGAACTGAAATAAAAAAATGTAAATTAATCAACTGTTTTTGAACGATAAATGTATTTACTCTATTTTTATAATTTTTTATTTTTATTTTTACTTCTCCCCAAGAGGCTTGTATGACTCGGCCCTCTGGTACAAGGTGCCCATAGAGTGTTTTCAGGTTTTCTTTTAACTGTGTACCTTCTGTAGGGCTTTTAACTGTTGCTAAGGCCGTTGTTTATCTGTTGCTAAGGCGGTTTTCAGGCATGGGATCACGTGATTGCAAATGCTCCAATAGAAGAATTCCACGGCTAGTCATTTTCTGTAACTGTTAACCTCTTGTAGGGCAAAAAACTGTAACATCTTCTGTTGCTAAGGCCGTTGTTAGGTCCGAGTCATGTGATTGAAAATGCTCTATAACTTACCCTATTCACGACTTACTAGATACTTACGGAAATCATTAAAAATGTAGATGGCAATAGCTGACATCTGACAAGGCACTAAATCTATATGCAATACAAATGGTACGTTATAGGCATAGAGATCTAATTGTATATTAGAGTGGATATCACGTGGTTTTCGCTGAATCGACAAGGCGCCATATTTGTACAGGCCAGGCGTAATGTTAAGTCTATGGGGAGGGTTCCCAAAATGTCACAAAAATGCATTTATATAATTTCCCAGCTAAAATATCCCTTCAAGACCGATCAAAATGCAAGTAGAACCAAAAAACAAATCATTTAACACCAAACTTAAATACCTTTGATGAAGTTTTCTTTGTTTTTTGGTCCAGATTTTTTAACCGTAAGACTAACATGTCTGTATTTCTCGTCAAAAACCATTGTTATGCAGATTTTGCCTCTAGTTAAGTAGCATGGCTTTGGAATTTTTTTAAAACACTAGTAGAAATAAAAATATGATAATATTTTAAGAATAAGAATTATAAAATATTTCCTTAGCAAACTTAACATTTAATTAAATTAGTTTTTATAAATAAGTTAACAGTTTTTAACAGTTAATTTTAAATTTAACAGTTTTTATAAATAAGTTAAAACATGACAATTGACATTGAAATTTTATTCCTAACCCTAATAGCCATTTTTTCACTGTCTTTGGCAACTTTTGTCCACACTCTAGCTCCTTTGGATTGCTTCGCCCCCCACCCAAACCAGGGGAATTCTGAATTTTCTTTGGTCAGTGTGCACCCCTTATCATTTTTGCCCTTGAGTTTTGAATTACCTTGTATTGAGAAATATATATTTTTTAAATGCGTTTCACCAAAGCTGATTAAGGAAAAATTGCGTCCTTACGAACCTATCCACTTTCCCGGACAACCAAACCCACAAGAATGTCACCGAAAATAGAGATGACCAACAAATAGAAAAAAAGATGACAGTAGGTTAATGCATTGTTCTTTTACCCCCCCCCCACCCAAACACTCACAATCGTGCACCATAAGACCCAACGTGAGTTATTGAATTCCATCAAATATCCCTAAGATTGAAAAGCAGTAAAAACCCTGAGCAATATCTATCCCCCAATATTACTGCAGCTTTCCAAATTTAGAAACACGGTGAATCAGCTTCCTGAAAGGAATTCTTCTGGGGGGAGAGAAACTCCCTTTTTTCATTCGAGGGAGCTAGGTGTCACCTCTGACCTTTGGGCCCGGGCGTAAAACGTTCGAATGGAAGGCATAAATCAGGAGAAAGAGACACCAAAGTGTTCCAGGAGAAAGTTGAGAAACTAAGTAATAATGGCAGACGATTTTTTCTTCTTTTTTGTTATTCTTTTCTTCGCTCTTATTGGGTGATTGTTGCGTTGCCATTTCCTTTTATGCAAATTAGCTGCTTGCTCGGATAGGCTTTAGGGGAGAGGGGGGTTTCTTTCGTTCTTTTTTTTTTCTTCCTCGGATGGAACGTGAGAGGCATGTTCCATTTTCGATTAGAAGTTTTTGGCGGGTCTTTTGTTTATGAGCTGTTGCATTGCGAACCTTGGTACTGTGACAGCTGAAGTGTATTGAAAAGGTGTTATTTGGGGAAGGTTTAGGGAATTTGAGAGGGGTATTTAAGACTGTGAATGTCACTTGTTCTTTTGCCACTAGGATAGTTTTTGTCAATCAATGGTTCTTATAAGGACACAATAAGAAATAATGTAAATGGATTGAAAAAAAACAACTTGGTTAAATGTATTAAATTTCAATCTCGCTGCTTATTCAGAATTAAAATAGTCATATTAATGAAGATTAAACTTCATTCAGATGAATTTATTATTCAGATGGATTTATTTTCATCTCAACATAAAAAATGCACTTAAATTGTAAAAAAAAAATTAGTTGTTCATTTTTTATTCCAATGTATCTTTCACTTAATTTGGAATTGACTTTATGTTTTATCTAACAGATAGCGGGTTTTATTTGTGTTTCCGATATAAAGTTTGTTTTCTGTCAAATCTACAAATACAAATTTTTTTGTAAAATCTGTTATGGTGGCGTATAGTTTTATTCGTATAAAACTAGAAAAATTCAAATTATACTTGTAAGATAAAGAACCCAGAATTTGATAATAATTAATGTAGTATTTCTACTTCAAAATTTAATATCATCTCGTCCCCTTCAACTTGGGAAAACAGAGATTTTCTGAGTGTTTTCCTAAGACTTTTTCTTTGATCATTTACTGGTTCAAAAAATGTTTTCGTAAGAAAAAGTTTTAGAATTAAAAATGTACCATCAATAAGTTGAGGTAAGAGAAGAAAAATCCTAAAAGGTGTCGTGAAAATTATTATTGAAAGTTATTTTTAAAAAATAGGATTCTAGAGAATTCCTCTTTGGTGTATACATAAAATAATTGGAACCTTCAATAAAAAAAAACAATAATGATGAAAAACACACTTTATGGTTTTGAAATGTAATTTAACTAAAATATAATTATACTAGTTCCATTTTACTTGATCTAGTTGCTCAAAAATATCAAAGATTTAAAACTATAAGAATGATTATAGAAACAGTTTCTCCCAATAAAAACTTACCAAATACATTTAACATCAGTTTGATTCTTAACCCTCCGATTAAAATTATCCCCATTATATTCCAACGGATTTATTTAAAATTACACAGCATCATACATAGAGTGTTTTCAGGTGACGTCACAACCGGTTATTTTCTTTTAACTGTGTACCTTCTGTAGGACTTTTAACTGTTGCTAAGGCCGTTGTTTATCTGTTGCTAAGGCGGTTTTTAGGTATGGGATCACGTGATTGCAAATGCTCCAATAGAAGAATTCCACGGCTAGTCATTTTCTGTAACTGTTAACCTCTGTAGGGCAAAAAACTGTAACATCTTCTGTTGCTAAGGCCGTTGTTAGGTCCGAGTCATGTGATTGAAAATGCTCTATAACTTCTATAATCCTAACTCCCCGATCGGAGTTACAATCGGAGGTAACCAAATTCCCAAACCATTACCTGATACTCGAATGAACCATGTAAAAGATGGTCATGGGGGTGTCCTTCCTCTTTTGATCCATTACGTCCCTGCATAATTCAACAACTCAACTCCACTCAATCAAAGGCTTTAATTCGTCACGCGAAAGTTACTGACAGTCTGGCAACGGTCAAATAAATGGAAATTAAAGACTGTCTAATGTCCGAAGAGGAATAATGTCAAGTTCTGATCAAATTTGGATGTAAATTAGATCGAATTCAAGGACCAAGGTCATGAGGATCCTGAAAATGTATGAGGGATTATCATGTAAGATATGTTTTTCTTTCTTCTTGGATGGAAGTTTCTTTATTATCTTTAAGTTTTTCTAGGTTTCTATTAATACGTGTTTTAATAGAATGTATTGAATCAGAAATAGTATTTTTGAGTAGATAGCGATTTAGTTTCAAGGATAGAAGTTGGGGTAGATATTTTAGGGTTCTTTCTCATTTTCATTCTTAATAAATGTTTTTTTATCCCCTCTCTTTAGTTTTATTCTCTACTACTTTATCTTCTCTTTATTAACTTCCCTTTCTATATTTGGCATGAAATGGCTTAATTTGGCCCTTGTGCCTTAAAAATCCAACTAACCAACCCTTTCTATATTTCTCTCTTTATATTAATTTTCATTATTTTTATTTTATCATTAGTTTTAATTTTCAGTCTCTTTCACCGTCTCGGTGTGTCTTTCTTATTCTCCATATCCTTGGCTTTGTTTCTTTTTTTTTTTCGTACTTGTTATATCTATCCTATTCTCTCCCATCCTATCTACGTTGTTTTTCTTTCAATTGATATTATTTAACAAGAAGGTAAACAGACGTGAAAGAAGAAATAACAAAAAGTTTCTGCAGTCTCAGTTGAGCCGTTCCTCGTCTCTTCTGTGATTGGTCAAAGTTCTTAAGAAAAAGAAAAGGCATCATCAAATAATTTTTCAACCAATGAAAAAAGAGATTGAGAGAGATTCAACCAATGAGAGAAGAGGGACATATTGGCTTAACGAAATCTAAAGATTCTTGTAATCATTCTTACAATAATTTAGGTGATTATGAGATAAAAATAAATTGAAAAAGTATAAGAAGAAACCCATGAAACGGGTAAAGAAAAATAAGGGGGAAAATAGGTTTTTAAAAAATAAAAAATGAAAGAAAGTAGAAAGTATGATTGATAAGAGGAATGAAACAATAATTATTAAGAAGGTAAAAGAGGTTATTGCAAGGGCTCGAATTCAGCGAGCAAAATGCAGTACTCGTTATAAAAGAGTTCGACTGGACCTGTTAACCTTTTACTTAACAACTCGTTTAGGCAAACTGTCTAGAGCTCATTAAACCCCGGTTTACACATTGTGCAATCCGGACAACGAAACCGGGCATTTCGACACCACAGGCGCAACAAAATAAAAACATTCTACCCGGACTTGTTTGCCCTTATCGTCGGGTTGAGCAGGCGCCGGTCGTCTTCTTCTCAGAATGCAAATGGAGGAAAATAAACCCGACAACTAAACTCCACAGAAAGAATAAAAAATCTAATTTGGTGAGAGAGATAAACCGAGTGGGGTAATAAACAAGTGTATTTTCCCCCTCCGTTCGCAGAAAATATAGTAATGGTCGTAAAAAGAGGGGTTTAAAATGGTGTCGTCGCGCACACAAAAGGGGTTTCTGGACGGCGTCCAGTGGGTTGATAAAAAAGCGATGAGGAAGCGGTTTAGTTCGGACAGTTTGCGTCAATGCGTGTGTTTGCCAATATGCGGGACGAGTCTGTTACGGTCTATAAAAGTTTATATGGTAAACTGTATTCATCCTATTAGTTAAATATATTTATTTTGCTTTTCGTGTTAATTATGTACAAATACAAATAGTGGTTGGGCATTGGCTTTGGGATCGGAGGGTCCTGGGTTCAATACCCGACACCCCTAAAGACCCACAGAGTGTGTGCTCTCTGTGAGGTGTGTGTGAGGATCTGTGGGTCCGAACGTCCTGTGGTTGGTCATGGAACAGTTTACCATGGGTCCATGTCGTCTGGTGACTATTTTCCTCCCCTTCAGAGACATGGCTAAATTGTTGAGGTGGCGATAGATGGGGAGAATCTATCACCCAAGGATTAAGTCTGACTCCTGCTATTAATGGGCCTCATTTTCTCAGGAGCCCTTTGCCTTAAATTCCTGTACGCCCTTTTCGGATGGAGCTTGGATATTCCATGTGGCATTAGAAACAACAACAAGTAGTATAACCAACAGTAGGTTTGGAGGTCGATTTATCCTTGGAGGTACATTCCAACAAAGTTTGTCCATTTATTCTAAATTCCCCAATTCCCATTAAATGTCTATCTTTTCCTTAAACTAACTCCTGTAGAGTTTACTATTGTTTTTGGCAATGCATTCCATCTATCTTCTACCCTGTTAAAAAAAAATTCTACCCTCTCGAGTAAAGTGAGCCTCCGTGACCCCTCGTTCTATGATCCTCATTGAAAGAAAAAATTGTGTTCCTTGTTCTCATGTTTTATCTACTCTTTGACACACTTTAAGTTTATAGTGTCTAGACATTTTTAACCCGTTTCAATTGTAATTTATTCAACTACTCTTCAAACAGGATATCTTAATGGAACATTTCATGGCAATTGTTACATTTTATAGAGTCTTAGAAAGGACTAACAAAATGCGGTCGTTTTATGAAATTAGTTCTATGATAACACAATCCGTACTTTTCTTACCGGTCGTTGTAATGCATAGGTCGCAATATCGGGGTTCGTTGTAAAGAGGTTCTACTATATGTCTAAATGTAACAATCAATTTCAAAAATTTAAATTTTTTGGGCTATTATTTGCGGTTTGTTATGTAACACACTTTACAATATTATTTAACGGTAAAATATCCTTCACTAAAAATATCACTCTCTGTAGTTCTTTGCTTTCAATTCTAAATTTAGAACGCTATTTACATAACGGAAAGAACAAACTCATTTTATCCCTTCAGTAACCGGATACTATCTGAATCAACGCATGGAAAAATAAAATTAAACTTTCTTCGACAAATATGTAGCTATCATAAAAAAAAACATCCTAATCTATCGACAACATCAAACCAAGAACAAAACTGATTCTTTAATATACAAAACTCGACACCAGAATGTACACAAACCCTCCCATGAATCATCCCAGAACAAAAAAAAAAGAACTTTTTAATACCCAAAAAATCCCCAGAAGCCTTTTTCTTCCAAACGCTACATCTCAATCTCAGCAGACCGGGACTGCTCTGCAAATATTGACACCCCGTATCCCCTTACGAACGGGAAAGGCTTGATCCTTAGGAGAAAACAACTCAAGAGAAGCGTATCGCTAGATCTCGCCCGGCTCCCGCTGTGAGATCCGACCAATGACAGATGCCACTTACATTTTGGGCGGGGAGAGAAAATTGGAGTTGGGTGTGTTCGCTGTGTTGTCATTGTATGGGGATTTTTTTGGAGGGCTTATATGCTTGATGTGGAGTTAGAGGGAGGAGGTTTTTAATCTTTGTTTGATTGTGGAGATATTAATTTCTGTGAGGAATGAATTTGAGTCGAGCTGAGCTATGTAAAAATTAGTGTTCGGCAACTAGTAGTCAAAAAATAGTTAACTACCAACTACTAACTAGTCTGGGAAAATCTAGTTGCAACTAGTAGTTAACTATTTTTTCCTGGGACTAGTTACAACTAGTAGTTAACTGTTTCCGAAAGTAGTTAACTACTAGTTAACTAGTCTATTTAATTTCATAACCTATTTTTTGCCAAAATTCTAATACATCATTCTTATCTTAATCACAAAAAACTCGCAAAAAGGGTCTTTAATTCTGGTTATGGTATTTTGAGTACTTTAATTAAATTGAGTAATTGAGTAATTAAATTTGTTACAGTACAATTTTTTCTATATATTGATAAAAATTTTAATAAGAATTTTTTTGAAAGTATAGTTGAAATTTTGAAAGTAGTTTCAACTAGTAGTTATTAAAAAAAGTAGTTCAACTAATAGTTGAACTAGTTTAAACCAAAAGTAGTTAAACTACTAGTTAACTACTAGTTGATCAGTAGTTAACTACTAGTTGCAACTAGTTCTACTTAACTAGTGCCGAACATTAGTAAAAATAGAGGGTGTGTCTGTCTGTTGATGAAAAGATATAAGGATGCCTTTTGGGGAAATGAAACCATGCATTGGGGAAGTTAAAATATATTATTGAAGCATAACTTAAATGTTTCATGGAGTTAAATCCTTCTTAATTAAAACTTCAAAATATTTAAAAGTATTGCCGATTTATTAATCATTTTAATTTTCGAAAAATGCCAATGGATTAGTGCAAACATATCCAAATAACCATGCTAACGTTCCCCCATAAACCTTTTCACCGCAAACCGGATGTGACGTCACACCTTTTTCTGCCGCGATTTTCTCGAAAACTTTAAGACGTAGAGGTATAGTTCTTAGGATATTTTGCACTCAAAAATCCAACTGCACAGAGTTTGGGCGGACTTGTTGAAACCAAATGTACTCGATGAATAAGAATCGATACTCAAAAGTATCGATTCTTAAAGGGCAAAGCGAAAGCTTCAATGGTCTCCCGATGCTCCTTTTCCAATTCCCAAGATTTTCACCCTTCATTAAACAGCCAATGGGTGCAGGGAGCTTGCCCTAAAAGCTTGGACTTGAAGAATGGGGTAGAATTAAGGCAGAGGGGTGAGAATTAAGCCCGGGTCATAAAGCGAGGATTGTTATGGGGTGAAAAATCGGGTTGGTAAGAGGAAGGCATTACCCGGATTGGATGCGATTCGGACTCTTTTCAATGGTCCGCTAAATGAGGGGATTTTCGTGATTTTAGTGTTGAGTAGATGCATTGTTTTGGTTCTTATATTCATGAGTCTGTAGACTAGTATACAGGGTACGAAAAAAGACACTATACGGGGAGAACTATACCTCTACGACGACTTTTTTTTTTCGAAAAATCTGACGTTATTATTTCATTACACGATGCTCGCATGCATTTTCAGTAGATATTTTTAAAATCTTATTCTGTTAGCATATCCACATCATTGTGTTCACTTTTTGCCGTAAACCTTCTTAACGTAAACCCAATATGACGTCGTTGAATTTATCGAAATTTACTTTTAATATATTAAAGTCTAAAAATTATTTTCGTACACCCTCAGATCAAAAGTCTAGTTATGTTCCTGCCCCCTAGGAATAACCCCCCTCCAAAAAATATATTTACTGGATCCGCCCTTGTTTCCAGGAAACGAAATCAGCTAATATCTATACGGGGATAGCTCACATGCAGGGAAAACGAATTGACAAAGGAGTAGCCAAGACCTAAAGGCGTAAAAATATATTTTAAGCAGGTTTTAAGTAAGAGAAGATTTTTTTAACAAATTTAAAGGTTTTTTTTATTGAACTTAAGGTTTTTAATGCTAAATGATGTGACATCGCAAAAGATTTCTGGGTCTTCTTGTTATGCTAGACAGCAACTTAAGTTGACCCTATGACGTCACTACCAAACAAAGTAGTTCCCATCGCGGTGTCTGAATTTTGAATGAAATGACGAACGTCAATATAAAAATATAATTATTTTTTTTTAACCCATGTAGTATATAGTGCTTTTCAATCACGATTTGCGTACCGAAACTCTTCCTAGCAACCCAACAGGCTTTGTGTTTACCGATTTCTCCTTCCGCATTTGTGACGTACTGGGTTCAAGAAACGTTGCTGTCGAGTATAGTTGCCCTGTCATGGAAAGCGCAAACCCTCTTGTTGTTTTTTACCGTTTAAAAACAATAATTTGGGAGTGAACTCGTAAAAAATTTCCCACAATTCTAACTCCAAAGAAAATTCTCCTGAGGTAGCAGTACAGCCAGGAGTTTCAAAGAGATATTGACCCCCTGATTAAAGCTCACCAGTCAAAAAATAATTTTAAAACCATTTGGGAAGGTAAGCAAAATCATGTTCAAATCTTGAATCAAGCAGTCGCGTTTATGTCTGACTTACTAAAAAGTACATCCCCATAGGGATAGTGCGTGGTGTTTTAAAAAATGGAATGCGCTATACTACACTGCATAATTTCGTGACAGTGGAGAAACAAGCTGGGAGTAAGCGAAGGAAGTTGTTCCTAGTGCTATATTCGAATTTCGAATGAAATTAGGCACTACTTTAAAAATATGATGAGTTTGTTAAACCCACGCATATACAGCGGGGGGGGAGGGTTGTCATAATTTTCGTAAAATGTTAAATGTTATTCAATTTCGCAGCGTAGCTTGTAGTATATTCATTTAGAATCGAAAACGCCAGCCAATAAAAGCTCACAAGCAACCCAACCGACGATATATTTACTCAGTTTTTCTTCCGTTCGTCGTGACGTTATTGTCAAGAAACATTACAATGTAGTATACTTTCAAACGATTTTTTTTCCTTCCTTCCCACTAAGCAATTACTGCTGTGGTATAGCCACTGAGCTATATATAAACCTCGAGTGCAAACTTCCTATACTTTAACATTATGAAAATCGTGCCGTTTTTTGTACGTGATTTGCCATCGCGTAGGGATACAAATCTGCTCAAAGGGGCAAAACATTAATGCTAAAACCAGGTAAGCGGTTATTGAAAATAGTTCCCTAAAAAAATCTATTATGTATTCAACTCTGATGTTTTTTCATCGTTTTTCAAAAGAAATTTTGTAAATATATCGTTCTATAGCTTTTGTGCTCCATTTCATCAAATAAATAAACGTGTTAAGTTGGATTCTGTTAACATGCAAGAAATAGGGGGAACTTACACCTTTTCTCCCTTGGTATAATGATGCACTTTGGGCATTATATAGCTCAGTGTATACAACTTAGTACTAGTAAAGAATAATTCACAAATATGGGCAAACTTTAAGGTGGAATAAAGGTTTCTGTAAGCAAAAAACATTAAAACTAGAGATAGTTTAAATAATTGATACATTGCACTTTTTAAATGTTTTTTCAATTCTATAAAAATGCTAAAAATGTATTTCTTACTGTGCCTTTACATCAGTGTTAAAAGAGGTTATTATAAAAATAAAGATTTTCAAATTACCTACTTTAAATTTTGGTTTAACTTTTAAAACTAAAACTGTGACATCAAAATGGTAGAAGTGTTCCCTGAAATTTGATGAAAATGTAACTACTGGTGACACGAGGAGAAAAGGTTACTTCTGAAAATAATTGTGTAACGTAATTTGTGAAATGACTCTAAGGCCTACTTCCTACTACTACTTAAGGCTTATTTCAAAAGGAAGTAAAATATCCAGGCTGTGATAAAAAACACTTCAAATCTTTAGAATATTTTTTTCTACTAATTTTTTTTTTACTTTTCTTATTTATTTACAATAAAATAGAACGAGAAAAAATATCACCTGGGATCGCAAAAAGATCCATGTAGGTGAGGAACATGGATTACAAATTGATTTACAAAAAGAAACAAAAAAAAAGAAAACTAAAATGTGAGGAGGTTACAAACATATACTCATACTTGACTCACATACTCATACTCATGACTCATATACTCTTATACTCATACTTGAACTCAAAGAAAATTCTACGTAGCAGCACAGATTGGAGTTAAACAATGATTCCCCACTGATTAAAGCACACCAGTCAAAAAATTAATTTTGGAACCACTTGGCAAGTAAGCAAGATATAGCTGTTAAAATGTTTTGTTCTAAAGTTTGTGTAATGTTTTTTTAAGTACATCCCTATAGGGATTGTATGGTGTTATTTAAAAAATGTAATTACTGCCCTTAAACTAGTAGTTCCCTCCCTATAGAGATATCACAACCGGTTATTTTCTTTTAACTGTGTACCTTCTGTAGGGCTTTTAACTGTTGCTATGGCCGTTGTTTATCTGTTGCTAAGGCGGTTTTTAGGTATGGGATCACGTGATTGCAAATGCTCCAATAGAAGAATTCCACGGCTAGTCATTTTCTGTAACTGTTAACCTCTGTAGGGGCAAAAAACTGTAACCTTTCTGTTGCTAAGGCCGTTGTTAGGTCCGAGTCATGTGATTGAAAATGCTCTATCCAATTAACAAATACTTCTGTGGTACAACTTTGTGCAGGAGAATAAAAATTATGGCAAACTTTAAGGTAGAAGAATTATGGGTTTTGTAAGTTTATATAAGAGAGTTCAAATAATTGATGCATCTCTCTTTTTAAATGTATTTTTAATAGTATAAGAATGCTAAAAAGATACAGTCTGTCTATCACAAAATGAGCTCTGGACTAGTTCCCTGATTGTGGCGGTTGCTATAGAAACAGTACTAAACGAATGGATGAAAGAAGTGAGTAACTGCAATGAGCTGGGTTTTGTGAGGATGTGGTCAGCGATATTAAGCAGGGGGCGGTAACTCCCTTGTGTGATAAAAATATTTTTTTTTTAAATTACTATAAATTTTGGTTCAGATTGACTTTTAAAACTGGGACGTCACAATTGGGGAAGTTTTCACTGTAATTTGAAAATGAACTCTCTTAAGAATGATTCCCGAAAACTCAGATATTATCATCTTTTTTCTACCACAACTTTAAATATCCTGTCCCCCTTCAAGATCCCGATATCATCCAAAACATTGTTCTATGCTATTGTAATTATGCATATACTGTACCTCTGCTATATAAGTTTTAGAAATTAAAATTACCCCATATTTAATTAATTACCAATTCTGTGAAACTGGTAAATGGAGAAAAAGTGTTATAACAAACGGTGGGTATATAAAAAAAATAGTGTAGGCTGTCTTTATAAACCACTCAAAAACTAAAAAATCCATTTTTACAAAGTTATGTTAATTATTTATACTCATACGTTAGAGATAGTTTTAGAGTCTGGTTAATATTGAGATTTACCCGAGGGTTAAGATCCACTACATAGGAAACTCTATTTTAAAGCGAACCTTGCTAATGAATACATCTTGAAGATACCTAAGTTTTTTAAGGTACCTAATTAAAATATCTAGCAACTTAAAAGCAGCAAACAACCCTTTAACTCCGAAAGAAACGACGAAGGAAAAACTCTGTTGCTCTCCTTATGTTTGTACTGAAGTGATCTATAGCCTTGTGTGTAATAGATTACGCTAGCTTCCCTGACAAATTGCTGCTAGGGGCACATCGACAATAGTAAAAACATTCAACTCTTCAGTTAAGTTTTTTTTTTTACCTGGCAGTTATAAATCCATCTTCACAAAGTCTGAAACTAGTTTGTTTTGCGATTTTTACTTTTTTATATACTCCCACACTGTCTGGAAGTTAACTTACTTAGTGCAGTTCCATTCCTCAGCATTGTGTCTTTCTTTTATAGAGAATATGTTTATCTTTATGTAACACATATATCACTTGACTAAGGATTGATTTCTATTTTTATCTTTGAATCTTTTGACGACCATTCTGTGTCTTAAATCAAAAGATTAAACATTTCTTCAATAGCTGTAAAACATTGAAGAACTTTCTATTTACTATATCAGAAAACTTACCTATTATTTAACCAAAGAAGTTACTATTGAGTTTGTTTTCTAGACCTATTTATGTTTGTCTGTATCCCGCTTTAGAATATGTTAACATAATACCTCCCCATTGGTCAAATTCTATGTAAAATTACACTCAAATTCCGTTCAAATGTTTATGATTCATTCTTAAACACATCATATTTTTTATGTTGTTTATCTACATCATTACAACGTTTTTACATCTTTTGGAAAGTCTGTCGAAAAAAATTAAAGTTTATTCAAAATTTCTTTTTCTTGAATTGGGAAAACTCCTATAGTGCTTCCTCTAGCTCGAGGCATGTTCACACGGTTCACACCATGTTTTGAACCTACGAATATTTTAAAGATGTTTTTATTTTGTAAATAGTTAAATGTATTAAAAACTATAATTTTAGTATTTGTAACTAATTAAATTAATTTTATTTATATCCTTAAAAGTATATCGTATCGTATTTAAGAGTATCGTAAAATCTGTCCTACAGCAATGACAACTAAAGAAAAAGCTTTTTTAAAAGTTCTCTTATTTTAAAAGTCAAATTAAAATGTAATGTTATAATTGTTAATCTCATTTGTCTTGTTATTTATATAAAATATATGTTATCTTATCAAGTGATTGTTTTTATTCTTATTCTTTTTAAATTTTTAAAAAGTATAAATGTTTAAAAATTAAAATTTCCTACATTCATTTCAAAATATTTCTTTAAGTTTTATTCCAAAATCTAAATTTGCGAATCATCAGTAAAAAAGACAGATAATAGGGCTGTCATCTATACGCAAATGTGAGAACTGTATATCATTATAAAGGATTATTTTAAAAACAAGAACTTAAAAATATTCAAGGTCCAAGTGCTTTATAACTTATTTTGTGAAAAAGGACTTCTACGTAAAAATAAAAAAAAACTTATTAGCTAAAACAGATAACTTTAAAATAACCAATGTGTAGTTAAAGCCAATTAAAACAAGAGTGGGAAGAAAAATTAACTCATTGGAAAATCGCAACTATTTCGCCTTAAATGTCAGGGTAGGGTGAATATTGTGACGGGGAAACTCAGAATGATTCAAAACCAGAGAAGATAATTCTAAGAAAACGACTCTGAATCACCCCTAGTTGCACAGTTAATACCAAATATGTCAAATTTACGTAACTGCAACTAGAAGTAAGCAAAATTTGGCTATACGTGATATAAATTGTACGAATCTTGAACGTTTGTGCTGCTTGGGACAGGAATCCAGGGTCGGAAATTTCAGCACAAACGTTCAAGATTCGTTCAAATTTCGTCGTGTACGGCCAAATTTCGCTTATTTCTAGTAGCAGTTACGTAAACTTGACATATTTGGTATGAGCCGTGCTACTAGGGATTCTTCCTATCATTTTTTCCCTGTTGTTTTGAATCATCCTATAGAGTAGCACATCTAACCCACTGACAGCCGTATCGACCATCTCGAGTAAGATCGAAGCTAACTCGAGAGTAGGATAGCTCGAGAGTAAAGAAGACTCGCGTAATAAATGCCGAGCTTATCGACCAACATCGGTATAGCTTACTCGAGAGTAAGAAGGGCGGGACTATGTAAGAACACTTCTGATTGGACAGCGGAGACACACGGCAGTTCACGCGATCGAACCTCGGCTTCCCACGTTCTCTATAGCATAATTTCAATCTTATTTTAAAAATACTTACCGTAATTCAAAAATTCTGAAACACCTCTCCAAAATTAAGAAATTTTTGGAGTAATTTAAATGGATTATTGAATTAAAAGAAAGGTTTTTAAAACTGGGGAAATCAGTGCTTCCTAAATTATGTTATAATAGAATACCAAAAGTAATATTTGCGGGGCGCCATCTATGAATATGAACACGAACTCAAAACGTAAATCAGTATTACTTTGAACGTTTCTTTACTAGTTAATTGTCTTTATTTTTTAAACTAAATCAAATGCACATGATTACAAATGAAATTAATCACCTAAATATAGCTTAAAAGGTTTGTATTTTCACACATTTAACCTTAATTCTCTCTACTAACCCTACTAACATATTGTCGGCGGCCATTTTGTTTACTTAAACCAGGTTTTACTCGGCAAAGTTGAGGGGTCACACAACGTAGGTTTTACCTTGGTTTTACTCGGGAGTAAGACTGGTCGATAACGTTAACGCTAGGATGCGAGGTTTTACTCATACTTTCGGTTTAACTCGCAATGGTCAATACGGCTGTGAGCTATAAACAAACTGGAGTGACAACTGAGCGTGCCTAAACCGCTTCCCACCTTATCGAAGTTTGTGTCTGCGTGGAAAATACTTCCATCTTCTTTTAGTTTTCCCCATCAGTTGGCCCAGTTGTATGCACAGCATGATACGACCATTCTAAATGTTGCTCATAATATTTTTAAAAATGGTGGTTTTCAAGAAATACTTCAACTCACACAATGTTAGTCTATGGAGAATATCGTTTGAGCTGAATATCGCTGAACGAACCGTTATATCATCAGAGGTTGTCACTCCAGTTTGTTTATAGCTCAGTGATTTGGTTTTTGGTTACATATATTTTCCGGTATGTGTGCTTGATCTCAAGGATCCGCTTATACACCTTCGTCAAGTAAGACAGACACAACAGAATTTTTACTGGCACAAAGAAGGAAAATACACCTAGGGGCGAGGTGAGAATCGAACTCTCGACGGTGCAGTGCGCAGACTGCTGGCGTGAAAGGCAGAGGAACTAACCGAACAGGCCATCCCGTCCCCAGCTCAGTGATCTAACCGAGCTCGAACCCACTTAAATGCAGAGACAACTCCACCACTAGCCGGAAATAAATATCTGTCCCAATAAAGCAATCGAAAACTCGCTTCGAAATCAGATGAATCTACACCTTTAAGCGGATCCTTGAGATCAAGCACACATACCGGAAAATATATGTAACCCAAAACCCAACCCAATCTACACCTTAGTATTGAGATCAAGCACACATACTGGAAAATATATGTAACCCCAACCAACCAACCAACTACATCTTAGTAACTTTTCTTAATGGTTGGGGTGGCAACAGTGAGCAGTAAGCTCTCTGTCTCGCAAGATGTGAGTATTCGCAGGTTTGCCCCCGATCCGGTTCGTCAAGAATTTCGATGTAAGTTTCGTTTTCAGAGATATTTGATTATGTAGGAGTTTATGGCTGTATTCACCACTAACATGACTTAAGGTTAACCTGGAATTAAGCTTTTTAAACAATTCCGATTGGTTTTATTACTTGTTTCCCCTTTTCAACTACCAATTGGAAGTTTTGATTCCAGGTTAACCTTAAGTTCGGTTATTGGTGAATACGGCTGTCACTTGGTGTGAAATAGACTTAAATTTGAATTTCAGAATCATATTTTCCAATCTCACTTCTTATGATTTTCACATTCACTTTTCACATAAACGTTCGCTGAGCGACTGGTAGTTCCATATTTGGAATAGAAATTGTCTGACAAACCAATTCTTCATATCTTAGTATGATGTAGAATTGTGAAATACGCATTTCTGAATGCTGGTTTTGATGAAATAGGGTTACGGGCAGAGATATTTTTAACTCCTCTGAGAGAGTATTTCACTCCTTGAAAATCGGAATTACTCTTTAAAAAACTAGCAAGGAGTATTTTCACTCTTTGAATTTTTCACAAAGGTTTAGCTTAAACCTTCAGCCACTGCATCCTAATTATCCTACTTTTTAATTGTGTTTTCATACAGCCATAGTATGTTTTTTTTTTCATTTATTGTTCTGATGCTTAAGGATTGATTGAAACCCAAAATAACATCTTTTTTTTTGTTCAAGTTTCATTTTGTCCATTAAAAAGAAAGCGTTTATAATAGAAATTTTTTCTCTGTATATGTAGTTTATGCTATTTCCGTATTTCACTCCTCAAAATTGGATTTCACTCCTCCAAAAAAATCCTAGGAATAACACTGGTTACGGGGTATGTGGATTAGTTTTGTATATTTAAAGAAATAGCTTTTCATCTAAGGGGACAAAATTACAATGGCAGCGTAGTTGTTGAATAAAAACAAGGAATAACTACATGAAAATCTTGATAAATTAGGTGCTTTTATTGATAACTTCTAGGCTGATCACTGATCACGTCCCTCCCAGAAGAGTAAACATGCCCCTGAGAAAAGACTTCTGGAAAAAAAAAAGAAAAAAAAAGGATTATTAAATTGTTTTTTATGAGACCTGTTAAATGTTTCAATGTTTAGTAGCTTCACGAATGAAACAGTTGTAACCTTTCAATGTTTGATTAAGTTCTCCGATTTCATTCCAAAAGTCGTTTTTAAAAAAATCAATATGCAATCAAAAATGTCAAACCTTGATCATGATTTTTTTTCTCTAATCTTAATATCTCATTCTTTGATTATTGCTATTCAACCTGTTTTGGACGGGGCAAAACTTGACAAAGGGAACTTTCTCAGATCTCTAGGTAGATTCAAGTCTTTTCTGTGATCTGCATACAGATTTATTTTTGAGGAATCATCTCTGGGAGCAGGTAATTGGTAAGCTTTAGCTTTTTGGGTAAAGAATTTGCCTTAAGCTTTGTAGTAAGATTAAACCTGTAGTTTGTATTTACCTGTATTTGGGAAATCATGTCTAGGATTTTAAATAAGTATTTACGAAATAAGTGTCTTTCAGGATCTTATCGTATGCGCGTTTTCCAAACTATGACAAAAATCTATGCTTATGAGGGTTGATGCCATAGGGTAAGGGTCAAGTGGTTATAGTGGGGTAAAATATCCATATTATACTATAGTGATTTTAACAGTTTATATGGTTCTTACGTATTATCCCGTCGACCGTGACGCTTAATCCGAAAACGTTGTCAAATCCCATTGACCTTACTATAACTGTGCCGCTGAATTAGACGGCCGCTGAAAAGTCGACGGGCTAATACGTAAGTACCGATTAAATATAATATGGCAATACATGAAATTTAATGTTTGATTTGATTGCCAGACCAACTGAAGAAATATTTTTAAGAATGCGATCGGATTGGAGGGAGTCAATCTTATTATTCTATTACTGCTCTATTTATAGATTTATTTTAAAAAATATAGTATTGCAATTTGAAGTTTTCTGATAAAAAAAAACTAAAAAGGCCTTCTAATCGATTTATTCAAAAAACCTTTTGAACAAATAATTACCTCTTAAAAGTTAATAAAAAAAAATTTATTCAATTATTTGGACGGAAAATCGCAAATCAGCTACGGCGTTAGGTAAGCCGCTGTATTATGTTTCCTAAACAGTTTTATACGATAGTTTTAGGGTTGGCAATATCTTGCTGTTCTTGGTGACTCATTGTTTGATAGGAATTCTCAGTTTTAACAAGTAGTTTAACACACGTTGCTTCTTAAGTAGCGAAATGTCGCTATGAACACCAAAAATGTTTAATTCTTTGAAACAAAATTTTTATTTTTATTTTAGTCTTAATTATCTGATTAGAGGTTTATGAACAGCTAGCAAGCTAGCTGACACATATCCAAAGTATAATTTTGCTTGATGTGGTTATTGTAACAATTAGTAATTCTTTGCGATGAACTTCTTAACTCAAAGTGTATTGGCATTCTATGCCGTGCTGATGAGTCTTAACAAGGACGAAACCGGTCCATGGCTGGAGGTGACGCTTGAGAGTTGGAGTTTATACCTATTGTTCGGCTAACCATGCTGTTACTGGTGAAAAACTCCTCTTTTCATACTTGCCTTTGGAAATTAAATCTGTTCAGGGAATGCGCAGTCATTCCGGAAGATAGTGGTAGACTAATCAATGGTCATCACCTTTTCCATTATAGTTGGCTAAACTAGAAGCCTGCCTCCGCTCTCTTGCGTTACCTTCCTATGCCGTGCTGATGAGTCCTAACAAGGACGAAACCGGTCCATGGCTGCAGGTGATGCTTGAGAGTTGGAGTTTATAACCATGTATTGGCATAGCTTTGGAGTGAATCAAGTTTGTAATAGGAGCTTTACAAATTTTTTTTCTACTTGACATTGATGAACTATTAGAAATTTTACTTTTTTACTAAAGAAGCCTTCTAATGTTAAATTAAATCAATCAATTTATTCAAAAAACCTTTTGAACAAATAATTACCTCTTAATTAAAAGTTAATAAAAAAAATTTTAATTCAATGATTTAGACAGAAAATCGCAAATCAGCTACGGCGAGTAGCTGTATTTCTTCATATTACGAGAATTAACGAGTATTTCTTCATTTTAAAGAATGCACTTAAATTTAAATTCAATTTAAAGCAAACTTTATGTGTTATCTTGTGTTTTATTATTCATTAACTTTAAAAAAACGTGATAACTAATACCCTCGGTAAGTTGGTGGGTTTTTCAGTCCTGAAAACTAAAGATATGTTTACTATCATACCCAGAACTGTCTGTTGTTGCTTCGTTTTTTGCAGATCGTTGGATGAAGATAATGATCACAAGATGTGAACGCAGGATGATATGGTTGATCACAGTGTGAACGAGAGTTGGAGCATTTTTTTCATCAGCAGATACTAATCATGGATTTGTGTAAATTTCCCATAAATGCAAATAACCACCTTTCATAAATAATTGCAAGACTTAAAAATATAAATTAAGGGTTAAAAAATATAATGGGTTTTAAATAGCTACATTAAAAGAAGCTAAAGGTATGTAACAACCCCTACTCCAGAGTTTAACGATTTTCTAGACTTTTTTGAATAAATTCTTTCACCAAATAGAAAAAAAAAAATATTTTTATTTTTACAAAAAAAAAAGGTAATAGGGTCATTCCATTTCAAGTGGTCCAGCACTGGTTGCTCGACCATTTTTAAAAGATCTGAAATTTTTTGTACATCAACCCTAACCTAAAAGAAGATCAAAACAACCATTATTTTTAATATAACCTATTTTGCATGTCCGCAGCAGCCATTCAAATTTCGACGTTTTAGCGGTTTTTGCTAATTTAAGCGTTTACGGTATTGGAAATATCTCCCCTTTAAAATCTCCAAATCAAATGGGGTTTGAAGCAAAATTGTTCAGAATAAAACGGTCTAAAAGACTAGAGCAAGTATGTTTTTCTTAAATAAACCCTTAGGGGTGAAATTTTAGTTTAAAGTTGAAATTGTTTTAAAAATATCTGCCCACTTTAAGAAGATTTTTTTTATAAGAAGGAAACCTGTCAAGGCACCAATATTTTTTTTATTAATAGTCCAAATACATTTTAGGTCATATGCAAAGTTTTGGATCTGAGCCTCAATTTGTCTTTATTTAAAAAAATCTCAAAGTCGAAGATTTGTCAAAATTTGCAATTTTGAGGGTTAAATATCTCTGGTGGGGGACCAGTTAAAAATTTTAAAATGGTTCATTCTAGAGTACTATATATTAATGTTAAGCTCAAAAAGTTTCTAGGAGGAGATTTGACTACAAGCCGAGGTATGATTTTTACAAGGTGCCCCCAAATGTCGCAAAATTTGGAAGTTAAGGATTTCTACAAAATTCGTCTGTTTTCAAGAGAACTTTTTTATAGGAAGGAAACCATTCAACACAACACATATTTTTATACAAACAGTCCAAATGTAATTCAAGTTACACGCAAAATTTGAAACCTGAAACTTGGTTTTTCTTTGCTTAAAAAAAATACCAAAATCAACGATTTGTCAAGAATTTCACTTTTTTAGAGTGATATCTCTCTGAAGGAGCAGGAGATAAAAATTTGAAACTTTGTCATCTTAGAGTATATTAGGGTAGTGTTATGCCCTAAAAGTTTCAAGATGGAGGATATCTTTATCCGGATATCTTTTCTCTTTTTTAAATGCTCTATTTTAATTTCATTAAGTCCTTTGGTTAATAACTTTTTTTATGAATTTTTAGTGGATCCGAACAAGTATTGCCAAAGAGATTATGATATTTTAACAAATACTTTTTCTCATGATATTTGCATGTATTTTTGACAGATTTATTGATCCTTAGAACAATCAAATTTTGATGATCTTCACTTAGTTCACTTAACCGATTAACCTCAAGAGTTACTGGGCCATAAGGGGGACATCCATAAATTACGTGAGGTGTTTTTTCCAAAATCTGGATCCCCCCTCCCCCCTTGGTGAGATTTTGCTGGACCACCCCCTCCCCCCCACGTGAGATTTACCTACAACTTCTTAAAAATTATTTTCCTTTCTCATACTTAAAAAACAAAGAAAATCGAATAATTTCTAACTTAAAAAGTTGACGTGAGATTTTAATCAACCCCCCTCCCCCCTTGGTGAGATTTTTCCAAATCCCTCCCCCCCCCCTTTTTGACCTCATGTAATTTATGGATGTCCCCTAAACAGACTTGTGACAATTTTCTCTCATAAGTTGACCCACATCACAATCCATTTTTTTACATGAACTTGCGACTAATAAAAAAACATGGGTACAACAACAAAACACCTTGGTGAATCAAAATGTTCTTCCGATCTTGGTGCAGGTTTGCAGTATGCAATAAAACAATTCTCATCGCGGTTTTATTCTTCCCTCTCCGTCTCTCAGGTTGTAAAGATTGTCAATGGCTGAATGCTAAGTTTAAGTAGTTAATTTAATTACTTATATCAAGCCCAACTTTAACATATGTTTTGGTAAAAAATAGAGATAAATATTTTAATTCATAAAGTTCATTGCTAAGCTTTTCTATATTGCTGTATTTTGTATAATTAAAATTAAAAAGTAATGAAACATTAATAAAATTTACAAAATAATTGTAAAGTAAAAAAAATCACTTCAACAAAAAAAAAGGTTTAATATCATCCTTGCCATTTCTATGTTTGTAGCCAAATAATCCTCCATCTTGAAACTTTTAGGGCATAGCACTACCATAATATACTCTAAGATGACAAAGTTTCAAATTTTTATCTCCTGCTCCTTCAGAGAGATATCACTCTAAAAAAGTGAAATTCTTGACAAATCGTTGATTTTGGGATTTTTTTAAGCAAAGAAAAACCAAGTTTCAGGTTTCAAATTTTGCGTGTAACTTGAATTACATTTGGACTGTTTGTATAAAAATATGTGTTGTGTTGAATGGTTTCCTTCCTATAAAAAATAACTCTTGAAAACAGACAAATTTTGTAGAAATCCTTAACTTCCAAATTGGGCGACATTTGGGGGCACCTTGTAAAAATCATTCCTCGGCTTGTAGTCAAATCTCCTCCTATAAACTTTTTGAGCTTAACACTAATATATAGTACTCTAGAATGAACCATTTTAAAATTTTTAACTGGTCCCCCACCAGAGATATTTAACCCTCAAAATTGCAAATTTTGACAAATCTTCGACTTTGAGATTTTTTTAAATAAAGACAAATTGAGGCTCAGATCCAAAACTTTGCATATGACCTAAAATGTATTTGGACTATCAATAAAAAAAAATATTGGTGCCTTGACAGGTTTCCTTCTTATAAAAAAATCTTCTTAAAGTGAACAGATATTTTTAAAAAAATTTCAACTTTAAACTAAAATTTCACCCCTAAGGGTTTATTTTAGAAAAACATACTTGCTCTAGTCTTTTAGACCGTTTTATTCTAAACAATTTTGCTTCAAACTCGATTTGATTTGGAGATTTTAAAGGGGAGATATTTCCAATACCGTAAACGCTTAAATTAGCAAAAACCGCTAAAACGTCGAAATTTGCATGGCTGCTGCGGACAAGCAAAATAGGTTAAATTAAAAATAATGGTTGTTTAGATCTTCTTTTAGGTTAGGGTTGATGTACAAAAAATTTCAGATTTTTTAAAAATGGTCGAGCAACCAATTTTACTTTTTTTGGACCACTTGAAATGGAATGACCCAATATTGATTAATTTATTTTGATAATTTTGAAGAAAATAACTTTTATAATCTTTTAATATTTGATAAACCATGACAATACAATCTTATTTGAGGCTTCCCTTCCAGACAACAGTTCTTAGACACCCTTAATGAGACCATCATAGATCTGTTTCATTAATATTAATGAAAATTTGCCGCTGAAAATATGCATTGCATCCTCAATATACTAATTAATATTTTTTACTAAATGCTGTGTTATGCTGATTTCACCACCCTACTTCAAACTTAACTGTAAAACCCGTTTTTCCTTCATAGTAGACAGTATACAGGAAAAACAACTTTTAACGCAGTTCGCTGCCTTGTTAGCGGCTCTTTCGGAATGAGATGGTCTAATTCTGTATGGTACACGACGATATGCGATTTGAACTAACCCTTGAAAAAAAGGACAACTTAAAAGCAAATTATTAAAAGCTGCTTATAGTGATCATGATTGGATCAGGGCTTTTTATCGCTAAGTCTGAGTCATTGATTAAACATGGTTTTGATTATTTGATTCACTTCTGTGTTAAAGTATGTAGTTCTAATGATCCAGAGATCCACTAGATGTTTTTAATCAATTTATTTTTAATGATCTTGATATAGAATATTCAGATTTCAACAGAATGTAAGGTTCTAACCCAATATATTAGTCATTTGATGTTCACCCAGTGCTGTAAATAAGTTCACATTTTGTTTGGTTTGTTCTAATCCTAAAAGTTAACAAAAGGGTCATGCATTAATAAGGTCTCACACTCAGACATTTATATTCTTCCCATGCCACAAGTTGTAACATTTAAGTGATCCTCTCCCTCATTTGGATATCACACTTTTGAAACTAAAATTAATTATTCACCGCCACGAGAAAAACTCTGAACCATTGATTGCCATACTTGATGAAGAAAGAGCTAAGCAAGGCAAAAGTCTATAGAAAAAAACTATTTTATTGAATCTTTGAATTATTTTATTACATCTAGTATCATCTGATAACCTTGAATCTCGTTCCACCTCTCGCCTGAAAGTGCCCGCGAGCTTAAAATGATATCCCAAAGGTGATAAAAAGGTTTTAACTCAATTAATGACAGCGTTAAGGCTTATTAAATTAAAAATGCAAAAAAGTTAAGGTATTTGCAATATTTTTTCCCTGTGCAATAACATGGGAAAACTACTTTTGAGGTAGGCGTGAGTAAAAAATTGGCAGAGACCAGAAAATTTGCGGGTAATGTTTCAGTAATTGTAACAACCCACAGGGGGGTGCTTGAGAAATTCCAAAAAAAAAATTGCCTAATACTAGGCAAAAGTTCTATGATGAAAGTAGTCAAATCGGATAAGAATTTAAATAGATTGATCGGATAGAATGTAATAAATCAAATAAGAGGAATTAGAATAGATATTATCAGAAATTCACAATCACAATTTCTAGAATCGACAGAAATACAAAGGTTAGTGATCACCTTGCAGATTACGTAAAGATTGGCTCTTATCAGCTCAAATTGAATTGTCATTACTCAAAAAAGGCTGTGGAATAACCCGTTTTCATAACCACTACCATCACACGATCTGATGTGCAGAGTTTTTCTCGTGACGGTAATACAGAACAAGACCCCTTATTTAAAATTAACAAGATAATTTCTTTGCAGCGGTTCGAGATCCTGATGGATATGACTTGGAGCAATCTGGGATCTTGAAAGTCCGTTCAATTAAGGACTCGTTTAGGCTTATCACTATTGATAATCATTTTAGAGGAATTGTTCAAAGTGAAAACTATAACTTGGTGTTTCACTCTTTTCTATGCAAACTAGCGATTCACAGGAGTGAATCACTCGTAATGAGTAGGACAGTGTGAATGAGCCTTAAGGTTCCGCTTCACCTCTCTTCAGCGTCAATTTTTATTCAAGCCAAAGGACAATTTCTGTGGACTTAAAATCACATTCAAAAGAACTTTTCTTTAAGAACTTTCTTAGTGAGACAGTCAGTGAATTTTTGACAGTTCAATAACGTAAAACGTGTAACTAAAACATTATATTTTTTTTTTTTAATAAATAATTTAATCATTATTCTATTGAAATGTTTTGCATGATTTTCTCCACTTAGGTTGTTGCACGTACTAATGTCATTTTTAGGTTTCTTTCCCATAGCATTCTACCGGTGAACTCCCAAAAGTTCTAGATTCGTCCAATTTTTGTCATGTATGGCCATATTTCGTTTACTTCTAGTTGCAGTTACGTAAACTCGACAATTTTGGTAAGATCTGTGCTACTTGGGCTGACTCTTCCATGAATGTGAACGCTGGGTGAAGTTTCTCTTCAGTGAATCCTGCTGAGGTAAAATTCCTTAAGAATTTGTCAACATAATGTTAGCGACAATAACTTGTTTTATTTTTAAGGTAATGGCAAAATACTCCTTTGTAATACTCCATATAATTTTCATTTTGTTTTTAAAATTCTGATTTCTAATTAGATGCTAGTAAGTTAGTGTTAACCACACTGTAAAATGCTAGTTTAGTAAATTTTTGATAGGTACCATGATAAGTTGACCTTAAATTTTCAGAATGAACACAAAGTTTTTACCCTGTTGCCTTCTAAGCCGCTGGTTTCATTGTCACTACATGATGCTTATGACAAATTGTTTTATAGTGTTTCTCTTGAATAGGTCAAAATCCTCCCCAAGTATCTTCCATACTCTAAAATTTAGTGTTTAAGTATTTGTAACGTAACTTACCCACAGATAAAAATCCTAACAGAGGGTCCAAAAGGTTTTTTCAAATTTCTGTATAAGGTAGAGGGCAGCACGGGAAATTTAAGGATTGACAGAGAGGTAGGCAGTTCATTTTGGTGGTCAAATCTGTGATTGGCTGTGACGTGTTCATTCAATCTATCCTTTCGGAGGGCTATTGAAGGATCAAGCTTTTTCTCCACCTCTCGTGACGTGCCGCGATCCCAGAGCCAAAATATCCCCTAACTTAAATATTTTCCATGCTTTTTTCGATTTCCATTATTGCCTATGGCCATGGACTCTTTGAAGTTACCTTCATAAGAAACTCCAGCGTTCACACACAAAGTTAAATGGATGTTGTGAAATATAACATGATGGTAAATTCCCCTCATAGTCTTCTACATAATTTTTTTTTTCAGATTTTTTCAGTCGGTATTTATAATCTATTTCAATTATCTGACTCTTATAGTGGTGAGTAAGCTCGCCACAGTACTCCCCCTCCAGAATGCAGCTGGGCTGGATTCGTGAGTCTTTTTGAAACCGAGATCTCGTGGCTAGGTGAGACGCCGAGATGCGGAGCCCATGTTTGAATTATCTGACTCTTATAGTGGTGAGTAAGCTCACCACAGTACTCCCCCTCCAGAATGCAGCTGGGCTGGATTCGTCAGTCGGTATTTATAACCTATTTGAATTATATAGTGGTGAGTAAGCTCGCCACACTATTAAAAGATCAGATATATTCTTAGTATTAATTTGTATATGATTTTGAAATTAATAATCTCCAACTGCTTTGTCAAATTTTCATCAAAATTGATTGCCCTCAAATTGCCTCTGTTCTTTACCTTAAAAACAATGAACTGTTCTCTATAGTGGTAAGTTTTTGTAGGCTTGAAGATTTCATTGTGTGCAAAGTATACGCAATGTGTGAAAGTGCTTTATAGGAATTTCACAAAGGAGTGATTTCATATTGCCCAAGCAACACAAGCGTTCAAGATGTGTCCAATTATTGTCATGTATAGCCCAATTTAGTATACATTTTTATACTCGACAGCAACGTTTTTTGAACCCAGTACGTCACAAATGCGGAAGGAGAAATCGGTAAACACAAAGCCTGTTGGGTTGCTAGGAGGACTTTCGGTACGCAAATCGTGATTGAAAATCTCTATATATACATGGGTTTAACAAATTAATAATCATATTTTTAAGTTGACGTTCTTCATTTCACATAAAAATTCAGGCACTGCGATGTAAATTATTTTGTTTGTTAGTGACGTCGTAGGGGGTCAACTTAAGTTGCTGTCTAGTATAGTTGCTTATAGTCTGTTCATTTAGAATTGGCGCCTGAAACAGGATCAAAAACGCTCAATAATGCTTCATAACGGTCATCACACAACTTCAGTGACCGATTTTTTTACAGTATTTTAACTACTTCTGTTTCGGTTGCCTTGTCATTGCAGAAGAAAATGCTTTTGATGATAATTACAATAGTAACTGCTTCTAATACATTTCGTCTCAGGCGCCAGTTCTAAATGAATAGACTAGTTGCGTACATAACATGTAACATTAGTTGCGTAAACTTAACATTTTATGTACTTCATGCGCGTGGACTGGTTAGCTTTATGCAACGAAAAACACTACTAGGTATTTGAATTTATATTTCTTATTTATATATTCCTAGCCTATTTGCAGTTTAAAATAAAAATAATTTCGATAAAACCTTTCAAAAGCTCACTTTGATGAAAAAAGTCGATTTTCAAAAAAATGTAGAGAAAAAAAACCTATCTAAAATATGGGAACAAAACATCTATCTCCACGTGTTAATTGAATGTTATAGAACACAAATACAGTGTAATTAAAACTTATTTTTCCTTATTTATGAAGCTTTAGGGCAGTGGTTCCCAACTCAAAGAACTCTGCGGACCTTTAAGTCTAAATTTGGAATCTTCACGGACCACCCTTTAAAGCTTAAAATGCTCATCTTTACAAAATTTCAAGATGAAAGTTTATTACCCCTAATTAAGCCAGGAATTTTGTATAATGCTCTGAAATCTAACTATATTTAAAGAAAAATTTAATTACATTACTGTTTTTTGTTGTGAGATAAATAAATCTTCGGAACCCACAAAATTGCGTCTATCTTTTTTTTCCGAACTCCAAAATTCACTTTAAATATTTATAGTACAAGAAATAATTGTTATTAATTTAGTGGTGACTGTTATCCCCTCAAATTATATAGCCGAAAGTATAATTATTCAATATTTTCTTGTTCAATTCATTCAAATTTCTTTTATTTATGGGAATATTTTTTAGTGTGCTTCTTGTTCTCTCCACGGACCCCTTCCAAGACTCTCACGGACCACCAATGGTCCACGGACCACCGGTTGGGAACCACTGCTTTAAGGAGATTGAAACGGATGTTCCAATAGATTATAACGTTGGCATATGAAGGGTTTAGTCACCAGTTTATATTTAATTTGTGTGTTAATAAGTAGCCTAGTTTCTCATTTCGTAGTATTCTCTCTTCGAGCTCTTGGGTTGAATTAAAAACACATAAAAAGAATTTCTTTGATGTATTTTCGCTAATATTAATGCTAATATAAACCAGCCTCTTCGTAAGGCAGTAAAATAGTGTGTGACGTGGAATATTGTTTGGTAATGAAATTGCTGACCGATTGTCCACCTGAGTTGGAGACTGTCTTTCTTCCTCGGGTCTCATTAATTCCTCCTGGAGAAATACTACTACCCTCCAAGGGGGGGCACTGTCCAGAGTGCCACCTTGGATAAAAAAAAGTACTTAAAATGAGTTAAAACTCTACTTTTACAGGTCAAATTTCAAAATTTTTATGGGGAGGGGGAGTGACACTTTTAGAAAATTCCCAACACTTTGACAATTTTGTCCAAAGGTAAAGGTGATGGTCTGTAAAAGTGCCCCCCCCCCTTGGAGCAGTGCATGCTACCCACGATTGCAAACGTTCTTGGTTGGTCCTAGGTGACAAAAGATGTGATCAAACGGCTCTGGTCAGCGGTCACCTACTTTCTCAGAGATACGTCTCCCCGAGGAATATACCCTCTCTGCCCCAACAACCCCTTCTCACGTATTGGGTGCGAAAGAGCTGGCAGTATGTCGAAGAACTTGTTGCAGTGGTCTTTTGCTTCTTATTGGTCACTGGGAACGTATAAATAGGTCAAGGAGATAGATTCAGGGAGAAAGAAGTCGTCATCATTTCTTCTTTTTAAACAAGGCAGTTGTTTTCAGTGATCAGCCCTCGAATCGCACTGCAGAGCTTTTGGAAGAGAAAGCGAAACTGTCAACCCAAGAAGCTACTACAATAGATCTACGGAATATACCATGAATTGTGAAACTGGCCTACTTATTAATACACGAATTAAGTATATACTGGTGACAAACCCTTCATAGGTCACGTTCCAATCTAGTGAAACATTTGTTTCCATCTTCCTTAAAGCTTCATAAGTAATGAAAAATAAGTTTTAATTACACTATAGCATGCAGTTAACACATGGAGATGTTTTTGTTCCGATATTTTAGGTAGTTTTTTTTCTTATAATTTTTTAAAAGTCAACTTTTTTTCATCAAAGTGAGCTTTTGAAAGTTTTTATCGAAATTAGATTTATTCTCAACAGCAAATAGGCTAGAATTATCGAATTCCTCCCGGAGAACGACGCTGAATTCTTAAGTGTGAAGAAGATCTGAGAGACCAATCAGAGTCGTCATTCAGGGACCACCTCATCTCTCGAGATGATCTCGAAGTTAAAGGATTCACAGGTACCAAGTGTGAAGTCATTTTTAATCACCCCTTGTAAGCAAAAGATAAGCAAACCACAAACCTCTCCTCATAATTTGGTAAGAAAACTGCCAACCCCCTCTTTCTTTTGTAGAAAATGTTTAGCAGTGCTTAGAGTCCAGAAATTCATTTTGCTCCATGAACAACACTAAACCTATCGTTAAAGTGCTTGAATTTTTTTTCCTAGTTCATTTTCTTGTGTAAAATTTATTTTTGGTTGAATTTAAAAATTATTTTCGAAAATACATTGTTTGTAACATCTTACGTAAGCATTACTCATACTCCCCTCAGAGATATTTTTAACTCCTCTGAGAGAGTATTTCACTCCTTGAAAATCGGAAATACTCTTTACAACACTAGACAGGAGTACTTTTTACTCTTTGAATTTTTCACAAAGCCTTAGCTTAAAAAATGCACCGCGTGCCCCACCGAAGTCAACAAATAATATTTTCCTACTCAAAACACCAACTGATCTCAGCGGAGATATTTTCGCCCGACTTCTGGCCAAAGCCAATAACCAAAAGCCACGGCACCCTAATCATAATACTTTTTAATTGTGATTTCATACAGCCATAGTAATTTTTCTTCATTCATTGTTCTGATGCTCAGGGAGTTTGATTGCGGTTTTCATGTCTCTGAATATGTAGTTCATGCTATTTCTGTATATCACCAGGGGTGCAGAATATGTCCGAACGCCCGAACATGGTTCGGGGGAAATTCAGACAGTTTGGGGGAAATTTTTCCCTAAGTTTATGAAGAAAAAAAACCTCTTCAAATCCAAGTTATAATTAGTAACAAATATTTTGGCTGGGGACAATATTATACCCTCCAAATTCTACGGAAATTAGGTAAAAACTACGGATTTACGCCGAAGAAACGAGTGTCCTTGGTGAATACCTGAAAGTTGGCTTTTCCTTCCATTTGGACACATATGTAGGAAAAACAACGTATCCGTAGCGGAATTAGCTATTTTCACTAAAAACCGCGTTCTTGTTTAATCACAACGATGTTTTTGACTTAAAGAACATTTTATAGCTAAGATGACACGAACACAAGAAAGAATGTATTAAGTCCATAAAAATTAAAAATAGATTATTTGGTAATTATTGAACCTTGCAAAAGTTTAGTAATTAAGTTGTTATTCATAATTTTTATTATTTCATAATGAAACCTCTTTGTACTTTAGTATTAACATGAACTAGAATGAAAATATGGAGCATTTTTGGAAAAATTTTGATGAAAATTTGGAAACATTTATTGGGGGAAATTTCGAACGAAATTAATTGTGTTCTGGGGAAATATTGGGCTCTGGAACATTTTCTGCACCCCTGTATATCACTCCTCATAACTGAATTTAACTCCTCCTAAAAAAGTCAAGCAGTATTTTTACTCCGCCAAAAAAAATCCTAGGAATAGGTAATACTCCTCTCCCTTGTCAGGAAAAATAAGCAGAGAGCAAACCCTTCTTACGTAAGTGTAAAAAGGGGTGCTTCGTACGTAATATTTGAACGGCAGCACGTTCCCAGCGAAGTTCGGCTCCTATTGCAAAGAAATTTCTGCCAAAAACAAACTGATGTGTGAAACGTGCCACATTTTTACTTCTTTTGGCGGTATCGTCCCTGCTCTGGAACAATATGTTACTAAGACAATGTAATGTAGACTAAGTAGCTTAATACTAACTAGAAGTCTAAGTCCAACTTCTAACTAACAGTTATTAAAACGCATCTAGCCATCAAGAGGATAAGTCCGTCTGGTTTTGCGTTTCTTTCAACCTTAAGGGCGAGCGCGCACGGGTGACTTTTGTCACGGTGACAAAGACAAAAACAACGTTGCTAAGGCTGTTGTTAGGGGCGGGACATATAAGCATCCAATAGAAGCATTCGCACATGACATCACTGGAGGATAAAAACAACGTTGCTAAGGCCGTTGTTAGGTAAAGTCATGTGATTGAAAATGCTCTATTGTTTTCTTGTGATATTTTTGATACTAGTAATCCTGGTCGCCGTGACTTTAGTCACTCGTGGGCGCCCAGCCTAACTCTCTTCAATTTGCACCCACTCCTCATGTGTACCTATATCATGTTTTCTAAAAATTATTTCTGGGCAAGAGTTTTTAACTGGTGCCCTTCAGTTAACGTAAAATGATGATGGCTTTTCTATCCGCTTTTCTTAACCCAACTTTTCCCGTCGACTAAATTAATTCAAAGATGAGATTATTTCAAGTGATTGGTCACTGGTAACCAAGTGACTCAATAATAAAATTCCTTGAGTGACTTTTATTTAGGGATTTCAAAGTTACCAGTAAAAAAAAATTTTCAAAAATTTATAAGTTGTGCAAGTAAACTTCCACTTATCTAACGTAACCTGTATTTCAATCACCGCTTTAGAAACTAACTTAAAATCCTTAAAGGAAAGCGACCACCTGGGTTGGTGGTAGGGGTTTGTGGATGGATAAATTACTAGCTGTCCTCTCCTTTCCTTAGACTCTCACATTAGTTTAGTTTCTGACGTAGGCAAAAGAGGTAAAGTCTTGAATTATTTCAGGAAATAGTGTAAAAGTCTTGTAAAATAGTATAAAAGTGTAGTAAAAATGGAAATATTTTCAAAAAATTGACCGGTACGGTTACAGTTAAGAGTCGAAGAAAAAACGTTAAGACCCCCCGTGGATGCGCAGGAAAATTTATAAATGCCCAACTGCATTTATGTCCGAGTGCTATACCCGGGGAGAAGGCTCAGACTCGACCAGGGTTCGATCTGAGGGCCTTTCGGATGGCAGACTGGTGTGCTAACCACCAGGCCATCCGTTCCTGCAACCACTCTGGTTCTCTAATTAATATAAAGTTGATACTCCACTATGTTATTAAATATTTTAGTTTACTTTTAATAGTATAGATGGCGGCAGCATCGTGTTCACAACTTAATAAAAGTTTAAGTTAATATATTAATAACAAAAGTACTACACAACAGTGGAAGTCGAGGTTCGATCCGAGGTCCTTCCGACTCGAAACATCGCGCTCTAGCACTCTTGGCCATAAGGTCATATGCCTCTAAGAATTTAAAGTTCTACCGGATACTATTAATTCTGAAATTGTAATCGATTATAAAGTAACCAAATCGATTCTCATCTTTCTTTTTGGGTTGGTTGACCAGAGGTTAGTAACTAGAAAGAATTTTTAACAGAGCCTGCTCTCATTGGTTGTTTGGCTGAAATTTCTTTAGGAAAATATATATTTTTTTTAATAAAATAATCATGGGGATAGAACCTAGATACCGCCGCATGCTAAGCGAGCATCCTACCACTGCTCCAGCGGGAATCAGTAACTTTAAAACTTATTTATAACATCTTATTCTAGAAATCTAGGAGTTAGAAATCATTCGGAAAAAAAAATTACATCCAAGTGTTTGGCTACTATATATTCTCATTTTATAATAGTGATATGGAATAAAATTCCACTTTTCAATTGCCTCTATTGTATTTTATTTAATGTCACTAGCATATAATTAAATTTTGGTTTAATTAAATAAAAAATGTATGTTTTCTATGAGTTTTAAGGAATCAGTTTGCCAATCTCTGTTTGATGTTTTACATTATTTAAGTTTGCTTTGGATTCACAAATAGCTTAACCTTTTTTTATACTGTACTCCTTGGCTAATTCATGCATTTGGGTTTCTCTCTAATTTTTCTCTAATAGTTAGAAGTCGGACTTGAAGTCTTGCAGTGTTAGTGTCCCCCCTCCACTTTGTCTGAGAAAGTAGTTTCTGTGGGCGTCCCTAACTGGCGACGCCCTTTATATTGTACCTACCCTGTGTCCAACTGTCGACAAGCTTACCTACTTGTACCTGTTTCGTGCTGGAAAATAAAAAGTACATTTTTCAAACAAGTTGTTTTTATTTAAAAACTTAACATATCATTTTCAATGACTTATACGTTCTCTGGTTCTAGCTGGAGATGCCTGAAAGTAAAATACATTTTATAATGACACTGAATTAATTCTGTCACATTAAAAACACTCATACATAACTTTTCCATTTTTAATTAAAATTAATTTTGGGGTTTTTCAATCTATAGCAATTAAAAGTTCAGTTTATTTAAGGGCACTGTATTTGCCCGGCAGATATACATTGTAACTCTAGTCCTGTTTACCCGGTACTTGCCCGACAATGGTTCTGATCGGAGCGCCATGACCGCGAGACCTACGGCGCATGTGCCAACTGCTGGTTTTACCGTCCATATAGACACTTCGTTATTGGCGTATATAACCACAAATTTAGATATTTTTACAAATTTGAGGATTTAATAAGTTAATTCAACTTTTTATATGCTGAATTTCTAATAGAGGTGGTACAAAATACTCAAACCTCGTAAGAATTATTTAAATCATGCAACATTACATCATGCCCAGTTATTAACATTGTCTCATACAGATAATGGAGTTGGGAAGCTGTCATTTTCAGTTGAACCCCCTTAATAGTCCATCATTTTCGCTTATACCCTACTAAAATTCCCCAAATCCACTACCTTAAAGTTATACCTTTGTGAATAATTAGACCTTTGCTTAAATACTTGCAGTATAAATCTCAAGGGGGTAAACGACCCTCAAAAAAATTCGAGATCATGGGGGAAAATGAGGTCGCAAACGCACTTCCTCCTTGGATGATTATGTACAAGAGATGCTATTGGGAACAAGCTGCAAAGAGTAAAACTCTGTAATTCTCGTGATAAAATGGATTCTAATAACTATACCAAGCTTTCATTCTTAAAATCAAGTAACTAAAAATGAAACTAATATAATTCCCAATTCAACTGCTTTCCCACAATATTCCTTTTGCTAATATTTGTCCTCGTTGTCATGGAGTACCTTTCCAACCCTACTCTTCTACAATCAGTCTACCCCTCCTCTAACTTTGTATTACGAATTTGAAATAGATATTTAACTACCACATATTTTCAATCTAGCAGAAGGACTTGAGTTTTTTTTTAAATTCACTAACGATTAAATTTTACCATTATCCTTGGATAAAATTCTTGTTAGAGGTAATACACAGTACTCAAACCTCCACTCAAAAACTTTTCACATTAATTTCTAAAATGTTTTTAGTTGGAAACATTCATTTAATCCCTCACAGATCTGTTCTGGCTAAAAATTAATCGAATCATCACTCGGTTAGGTCGACGTCCTTCAGCCAAAAATTCTAAGAGTAGGTTCTTATTTTTGGGGGTGGTACACATGGTACTTAATGCACAGCAGATACTCTACTTTTTTAAATAGGGATACTGTAAAGATCTTAGCTTACTTATATATACTTAGATCTTACATGGTTTGTATTTAAGGCTGGCTGAAGGACTCTTAAAAAAGTCAATTTAAAATATACTAAGGTTCCCCCGACCCTACGTGAACCTTTTGTTTTATGGTAACTATAAATGCTTAAGAGGTTACAAGTTAATTTTAACTACTAGGGTTCCTAATCATTGGCCCCAACAATATGACCCATACGAACCTTTCAATGCAGAGTTCAACCTTGTTTGAATGTGGTGTGGATCTTACCTTGACACTGGTTTTAAAGCTGACTGAAAGACTGATCTTTTTAAGCAGTCAATTTTGAATAAAAGGTTCTTGATCCACGGACTTTAATGTGAACTATAAATTCTTAAAGGAATACAGCCTAATTTCAAAAACTGAGGTTCTCGAAGTTTTTACCCAATCTTGGTGGTCCACAGGCCATTCTAATTTAAGTTAACTTTTGGAAGTAGGGATGAATAAATTTAAAAGACTGTGGTTCCTGATAATTGTCCCCAACCCATGGTACAAACCTTAATGCAGGGTGGGAACTTACCCAATTTTAAAGCTGATTAAAGTACTAGATAATCTTTTCAAATAGAAAATTTTGAATACAATACTAAGGTTCCCCAATCCTCTTAGTCCGCGCATCTTTAGTTTATGTTAACTATGAAATCCTTTAGAAGAAAGGCACAAGTCAATTTGAGTTACTGAGCTTCCTAATCATTTTACTTTATCTTACTGGTCCACGGACCATTCGTTTCAAGTTAACTTTTGGAAGTAGGGATATATAAATTTTAAATACTGGGGTTCCTGATAATTGAATCGTCAGTTACAAGAAGGGAATAAGTCCAAAGACAAAGTTTTGAGAAAATCGAAAAAAAAAAACAATATAAGTAATGGAATTTTTATCCTACAGCCACCAAATTTTTACAGAATATTCATGACACTGTTAAGCATACAGAACAATAATCGAACAAATTATAACTGTATTTAAAAAGGTTTTGCAGTTAGAAAAAGAGGATGGACTTATTCCCTTCTTCAACCTTATGAAATTTCAGCTGAACAAAAATCTTAAAAACCACTTAAATTGACAATTAAATTACATTCCTGCTTAGTTCACAGTACAAAAGTGAAAGATAAAAAGACAGACGAATAAAATTAAAAATTATTATGAAACTGAGTCATTAAGGCGCTATGAATGAAGTGAGTCAATATGAAAGGAGTCAAACATTCATTGGTTAAAAAAAAGAATCAACGCTTTTAAATTAAAATCAAATTTTATTTTGCCAAGTTTACAGGCCAAAGAATCAGAAAAGAAAGAAAAATTAATTTAAATTTCAAATTTAATAAAAATATACAACGAATGGACATTGATTTCGAAAATTCAAGGGGCTATATCTGCCGATAGGGGGTAGTTATTTTTTTCCTCTTTACACTCATGTGTAAAGCGAAGTTTGGAGATTTTTTTTGCGCACAAAAAGTCAATTTGCAGTTTTTTGGACTTATTCCCTTCTTCTAACTGACGATTCAATTATCCCCCAACCCATAGTACCTTAAATGCAGAGTACAACCGTTTGGGATCTTACCTTTACACGAGTTTTAAAGCTGATTGAAGTACAAGATAATCTTTTTAATCAGAATATTTAAAATATAGTACTAAGGTTTCCGAACCCTCTTTGTCCGCGCACCTATATTTTATGTTAAAATCCTTTAGAGGTAATCTTGCCTGATTCTTACGCCATAAAACAATAACCAAATCTTTAGAGGTAAGGATTACAAGTCAATTTAAATTACTGAGGTTCCCAATAATTTTACTTCATCTTACTGGTCCACGGACCATTCGTTTCAAGTTAACTTACAGTACTAAGTTAAGTACAAGTTAGTTGTAATATTAAGGTTCCCTAACCCTCTTGGTCAGCGCTTCAGTTTATGTTAACTATGAAATCCTTTTGAGGTAATCTTGCCTGATTCTTACGCCATGAAACAATAACCAAACCTTTAGAGGTAAAGATTACAAGTCAATTTCAATTACTGAGATACTTGATCTTACTGGTTCACGGACCATTATTTTAAAGTTAACTTTTGGAAGTAAGGATAAATCAATTACAAATAATGAGGTTTCTAATCATTGTCTCCCAACCCTTGCCCCATGGTAAAAACCTTCAATTCGAGGTACTCTTACAAATACCACATTTGAAAATTTGGAGGATCTTTGGATCTCTTTCAATCAAACAAAAGATCAACACCAATTCTACCACAAAACTATAGACCAGTTCCTATCATCACACTAAAAAAAAAAAATTATTCACACAAATACAAACCTAAATAATTTAGATCGGAATGGCGCACGGGAAGAGTTTTCACAGTTACCTTATTGTCCACCTGAAAATAAACAATATTCGGTTTATAACAGCCTTCACAATTCTCATGAACGAGTGATTATAAATACCAAGAGTAGAAATCCTAGCGATTCAGTAAAAATTTAACATTTTACGAATTTCAAATGGCTAAAAAGCCTTATAAACTTAATATTAAGCTTAATAGTTTTGGAAATCTTTTACAAATAAATGCTGCACTAGGTAAAATAGCTAGATTTTTGTTCGATCACATTCGAAGTTTTAAGATAACGTAGTTAGAGCTAAAAACGCCAATATGTGTTGCTATGAAATGTAAATAATCAATTCAAAGTCAAGCACATAAGTATTACTTATTAGCTTTTAGAGATTCTAGTCATCAAGTTAAAAAACCTAAACATATATGATAAGTTTTCACTCTATTCCAATTTACTTTACTATTTTACTTTTTATTTACTCAGAGCCACCACATCTGCAATGCTAACTCGAAATTTCATAAATAACAACTTTTGCTGAAAGTAGCTTTTAGAGATCCTAGTCATCAAGTTAAAATACCTAAACATATATGATACGTTTTCACTCTATTCAAATTAACTATATTTACTCACAGCCACCACGTTTGCGATGCGAACTCGAAATTTCACAAATAACACAACTCTTGCTGAAAGTTTAGTACAAAAATACTACCAAATAAAAGCTTTGAGGGTAACACACTTTGAGGGTAAAAGTATAGTCACTATTATATATTGACACGTAGGCAAACTGTCTTTGGTGTGTTAGGAAAGCAAATATCTTATTACATTATTACATATCTTATTACAAAGCAGAACTTTAATAATTGCACCTATATAAATGTATTTATCTACTCAATAACGCTAAATAAAAAGAGGAACAGATATAAATTAGGGTATAGAAGTATTTCATCAGACCTATCCGATCGGCAGCAACCTTCTTCGTCGAGCCCAGCTTCGAAGTCACACAGTAAACTGTCATATCGTATAGATTATGCGATGTCACGGTCACAGAGAAAGATCGGTCACATCCGAAACGCTATTTTTAAATGCCATCTCATGGTAAAGGGTGCACTGCAAATGTCTGTGATTGACAAAGGGGTAGGCAGTAAATATAATTTGGTAGTGACAGCTGCGACGTGTTCATTCAATCGGTCATTTTCGGAGGGGGATCGGAGGATTGAGATTCTTTTTCTCCGCCTCTTGTCACGTGACAAAGACGGCGTGAGTTTCATGAGCCACCGGAGGCCCTTTTACAAGGGATACTACCCAATGGGGTTTATTTTTCGATTTCTACTATCGCCTAAGGCCATGGACTCTGTGGTCATGGTGACGTGTCTCAGATACTGAGATGTGAGACAATAATAGATTTGTTTCATTGATATAAGTAAAAATTTGCTGAAAATATGCATTGCATCCTCAATATACTAGTTAGTATTTTTTACTGAATGCTGTGTTATGCTGGTTTCACCGCCCTACTTCGAACTTATCTGTAAAACCCGTTTTTCCTTTATAGTAGCCATATACAGGGAAAACAACTTTTAACGCAGCACGCAGCTGGCTTTTTCGGAATATGAGGGTCCAAATCGGTATGATAATGGTACACGACGATATGTGATTTGAACATACCCTTGAAAAAAGACAAATTAAAAAGCAAATTAATAAAAGCTGCTTTCAGTGATCATGATTGGATCATGCTGGTATTAATCAGCACAAAAATATAAGGGTTATTAAATATAAAGAGAGGGATCAATTGAAAAGTTAGATAGTTTTTGAAATAGTTCAGTCCACCGGTTCCAAGAACATAGTATCATAGTTTAAGTATTAATAGCTAGATAGCCATCTTCCAGAAATTAACTTACTGGTACTAGGAAACTAGAACAATTCAATGTAGCATAGGCAGAAAAAATTTCGGAGGAAATTTTAGTGTTTCGGGGGGAAGGGATGTATCCCTAAATCCCTCCCTTGTCCTCCCAAGGAAAGGTTTCTTCCATTTTCTGTTTTGGGATCGGGTTAATTAGTTTATTAAAAACTATTAATTATTTTATCATTATCATCGAGGTTTTTTTTAATTGGGACTCGAGTTAGTAAGGTATTACCATTCGGTTGGAGTATTTTTTAAAATTTAATTAATTATTGAGTCTTGTTATTAAGAAAAAAATGTTTCAAGGAAAAAGACGAGTAAGAGATCCGATCCTGGCTCCATCTATAAACATTAGCAGTCAATTTTACATTCCATTACTGTAATTGAATCATATCTTTCTCTTTATGTTTATAGATGGCGCCACAAAAAGCAATTAATAAGGTCTCGAACAAAAGATTGCTCTGCGAGAGGAATAATAAAATTTTATTTAGGAGGTAAACTACAATTTTAAAAATTTGAAGCTAAATAAGTGAGCTACGTAAATTACCGAGTTTACGTAATAAGAAATTACACGGTAAAAGAAGTTTATTTAAAACCTTTACGCATTCCTTCATTGGCGAATAAAAAATAAGATATATTTTAAGACATCATTTAATTTGTCCCTCTGTTATGTCGTGCTGCCATCTATCAAAGAACAAATAAACTTATTCAAAGTTATTTGAAATGCTAATTAATTTCCATTGATGTTTAATAAAGAAACTTAATAATAACATAACCTTTCTTTCATTCATTTTTCAAAGAAAATTATTTAATCTAAAAACCCTTCATAAGAATGATCCGGTAAGTTTAATTAATAGAACAATATTTTATAAAAAAAATTATTTAATATATATGTTACGGGCAATGTGATAAATCCGGGCATTATTAATAATGCCCGGGCAAAGTGATAAATTGAATGAAATTTATCACTTTGCCCGCCTCCAGTTCGGGCTTTATTAATAATGCCCGATTAATCACTTTGCCCATAACATATATACATCTGAAATTTTTAAAGATACTCTGGAGTTTACTGGAGAAAGCGTCTTGGAAATGAAACTCTTTTGTGTTCCAATATTTACAACGAGTAAGTAAATTGAATTTATCAGCAAATATGCTGCCCAACTCCTTCAAAAAAAAAATGGTTTGGTGGAAGGTGAGGAAACTTTTAGTTATATCCCTCCGAAACTGGTTTTTTTTTTCTTTTGAAAATGTTAAAGTTACCTTTACCTTTGCCTTTACAAAAGGTTTTTTGTGCTAATCTGATACTTGTTTTATTACCTTTAGATTGGTTTTGATTTAACTCTGCACTTTTTTAAAAAGTAGACTCCACTTTGATTTGGTAATTGGGTTAATTAATTTATTATTAAATAAGTTATTAATTATTTTATTATTTTTGGGGTTCTTTTTATTTGGACTTATGGTTAATGCGTTATTACCATTCGGAACTCTAATGTACAGTTCGCTGTTTTCGTGCTATAGCGTCACAACTTGGAGGAAAAAAAGAGAGAGAGAGATTCCATCTTTCTTTAATTTTTCCCTTTCCATTTTCTTATGTGAAAAACAGTATTGACCCTTTAGGAATCGTCTTCAAAATGAAACCAAATTGTTGCATTTTACAGACGACCGTTTCCCCTCAATAACCCATCTTTCATCAGTGTTTCTGGAAACTTTCGACCCCTTTCTAGCGCCTCAGTATTGCTTCGAAAACCCACTTTTGCAAGATGCTTCTGAACAGTATATGGGTAGTATACATTCCATGAGTTTTTAACCCTTTCAATCCTAAGTAACCCGAGATTATCATTAAATCCTACGGAAAATTTGGGGCGTTGAAAGGGTTACATTACCCTTCATAATAAATAGTTTGACGCTAAAGTAAGCAGTATTATCAAATCCTGATGTGTACTTTACGGTGCGAATTATTTCCTTGAAATTCGTTTCCTGAAAACGGAGATCCGAACCAATGTCAGACAAAATTCCGTAGTAAATCAGGACAATAATAAAAAGTAAACACATAGCCGGAATACTGAACACTCTAACGTAATATCCCTATTGCGCAACCCCATAACCATGACATAATTCCGGCTGTCTCCCTCCGTTATTGATCCCCGACACCTTGAGACTCCTAACCCGACATTTTCACCACCGCTTAACCCTATGTAGACGGTTCGGCCGTTTTACGGCCAAAACACCAACCTCCTTTAAGGAAAGTGCAAAACTGGTAGGTTACAGTTACAATACATAAATCAGCGAAACGAAAGAAGAAAAGAGTTCAGTTCAGTTTATCGTCGAGTATTGTTCCCATTTTGACGGAATTTCCTACCTCGTTCTCCTTGATCTCGTTTTCGCATCAGAATCCCACATCATCCTCCTCTCGACTCCTTTTGGTTCCGACCGCCCCTTGAAGTTGGGGGCGGTTCTCGGCCGGTGCCGTATTGGAAGGGATGCTTCGTTTCGATCTTGAGAAATAAGTTTTTTTAGGGACGAAATTCGGTGAGGGATAACTTTGAGGCAGCCACTGGTAAAAAATTTCTCTTCAAACAACGGAAATTGCCCGGCTGATGCTGGATTATTTCCATCATATGAGGTGACGTCCGTTATATAATTTCAGTGAGCTCCAAAAATTGTAAACTAATAATCATAATTGCTCTTGGTTGGACACGATCGTGCCACCTGTGGATTAGATTTCACGCGTCCAGGGTAGATTATTAGATAACCGTTTGTACAAAATATTCCATATAAAATCTGGTACTTTTGCACTGTTGTTGTAATGGCTTTATCCCGCATTTCTTAAGAGCCGGGTGGCAGATGCTTGGTAGGGCAAGTCTTCCTCTTTCCTATTGAAATTATTTTTTATGCTTGAAATAGGAAATAGGAAAATCAATAGGAAAGAGGAGGGATTTGCCACCCATACCAAGCAAGAAATGCGGGATAAAGCCATTACAAAAATAGTGCAACAATAGTAGTGCAAAATAGTGTTACAATAGTAGCAATAGAGTGTTTTCAGGTGACGTCACAACCGGTTATTTTCTTTTAACTGTGTACCTTCTGTAGGGCTTTTAACTGTTGCTAAGGCCGTTGTTTATCTGTTGCTACAGCGGTTTTTAGGAATGGGATCACGTAATTGCAAATGCTCCAATAGAAGAATTCCACGGCTAGTCATTTTCTGTAACTGTTAACCTCTGTAGGGCAAAAAACTGTAACATTTATGTTGCTAAGGCCGTTGTTAGTATAGTAATAGTTCCATAGAGCATTTTCAATCACATGACTCGGACCTAACAACGGCCTTAGCAACAGAAGATGTTACAGTTTTTTGCCCTACAGAGGTTAACAGTTACTGAAATGACTAGCCGTGGAATTCTTCTATTGGAGCATTTGCAATCACATGACCCCATACCTAAAAACAGCCTTAGCAGCAGATACCGCGTTACCTAGCAACCGCCTTAGCAACAGTTAAAAGCCCTACAAAGGTTAACAGTTAAAAGAAAATAGCTGGTCGTGACGTCACCTGAAAAAGCTCTATACCTAATTTTCACATGGAGCATTCAAGCAGTAGTTGTTTGTTATTTATTCAATTTGAATAACGAAGGACGGAGGACGAAACGTTTGGAGGAAAATTCCAATCGACACGACCATCAATCCGGGAAAATGGAATAAATATGCAACGTTCCAGTTGTGGAAGTTTTCGTTATTTTACAACAAATGAAGTTATACCTACTAGTTTTAAAAAATGAACTAGTTAAGTTGTAAAAACATTAATAAATTCGTAAAGAAGACAAACCGTAACGGTTTGAAAACAATTATTTAGTTTCTGCAAAACTACTTCAACTTCTTCTAATATTGATACAGGTCACTCAGATTAGCTTTCAGCTTAATTCATCAAAATTCATTCATTTCAAAATTTTACACTTAATAATATAGCTTTAAAAATACGCATACCCTTCAGTGCAATTATCACCAAATACTCAGCTTATAAACCAGTAATAAAAGAAAACAAGACGAAAGCAATTACCCAAAAAAAAGTAAACTTAATCCAGCACTCTAAATACCTACAGCATAAATCTAAAATATTTTAAGTGGACGCTATGACTGGTAAATCCAAGGAGGTCAAAGAAAATGCCATGGAAATTGATCCTGATGAGAAATCTAAGGATAACAAAGATAATCACACGGAACCTGATCCTCCTGAAAAGCCCAAAGAAATTCGTCCAAAATTTGTTCGTCCATATAACTGGAAAGACCACGACTCTTACCCCCTAGCATACTATAACAGAAGAATTGTAACGAGGTCGCAGTCATCATTTATAAGGATAGAAAGTTCCATTGGAAATTTGGAGGTATTAACCAATCCTCGTAAGCAACAGCCACCTGGTATGCCCCATGTCATGGAAGTAGTAAAGGGTAGATACGGAAGCGTACCAAAGACGTTGTTCACACGATACGGGAGCAGAGACATGAAGATTTCTAAAGAGTTGAACAAGAAACTCGAGCCCTATAGGAAGTATGTCCCTCCAATAGAATATTATTCGAGTCATAACAAGAACCATATACGTCTTCGAGGCTCTGATCATGGTTTCACCTGCTTCGGGCTGTTTAGCAAGACAGTTTCCAAAGACGCGTACCACAAGAAAGTCGATAAAGACTAGGAAGGTATGAAGAAAGATGAGGATAAAAACAAAGATAAATGAAAAAAGATTATCGTAGGTGTTGATCGATGCAAAATAAAGAATTTGCTGTTTGTAATTTTTTTGTTTGTATATATGTACTGTAAAATTTCAGGTCAATGTGTGTTTATTTGAAAAACTCATGTTCAGAGGTAGGTTCCAGAGAGGACAAAGGGTTTTAAGATAGGTAGAGCAAGGGAATGGAGTGTGGCCCCTCCCCCATTTTCTCTTGTATTCTCTGCTCAAAATGGCCTCTTGCCTTTGTCCTTTTTGGTAATAAAACCGGTTCAATGTTCAATTCCGTTAACTGCCCCTTTAAATATCACCAAGCTATTTTAGACGCCAAAATATTAAAATATTTCCAAAGTTTATTTGTTATCATGGTTATACATGTATATTTGGTACAATTCCGTTAGAGTCCCCACTAAATATCGTCAATAACCAAATCGCTAAATATATCCAAATATCAACAAATTTTTCTGACTTTTATTAATAAACTGAATAGTTATTGATCTATCTAAACATTTTAATTCAGGAGTTTTTGAAATTATTTATGAATATTTCTACTTTTTGTTCTCTAAATGAACCGGGCGATATTTAGCGGGGACTCTAACGGAATTGAACCGTATATTTTAATCCGTTAGTTTGCAATTTTAGGCAATACCTTTGACTTACAAAACAGCTTGGTCGTATTTAACGGGACAGTCAACGGAATTGTACCATTAAATCTAAATAGGTCGAAAACCACCTTAGAAAATTCACTCGCTTCTCTACAACTTAAATATTATTCTGTTAGTGGTGACTTTTTATTCCAATTTCTTTCAAGAATTTATTGAAAAGGAATTACGAAAATTTTTCAGCAAAAAAGGACAAAATTACCATAAAAATACGAGTTTTTTATCTATACCTAATTTTATTCCAAAATATCAAACATTGCACGTTTCTGTTGCTATAAAATAGGTATGTAACAATAATTTACAACCAAGGAGAAAAAACAGGCGACAGAAACTCGTTTTACATTTGCTTTCTACCATCGTAGTTAACATAAATTTTCAATTGATAAGGGTTATCTCCAACCGTCAAAATAACTAGTTATCCATTCAGTTAAAATTCAATATATTCAACAAAGGTTTTTGGAAATTTTACAGACTAAATTTTAGTTGAGTGGTTATAATTTATTACTTTACATTCAATCCTGTTCTGAAAATAATTTGTATTATGTGTGTATTGTTAAAATGATAGGCCAAGGAAATAACTGTGTGTTTTAATCTGTGAGGTTAATAATGTATTAGAATGCCATAAAGGGTAAAAATATATATAATGTCACAGCAAATGGTATGAAAAAAATTCACCATTATTCATTTAAAATCACAGGATTTCCGTATTATACTCTTATTTATATGTTTAATGTGAATCTGCTAGCTCTTCATCATTCAGTCTTGTTAGTTTAGTCCTTGAATTAGTCAATTTGTGCAATATTATAATAGTTAATGTAACTTCGGGCTAAGGTCCATTGCATTAGCACAGAGAATCCATACTCTTTTAGAAATGAAGCCATTTTAAGAACAGGTTGCATTGCATTTATGTTTTGCTCTGTGCCAAGGAGATTTTAAATTGAAATAAAGTTTTAAATTTTATGTTTTAGAGTTAATTTACTGATTATTACCTATGAATAAAAAATACAAACTAAAGTTGTACTTCTGAATCATGTTCTGTAATAAATCCCAACCTTCAAACGATCTTTGGTACTTACATATTATTCTCATTTTATCAACGGATTTAGAGACTTTTAAAAAAATAATAAAACGAAAATAAGGAATAAAGCACAGTCTAGTCTACACTACATCAAGGATTTAATAGAAACAATTAAAACAAAACAAAAAAGGTTGAGAAACACAGTTAAATCTTTGGAGAATACATGCAGATAACACGTAAGAACCCGATCTTTTACTATAGGTATTAGTTACACAGGGGGGAAAGGCATAAAAAAGATTGAGAAACACATTAAAATCTTTGGAGATTATACATGGGGATAATACATAAGTACACAATCTTTTACTATTTGTATTAGTTACACAGGGAGGTAAGGCATAAAAAAGATTGTGAAACACAGTAAAATCTTTTAGGAGATTACACGCGGATTATACGTAAGAACCCAATATTTTACTATTTGCATTTATTGCACAGGGGGGCAGGGTATAAAAAAGACTGAGAAACACTGGTCTGGTCGATTCCATTCCCTCTTCCACGTGTTTAGAGCTCCCGAATCGGTGCGAACCAGCCCCACGAGCGTCCTCATCAGGGCTCCCGTCTGTGCCAAAGATGAGCTGAAATTAATTGATTGGGACAGCCTTGTCTCCGGCTTGAGATATGGGCTCCCTGTTATCGCTTGAATGGGACTCTCGGCTGCCCCAAGGACGCGATCTCTATGGCCCACGCACACACCGGCTTTGGAGGACACTAGGCTTCTGTGATGACGATGTGATTCGCTGAGGCTTTAGAGAAGATGGAACTAGAGTTTTGTTTCGGAGGGCACCAAATTTTCCTCTCGCAAGCATTATTTTAGGTTAAATTGGAGACATCGGGCAATTAATGTCAAATAGCAAAGAGGGTGATCTAGAGGACCGGGACCCCCGGAAAATGCTTTAGAAATTCGACCATAAAAATAGTGTTTTGACTGATTTGGGGGCATTTGGGATAACATACGAAGAGTATGGTTTCTTGGAGGCCGCAGAATTTCTAAAAGGAAAAACGGTGTAGGATAGTCGAGAAAAAAAGATTGGGGGGAGGAGGTTCAACTCTCTTAACCCCTTGGGATACGGTGCTTGATGTATTATCACCACTCCATTTCTAGGAAAAGGAGGTTTCCAAAGCTCCATTTGATCGGGTATTGTATATTAGGGATTCTGGGAAGCCATATTGGATGAGGTCGATTTTGAAAGAGGGCTACCACAACAAACAATATTCTGAAAAAATTGCGGATTAGATAGAAAACTGGATTAAAAAATGCAGTTTGCTTTTAACAAATATAGTCTATTAGTCCAAATTATATTGATTTCGTACCTTTAATAAACGATTACCCAAAAGGGATTCACCAATTCCTTTATATTTTAGAATGATTTTACAAGGAAATGCAAGTTGTGGGAATGTCGGCAATTTACTAAATTGTGACTTAACTCGAAAAAAACTGTGAATATTCATCGTTGTATACATAATCTGAAAATATTTTGACATACATAAATATAAATTTAAAATTTTGAGGGGTAGTCAAAGTATTTTTAACCATAAGGTATAAAAATACGTAGATAAATACAGAGTTTTTCGATCCGTTTCAACCAACAGTTAATTTAAATTTTTACTTAACCTCACGGCTCTTAAGTTTGATTAGTAGGGAGACCGATTTAGGAAAGGTGTAAAATAAAGGAGAGTAAATTAGGAAAGAGTCCAAAGGAACACTATTGGAGAAGGACGGGGAATATTTAAAAGGGATAAAAACTAGAAAAACGAAGAATCTAGGAAATAGAAAGTGAGAAAATAACATGTAAAAAAGAATGAGGGGAAAAAGAGAGTTTAAGAAAGAATGGGTTTGTAGTATGATAAAATGTGTATGATAGAGAAAAAGGGTTGGAGAAACAAAGTAGTAAATTTATTATTAGAAAAATAAAAGGAGTGAAAGAATAAAACAGATTGTTATAGAACGCATGCTAGGAGAAACAGAATGAAAAAGATAGAACCTGTAAGAAAGTGAGAAAAAATTTATTCAATTGCAGAAATAATTTGAACGCGTATCACAAAATTAAAACGAAAATGCAAAAAAGATATTAATTCGAGGTTACCAAAGAGAGAGTAAACAAGAGATGAGGGAATAAGTGAAAAATATTTTTAGTTCCACTAATTCCTTAAGCACACCGGTTTGTTTTTGAGACGAAAGACAAAAGAAACGCGCTAAATCTCAACTTTGATTTCAACCAAAAAGTGATGTGCTAACTTACTCTAAAAAAATCACCTAAATTATACGTTGCATTAGGAAAAAAAACTACTACAAGGAAACCCTTCTAGGTTAGAGATTTTCGGAGAAAAGAGACACAGGAAGTTGGGAAATTATATATAAAATGTATTAAGTAGTTTTAGGACACTCCAAAAAAGGTGAATCGAAAGAGCTAAGGCAGATGGTATTGATGGGACAACGATTCTGAGAATTCTAGGTC